>JAJHZJ010000322.1:11437577-12037577 GCA_023548195.1 Bettongia penicillata ogilbyi
TTCCCTTCCTTTTCCCTCCACTAAAAAGTCTCCTGCTTGCCTCTTAAATGACATATAATTTACCCCATTCCATTTCTCCCTCTCTCCTCCCAATACATTTCTCTCTCACCGCTTAACTTCATTTTTTAAGATATGATCCCATCCTATTCAATTCACTCTGTGCTCTCTGTCTCTGTGTGTGCATGCTTGTGTGTGTGTGTGCGTGCATGTAATTCCACCAACTACCCAGATACTGAAAAGTTTCAAGAGTTACAAATATTGTCTTTCCATGTAGGAATGTAAACAGTTCAACTTTAGCAAGTCCCTTAATGACTTCTCTTTGCTGTTTACCTTTTCATGCTTCCTTTTAGAAGTTTGTTTTCAGTGTTTGAAAGTCAAATTTTCTTTTCATCTCTGGTCTTTTCATCAAGAATGCTTGAAAGTCCTCAATTTCATTGAAAGACCATTTTTTCCCCTGAAGTATTATACTCAGTTTTGCTGGGGAGGTGATTCTTGGTTTGAGTCCTAGTTCCTTTGACTTCTGGAATATTCTATTCCACACCCTTCGATCCCTTAATGTAGAAGCTGCTAGATCTTGTGTTATCCTGATTGTATTTCCACAATACTGGAATTGTTTCTTTCTAGCTGCTTGCAATATTTTCTCCTTCACCTGGGAATTCTGGAATTTGGCCACAATGTTCCTAGGAGTTCCTCTTTTTGGATCTCTTTCTGGTGGTGATCGGTGGATTTCTTGAATACTTATTTTGCCCTCTGGTTCTAGAATCTCAGGGCAGTTTTCCTTGATAATTTCCTGAAAGATGATGTCTAGGCTCTTCTTTTGATCATGGTTTTCAGGTAGTCCTGAAAGTTGTCTCTCCTGGATCTATTTTCCAGGTCAGCTGTTTTTCCAATGAGATATTTCACATTTTCTTCCATTTTTTCATTCTTTTGGTTTTGTTTTGTGATTTCTTGGTTTCTCAGAAAGTCATTACCCTCCATCTGTTCCATTCTAATTTTTAAAGAACTATTTTCTTCAGTGAGCTTTTGAACCTCCTTTTCCATTTGGCTAATTCTGCTTTTTAAATCATTCTTCTCCTCATTGGCTTTTTGAATCTCTTTTGCCAATTGAGTTAGCCTATTTTTCAAGGTATTATTTTCTTCAGCATTTTTTTGGGTCTGCTTTAGCAAGGTGTTGGCCTGTTTTTCATGCTTTTCTTGTATCTCTCTCATTTCTCTTCCCAGTTTTTCCTCCACCTGTCTAACTTGATTTTCAAAATCCTTTTTGAGCACTTCCATGGCCTGAGCCCATTGAATATTTATTTTGGATGTTTGGGATACAGAAGCCTTGATTTCTATGTCTTTTCCTGATGGTAAGCATTGTTCTTCCTCATCAGAAAGGATGGGAGGAGATATCTGTTCACCAAGAAAGTAACCTTCTATGGTCTTATTTTTTTCCCTTTTCTGGGCATTTTCCCAGCCAGTTACTTGACTTCTGAGTTTCCTCACCACACTCACCTCACCTCCAGATTTGCCCAGCTAGTGCTTGGGGTCTGAGATTCAAATGCTGCCTCCCAGCCTCAGGGCTTTCAGGAAGGACAGGGTTGCTATTCAGTGTGAGATTAAGTTCAGGTGCTCAGGTAGGGGCAGGGCTGCCACACAGGGCTCAGTTCCCTCAGGGGGTTTACACAGAGATCTTCAGCAATGGATGTGAGCTCCTCCCTACTTTGGGAGCTCCTGTCTGCTGCTGCCTCTGCTGCTGTCTCTCGAGGGGGCCTGAGTTATGGAGACACCCCACTCCCCTCTCCACAAGCAGAAAAGACCTTCCCACTGACCTCTGGTGCCTGTGGGTGGAGGAACCTGCACAGCCACTGGAGATTCTGTCCCTGAAGCCTGCTTGGATCTGCTCCTCTCAGTGCTGCTCAGCCAAGGCAGGGCTGGGCTCTGCTCTGGGTCCGGTGCACGACAGACCTTTGGTGTAGGTTTTTCAGGTCTCTATGGAACAGAAATCTCCTCCATTCCATTGTTGTGTGGCTTCCGCTGCTCCAGAATTTGTTGGGAGTTCTTCTTTACAGGTATTTTATGGACTGTGTGTTAGGATCTAGCATATGTGTATCTTTCTACTCTGCCATCTTGGCTCCTCCCCCTCCCAAACATCAAAATTTTGTTGAAAAATATCATCCAAGTAAGGCTGTAGCGATGAGAGCCACGAATATTTTTAATGATAATGCATGTCACATTTCCATGACATTCTGAAAAAAACAAGTGTGGTTAGATAGATTCCTAGTCAGAAGCAAACAGAAGAAAAAAATCAGCAAGTTAAAACATGAAAGTGATTCTAAAGAAGGAAAAATAAGTGAAGGCTGCAGTGTTAGTCTTACTTTTAGTGCAAGTAGCATAAGATAAAACACTCTGGACATTGAAATCCCCAGCATTCTTATTGGAGACTCTCCTTCCAAGCAATAACCCGTCCTCCCCCTCCTTCCTCTTGTGTCCCTCACGTCAACTATGTCATCCACAACTCTTACAAAAGGGAAACTCCAGGTTAATTTATTTTCAGTTTATAGTGTGTACTAATCATTGCTATTGTGTTTTAGGCACATTAGGGACAAAAAAACTTACTTAAAATTATAAATAATTATTTTTATATGAATATTTTGAGGATATGGTACCAATAATCTAATTTTACATTTATGGGAAAATCTGCTTTTCAGTACAAACAAATCGCATGACAAACAGAATCTCAGAACAAATTAAAGTAATGAACTGAAGTTCTACTGTGCTTGTTATGCAGTTTTTTTGTTTTTGTTTTGTTTGGGAATTTTTTTTTTGGTGGTGGCAGTTAAGTGTAAGACTTTCCATTTACTCCCACTAGATTTCATTTCATTTGACTTGGCCTAGTATTCCAGCTAGGTGACGCAATGGATAGAGTGCTGGGCCTGGAGTCAAGAAGGCTCATCTTCCTGAGTTCAAATCTGGCCTCAGACACTTAATAGAGAACAAGTCATTTCATCCTATTTGCCTCAGTTTCCTCATCTGTGTAAAATGAGAAGGAAAATGGCAAACCATTCCTGTATTGCTGCGAAGAAGTCCCATATGGGGTCACAAAGAGTCAGACAGGACTGAAGGACCAATCAAAACAAAATGTTTTTGAGCTTGTCAAGATCTTTTTGAGCCCTGAGTATCATTCAATGGATTTGCTATCTCATCCAGCTTTATGTCATCTGCAGACTGGTGAACACATCCTCTATCTAAGTCATTACTAAAAATGTTAAACAGCACAGAGTTAAGCACTTATTTATGGGATGCTCCCTCACCTCACTGAAGAACTCCTTCAAAGTTGACCTCAAACCATTCTTGACTAGCTTTTGAGTACAACCATGCATCCAATTCCAAATTCATATAATTTTACCATTGTCTAGCTCTAGGGCTGGTAATCTGTGCAGATAGAATTCAACAAAACTTTACTTTAAAATGTAAAAACCAGACAGAAGACCCTTTCCCCAAAATGGTGCCAAAGGCAAAGAAGGAAGCCATTGTCTTCCCCAAAACAGAAGCCAAGCCCAAGGTCTTGAAACCCAAGAAGTCAGTGTTGAAGAGTATCCATAGCCACAAAAAGAAGATCCCATCATCCCTCACTTTCCAGTGACCCAAGACACTAAGACTTTGGAGGCAGCCCAAATACCCTTGAAAAAGTGTCCCTTGGAGAAACAAGCTTGATCACTATGCCATCATTTAGTTTCCCTTGATCACTGAGTCTACGATGAAGAAGATTGAGGACAATAACACCCTAGTCTTTCCTTCAAAGCCAATGAGCATCAGATAAAGCAGGCATTAAAGAAGCTTTATGATATCTATGTGGCCAAGGTCAACATGCTGATCTGGCCTGATGGAGAGAAGAAGGCCTCCATCCAACTTACTCCAGACTATAATGCTTTAGATGTTGCCAACAAAATTGGAATCATCTAAACTGTGTCCAGCTGTCCCACTCCACCTACAATAAAAATTTTCCAGGAAAACAAAAAATTTTAATGTAAAAAGCATTCTTAACTCACAGCATACAAAAGCAAGCACCAGAAGTTGCCCAATCCCTGATCTAATTCCACTTTTCCACGAGTAGCTATTGTTGTATAGTTGGAGTTCATTGAGAAAGATCCTGGAATGGTTTGCCATTTCCTTCTCCAGCTCATTTTACAGAAGAGGAAACTGAGGTAAAGAGGGTTAAGTGACACTGCCTAGGGTCACATAACTAGTAAGTGTCTGAGGCCAGATTTGAACTCATGAAGGTTCATGACTTCAAGCCCAGTGTTCTATGCACTACACCATTTAGCTGCCCCAAGAAAAGCTATTAAAGACTATCAAGTGATTTGCTAAAATTTAGTAACCCTACCATTCATTGATCTACCAGTTTAGCAACCCTATGAAAAAGGAAAATAATCTGAGTCTGACATAACCTGCTCTTGATAAAGCATTTCGAGATTTTCTAATCTAAGTGTTTCCTAACCATTCCTTTAGTAATACCTAGTAGAATTTTGGCCAGGAATTGAAGACCAACTGTTTCAGGCCAATACTTTTCAGTCTATGTTCTCTTTTTCTCTTTTTTTAAAAAGACATTTGTTGTTCTTCTATCCTGTGATACTTTCCTCATCCTCCACTAACGATCACTAAGAGTGGCTCAGCAAATCCTATCTGCCAGTACTTTTGATTAGTCAAGATTACCAAGTGACCTGAACTCATCAGTATCCTTATTAGCCACATTTGTTCTGTGATTTCCAGTCCAAAGATCTTTTTCTTTGCCAGGAACAACAAGCAAAATAAGAAGTTGGAAGTTATTCCTCCTGTCTGTCATTAGTTATTATAATCCCATCCACTCTAAGCAATAATGCTTCTTTAATGATCTTTTTTCCAGTTTACCTAGAAAAGAAAAAAATATCGAGGATCTTTTTATTGTCCTTAGCTTTTCCCTCTACTCTCACTTTATCCTGAGCTTTAGTGTACCTGCCATTTGTTAAAGGACTGTGTTACATTTCTGTACTCATTCTCATTATGTGACCCCTGTTTCTATCTTCTGTGTGTGCCTTTTTAAAACATGTTGATTGGTGAGTTCTCTGTGCATCCACGTTAGTTTTTTTAGGCAACTTCCCATGGAAATCATCTTCCTCACTGGAATGGTTTCTCTTGGTGTGTTCAGAATTTCATTCCTATACCCTTTCAGTCTTTCTTAGAGAAAACTGGCTTCCCCCATGGAACTTTAATCTATAGGATCCTTTTTCTCTTTGAAATCTCTTCTCCCCAAATCCCAAACATATGTATACTGGCTAGTCTCTCTTTTTTCTTTCCTCACTCTAAAATGGAGTGGTTACTTTCCCCAAAAGTTCCCATCCTTTCCACCCTCACTACCAATCTTCTCTTATTGTAGGCATCAGACTTAGAAAAGAATTTTCCCTCATTGGTTCCTCCACTTTTTGAAATATGAAACCATTATTATGGCAAATTAAGAAATCAATCTGCCTTAACTTGAAAGGCAACCTGGCAGTGGATAGAAAGCCACTCTTAAAAACTGAGATTCAAATTCAGCCTCCCACATAAACCAATTGTGACTTGTAACTGAATTGGGTGTTAGTGAAGCAGAGCTATACAAAGTCGTCAGCTTCACCCCTCCAGAGCCATCGAAGACACATGTCGAGACCACTGGCAATGGCCCAGGGATGCAGTGGATAATGCTGACCTTTGTAAAATATGGTCTTCCCCTGGTCTCAGTTTGTCTGAGGCCAAGTCCATTCAATGTCTCAGGGCTAGGTAAGAGTGGAGACAAAAGATGACTCAATTTATCATCACAAAGTCATCAATCTGGGAGTAGGGAGGTCCTCAGCGCTTCTGTCAGGAACAGAAAACACTTGCTATTTACACTCATTCTAAGCCATCAAAAACCTTAACAATCTGTAGATACAGAGACCTGCGTTTGGTAGGCTGTTTGAATCCTAACTCAGGTGCTTCCCAGCTGTGTGTTGATGGGCAACACATTTAATATTTCCGAGTCTCATAGTGTGAATAATAATACTTCCACTGCCTACCTCATGGGAGGAAAATGCTTTGCAAACCTTGAAAGTGCTATATAAATACAAGATAATTATTACGATTTTATTTTTATCGGTAGTATCCCAGAAGTCATCTTCAGGCGGGACCACAGTTTCCATGGCCCAGACAGAAACCTATCTATCTTATTTTCAAAAAGTCTCTGACAAATGAATTTGCATAATTTCTTGTAACAAGCTATTCTAGTATAGATGACCACTTACTGTCTGGACAGTTGTCCTTGTGGCTATCCTAAAACCTTCTTGATGTAATTTCAACCAATTTACTTTTGTTTGGGAGAAATAAATAACAGGCAGCTAGAAATCTTCCTTTAGATTCAGTTGTTTACATATTTAAAACTCTTACAAAGTTGCCCCGTGGTTTCAAACTTCTGGTGTGTTCCAGAAGTTATGTTTTTATGTATAAACGAAATATAACATCCAGGTGTTATGCTTTTGGAAACTTAAAGGTTCAGAATTCCCCTGGCTGGAGAACCATGGGGTGAGTTTGATACCAAAGGAAAAGGCCAAGAGGCCCCAGATTGATTGTTTGTAAATACTTACAAACAGGGGCAATCTGCAATGGCTACCAGAAAATTAGTGGATCCCAGCAAAGACTCCCAAAAATTCCCATGGTGATTACAGAAATCAGACAAAGGGAAGAGGAGCCATAGGGTGCTTTACTGCAGACTGGTAGATATTTTGTGTTTTTCTGCTTAATATTTTGGCTAATATTTTAGTTTATACTTAGTATTGAACCCAATTCCCAGACATCCAGGCACTTACCCACTTGGGTAATGCCCAGGCATTCAAGCTGGGTACTGGTCATGTCCTGGTCGTAGTATCTAAGTTATGACTCTGTATCTGCATTATGATTTATTAACAGATGTGGGCTTCCATCTTTCACAGAGTTTAAGTTAATGACTTTCACTTCTTAATGTGTAATATGATTTTTCTTCAATATGGACCCCACAGTCCCTTAAATTAAAATACTAACAGTTTCTTGAACAGAAGAAACAAAGTGATTCTAAATTCCACCTGTAATATATCAGTCATTCCATCACCTTGAAAAAAAAACAATCCTATTGTGCTATATCATCCCTTCTCCCTCTCCTTCCTATTTTCACTCTAGACTAGGAAGGGGAAGGGAGAGGGGAGAATGGGGAATTGTGTGAGAATCCAGATTCTGCTCTAATACCATCCTTGTTCTGGAACAGACTCTGAGCGGGGAATCACAACAGTAATTTTCTACCTAGTTTCTCATGAGAGTATAACCAATAGTGGCTTAGCACAGTGCCTGGCACATAGTCGGCACTATTTAAATGCTTGTGCTCTCTCCTTTCCCCACTCCCTAACCCCAGCCAGCCCTACAAATCAGAGCCTGATTTACTATTGTGTTGACTGTCTAGACTTGAAGTGATGGAGAAAATGCTAATAACACAGATTAAACTTAAAAATATGTCGTACAAGTTTTTGGAGAGCCAATTGTTAAACATTTACCAGCGGATCCTATCTACAACGCACTCCACTGAAATATCTCTTCTGTTCTGTTTCCGATGATCTTCACCCAAACACTCTTCATCGCTTACCCCAACATATTCCTTTATTTCCTCACATGAGTGTAGCTTTCCTTAACAAACAATATTATACTTCACTTTACCTCTCCTGTTTCTTTTGAATGTGCTATAACCTTCCCAAGTCATGTTCTAGTCATGGCTTTCCTCCTACCAGGTCTTAAGGGTTCCCTATGAGACAAAAATGTAGCTTGAGAAAGGACAACACCATAGAAGACACTGTAAGCGTACTAATAGTGTGAGAGAATGAGCCCCACGTGTACGACCCTAAGGGTAGCAGAATAGACATCTCTAGTGTCTTCAATCCCCACCCTGATGCAAGGTGGGGAGGGGGCTTTCATGCCTGCCAGAAAGGAAAGCAGGAGCTTGGGGCCTGATGCTCCACCACTCTGTTTTCCTCAGAAAGAGAGAGGCTACCAGGCTAGAAGTATCTCTATTTGTTCCTCTAAGGGGTACGATTGGATGCAAGCTGACTTTTGATCACTTTGTCATTTGGAGGAGAAAGGAAGGACCCCAAGCTCTATAGCCAAGCCTTGACTCCTTCCTCACCTAATACTAATTCTACAATGAATACACATAGCAAATATCAAAGAAGTTCATTTATCTAAGTCATAACAAAACAGAAAGCAGAGAAAGTATACATATGAGAACATATACATACGAGAATGAAGGAACTCTCTGTTTGGGAGCAAGATAACTTAGCTCAACCTGATCCAGCCTCTTGGATCTCACTAAAGATCCAGGGAAACTTTCCAAAGTCCCCAGAGTAGAAAGATAGAAACAGGGACATAATAGAGACTGCCTGCTTCTCTCATGAATTCCTAGAATCTTTTGCCTTCAGTACCTGAAGTGGGCTTGGCCTCTTCTATCTTCTCCCTCAAAATTGGAAGCCAGGAACACCCTAAAGCACTTCAACACTCAAAGGGAATTCAAAGGGGACTCGGTCCCCAAGGGGGACTGGCCAAGAACTGAAGCATTCTCACCAGCTCTGCCTCCACGTTCACACAAGGCAAGGCATTCACCTTCCCCAATAAAGAGAGAGTCCCATACCAATGGACTAGGATAACGGTTGCATGGGCCTTGGGAACAGAGCAAGTATAACATAAAGGTGGAAAAAATACAGGATTCATTTAAAGAATACTGATGAAATAGTCCAATCTAGTCAGCATATGAAATCCCTAGGTATGAACAGAGTGAAATACGGCCAGAACCAAAATGTGTAAGAACTTGAAGGCCAGGTTAGAGTTCATGCTTTACTAGTGACTCATTTGAGAACTGCTCAGAAAAATGTTTTTCGATCTTAATTCAAACATTAAGCCAAACGCTGTATTAGTCACCATGAGAGGATATAAAAATGAATAAATCCCTACCCTCATAGAGAAAAAAAAATATCTAATGGGGGAAATATAGCATACAGAAACAATTATAACAGATTATTGAATGTTAGCTCCATCTTGCTCTGAGGGCTCAAAGGAGGAAGTAACTATTTGTAATGGGAGAATCAGAGAGGAATTAGCATCTGAGCGAGGCTCTGAGGGATAGAAAGCCTTTCTACAAGTAGGGGTGGGGGAGAGAGAGAGAGAGAAGAGAAGAGGAGAGAGAGAAGAGAGAGACTATGTTCTAATCATAAAGAATAACTTGAATAAAAGTAAAAGGGACCCAAAAGGGTGAAAAGAGGTAGGAAAAGAGTGATAATGCCCATCTGACTAGCTTCCAGGGGTGGGGAACCTGCAGCCTTGCCACATGTGGCCCTCTATGTCCTCAGTGCCCGTTGACTGAATCCAAACTTCACAAAATGAATCTTCTTAATAAAAAGATTTGTTCTGTAAAACTTGAACTCATTCAAAAGACTACACCCAAGAACCTAGAAGGCAACTTGTGACCTGCAGGTTCCCCACCCCTGGGCTAGAACATCGGAAGAGGAAGTTTGAAATGCGTGGAAGCAGTTTTGGTGTGAGAAGAGATGAGATGGGGACATAGACAGGACTTTTACCTGGTAACAATCTCAGAGATCATTCATCCAGTCCTTTCTATAACTCACAGTTTTTCTTACATATAAGGAAACTGAGGCCCAAAGATGTGATTTACCTAGTACCACGTAGACAGCAAGTGGCAGAGCCAGAATTCAAATCTAGGTCTTCTCATGCTGCTTTAGTGCTCTTTCCAGTTTGAGTTCCTGTTAAACAACCTTGATTTCATTTGTAAGGAAATAAGGAAAAACATTTTTTAATGGCGACTTCCTCCTGTGTGAACAAAATCATAGAGATGAAAGCACTTTAAGAATCTGAACAGCAAGTGCAACAAACAATGAATTTAGCATATAACATAACCCAGGGGGACTGAGATACAGTTCACCAAAGCAACTGCCAACTTGTAATATTTTTCTATTTTAAAAGAAAAAAGAAACTCCTTAAATTATTACATGATAGTCTCTCTAAATGTTTGTAATGATGTAAGTGACTAGTTTAAATTTTAGGTTTTTTCCAACCAGTATTTTTTATTTTTATTATTGTTTTAATTTGTTTTCAGTTTTCAACAAGCATTTCCATATGTTTTAAATTATTCCCCCTCCTTCCCTGAGATGGCATGCAATCTTATACAGGTTCTACTCATACACTGTTATCAAACACATTTTCACATTGAGTCATGTTGCATAGAAGAAATTAAAACAAATGGCAGAAACCATGAGAAAACAAAACATAGCATAACACAGGAGAAAATAGTCCCAAGAAGTATTTTTTTTTAAAAAGACAAAGATTTAATGTTCCAATGGGCATTATGCTTTATATTGGATTTCTAAAACCACATCATCTGGACATTCTCTAGTGAGTTGACACTTTGACACAAACCATAAGACTTGACAAAAAAAATCTCCCAAACATAGACTTCATAAGTTAAAACCCTCCCATTGGACTTCTTGTCATGAATTGTGTTTGCAGTCCTTACAAAATGACCTTAATCAGAAATATAGCAAAGTAATGTACTGACTTTACTAGCAGGATGCTTTTAAAGCAAAAATCTTGGTCAGGATGAGATACATCCATCTTGAAGAGGGACGTGGCCTGGGCAGCATCTGCCTTTCTCTCCCCAGAGAGCCCTTTCCTGCTGAGGTTATTTAGTTGGCAGTGATTTATCAAGAAAACAACTCACTCACTGAGCAAAGCCACAGATTCAGCTCTGGAGATAATGTTGCTGAACAAGTTTTTAAAAGACTTCCAGAATGTGAATTTATATTTTTAAAATACTAAAACTGACATTTACCAAATACCTAGGTAGACAGTGGAACCAAAGATAAGTATCATCCTAACGTGAAAGTCATTTACAATCTTGCCCAAGTTGGGCAGAATTCTTTGATAGTTAGATATACATATCATTTCTTTCCTCACCCTCTCTTGATTACTTCATCCTGTATATATCATGCTTCTACATAGTTATTTCAATTTTATCTTCCTTATGTTCTTTAGAATATGAGTTCCTTGAAGGCAAGATTTGTCTCCTGTCCTTCTTTGTATCCCCAGCACTTAGTACATGCCTGGCACACAGTAGGTATTTAACAAATGTTTGTTGACTTGACTATATTTGACTCACCCCAAAAAGGGTAATTTCTTGGTATTGTGAATAAATCCATAGGTGGGAGACTGTCATTTAGGTTCTGAGCACAGATGTTCACAGAGCAGAGAATTAGACAGGTTCTTGGTTATTCCAGATAAGAATTGAGTACACAAAGAATATAATTTTTGAAAGATGGGTATGACTTAGAGAGGAGCAAGGAGAGAATTTCCTAGGAGAGTGGAGCTGAAAACATCTTTTTAGCATGTTCCTAATTAGAAACACTGAATATAATGGTACAGTCATTTGGAGGACAGTTCAAGATAAACTGATGCTTTGTAAGAACAGTCATCTTGGAACTTGTCTCTTTGGAAATAAGCTTTAGAGACTTAAACTCTTCAGGTTTCCAAGGAAAGAAAAACCCCTTGGTCTGCTGCAACAGCACCAAACAATCTTTCAGATAAAACATCCAAAAATAAAATCTGTCCTTTGTATCAGAATGCCAAACTTCCAACCGCTTCTTCCCACAACAATCTGTATTAGGACCATTATCTTTTCTTAAATAAATCTCTAAGTAATACCATTTTCTGATTCTTTAGAAGAAATTTAAGATTAGACCTTAACCAAAATATGAAGCATCCCTTTCAAAATCTCCCAAATATTCTAATCCATCCTGCTTGAAGATTTCCAATTATGAGAAAACTAACTCCTGAGACCATTCTACCTTAGGTTGTTCTAACTCTTGGGAAATGCTCAGATGTTTTCCCCTAACATCATGTCTAAATCTGCCTTCCTGTAACATCCATTCTTTATTTCTACTTTTGGCTTCTGAGGCTCCACAGCACAAAGCTAATCCCTCTTGCAAATGACAGACCTTTAATTGGTTAAAAGATAAGTGTCATGTGCCCTGTAAGTCTGTTCTTCTTCAGATATAATATTTCCATTTCTTTCAATCAAATGACATGCTCTTCCATTCTCTCCCCATCCAGTTTTGCCCTCTTCCAAATGCACCCCAACTTACTAAGGTATTCCTAGAACTTGACTGCTGAACTTATCACAGTATTTCACAGAACCAAAGAATCTTTTTTTTATAAATTTATTTATTTCACTTTTTACATTCATTTTCACAAAATTTTGGGTTCCAAATTTTCTCCCCATTTATCCCCTCCCCAAACCCCAATACACCGAGCATTCTAATTTCCCCTATCACCAATCGGCCCTCTCTTCTATCATCCCTCCCTTTCCTTGTCCCCATCTTCTCTTTTGTCCTGTAAGGCCAGATGACTTTCTATTCCCCATTACCTGTATTTCTTATTTCCTAGTGGCAAGAACAATACTCAACAGCTGTTCCTAAAACTCTTGAGTTCCAACTTCTCCCCAACCCTCCCTCCCCACCCATTCCCTTAGGGAGGGCAGGCAATTCAATATAGGCCATATCTGCGTAGTTTTACAAATGACTTCGATAATAGTCGTGTTGTGTAAGACTAACTATATTTCCCTCCATCCTATCCTGCCCCCCCATTGCTTCTATTCTCTCTTTTGATCCTGTCCCTCCCCGAGTGTTGACTTCAAATTGCTCCCTCCTCCCATTGCCCTCCCTTCCATCATTCCCCCCATCCTGTTTATCCCCTTCTCCCCCACTTTCCTGTATTGTAGGATAGGATTTCATACCAAAATGAGTGTGCATTTTATTCTTTCCTCCCTTCCATTATCCCCCCCATCCTGTTTATCCCCTTCTCCCCCACTTTCCTGTATTGTAGGATAGGTTTTCATACCAAAATGAGTGTGCATTTTATTCCTTCCTGTAGTCGAATGTGATGAGAGTAAACTTCATGTTTTTCTCTCAGCTCTCCTCTTTTTCCCTCCACTAAAAAGTCTCCTACCTACCTCTTCTATGAGAAATAATTTGCCCCATTCCATTTCTCCCCCTCTCCTCCAAAAACATTTCTCTCTCAACGCTTAACTTCATTTTTTTAAGATATGATCCCATCCTATTCAATTCACTCTGTGCTCTGTTTCTGTGTGTGTGTGCATGTGTGTATGTGTATGTGTGCATGTGTACGTGCATGTGTGTGTGCATGCATGTGTGTGTGTATGTGTGTGTATGTGTAATCCCACCAACTACCCAGACACTGAAAAGTTTCAAGAGTTACAAATATTGTCTTTCCATGTAGAAATGTAAACAGTTCAACTTTAGCAAGTCCCTTAATGACTTCTCTTTGCTGTTTACCTTTTCATGCTTCTTTTCAGAAGTTTGTTTTCAGTGTTTGAAAGTCAAATTTCCTTTTCAGCTCTGGTCTTTTCATCAAGAATGCTTGAAAGTCCTCTATTTCATTGAAAGACCATATTTTCCCCTGAAGTATTATACTCAGTTTTGCTGGGTAGGTGATTCTTGGTTTGAGTCCTAGTTCCTTTGACTTCTGGAATATCCTATTCCACACCCTTCAATCCCTTAATGTAGAAACTACTAGATCTTGTGTTATCCTGATTGTATTTCCACAATACTGGAATTGTTTCTTTCTAGCTGCTTGCAATATTTTCTCCTTCACCTGGGAATTCTGGAATTTGGCCACAATGTTCCTAGGAGTTTCTCTTTTTGGATCTCTTTCTGGTGGTGATTGGTGGATTTCTTGAATACTTATTTTGCCCTCTGGTTCTAGACTCTCAGGGCAGTTTTCCTTGATAATTTCATGAAAGATGATGTCTAGGCTCTTCTTTTGATCATGGCTTTCAGGTAGTCCCATAATTTTTAAATTGTCTCTCCTGGATCTATTTTCCAGGTCAGTTGTTTTTCCAATGAGATATTTCACATGATTTTCCATTTTTTGATTCTTTTGGTTTTGTTTTGTGATTTCTTGGTTTCTCAGAAAGTCATTAGCCTCCATCTGTTCCATTCTAATTTTGAGGGAACTATTTTCTTCAGTGAGTTTTTGAACCTCTTTTTCCATTTGGCTAATTCTGCTTTTTAAAGCATTCTTCTCCTCATTGGCTTTTGAACCTCTTTTCCCAATTGAGTGAGCCTATTTTTCTTAAGGTCTTATTTTCTTCAGTATTTTTTTGGGTCTCCTTTAGCAAGGTATTGACCTGTTTTTCATGCTTTTCTTGCATCTCTCTCATTTCTCTTCCCAGTTTTTCCTCCACCTGTCCAACTTGATTTTCAAAATCCTTTTTGAGCTCTTCCATGGCCTGAGTCCACTGAATATCTATTTTGAATGTTTGGGATACAGAAGACTTGACTTCTATGTCTTTACCTGATGGTAAGCATTATTCTTCCTCATCAGAAAGGAAAGGAGGAAATATCTGTTCACCAAGAAAGTAACTTTTTATGGCCTTATTTTTTTTCCCTTTTCTGGGCATTTTCCTAGCCAATTACTTGACTTCTGAGATTCCTCTCCACCCCCACCTCACTAGTGCTTGGGGTCTGAAGAACCAAAGAATCTTAGTAGATCCCTGAGTTAGGTAGAACAGGTCTAATCCTTCTTCCAAGTCACAGATATTCAAACACTTGAAGGTATAACTATTACTTGTCTCCTTCTCTACTTTCTCTGGGTTAAATATTCCCATTTCTTTCAACCAGTCTTCATATAATATCATTTCAAGACCCTTCCCTATCCAAATTACCATCCTGCATTCCAGGTTTAATCCAAGTTTGGATTCAGTCAAAGGGCCTCACTTGAGGACCTAGAAGGCCGCAAGTTTCCTAAACTAGACCCTCTTCAGCTTATCAATGACTTTCCAAAAATGTGATACCTAGAATTCGAAATTATACTCTATATGTGTTCAGACCAAGGGTAGAATACAGCAGAACTATCTCTTCCCAAGTTCTAGATTGTATGCCTCTCTTAATGCAGCCTATATTCAAAATAGTTTTTTTGACTCCATATCTCTCTGTTGATACATCAAACCTGTGAATCTACTAAAGCCTCAGGGCCTTTGTTTTCAGAGAAACTAATATTTAGTCCTGTCTCCCCAATCTTGTATTAATTAAATTGATTTTTTTAAATAAAACACAATTCTAGCTTCAAATTTCACCTCAGATTCTGGCTACCTTTGTAGCCTCTTCCTTGAGTCTCAGTAAATTGAGAACTAGATAGTGTTGAAGGGTCCTTCCTGTTCCTGTTCTAGATGGATGATCCTCTATGAAGCTATGACTTTGTGTTTTCCCCTGTCAAATTTCATCTTATTAGATTTGGCCCAAAGTTTTCTACTATTGAAGTCTTTTTGGATCTTGACCTTGTCTACAATGTACTCCATTCAGCTTTGGGTCTGACAAGTAGGCCTTCCACATCTTCATCATTAATTAAAATACAGAAGAGCATGCCACTGAGGACAGCTCCTCAATTAACTCCACCATGTTATTGCAAACTGAAATCGAGCAAAATTAATTGTACTTCAGAGATCCACTCCTTCACATAGTCCTGAATCCATTTATTACCTCTAACCTCCATCTCTCCATCTTATGTGCAAACATGAGATACATTGTATAATGTTTAGATGGAATCTAGGTGTTATGTCTGTTAGTCTCATTAACTTGCCATATCTAAAAAAAAAAAAGAAATGAAAGTTGGTCCAGCATGATCTATTCTTTTCTTATATATTTAAATATTTATTGGGAATTTAACAAATATTTCAATATTCACAAATAATATAACAAAGATAGCATAAGAAACTATAAACTCCTAGTTTGTCTACATAAATTAAATTGAACAAGACAGTTACTAAACGACTTCATTTATGATTTTGTCTGCACCTTTTAATATATTTGTCTGTATCTTTTAATATATTTTTTGATGCACATTCTTTCATCCATCACCTACTCATTTACCTACTACCCACACCCCCAGCAGAAAAAGTAGAAAATTTATTATTGCTAATAAATATGTATATTCCAGTAGAAACAAATCAACACATCGGCTGCATATAAAAATAGATATTTCATGGTGCATCTCTACCCCATTACCTCTCTGTCAAGGTAGGAAGATGGATTTCATCATCAGTCTTTTAAAGTCATTCTTGTATACTGCTCTAACCAAAATTCTGAAGCCTTTTAAAATGGTTTTACTTTATCTTATGGTTGTGATCATGGCATAAACCATTCTCTTCTTTCTGTTCATTTCACCTTGCATCAGTTCATGCATTCCTTTCATATTTCCCTATTTCTGTCAATCTATCATTTCTTATGATGCAATAATGTTCCTCTACAGTCATAGACTACAATTTGTTTAGCCGTCCTCTAAGTGATAGACACTCTTTTTGTTTCCAGTTCTTTGTTACTATAAAAAGGGCTGCTGTAAATATGGATCTGTGACCTGCTGTTGATAAAGGCAGATTGACTCTCAGTGGCCTCACTGCTTCCCTTTTCTACATGATCAAAAACATAAAATGGTAGTTACCATCTCCCCTTCTGCCAGTGGAGTCCCCTAGCATAACCAGCACCATGTATTCTTCCAGGCTCTTCAGCTCCCCTCCCTTTCTGCCCCACCCATCCCTCCCTGCACAGTGACTTAAGACCAGCAGCCAGCAGGGGAGAAAAAATCAGCTAGTCCTAAAAATGACATGAGATATAGGCACTCAAGCAACATAGAAAGCCTACCGTTATTATCAAAGCAAGTTAATTAAAACTTCTCTCTCCCTACCTTCCATAAATACTTTTTAGCATTCGTGTTACACTTATTTCTGATACAAGAGTGCCCTTCACCTGCATAAACATGCTGGAATGGGTAGGATCAGGGTCACATGGTCAGTCTAATTCAATTCAGGAGGCATTTAGTTTCTGAGATATGAAAGGTATTGTGTTAGATACCAAATAAACAAGGACTGAAGCATATCAAAAATAATAATTTGCTTTCTCTGCCCCCTCCACCCCTCCCAAAGACTTTACATTCTATTGAAGAATACCAAATGTAAACAGTTAAGTAAATGTCAGATATTTTGAAGGGGAAGGAAATAAGCATTTATATAGACTGTGTACCAGGTAATTTACAAGTACCTCATTTTGTCCTCACAACAACTCTGCGCTGTCATTGTCCCCATTTTACAGTTGGAAAAACTGAGGCAACCAGGGTTAAGTGACTTGCCCAAGGTCACACAACTAGTAAGTCTCTGAGACTGGATTTGAACTTAGGTCTTCCTGACCCCAACCCCAGGACTCTACCCATTATGCCACCTAGCTAGAGAGGCTTTAGGCTGAAGCCTCAGCTGATTCTTGAAATAAGTTAAGGGTTCTAAGAGGCCAAAGTGAAGAGGGAATGAAGACTTGGAAACAGATTGAATATTGTAAAGGAAGAGGGAAAAGAGACCCTGTGAGCCTGGATAACCACAAGGATGGTGTGACCTCCAATAGACATGAAAAGTTAAGTAAGTTAAGGGGAAGATGAGAGAAGATAATCAGATAGGGTTTGAGATGTCTCTAACATATCTAGGTGAAAGAACCAATATGCAGTTGATCTGATATTCAGGCTGAGATATTAGGGCTGAATATTTGTATTTAGGGGGGAGGTAGGTAGCACAGTAGATGGAGTGCCAGACCTGGAGTCAGGAAGATCTGAGTTCAAATCTGACCTCAGTAACCTACTAGCTATGTGATCCCAGGCAAGTCACTTAACCTGTCTGCCTCAGTTTCCTCATCTGTAAAATGAGCTGGAGAAGGAAATGACAAACCACTTAAGTATCTTTGCCAAGAAAACCCCAAAAGGGGTCATGAAGAGTTGGACATGACTGAAAAATAACTAAAGAAAAAACAATTTGTGTTTAGGATTCATCTGCATAAAGATGGTAATTGAACCAGTGAGAACTGGTGGTATCACCAAAAGGATATGGAGATCTTCTTTTGAGGGACAGAAGGCAAATGCTGATCTACAAGGGAGACTGAGGAATGGTTAGACAAGTAGGAGGTCCAACAAAGTGCACATCCAGGAAATGGAGGGAGAAGAGAGTGCAGAAAGAGGGGAAGATCAACCAAGAGATTGAGAAGGATAAAGCCTGAGAAATGACCATCAGATTTAGCAGTGAAGAAACATTCTTATCCTTGGAGAAAGCAATTTCAGACCAAGAAGGGGTCAAAAGCAAATTGCAAAGGATTTGAAAGTGAATGGGAAGTGAAAAAAAAAAGTGAATGCAATGGTTGTGAGTACCACCTTCGGGGAATTCGGATATGAAAGGGAGAAGATGCTAGGGAGGTGTGTGTGTGTGTGTGTGTGTGTGTGTGTGTGTGTGTGTGTGTGTGTGTGTGTGTGTGTGTGTGTGTGTTTGTAAAGAGATAGGAGTGATCTGGACATGTTTACAGGCAGCATATTAGACTGACCACCGATTTGAAGGTCTACAGAGCTGTTGTGCTGACCTCATTGTTCAATGCTTGTGAAACCTGGACGGTATATTAGCGCCATACCAGGAAACTGAATCGCTTCCATTTGAATTGTCTTAAAAAGATTCTGAAGATCACCTGGCAGGATAAATCACCAGACACTGAAGTCCTTACTTGAACTAAACTGCCAAGCAGTCAAACTCTATTGTGGACAGCACAACTCCAGTGGGCTGACCACATTGTTTGAATGCCAAATGTACTATTTTAGAGAGAACTCAAAGCAAGTGTTCACGTGGAGTTCAGAAGAAGCAGTACAGGAATACTCTCAAGGTCTCTCTGAAGAATTCTGGAATTGATTGCATGAGATGGGAGACACTAGCACAGGACTTCCCAGCATGGCATGCCCTCATCGGAGAAAGGGTTGTACTCTATGAGAAACGAATCAAAGTGGCTCAAGAGAAACTCAAGATGCACAAATTCAGAGAATCCACCCCAAATGTTCCCATTTGTACTCTTTTAGTACAACATGATCTGATATTATCTGACTTCTGTTTGCTGCAGAGAAAATGTCTTCAGCCCTAGGCAAAACTTTACATTAAAAATAAAAATGGTACCATTTTTTCTTGCTCCATTTTTCCTCCAGAATCTCAGTAATTGACAAGTGATTTTTGTTTTTTCCAGAAAATAATTTGTTAAATGCTCCCAAGTAGAATCACAGATTGTGAGAGCTAACTAAATGCCTAACTAGGGTTAACTATAGTTAGTAACCCCAGAAATCACCTAACTCATAAATCGTAGTCCTAGAGCTGGAAGGGACCTCAGAGGACAATTAACCCGACCCTCCTCATTTTCCAGATGTGGAAACTGATGCTCAGAGAAGTCATTTTATAGATGAGGAAACTGGGACCTGAGGAAATGTAATACATTTGCCTAAGGTCAAATTAGTAAATGTTGGAGGCATCATTTGAACCCAGGTCCCCTGCCTCTACAGGCTTCCTTCCCAAATACATGATGGAAGGAGTGCTGCATTTGGAGTCAAGAGATGCAGGAGTCTGTGTGACCATGGACATGGCACTTAATTCTCTCTGAACCTCAGTTTCCCAATCTGTAAAGTCTGTGAGAATCAAATGAAATAACATCAGCAAATCACTCTGCAAATCTTAAAACACTTAAAAACAGTAGCTGTTATAAATAATATTAATACAAGTGAAAGTGCATTTTCTAAACATGCTGGGAATGTCCTAAACAATTCAAGACAACAATTTCTATAAAGTTGAGGCTCACAATTTGACCTTTGTAGTTTATATAATTTAGCTTCTATACTATTGCTTTGGCATAGTCTTTTGAGAGCCACCCTAGCATTTTGTAAAATATAGTAAGAATATTTTCAGTAACAAAACATGATGTGATTTGTCTACCAATAAAATAGCATTTTTCTACCCTAAAATAGAATTTTAAAAATTATTTGTTGTTTGCTAGTTGTACAAATTGTACTTGGCAATGCCCACAGAGGATTCAGTATCCTTCTCTTTCTCTTCTCTGAGCCATTCTGTGTACCATTTTTCCACTTTAGTATGATATGCTCATTCTCCCTGCTAAGTTATATCACTTTTATCTCTTCAAAATTTCACCCAGGCCTCTCATCTTTTCCACAGTACCTTTCCAAATTAATCTTATATGATTCTAATTATCCCAGTTACTTTGAAGTATTCTTTATCATACTTTTCCCTTCACAACTATTGATAACTTTTTTTTATCAATTTCTGGTGCTATATTGACACTCAATCTGTCTCAACTTCCTTATGTGTAAAATAAGGATAATACTACATACCTTCTCAGGTTGCTTTGAGGATGAAATGAGACAATGCAAAACTTCAAGTCCGATATAAACATCAGCTATCTTTAATTATTTCTGTCTGTTATAATTTACTTATAGCTCTTTACTTCTATAATAATCAACTATTATTAACATTTGTTGAGTTATATGTACTAGAGTCAAGGTGAAGGAATAGCTTGAGAGGAGAAAATTGCCTAACCACTAAACTATAAGCAACTTGAAAGCAGGAACAAGTTCACTCCTTCCTTTGTAACTCCCCACTGGAGTAAGTAAAATGTCTTCTCAATCATGGTCATTTAAAGACCACCCTTTAGCAGGTTCTCCAAGCTGAAATGACAACAGGCTTTTTCAACAGAGTAAAACTTCAGTTCTGTGAGCTTCCTGTTTTTCAATGTCATTAACCAAAAAAAAAAATCAATATCCTTCTTATCCTTAGATTAAATGCACTTAAAAATGAGCTCCGTGAACAAGTTCAGAACCAACAAAAGTGGACAGAAAATCAACTTATGAAATCTGAAAAGGAACAGCTCTTGCATATAAACCAATTTCTCAACACCATGAAGGAGAAAATGGTAAGCAGTTGTGCATGAAACAAGTCACAGAACAAAATTAAAAAAAAAAACTCAAAAGCATACAGAATCATTGGGAAAGTGGCATGCTCTTCTGTTCTTTAATGGAATCATGCAACTATTTATCTCATATACTGGGGGACTGGCCTAGGGACCTCCCCGAAGGCATCTGGGGACTCTGTCTCTTGCCAATCCATGTTGAAGTGTTTGGTGAACCTAATTCTGGAAACTGTGTAAGACTGTTTCATTGACAGGCCCTGCTCCCTAATTCAGAACAGGTACAGGTATTCTATGACTGCTTCCTGTTCATTTATTGAGTGATAAAAGTCTTTTGATTAGTTGCTGAACCAGAATTGAGTGTGCCTACAAAAAGCACTGACTGGCCAAATTAAACCCTTGCTTTCCTTGTGTACATCAAAGGAAGATATATTGTAAGCTTATCAGTTGGGAGAGTCCTTTCTGCTCATAGATGAAACAGTACTGGAGATGGGAGAGCCAAGAGGCTATGACCTAGTGAGCTTCAAAAGGTTGGAAGATCCACCAAAGGTCCAGGGACTGGAGTCCATATGAAAGATTGCCTGTAGCAAGCCTAGTAAGGGATCTCACCAGGGTTCCAGTGTAACAGCAGATCAACTCAGGAGCCAGGATATTTCATCATGCATCAAAGTGATGTGCAACACCAGAAAGGTAACTTGGTGGGACAGATACTGGGGATGGTCACTTTAAGTTGGAGCCCACTCTCCTCAGGCTACTGGATTGATCCAACATAGGCAAGCTGGGGGGCACAATGGGCTTAGAATCAGGAAGAATCATTATCTTCCTGAATTCCAATCTGGCCTCAGACACTTACTAGCTGTGTAATCCTGGGCAAGTTCCTTGACCCTGGGCAAGTTGCTTAACTCTGTTTGCCTCAGTTTCCTCATCTGTAAAATGAGCTGGAGAAGGAAATGCCAAATAACTCCAATACCTTTTCCAAGAAAACCCCAAATGGGGTCACAAAGAGTCGGACATGATTGAAAATAAGTGAACCATAACAATAGACTTGTTCCCCCAGGTGCTACTCATGGTTTCATTCTTTACCAAGATCAGTTGCTGGCCAACTGGTCCGGGCTCCAGTGACTCTTTTATACTCATAGCCCAGTCATTCAATAAATATGTATTAAGAGACTTTATATGCCAGGTAGGACAGGTAGGTGGTGCAGTGCCTGCAGACAAGAAAACACATTATCTTCCTGAGTTCCAATCTGGCCTCAGATACTTACTAGCTGTGTGACCCTGGGCAAGTCACTTAACTTTGTTTGTCTCAGTTTCCTTACCTGTAAAATGAGCTGGAGAAAGAAATGACTATTACAGACCCTAAATGGGGTCACAAAGAGGCTAAAAATAAATCAGTAGCAACAACGACAGAAAAAGGAAAATAAAAACTGTTGCATGATGACTAGTGATTGGCCAATTAGCACCTTTCATATGCATACTCAGCTCTGGCCAAGCAACCAGTCAAAAGGCTTTTCTTTACCACTCATTAAATGAACAGGAGACAATCACAGATGACCATCTCATGCCATGAACTGGGGAGCAAGACCTGTCCATCTTATACCAGAAACAAATGCCCCAAGCTCCCTGTGTGCCATGGCCACTGACAGCCCTCTGCCCCTGAAAACAGTGCCCTCATTGGCCAGGCCAAGCCAGAAATATGTTCTTTCCTGGACAACACTCACTTTTCAAAGAAAGAAAACTACTTATTGTAGTAAGGAACTACAGAAATACAGTAAGGAACTACAAAAATTCCAGCTCCCGTTGGAATGAATGGACAAAAAATGTACAAAAATGTAAGTGTCTGCTGGCTGTTAGCCCATTGCACGTTGTATTTGGATGGGAGAGGCAGTAAGAAAATGGAAGAAGCTGGGAGAGGAAAACTAGACTGGAGTGTGGGGAAGTTATGGTTCACCCTTAGTTCTCAAAGAGGACCATGACATCAAGAAGGTGATGCCATGACTTACAAGTGAATTGGATTTAAGTGAGGAGGGCTGTGCAAAGTCACCAGCCTCACCTCCATAGCCAGATATAGATCAGGATGACTGGAGAGGGCCTAGGAAATTAGAAAAAAGCTCAAACACTGCCTTCTACTTGAGTCTTTTTCTGGTTATCTGCTGTCCCCACCCCACGTGAGCTCCTTGAGGGCAGGGACTTTTGCATTTTTTGTCTTTGTATCTCCAATGTCTAGTACATTGCCTTGTGCATAATAAGCATCTAATAAAAGTTTTGCCAATTTAAAAAGACTCAGTCAGAACGATACCCAAAAAAATTCTGTCTCGGACGTATCAAAATTTTTAAGACCAACTATAAGCTCTCACTTCCTAGTTAAGACTATGCCAGAATTTCTTCATGCTTATCTGACCCCTATCTTGGATATTTCTGACCTCTTGTCTTGCCCTTCAGATTTGTCAATGCTGTAAACTCTAGCTAGACATCGCAGTTCTCTTTTCTATTCAGGTCTTGCCTTTTTTTCCCAGGGGAGAACTCACTTTCATGTCCTGTAAATGGTCCCTAATCAGCTACATGCTGCAGTCCTCCTCCCTCAAAGAAGCCAGGGGTTAGACCAGAAAAAAACTAGAATCTCACAGAGATTAGAGACACTTAGACAGCTGTCCTCCAAAGTCCACCAACAGATCGAACAAAAAATATTTCAGAGCATATTTCACTGATCTTGAATGTTAGTCTAAGGAAATATGCATCTCCGATACCTCCTTTTCCTTCAAGATACCAAGCTAACTATTGCTCCTGGAAAAAGAGCTAATTGTTCTCTATTTCCACAACTCTCCCCTTCTGTCCCTCCAAAAAGAAAGCTCTCCATTCTCTCCTGAAATTAGTTTTAGTGGGATACAGTCCAGTCCTCAACTGTAAATCATTTCATAGCATCTGAAGCTTTTCTGGTTTTGAGAAATTCTCCTGTTGGTATTGGTACCGATCAAAGCATTATTTGAATTAGCTCCCGGGTCCCAAAATGTGAGCTTTGATAAACTAGAAAAGTTAAAGGTAAACTCATCTAAATAAAAAAGGATTTTGGAAAAGATTTATTTTGATATTCTTTTAGATTAAAAAAAAAACAAGCCCTCTCTTCTTTGGGAATTCTCTCCCCTAGACAGTCACTTTAATTTTGAGAGACCTCAATGATTGAGTGATATGTTAAGAAACTAGAACAGGACTTTTGATATCACAGAGGAAAATAATACTAAGCTGGACTGGCACAAACATTTGCCCAGTGTTTAATGTTCAACACTCAATTTTCATTTGCTTCCTGTTAAGTTTGAATGCCACAATCATTCATTCCTCTTCCTCCCACAAGCCTCTCTCTTGTAAGAACGACAAATACATAGGCAAAACCTACCAACAAAATGGCCGTGACTAACATCATATGCAACGCTCCATACCTCTAGCCCTTCCTTTTCTACTAAGAGGGAGGAAACGTTTTATCATCTGTTCCTCAGGGCCAACGTTAGTCATCAGAATGAATCTGAGTTCATCTGCCTTATGATATGTTACGCTACCATTAGACATTATTGGAGTCATTTTTCTCAGTGTACTAATTCATCATTTCTTACAGTACAATAGACTATGAATTTTTTCAGCTGTTCTGCAATCATTGAGCACCTACCTTGTCTCCAGTTTTTCTGTAGCACTGAAATTTTTAAATTGCTATGACAATGAAAAACTTAATTGAACAGAGCTCGCAAGATCTTACAGGATCATTTATCTCAGTATTAATAACAGTTATAACCTCAGTATTAAAACATTGTATCAAACTTCACCTAATTGAAGCCATTTTTTAAAAATAATATCATCCTAACATAGAGATTCCATGGTATTACTGGGCAATGATGATGTTGGTAATACTTAAACCATATTGCCCAACTCTTAAGGACTAAGAGAATTCAGGACTCACCAAACGGTCTCAAACTTCTTTTATGGTTGCTACAAAACACATGCTATTCTAATTATCAAGAACATCAAGTCTTATTTGGGTGACACAATTTTGAGCTGGAAAGGACCCTTATAGGTCATCTGTGTTCTCATTTCACAAATGAGAAACTGAGGCCAAAAGCTGAAGTGACTTCCTCAGGGTCACACAGGTAGCAACGAGCCAAACCAAATTTGAACTGAAGTCCTGCAATTGTTCTTTATGGGGCAGCTGAGTAGTGCAGTGGATAGTGCACCAGGTCTGGAGTCAGGAAGATCTAAGTTCAAATTCAGCCTCAGACATTTATTAGATTTGTAACCAAGGGCAAGCCACTTAACCTCTGTTTGCCTAAATTTATTCAAATTGTGATGGTAATAGCACCTACTTCCCAGGGTAGTTGTGAGAATTAAGTGAGATGATAAATGTAAATGCTTAGCACATAGTAAGCGATATATAAATCAAGCTATTATTATCATTTCTGTTAATGCTTTCCCTTATTATTGTTATTTCTGAACACGATATGCTTGTTTCCTTCCAACAAATTAGAGGATGAGGAGACTGACTATTTTCTCCTCCCATCAGGATGAACTTTGAAATATCTGAACTGACTCTGGACATCCTTTGTAGCTAGGTGCAGAAATAGCTGAGGCTCGAATTACCTGCCTGTGATTTAATTCCCCCTGCAGACCCAAAAGACAATAGCAAAAGTGCTTTACATAAGTCTTCATCGCCTTAGACACTTGACACTCACTAGCTGTGTGACCTTGGGCAAGTCACTTAACCCCAGTTGCCTCATCCTGGGTCATCTCCAGCCATCCTGATGAATATCTGGTCACTGGATTCAGATGACTCTGGAGGAGAAGTGAGGCTGGTGACCTGCACAGCCCTCCCTTATTCAACACTAAGTCAAGTGCAAGTCATGTCGTTATTTCTCTGATGGCATGGTCTTCTTCAGCAACGAAGGATGAACACACACTATTGCCTTATCAGCTACTTTATGAAAAAATCAGGTTCATTCAGCCTCCAAAACCCAGGTGCTCCTGGGAAGAGCAACTGTACCTTCACTCTTCTTTTTTAGTGAAGATAGCAAACACACACACGCACGCACGCAGACATGCATGCAGGCACACATGCACATTATTCCTATACTACTTGGCTTCCAGGGTGATTGTGAGAATCAAATGAGATAATATTTGTAAAGTGCTTTGCAAGCCTTAGCATGCTATATAAATGTCTAGTGATGATTATTGTTAATTGCAGAAATATTGATCATAATTTGGTTGGAATTAATGCTTACAGAAAAAAACTGACTACGGTGAACAGATTTTCCGTAGTGTCTGTGCTCGAAGACAGTTTCTTGCAGGAGGTTTCATTTTTCGGCTTGTTTGTTTTTGCTGTCTTCTAATAGGAAGAAACAAAAACCAAATTGGAGGGAAAAGTGCATGATCTAATAGTGAAAACGGAACAGTTACTGAACCCCCAGCGATTCGAAATAGAACTGAACAAAGTGAAGGCTGCAGAAAACAAGTTGTACAAAAAGATGAATCGAGTGGAAAGGCAGATCTGGGAAGAGCTCAACAGAATCCAGAATGAATACCAGTCAGGTGAGAATTACCTATGCATTAACGGAAAATCCCTCTCTACCTAGACTTGGGAAAGACAGTTCCTTAAGGGGGTTACTCAAGGTGTTTTCTGTATTTCTGTAAGGCTGTCGATCACTGACTTTGTTAAGGCCATTATTTTTACAGATCAAACAAAAAAATACTCCCTAAACATTAAACTTTTTTAAAAAAATTAACAATTAACTTAAAAATCCAAATTTAAACGATGAAACACAAAACATCAATTTTTTAAAGGATATTAGGGTGGCCCTAGAACCTAGCCAGGGATGAGGAACTTGCCACCTCAAAGCCACACCTGACCTCTAGGTCCTTGAGTGCAACCTCTTGACTGAGTCCAAGTTTTACAGAACAAATCCATTTATTAAGGGGATTTATTCTGTGAAGTTTGGATTCAATCAAAAGGTCTGTCACTTGAGGCCACATGTGGCCTCAAGACCACAAGTTCCCTACCCCTGGAGGCCCTATCAGGATCCCTGGGTTTGCCTACTTCAATCACAGAAATGCTCTCTATTTTCTGCTAACTGCCTTCTGAAAAATTATTTCCTCATTCCTTATACTTTCAAAAAGGATAAAGCCTCTAAGGTCAGAATCAATGAGTCTGTGACCCTGTCACGCCACTGAGTATGAGGTTTCTGAATTAACCTCCTCCATTCATAGTTGGTCACATTATTAAGGTTGTACCCTGGAAAGCTGGTCTAAATTCTCCAAGGTCATAGAATTTTAAATGTGGAAGGGACCTTAAAGAATATCAAACTTTGACTTGTTTGTGCATCAGGAAAACAGGATGTTTAATCAAATGCCCTTCCCTATTAAGTCGGCTTGTGGTATGAGACTACCAGCCAAACCTTTTAATTTTGGAGGGAGAGAGGGTTCACGTGAAGGGAGGGAGGAAAGATAGTAAGTCCAGTGGGATGACAGATTTTTCTGCCTAATAGGTTAATGGTATCAGAGTCAAGCTGGGAAAACATCAAAGAGGATTCATTTGAAAGCCTAACTTTAGCAAAGGAAGGGCATTAGACCAGTGCTGAGCAGCAGCCATCTGTCTCTAACTTGGGATTTGGAGAGTATCTCTATCAGCTGGTCTAAATCCTTTAAGAGATGAAAGAATGAGAACTCCACACAGCCCATTTCCTATCCTCCCTCTTACTCGTTAGTGTTTAAATGCTATCACCTGCTATCTTCTTTAAATTAAATTTTACTGATGAGCTTTTATTTTCTCTCCCTCCACCACTACTGGAAGGAAAAAAAAATAAAACCTTGTAACAAATACACTTAGGTAAAGATCACTTATGCTGTCAGGTATTGGCATCACTTTTTCTGGGGTAGGAAAAGTCTCGCTGTCCAAATGGTTTCCTTTAGGTGTTTCTGGCCCAAAGACTGTTGCCGGAACACCTGCCTCCAAAGCCAAGCAAAGTAATTAATTTTAGGTCAGGAATAACACCCTGGCTTTTAATTACACGTCTTTTATGCCACCTCTTTCATCTGCTTTAACCCTTAGGTTTTCACTTGAATGCAGTGGATTTTTCTACCCACCAGAGTGCAGTCATGTGTAAAACTTAACAACCTGTCTGGTTTTCTGCCTCATTTTGTGGGTGGCATACTAAAAAGAGGGAATCCAACCCTGCCTACTCCCTACCGTTGTCTTACTTGGTCTATGTCAGGTTCTCTCCTAATGGTTACTTAGAGAGAAGTCTTTAAATCTCTTATTTAAGATCTTCAAATTTGTAGTAGAATCAAGAGAAAATTCATAAGACCCTCGATTTTGAACTGAACGGGATATCAAAAGCCATGTAGTGTAGTCCCCTCATTTTACCGCTAAGGTAAGTGAGGCCCAGAGAGGGTCGTGTGGCCTGAGATAGTAAGAGGCAGAGCCAGAATTTTAACCCAGCCTACTCTGACTCCATATCCAGCACTCTTTCCACTGCGTTGACCCCCTCATCTGAATCTCATTTGTTCTAATTGCCTGTTCTTGTTGGCCAGCAAATATTGGCAGATGGAAAAGCAGTGTTTACAATAGACTTATTAAAATACTCAGCTGTTTCATTTGGTAATATTTGGGTGAACAGAATTGAATTAAATTTCCACACTCTAGTTAGATGCAAGTTAGAGCACTGTTGATTTAAAACATCTCCTTGAAATAGAAGACAGATTGCCAGACCTTTTTAGATAGACCTTAATGGAATTGAACATTCTTTGAATGAAACAGTGATCGGTGATAGCAGGATGGCTGATTAGAAGACTTTGTTTGAAAGGAGAAAGGAAAACTGTTCCAAGGCATGGTTAAAATTAAATATACCTGTTCTCACACCAGGATTTCAATCGATTCGTGGGTCTCTTGAGTCCATCCAGCAAATACAGACGACAAAGATCCAGTTAGAGAAATATAAATTTCAGAAAGACCTAAACAAGTTGAATCGCAAGATAGTGGAACTTCAAGAAATGTAAACCTTGGCGCCAACGTCTTCTATGTCTTCTATCCATGGTGCTGGTTAGTTTGCTGAAGAACTGCAGCCAGGAATGCAATATCTGAATCCTCCTGCTTACATTTCTATTTCAACCTACTCTTTTAAAGAGGTATAAAAGCCAATAAAGCAAGGCAGAAAGAAGTAAATGTTTTTGTTCATTTATTAAAGAAAAAATACACAGGCTTCTAGATTTTGGAGTTAGAAGGAGCCTTGAAGTTCATCTAATCCAACCTGCTCATTCTACAGATGAGGAAACTGAGTCAGGCTTTGTTCGAAGTCACATCTGCAGGAGGTGACCAGGTTCAGGTTCAAATTCAGGTCCCTTGCCTCTAAATCTAACACCCTTTCCACTGCACCATATTGCTTCCTATCATTAGAGGTTGGCATCTTATGTTTTTATTAGCCCAGAAGATTTTCACTTTTCAAGAGGCAAAGGGTTTTTTGAATGATTTTTTTGTTCATGAAACCTAAAACATTCCTATTCCCAATATTAATCAGTGCTCTCTATGTGCCTATGTAAGTGGGAATTTACCCAGGAAAAATGTTTTGGGTTCTTTCATGCTATTGTTTGCCCCTGGAATATTCACTCTCTCCTCCCCAACTCTACGTTTCCAATTCCTCTCCATCTTGCAATGGCCAGCTCAGTTACCAACCTTCATGCTCCTCTCCACTGAAAAGCCTCTATAACCACTGACCGCTTTGTACCTCTCTTAATGCACTTTTATATTAAATTCTGTTTTAGTTATTCATGTCCATGTTTCAGCATAGTCAGTGCAGTGGCTAGAGGGCTGGCTAGGCCTGGAGTGAGGAAGACCTAAACTGAAATTTAATCTCAAATACTGACTGCCAAATCCTGGGCAAGTCATTTAACCTCTGTTTGCCTCAGTTTCCTCAACTGTAAAATGGGGGTAATAACAGCACCTACCTCATAGGGTTATTAGGAGAATCAAATAAGATAGTATTTGTAAAGTGCTTAGCACAATGCTTGGCACAAAGTAGGCACTGAAGAAATGCTTCCTTCCTCTTCTCCTACCCTTACTAGACTGTAAACTCCTTGAGAGCAGCAGCCAGACCTTCATTTTTTTTTGTATTCTTGAGAGTTTGTAACCTACTATATTGTATATAGTTGATGTTCAATTAATGTAGGATGAATGAATGCAATTTCTTTATTAAATGGTTTAATCAGTTCTCTAGTTTAATTTCATTAAATTATTAATTAAATTCTTAATATTACTATTAATATTAATTATTAATATATTATATTATTTATTTATAATTTATATTATTAAAAGTTTTTAAGAAAAGAAATAAATAATAGGTAATGAATATTAAATAATAAAATAATAAATTTGTTTGTTATTTATAATATATTAATTAATATTAACACTAATATTAATTAATAATTTTTATTAAATAGTTTAATTAAGCTCCAATTAATCATTGGAGAAAGATTAATTTCTCTAAACCTCCTTCTATCTTCCATCTCAGAAAAAAGTCTAAAATGTTTAGAAACATTATTTTATTTAGACATAAAATCCAGGAGTCTTCTTCAGAGTAATTAATTGTGTCTTCTCCACAAGCATTGAGATTAACAAGAAAATAGAATTGTACCACCTGGAAGGAAGCAAGGCAAGTAATGAAATCTGCCTAACTTCCTAACCACTGAGCTCATTAACAGCTTTCTAGGGCCCTGTTGAGGGCCCATGCCCTGCGACGCCTTTCTTTGTTGGTCCTGAAAACCAAAAAAGGAAATACCTCTGATGTCTTCTCCCTGGACAGAGAATAAAATTGGATTGAGTTCTATGTTTCTTATAAAAATAAACTTCTGAGATTGTTCCCATATATGTATTTTTTTCAGTTGTCACTTTTTTTATTAATATAATTTCTTGTGCCATTCAATTAAATGTGTTAGCTACATGAAGAGTCTGGTTGGCCATTGCTTCCAACTTACTGTTGGAAAACTTAATATTTGGCAGTCAAATGCACTTTGGAGACCTTAGAGGAAGTACTTTACTTTGACCAGTGGCAAACCAGACTACACAAGAGTACATTAAAGTTTTGTACCCATCAGAGACTACATCATGGTATAGTTATAGCATGACCTCATTTCAGTAATGAATGGCTCTAAAGACAAGAGATGGAACTAGTGGTAAATGACAACGGATAGAGTTTGCTGGGTTTTCAGGGTGTGTTTGTTTTTGGGTGTGTTTCGGGGGGCTTTGTAACAGTTTAGAGAACATAGGTTCGATTCAAAAGTATTTGATGAAAAAGATACTTCATCATAACAGAGACCCCTTTGCATTTGGGATACATAAGTAAGGAGGCAGAATTTATACCCATACATATTCCATAAACAATATCCATACATAACTGCATAGATGTGGTCTACCGCTAGTACTCTGTTTCAATATGAACTTCCTGAGGGGCTTTCTTAATTAATTAAATATTTTTTTATACATAGATCCAAAAATATCTCAGTGAAACTGATAATTTTGTAAAAGCACAATGTGGTCAGTCTCTCCCTGAAGATAGGACAAAACTAGCATCTTACCACATTTAAATTATAAACTGACATAGGGTGCCTTTCTCTTCCACCATTCACCTTACCTCATCATCTTTTCTGGAAATTGTAGATTCCACCACTTCGACCTATCCTCTTTCACTGATAAGGGAAATGTTACATAGCCTTGAAATATTCTTCAGGGTAACCTGTGACCTGTATTACTGTAGGCAAGCAATTCTGGATTGACATAGCCTGGAATTAAATGGTGGAGGTTTCTCAATAATTAATATTCTCTATGGCTTTGTGTTTGAATTTGTCTTGTTCCTAGCTCTACCCTAGGAGTATTCTGTTCACCTGCATGCAACCAGTTCCTAATGAACATAAAGCATATTTATTCTAAGATGTGAAGAACAGAAATGGGATATATATCCATGATAGTAACATTACTCCCCAGGATCCTTCATGTATATGGGGCTATCTTTTCCTAGAGTCCTACCTCAAGCAGGCTAAGCTACTTTTCCTCCAAAGGTACTGAAACTACTCAGTCGTATCCATATGAATCAGTGTTGTATCCTTACTAAATACCCATTCCATGACAAAGCTAAGTAATCTTTTTGCTGTTAGCCTATGACTGTGTCTCATTTCGTTCTAATCTCAAACTTTCAGTACTAAGCCTGGCCTCTACCACATGTGTAGTAGAAGAATATTTTAACCACCCTCCCCAAGTTCTCCAGTGCCCCCAGGATTCCCCCACAACCATATAAGTTAGGCTAGTTTTTCCTTAAAAGGTACCGGAGATTTTCCTCAAAACTCAGTAGGCTCAGACTATTGACATCACCTTCTTACCTCCTGAGTACAAGGAAGCCAAGAGGAGCTCCAGAGATTCTCTGATGATAGGCTGGGGCATCGTGATGGATGGCTTAAGCAAGGGAGCATCACTCAGATGAATCAATTCAAGGTATCCTCCACTTCTATTCCTGTTGAATATCTTCCCAGGGTGGCTCAGTACATCTCTTTTGTTAACTATTTACTAGTTAATGATTTACTAGTTACTCCTTTCATTTCAATATTGAACCTAAATTACCAGGATACTGACCTCAGCCAGATGAAATTGCTAATTAATTTATGGAATTATTGTGGCTAAGGGAATGAAAACATAAAGAGGGTCCCTCTGGGTCAATTCAGGGTTAAGCACAGCTCATTCTTTGCATACTCACGAGGAAAGGCCAAAGTAGCATCAAATGGGGAGTAATCCTTCAATCACACTTTGATAAGGCACAGAAAGTACAGGGACAAAGGGAGGGGTACCATGGCATTTAAAAAGTTTAAGAGACATAATTTCTGAGTAATTTAATCATTTTATTAATAATACCAGTATTTTAATAAAAGAATGACCATTTGCTCATCAGTCTCTTAGACCAAAGACCATCACGTTAGGGAGCTCACAGTTTATATGCCCATTGGAAAAGGGGTGTTCCAGAGGGTGGCAATCAACTCTAATTGTTTAACAGTTACAGAGAGCATAAATGTTGCAATGAAGGCTGAACCTATTCAAATGAACTTTGATTATGTCATATCCTTCTAAGTTACCCCCAATGCTGGGCAATCTATTCAAAGAATTTATCCCCCCCAAACTTGAGTAGAGTACAATGGCTTCCCCACTTGGGTGGGGTCTGAACAAGAAAGTCCAATCTCATTATCAGCAATGCTCCTCAAGGGACTGAATTTTTAAAATCAGGACTTTAAGAAAAAAGGGGCAACTCTGGATCTCCCCAAAGTATTGGTTAATCTCAGTATGGAATGGGGAAGAAGGACAAGATGGTAGAGGGAGGCAGCGAGCATGGGGATGAGAATGGAGAGGGTGAAAGGCACAGAAAGTCAAGGATTGGAGTTGGGAGTAGTTGAACAATATGGATCCATGGCAGATAAAGCAGTGCTGGGGGTGGGGCAGGAGTTTGGCTGCCATTTTTTATAGGATTTGGGGGAAGGGATGGATAAATTATTACCCTTGCCATCAGAGGGTTAACATATCCACATCATCTCAAAGTTATCAGCAACTCCTTAGGATTAATTCATTACCATAACATTTGTTGGAGTTCTGCTGGCCTTACCGCTCATGTCTGGAGCTTATCTGAGGCTTATAGACTAGTTATAGACAGAAGAACTGAGAAGCCTTTACAGTAAGGCTTCATTGGCATCCCCTGATTCAGCCCAGAGTCTCAGGATGTGGCTTTAGTTAATTTATGAGATATTGTCCAGTGGCACTTATGCTCCCCTAACTTATGAGACAGTTTGCAGGTAACCTTTTATGCTTCCTTGTGGGACAGCCTGTAGATAATTTATAGATTCCCCTTTGAAATCTTACTTTCTACTATTGTTACTTTATACTGACTACTTATGAACTTACTATACTGACTAGAAGAGAGAGGGGGATGGTCAGGGTAACCATATAGATACTGTGCAGTTTTAACACACAGAGTCAGCCCAGAACATCTAAATTCCAATTAGTAAAGAAATGGATGCAAGGAGGGCCCCTCCCTTTCTTCTGAGTCAACCTTTTTCCTCATCTAAATGAGATCACAACACCAATAAGGAAATTCTCAATAGCATGAGTAGAGCTGGAAATTTCACCTAACGCAGTGTCCAGACATCTCCATTACCAAAGGTTTCTGCATAAACCCCCTGAGGGAACTGAGCCTGGGAGGCGGCCCTGCCCCCACCCAAGCACCAGCACTTAAGCTCACATTGAATAGCAGCCACTCCCTCCACTGAAAGCCCTGAGGCTGGGAAGCAGCATTTGAATCTCAGACCCCAAGCACTAGCTGGGCAGATCTAGGTGGGGGTGGACAGGAATCTCAGAAGTCAAGTAACTGGCTGGGAAAATGCCCAGAAAAAGAAGCAAAATAAGACCATAGAGAGCTACTTTCTTGGGGAAGAGATGTTCCTTCCTCCTTTCATTTCTGATGAAGAAGTACAATGCTTGCCATCAGGGAAAGACATAGAGGTCAGGGCCTCTCTATCCCAGACATTCGAGGTGGATGTCCGGTGGGCTCAGGCCATGGAAGCATTCAAAAAGGATTTTGAAAATCAAGTTAGACAGGTGGAGGAAAAACTGAGAACAGAAATGAGAGAGATGCGAGAAAAGCATGAAAAACGGGTCAATACCTTGGTAAAAGAGACCCCAAAAAATGCTGAAGAAAATAACACCTTGAAAAATAGGCTAACTCAATTGGCAAAAGAGGTTCAAAAAGCCAATGAGGAGAAGAATGCTTTCAAAAGCAGAATTAGCCAAATGGAAAAGGAGGTTCAAAGGCTCACTGAAGAAAATAGTTCTCTCAAGATTAGAATGGAACAGATGGAGTCTAATGACTTTATGAGAAACCAAGAAATCACCAAACAAAACCAAAAGAATGAAAAAATGGAAGAGAATGTGAAATATCTCATGGGAAAAACAACTGACCTGGAAAATAGATCCAGGAGAGACAATTTAAAAATTATGGAACTACCTGAAAGCCATGATCAAAAAAAGAGCCTACACATCATCTTTCATGAAATTATCAAGGAAAACTGTCCTGAGATTCTACAACCAGAGGGCAAAATAAGTATTCAAGAAATACACCGATCACCACCAGAAAGAGATCCAAAAAGAGAAACTCCTAGGAACATTGTGGCCAAATTCCAGAGTTCCCAGGTCAAGGAGAAAATATTGCAAGCAGCTAGAAAGAAACATTTCCAGTATTGTGGAAATACAATCAGGATAACACAAGATCTAGCAGCTTCTACATTAAGTGATCAAAGGGCATGGAATAGGATATTCCAGAAGTCAAAGGAACTAGGACTCAAACCAAGGATCACCTACCCAGCTAAACTGAGTATAATACTTCAGGGGAAAATATGGTCTTTCAATGAAACAGAGGACATTCAAGCATTCTTGATGAAAAGAAAATTTGACTTTCAAACACAAGAATGAGAAGAAGCATGAAAAAGTAAACAGCAAAGAGAAGTCATAAGGGGCTTACCAAAGGTGAACTGTTTACATTCCTACATGGAAAGACAATATTTGTAACTCTTGAAACTTTTCAGTATCTGGGTAGTTAGTGGGATTACACACACACACACACACACACACACACACACACACACACACACATACACACATGCATGCAGAGACAGAGAGCACAGAGTGAATTGAATAGGATGGGACCATATCTTAAAAGAAATTAAGGTAAATGGTGAGAGAGAAATGTAGTGGGAGAAAAGAGGGTGAAATGGAATGGGGTAAATTATCTCTCATTCAAGAGGCAAGCAGGAGACTTTTTAGTGGAGGGAAAAAGAGGAGAGCTGAGAAAAAAACATGAAGTTTACCCTCATCACATTCGACTAAAGGAAATGCACACTCATTCTGGTATGAAAACCTATCTTACAATACAGGAAAGTGGGGGAGAAGGAGATAAGCAGGGAGGGAGGGATGATGGAAGGGAGGACAATGGGAGAAGGGAGCAATTTGAAGTCAACACTTGGGGAGGGACAGGATCAAAAGACAGAATAGAAACAATGGGGGGCAGAATAGGATGGAGGGAAATACAGTTAGTCTTACACAACACGACTGTTATCGAAGTCATTTGCAAAACTACACAGATATGGCCTATATTGAATTGCCTGCCTTCCCAAAGGGAATGGGTGGGGAGGGAGGGATGGGGAGAATTTGGAACTCAAAAGTTTTAGGAACAACTGTTGAATATTGTTCTTGCTACTAGGAAATAAGAAATACAGTTAATGGAGAATAGAAAGTCATCTGGCCCTACAGGACAAAAGAGAATATGGGGACAAGAGAAGGGAGGGATGATAGAAGAGAGGGCAGATTGGTGATAGGGAAAATTAGAATGCTCGGTGTATTGGGGTGGGGGAGGGGATAAATGGGGAGAAAATTTAGAACCCAAAATTTTGAGAAAATGAATGTAAAAAGTTAAATAAATAAATTTATATTTAAAAAAGAAAAACAAATGAAGATGATATAAAAACCAAAGACACCTGATTGTTTTTTTATCACTAATTAACATGTTTAACATTTTGAAGGAAAGATACAATTTAGAGTTTACTTTGGAGACCTACATATAATTTATCACTTCCTAGGCACTCCCTGCTCACAATCCCTCATTCCCCTCTTCAGACTGGCAAATTTCCCACTTATTTCCACCTATAAGTCCCAGGCTAAATAAAGGATTTCCCACAATCACAGGTATTGCCATTAAAACTCAGAGCTTGAGAAATTGAATCCCTGTTGGTTAAGAAGACTTCCTAGAATTCCCTGCATCTAAGGACCTTGGAATTGGCATAAGACAAAATACTTAAAACAGCCAGGTCAATTCCAAGGTCCTTTGACTCAGGGAATTCTGGGAAATCTCACCCAGGTCACCCAGGTGACCTTGATTTTGGGGAGGGTGAGAAGATCATTCCAGCTGGGAGCAGATCAACAATTAAGTATCAGTCAGGAATGGTGAGAGACTTCGGTCAGCCCCTTCTCTTCCCAGGAAGAAGTAGATTCTCTCATAGCCACTAAGAAGTATGTAAATTATTATTTTCCAGGAGTGTGGGTAAATGTTTAACAACTGGCTCTCCAAAAAGATAGAAAAAGAACCCATGAGAAACGTTTAAGTTTAATCGGCATTATTAGTTCCTCCATCGTTTTCTTTAAAAATAACCAACAATAAATAATAAATCAATTTATGTATAGATTTTCTGATTTTTTTTAATAAAATTTATAGGTTTTCTGATTTCCAAGACATAAATGGTCACATTGAAAATTTGACAATCAGCTCTCCTGCCTGCAAGATCCAGCTCTAACGTACCTCTGATTTGTTCCTCATTCTCTAGCGCTACGAGACAAACCATGGCAGCTGGAGGAAAAGACTTCTCTAATTGTCTTATTTCATTTACTGTGTTATCAGAAAAATCCTCATGGCCATTTATTCTGATTTTAGATGGTTATTACATGCAGTTTATAAAAGAGAAGAAAACAAGGACTTCTCTCTCACAGGAGTGAGATGTTTCTTTTTTCAGCAAAGCAGAGCTGATGACAGAGCCATGAGGCATCTGGAGACAAAGCCTGGTGTTTTGTTTTGGTTTTGTTTCTCCCATTAGCCCTGCAGATTTAATTTCTTTCCCTTTTGCAAAAAAAAAAAAAAGAAAAAAAAGAAGAAGAAGAAGAAAACTGTGAATGAGAGGGTCGGGTTCTGTAAGTAAAAGTCATTACTTCAGTTGGAGGTTTTGAGTATGTGCCAATTTGAGCATCAAAACCTAACTCCCTAGGGGGAGGGAAGGATAAACACCTGTGCTGGATTTCTAGCTGGAGGACTTCTACTGCGCAGGTGTATAGTCAGCATAGTAACATTTCCATTCCAATATGGTAATGCTACTAGTGCATGAATTCTCTTATGATGTCGATCAGTTGTTTTCAGTCATGTCCAACTGCTTGTGACCCCAGTGGGATTTTCTTGGCAAAGACATTGGAGTACTTTGCCATTTCCTTCTCCAACTCATTTTACAGATGAGGAAACTGGGGCAAACAGGGTTAAGTGACTTGCTCAAGGTCACACAGCTAAATAAATGTCTGAGGCCATGTTTGAACTCAGGAAGAAGAGTTTTCCTTACTCTAGAGCCACTTACTATACCCTCTGCTCCACCTCCCTGCCTCCAATTCTCTTCTGAGCTCCCTCTATTGGTAAAAGAGACTGTGGGATTTCTTTCTACCTTCTCTAACACATTATTGACCTAATTAAAAAAAATGGAGACTCAGGCAGGATAAAGCTTTCTTCCCATGACTACATTTGAAGATCTACCAGTGACTTTTTTCTTGCTTCTGGGATCTATGTTGCCTGTGTTCTCTTGTCTGATATTCATCTTGTCTTGACTGCATTGTTTGTGTGCACCTTGGGTTGTACCTAATAATCCTTATGTTTGGCTGAACTCTGTACCTTCCAGAAGCTGTCCAGCTCACTGCAGCCTGCCAGTACTGCTGTTACTGTCATGTCTCAGCCGGTTAATGCCTTTCCGACTAAACTTCTGCTCTTCTCAATCACTGTCTAATCTTGTTTCTGATTCTACCTCAGAGGCAAAATAACCAGGTTAGTCTAAATCACTTGGGTCAAAAGATTCCAGGCTCATATATGGTTTCAGCTCTTACTCAAGCCCTTTGGAATGGGATTGAGGCAGCTTGGAAAGGTGATATCTTTATGACCTCTATCTACTTAAAAAGTTATCAGAAGAAAGACCTCAAAAAGAAGGACTCAACAGTGGTGGATACTTCAGAGGTGTAAAGAGGAAAAGCATTTTGTGTTTGGGGCCTGTTGACCAAAGGAATTACTTGTCTGAGAACACAGAAAAGGGTATTTACTCTTAAATGATATTGAGCCATTATAAATCTGTTTTAATCTTTTTTTAAGATTTAAATTTATTTATTTTTAGTTTTCAACATTCATTCCCACAAGATTTTGAGTTCCAAACTTTCTCCCCATCTTTCCCCTCCCCCACTTCCAGATGGCATGCATTCTGATTATCCCCTCCCCACGTCTGACCTCCCTTTTATCATTCCCCCCTTTTGTCCCCTTCTCCTTTACTTTCTTGAAGAGCAAGATAGATTTCTATACCCCACTGCCTGTATATCTTATTTCCCAAGTGAATGTAAAAATAATTTTTTAACATTTATTTTTTAAACTTTGAGTTCTAAATTCTCTCCCTTCTTCCCTCCCCACCCACCCTCATTGAGAAGGCAAGCAATTCAATATAGATTATACATGTGTAGTCATGTAAAACATTTTCATTATAGTCATGTGGTGAAAGACTATTTCCCTCCATCTTATCCCACTCCGCACTTATTCTATTTTCTCCTTCGACTCAGTCCCTTTTCAAAAGTGTTTGCCTCCCCAGCTCTGCCCTCCCTCCTATCATCTCATTTCTCTTATCCCCTTCCCCCCCACACTTTCCTGTAGGATAAGATATCCAATTGAGTGTGTATGTTATTCCCTCCTTAAGTCAAATCCAGTGACAGTAAGGTTCACTCATTCCTTCTCACCTCTCCCCTCTTCCCCTCCATTGAGAAACCTTTCTCTTGCCTCATTTATGTGGTCTCATTTATGTGCCTCACTCTATCTCTTACTTCCTCCTCCCAATATATTCCTCTCTCACCACTTAGTTTTATTTTTTAGATATCACCTCTTCATATTCAGCTCACCCTATGCCATTTATCTATCTATGGGCAGCTAGATGGTGCAGTGGATAGGGCACCAGTGCAGGAATCAGGAGGACCTGAGTTCAAATCTCACCTCAGACATTTGACACTCATTAGCTCTGTGACCTTGGACAAGTCACTAAATCCCAATTGCCTCATCCTGGGTCATCTCCAGTTATCCTGATGAATATCTGGTCACTGGATTCAGATGGCTCTGGAGGAGAAGTGAGGCTGGTGACCTGCACAGCCCTCCCTCACTCAAAACAAAGTCAAGTGCAAGTCATGTCATTATTTCTCTGATGGCATGGTCTTCCTTGGCAACAAAGGATGAACACACATCTATCTATCTGTCTATCTGATCTATTTCCTCCAATTACCCTAATACTGAGAAAGGTCTCAAGAGTTACACATATCATCTTTTCACGTAGGAATGTAAACAGTTCAACTTTAACAATTCCCTTATGATTTCTCTTTCCTGTTAACCTTTTCATGCTTCTCTGAATTCTTGTATTTGAAAGTCAAATTTTCTATTCAGCTCTGATCTTTTCAGCGAGAATCCTTGAAAGGGAGGTGGAGTCAAAATGGCAGAGTAGAAGAAAGAACTTGTGGAAGCTCTCTCCCCACAACTCATAAGATACCTATAAAAAATGACTTTAAACAAATTCTAAAACAGCAGAAGCCACAAAACGACAGAGTGATAGAGGTTTCCAGCCTAAGACATCCTGGAAGGTTGAAAGGAAAGTCTATTGCACCAGGCTTGGAATGGAGCACGGCCCAGCCTTGACCGCACAGCACAGCAAGGGCAGGACTGGAGCAGGCTGGGGTGTGGAATCCCAGGCAGCAGCTGCGGTTCCCAGATCCCCACAAACGTCAAAGACTGCGTCAAAGGCCAGTGAGAAAGTTAATTCACCTGGGTGAGGTCCTGCCCTAACCCCAGCTTCAGGCAGCCCCAGGCAACTGCAGCATGCATTTTAGGAGCCCTTGGCTTAAAGACCCTGGGGAAATTGAGCCACTGATCTGGATCTCAGCCCTGAGTGGTGGTCCTGGGGTGAGGAGGAGCACTGAATGGTGGAGCTGGTGGAGGCTCAAGAGAGGGAATTCTACTCCCAGATCCTGGGCAGAAAAGCTTGTGGTTGCTCCCAGACCAGAACGCAGGCCAGAAGAGGAGTAAATTCCTCTCCCTTGATTGTGGCACCTTGGAGGAACTGAGAACTTAGAGGTCCCTAGAGTATACCCTCTTCTTGACAAAGGACTCAAAAGTCATGTAACTGGCTGGGAAAATGCCCAAAAGGAGGGGAAAATAAGACTATAGAAGGTTACTTTCTTAGTGAACAGATATTTTCTTCCATCCTTTCGAACAGAGAAGAACAATGTATACTATCGGAGGAAGACATAAAAATCAAGGTTTCTGCATCCAAAACCTCCAAAATAAATATGCAATGGTCTTGGGCCATGGAAGAGCTCAAAAAGTATTTTATAAATCAAGTAAGAGAGTTGGAGGAAAAATTGGGAAGAGAAATGAGAGCTATGTAAGAAAATCATCAAAAGCAAGTCAACAGCTTGCTAAAGGAGAACCAAAAAAATGAAGAAAATAACACCTTTAAATCAGACAAATCCAAAAAGCCGTTGAGGAGAAGAATGCTTTGAAAAATAGAATTAGTCAAATGGAAAAAGGGGTTCAAAAGCTCATTGAAGAAAATAGTTCTTTAAAAATTAGAATGGAGCAGATGGAACCTAATGACTTTATGAGAAACCAAGAAATTACAAAACAAAACCAAAAGAATGAAAAAAAGTAAGAAAGCTTGAAAAGCCTCTATTTCATTGAATATCCATTTTTCCTCTGAAGTATTATACTTCATTCATTATACATATATATGATACTTGGTTTTAATCTTAGCTCCTCTGACTTTGAAAATATATTCCAAGCCCTTCCATCCCTTAATGTAGAAGCTGCTAGATCTTGTGTTATCCTGATTGTATTTACACAGTACTCAAATTGTTTCTTTCTGGCTGCTTGTGATATCTTCTCCTTGACTTAGGAACTGGAGTTTTCCTTTAAGGATCTCTTTCCAGAGGCAATCAGTGGATACTTTCAATTTCTATTTTACCCTCTAGTTCTAGAATATCAAGGCAGCTTTCCTTAATAATTTCTTGAAAGATAATATCTAGGCTATTTTTTTATAATGGCTTTCGGGTAGTCCAACAATTTTTAAATTATGTCTCCTGGATCTATTTTCAAGGTCAATGGTTTTTCCAATGAGAATTAGAAATCACATTGTCCTCTATTTTTTCATTCTTTTGATTCTGTTTTATAATTTTGTGATTTCTCCTAAAGTCATTAGTTTCCATTTGCTCCATTCTAATTTTGAAGGAATTATTTCATTCAGTGAGCTTTTGGACCTCCTTTTCTATTTGACTTACTCTGCTTTTTAAGGAATTCTTCTCCTCATTGGCTTTTTGGACTTCTTTTGCCATTTGGGTTAGTCTACTTTTTAAAATGTTATTTTCTTCAGTATTTTTTGGGTCTCCTTTACCAAGCTGTTGACTTGATTTTCATAATTTTCTTGCATCACTCTCATTTCTCTTCCCAATTTTTGCTCTACTTCTCTTACTAGATTTTCAAAATCCTTTCTGAGCTCCTCCATGGCCTGCAACCAATTCATGTTCCTTCTGGAGGCTTTTGATGTAGGAGTTTCGACTCTACTTTCCTCTTCTGCTTGTGTGCCCTGATCTTCCTTGTCATCAATGTAAGATTCTATAGTCTGAATTCTTTTATGATGTTTACTAATTTTCCCAGTCAAACACTTGACTTTCTAACTCTTTGTCAAAGTAGGACTCTGCTTCCAGTGGGGGTAGGGGTGTGTGTAGTGCCCCAGGCTTCAGGGATTTTGTAACAGCTGCTCTATTCCCCCACTGTCTGTGGGCCCACAGTTCCAGAAACAGCCTCTGCCACTGCTGCTGCCACCACTGCCACCACCCACTACCACTACCACCCCCACCACCCTGGGGCTGGGGCTAGACCCAGACAGACTGTGCATTCCTCTTCATCCAAGTCCCATAGAGTTTTCCACTGACCTTTTTGGGGTTTGGAGTTTGAAAAGTCTGAAAACTGCCATAGCTGCCATTGATTCAGTCCCCTACAACCTGCTCTGGCCTATCTATATCAATGTGGCCCATGCTAGAATGCACTCCTCTTCCTGCCTGGTGTGAAAGACCCTTCCTCTTCACTTTCCAGGTTGTCTTGGGTTGGGAATTTGTTTCACGTGTCATTATGTGGGTTCTGTAGCTCTAGAATTTTTTTAGAGTCATTTTTTACAGTTATTTGGAGGGCTTTGGGGGAGAGCTCAGGGAAGTACTTGCTTTTTATTCTGCCATCCTGACTCCCATTATAAATCTTTTTAAGGAAGGCTTTTTTCCCCTCTTGGTCCTTTTAAAATTCAGGACAGAGTAATTTCAAAATGGTTCTACAGTGGCTGCCTTCAAAACAGTTTCCACAAAAGCTGTTTATGAGAATTAAGAGCTACTGGTTCTAATAATCTTCTTCATTGGAACTGAGATCCTGACTGAGGGGAGAATTTAAAAGGCACAAATATTTATAGCAGCATTCTTTGTTATAATGTAGAACTAGAAACAAAGGGGATACCCATCAACTGAGGAATGGCATACATTATATATGCATGTAATGCATTATTGTGCCATAAAAAGTGACAAATATGAAGGATTGAATTGAAAAGGCTTGTATGAACTGATGCAAAGGAAAATGAGTAGAACCAGGAGAAAAATTTACACAGTGACCAAAATAACTTAAGGAAAACAACTTTGAAAGACTTCAGAAATTAGATCAATGTAATAACAAGTCCAGAAAACTGATGAAACACACTACCCTCCTCTTGGCTGAGAAGTAATATACTAGACGTGCAGAATTGAGACAAGCATTTTTAGACATGTATAGCCAATCAAAATTTGTTTCACCAGATTATATTTGTTACAAGAGAGGGAATCTATGATTGGGGGTGGGGGTAGAACTTACAGGGGGAGGTATTGAGGAGGAGTAGAGATATGGAAAAAGAAAAAGAATATCAATAAAACATTTTAAAATGATTTGAAGAAAATGCTAAGAAATTTATAAGGGGATTCAAGGCAATTTTGTTACTACTTTGTTAAATTTTAAATATATATTATATATGTGTATTTATGCAAACTATGCAACAAATTTATGACTTCATATACAACATGAGCACAATGTAAAAGAAAACAACATTTATTATAATCATCACAATTCTGATCAGAGCAGCAACTAATTATGATTTCAAAGGACTAATGGAAAATCATGCCTCCCAGACATGGCTAATGTACTGATTTTTTAATTTCTTAATGCTTAACTTAATGCTCTTAATGCTTAACTTCATACACACACACAACACACACATAAATAAATAATGTTCCATTCCAGATTCTTTCCCTTTCCCCTCCCCTAACCATTGAGGTGAAAAACATGTATAGTCATGCAAAAAATGTTTTCATGTTAATGATGTACCCCCACCCCCAAGAACAGTTGCTTTAATCTGCATTCTGAGTTCTCTATGTGGAGGTGGATACAATGTTTCATTATGAGTCCTCTGAAATTGTAGTTGGTCATTTGACTGATCAGTTACTGTCTTTCAAAGTTGATTATGTTTACAATATTGCTGTTACTATATAAATAAAAAAAAATTCTTCTCCTGGTTCTGCCACTATTTTCCCCTAGTTCATACAAGTCTTGCAAGGTTTTCTGAAACTAATCCCTTCATTATTTCTGACAGTACAACAGTCTATATCATACACCATTTACTACAACATGTTGAGTCTATCCCCAAAAGATAGGTATCCTCTCAATTTCCAATTCTTTGCCATCACATAGTTTTTCTACCTATGAGTCCTTTTCCTCTTTCTTTGATCTCTTTGGAGGTAGAGACCTAGTAACAGAATCACTGCATCAAAGGGTATGCACAGTTTAATAGTTTTTTGAGCATAAGTCCAAATTGTTTTCCAGTATGGCTGAATTAGTTCACAGCTCCACCAACAGACCTCTTTTCCCACAAACCCTTTGGTATTTGTCATTTCCATCAGCAACTGTTCTTGGTTTGGATTCTGTGGAACATGATGCCCCACCCTGGATACCTTCTCAATTTTCTCAGCCTCCTCTCCCCTCTCACTGAAAGACTGAACGGTGGAGCTCAAAAGAGTGGAATCTGAACTTTCCAGCTAACTCTCCACTTTCCATCAGCAGCTCTGTTTGGTTTAGACTCTAATATCCCTGATGGTTCTCTCCCCTCCTCCTTCTAGCTTTCTTTTTGTCTTGTCTTCCTCAGTTAGATTGTAACCTACTTGAGAACAGAGATTATCTTTGTTTTTATTTTTTGTGTCCCTAGAGCTTAGTACAGTGACTGATACATTGTAGGTGTTCAATAACTGTTGATTGAATTGAACTGAATTTTCCTGGTTTGTCACATGAGCCAATCTAATTGGTGTGAGGTGGTACCTCAAAGGTGTTTTTTTGCTCGTTTGTTTTTGTTGTGGTTTTAAGCAAAGTCAAACAGGTGAGAGGAGTAATAGGGAAATGATAGTAGTGTTAAAAGCTTTGATTATACGTACATATATACAGATAGATAAGGAACAGAATGAAAAGTGCAGGCTGAACTATGCTTAATAAATTGCATAGCATTTTAATGATCTCAAGCTGTTTCCAAACACACAACCTATAGTAGTTTTAGCTTTTTTCAATTGACACTTTTTTGTCCCTCTCATCCTCCTCCAATTGAAAAAGAAAAAGAAAAAACCACTTGTAACAAATATGCACAGTCAAGCAAAACAAATTTCCCACATTGACCATGTAAAATATATGCATCTCATTCTGTATCTTGAGTCCATCTCTTTTTTTTCAATTTATTTAATATTTTATTTCTCCCCAGTTACATGTAAAAATAATTTTTAATATTCATTTTTAAAACTATGAGTTCCAAATACTCTCCTTTCTTCCATCCTCATTCCACCCCCGTTGAGAAGGCAAGCAATTTGATATAGGTTATACGTGTGTAGTTGTACAAAACATTTCCATAAGTCACACTGTGCAAGAAAACTGAACCCCCCCAAAAACTCAAGAAAAATAAAGTTTAAAAAAGTATACTTCAATCTGTATTCAGACACCATCAGTTCTTTCTCTGAAGATGGATAGCATTTTTCATCATAAATCCTTCAGAGTTGCCTTGTATCATTGTATTGCTAAGAATAGCTAACTCATTCACAACTGATCATCTTACAATATTACTGTTACTTTGAACAAGGTACATTTCACTTTGTATCAGTTCATGTAAGTCTTTTCTGATTTTTCTGAGGACATTTCTTATAGCACAATAGTATTACATACCATAATTTGTTCAACCATTCTCCAAATGATGGGCATCCTGTCAATTTCCTATTCTTTGCCACAAGAAAAGAGCTGCTATGAATATTTTTGTACGTATAGGTTCTTTTCCTTTTTTTCTCTCTTATCTCTTTTGGGATACAGACCTAGCAGTGGTATTGCTAGTTCAAAAGGTATGTATAGTTTTACAGCCCTTTGGGCATAGCTCCAAATTGCTCTACAGAATAGTTGAATCAGTTCACAACCCCACCAACAGTACATTAATGTCTCATTTTTCCCACATCCCTCCACCATTTGTCATTTTTCCTTTTCTGTCCTATTAGCCAATCTAATAGGTATGAGGTAGTACCTCAGAATTGTTTTAATTGGCACTTCTCCAATCAGTAGTGAGCTAGAGCATTTTTATATGGCTATAGATAGCTTTGATTGCTTCATCTGAAGACTGTTTGTATCTTTGATCATTTATCAATTGAGGAATGGCTCTTTGACTCAGTTTTTCTATATGTTTGAGAAATGAGGCCTTTATCAGAGAAACTTGCTTCAAAATTTTTTTCACAGTTATTATTGCTAATTATATTTCCTTCCATCCTATTCCCCTAACCCCTGTTTATTCTCTCTCCCCTTTCATCTTGTCCCTCCTCAAAAACGTTTACTTTTGATTATCCCCTCCCCCAATCTGCCCTCCCTTCTATCACCACCCCCTTCTCTTATCCCCTTTCCCTCCTGTTTCCCTGTAGGGTAAGATAGATTTCTATATCTATTTGAGTGTGTATGTTAATCCCTCTTTAAGCCAATTCTGATGAGAATAAGGTTTACTCACACCCCTTTCACCTCCCCCATTTTCCCCTCCACTGTAAAGCCTTTTTCCTGCTTCTTTTATATGAGATGATTTGCCCCATTCAACCTCTCCCTTTCCTTTTCTCCCAGTATATTCCTTTCTTACCCCTTAATTTTATTTTTAAGGTATCATCTCTTCATATTCAGCTCATACCTGTGCCCTCTGTCAATATATGTTCCTTCTAACTGCCCTAATAATGAGAAAGTTCTCATGAGTTACAAGTATTGTCTTCGCATATAGAAGTGTAAACTGTTTAATCTTATTAAGTTCCTTATGATTTCTCTTTCCTGTTTACCTTTTTATACTTGAGTCTTGTATTTAAAAGTCAAATTTTCTATGCAGCTCTGGTGTCTTTTATCAAGAACACTTGTAAATGCTCTATTTCACTGAATGTCCACTTCCTTCCCCCAATTATACTTGGTTTTGCTGGATAGGTGATTCTTGTTTGTAATCTTAGCTCCTTTGCCTTCCAGAATATCATATTCCAAGCCCTCTGATCCTTTAATGTGGAAGCTGCTACATTTTGTGTTATCCTGACTATGGCTCCATGATACTTGAATTGCTTCTTTCTGACTTCTTACAATATTTTCCCCTTAACCTTGGAGCTCTGAAATTTGGCTATAATATTCCTGGGAGTTTGGGGGTTTTATTTTGGGATGTCTTTCAGGGGGTGATTAGTGAATTCTTTCCATTTCATATTACTCTTTGGTTTTAGAATATCAGGACAATCTTCCTTACTAATTTCTTGAAAGATGAAGTCTCAGCCTCTTTTTTTTCATCATAACTTTCAGGTAGTCCAATAATTTTCAAATTATCTCCCCTGGATCTATTTTCTAGGTCACTTGCTTTTCTTTTCCTTTTCAAAAAAATATATAATTTATTTTCAATTCTAAACATTCACTTCCACAGGAATTTGAATTCAAAATTTTCTCCCCATCTCTCCCCAACCCTCACCCCATGACAGCGTGCACTCCATCCACCCCTTCCTCCAGTCTGTCCTCCCTTCTATTACCCACCCTTCTTCCATCTCCCTTTCCCTCTATTTTCCCGTAAGACAAAATATATTTCTATACTCCATTGTCTGTATAGCTTAATTTCCAGTTGCATGCTAAAACAATTTTTACCATTCATTCTTAGAGTTTTGAGTTCTATATTCTCTCCCTCCCTCCCCACCCACCCTCATTGAGAAAACAAGCAATTCAATATAGGTCACACACATGTAACAATGCAAAGCACTTTCATAATATTTATGTTGTAGAAGATATATTTCCCTCTGTCCTATCTTGCCCTTCATTTATTCCATTCTCTTTTTTGACCTGTCTTCTCACAATAGTGTTTGCTTTATCCCTTTATAGTGTTTGATTATGCCTTTCCCCAATTTGCTGTGCCTTTTCTTATCTTCCCTCTCCTATCTCCTTCCCTCTTGCCTTCCTGCAGGGTAAAATAGATTTCCTTATCCAGCTGAGTGTGTTCTGTTCTCTCCTTAAGCCAAATCTCATGACAGTAAGGCTCAATTATTTCCTTTCATCTCCCCTGTCTTCCTCTCCATTGTAAAAGCTCTTTCTTCCCTCTTGTATGTGAGATGATTTGGTACATTCTATCTCTCCCTTTCTCTTACTCCTAGTATCTTTCATTCAACAGTAATTTTTTTTTAATTTTTTTTAAGTATTCTCCCTTCATATTCAGCTCACCATGTGCCCTCAGTCTAGGTGTGGGTTCTGCCACTCTAGAATTTGTTTAGAGTCATTATTTGAAGGTATTTGGGTGATTTGGGATAGAACTCAGGCAAGTAACTTACTCAGCCATCTTGGCTCCAATTCTTTCCATTGCCTTTCTATTAGGAGCTTCATCATTAGTTTTCAAAAATCATATTTTTGGCCATAGTATTGATCAGAGTTCTTTGAAAGTTGATTATCTTTTATGATGTTGTTGTATAAATCATTCTCCTGGTTCTATTTATTTCACAATGCATCAGTTTGCATGTTTTCCCATGACTTTCTGGGACCATCCCTTTCATCATTTCTTACAGTACAATAGTGTTCCAACACATTCATAACTTGTGCAGTACTTCCTTAACTGATAGGCACTCCCTTAGTTTTCAGTTTTTTACAACTACAAAATGGGCTGCTATAAATGTTTTTGCATATGGATTCCTTTCCTCTTTCTTTGATCTCTTTTGGGTCAAAACATATGCACACTTTTGTAACTTTCAGGACATAATTCCAAATTGTTTTCCAATATAGGTAGGCTAATTCACAGCTCCACCAACAAGGCATTTTTTTCCTACAGCATCTCCAACATTTGTCATTTTCCTTTTTGGCAACTTTGCCAATCTAATGGGTGTGAGGTGGAACCTGAGAGCTGTTTTAAGGGTATTTCTCTATTTGTCAGTATTGTGAAGTGTTTTTTCATAAGGCTATTGAAGGCTTGGATTTCTTCCTCTAAAAATTTCCTGTACATCTCTTTGATCACTTATCAATATCAACTGGAGAATGATTCATTTTAAATACAAATCAGTTCCATATATATTTTGGAAATGGGACCCTTAATAGAGAAACTTAATGCAAAGATTTTCTCCTAATTAACTGTTTCTATTGAATTGGTTTTATTTGTATAGAAACTTTTTAAGTGAATGTAATTAAAATTGTCTTTTTTATCTTGTATGATCCTCTCTATACCTCATTCAGTTATGAACCCTTCCTCTATCCAAATATCTGAAGGATAATTTCTTCCTTACTCCTCTAATTTATGATATAACCCTTGATGTCTGCATAAGGTACCCATTTAGAACTGGTTTTGATATGTGGTGTGAGGTGTTGCTCTATATCTAGTTTCCGTCAGACTGCTTTCCAGTTTTCGCAACAGTTTTTGTTGTGTAGTGAAATCTTGTCCCAATAGCTGAAATCTGGGGATTATCAAACACTAGGCTGCTGTGCTCATTTGCTTCTCTATGTTGTATACTTAATCTGTTCTATTGACTAACCTCTTAATTTCTTACCCAGTACCAAATTCTCTTGATGATTACTGAGTTTTAGTATAGATTAAGATGTAGTGCTGCTAGATTTTCCTACTTTTTTTCTTTTGCAATTTCCCTGAAGACTTTTTACTTTTTCTTCCTTAAGATATATCTATTATTTTTTTTTCTAGCTCTCAGCGATCCTTTGGTAGTTTAACTGGCATGGCACTAAATAAGTAAATTAATTTATGTAGTTTTGTCATTTTTATCATGTTGATTCAGCCTACAGAGGAGTAATTAATATTTCTCTAGTTATTTAAGTCTGTATTTGTGTAAAGTGCTTTGCAATTATATTCATATAGTTCCTTTGTGTGTCTTGGCAGGCAAACTTTTGAGTATTTAAATATTCTGTAGTTATCTTAAATAGAATTTCTCTTTATGTCTTTGCTGGGTTTTACATAACAATGCTGATGGTTTATGTTGATTTACTTTATATCCTGCAATTTTGCTAAATTTATTGTTTTGGTCAATTTTAGTTGATAATCTTTGAGGTTCTCTAAATTATCTTAAATTATCTAAAAAAGAACCTTGTTTTCTCTTTGGCTATACTTACCGATTCAGTTCCTATCTTTCTTTTTTTTTTTCTTTTGGTCTTATTGCTAGCACTTCTAGCACTATATGAAATAGTAGTGATGATAGTGTAATAGCCTTACTTTACTGCAGTAATACTGGAAAGGCCCTATAGTTAACTTCCATTATCTATAAAGCTAGCTTTTGGTTTTAGATAGATGCTACTTGCCAAGTTAAATAAAGGTACATTATTCTTGTGGTTTAAAAAAAACCAGAAATGGTTAGTTTTGCCAAAAGTTTTTGCTCTATTGATGTAATCATGTAATTTTTGTTGTTATTGTTATCAAAATGGTTTCCTGTGTTGATAGTTTTCCTAACATTGAATCCAACCTGACCATAATGTGATATATTGTGATATGTTGCTGCAGTCTCTTTGCTAATATTTTATTTAAAAGTTTTGCATCTATATTCATTATATAGTGATCTCTAATTTTCTTTATCTTTTTGGCTCTCCCTAGTTTAGGTATCAAGACTTATGTTTTTTTATAGAAATAACTTTATAGAACTCCACATTTTCCTATTTTTGCAAGAATTTTATATAATATTGCAATTAACTGTTCTTTGAATCAAACTCATATTTTTAACACCAATGTTCTTCCAGTTATGCTAAATGGTTACAAATCTTGGAACACTGTCATCTCCCAAGTTAAAGTTGTAGGGGACCCAAAAAGCACTAGAGAGACGCATGGTGAGGCCAAGCATCCCACAGTTATGAATTGTATTTTAGAAGCGACATCCAGGATATCATCCAGGAAACACATCACTGGAAAAGGAAGTAGATCAGTCATCTAGTAAGAGAAATGGATAACAAATGGATATATCAAATTATGCCCTGGTTGTTTATGAAAAAAAGCTTCAATCTATAGGAAGGTTTCTAGCTCTTTGGATAGATTCCCATAGGATCCTTGCATCAGAGCGGATTCTCATATCATCTGGCTTCTTACTTGAAGCTTGACTCTTTCTCCAACATCCCTGATAAATTATAACCCTTCCTCCAGTGACCAGGAGCTCATTATACACTTGAGTGGAGAGTGCTTAATCTCTTCTATTTCTGAACAGCCTTAGATAAGTATTTCCTTTTATAGAATTCAGATCTGCCTCCATGTAATTTCCTAACATTGGTCCTAGTTCTGAGGCCAAGAAGCATAAATCTAATCTTTCTTCACACAACTTCATGCACAACTTAACTATAGCTTAATTAATTCAATCATGTCCCCCCAAAGTTCCTTTTGAGGTTAAGTATCCCCACTCAGTTCCTTCAACCCCTCCTTATATGGCATGGTTTCAAATCTCTTTACCATTCTGATTACTCAAGATATTGAATACCTGGGCTTGGTATACCATTGTATTCTTATGTGGGGAATCAAAATTCAAAACGGATCCCACTAGAAGACATAAGTGTAGAGGGCTCATGGGGCTGAATAGGTACTTCCCTTGACAGCATATTATTGAAGTAGATCCACTTGCACTCTAATTCTGCTTGAGTCCATATGGTGTCTTTCCTTCTGTCCCCCTGCTGACTCCATTTTGGGTTTAATGGGTAAGTCAATTTTATGATATATTTAATACAGTATGATTTTAAAGAAGAGTTCATTTTAAACAAGGTGCCTATTCAATTGTGGTGCTGATAATATGCTCTAAGTGGTAGGCTAAGAATATTAGAATAGTCATTGAGAGAATGAATACTTTCATCATCTCCATGACAAAGTGCTTCTGAAAGATTGGTATTCTCACTGACTATGATTTCTAGAGGTAATTCAGAATAATTTTGTGAGTGCTGTCAGAGATAATGGAATTTATGTCATAAACCAGTTCTTTAATTGGTTTAACATCAAATGTGGGGAAGAATCCTGACAGGTTGAACTTGGATTGCTGATCAAAACAATGACGATCATGATATGCACATTATAGTGTGTGTAGACATGCTAAAACACATCGAAGTGTACACACGTTAAAGGTCATATACCAATCTTAATCTCATTTTCTGTCCTCCATCCTTTGTCAAAAACAGAAGCTTTAGGATAACTGGATTTAAAGTAGAAAGAGGTCTCTACTATAAATCATTTGGTCTATGCTTCTCCCTTTATAGAAAAGAAAACAAAGACCCAGGGAGATTCAGTGATTTGAGTACGGCCCCACAAGACATTAAGTAAAGCAGGGATTCAAACCCAGGTTCCTTGACCAGATCCAGAGCTCTTCCACAGTCATACGCTGCCGCTGGCCTACCTCACTGCCTACCAATTTCACAAAAGAGTCATGTACTGGGTTTTAAGTGACAAGATGTTTAAAAAAAAATTGCAGGGGGTTCTATCTATCTATCTATATGTATGTATGTATTTTTTTTATACTGTTATAAAGACATAAAACTACAAATTATCAGAGGAATCCTAAGAGTAAAAAGGTGTCACCTCATTAATTTTTTTTCTTACTACTCTGGGCTCCCCTAAAATCAAGAAAACAATTATGAAAGTCTAATTAATTAGTGTCAAGTTTAGGAAGGGAAGATACACTTTCAAAGGAATATTACACTGGGATCATGGATCCTGAGTCAGGAGGGGCCTCAGAGCCATCTAGCCCAATTCCTTCATTGTACAGATGAAACCTAGACCCAAAGAGGATGTGAATTGTCCAAATTCATACAGAGAGGATCAGAGGCAAGATCTAAAGTCAGGTCTTGATTCCAGGGCTGACTCTTGCCACTGTGCAAAATTACAATGGCACATTGCTCTGCAGACAAAAGTATTATCTCAATTTTCAAGCTGAGGAAACAGTTCTCAGAGGGATTAGGTGAATTACCCATGCTTAAAACTAGTACCTGAGGTAGGATTTGAACCAAGTCTCAAATTCCTAGGTTGGTCCAATCAACCTTCCACTATATGCATAAGTATCTCGGACAGGGGAGGTTGGAACCTCTGAGAAGCTAGACATGTCATTAGGTTTAATAATGTCAATGTGGTGCAACCTGATGTGCTTTAGTTTACAGAGTACCTTCACATCCATAATCTTGTTCCCCCCCTCTAGTGGCTGCTACAGGAATATCAGTTTTAAGGAATACTGTGCGCTGCCCAGTCCACAGGTGGTATTCTAACAAGGTAAATGAAACCCAGAACCTTAAGTATTCCAAGGCTAACATTGCTTGCTTTGGATTTTGCACATTTAGTTATCTTGTAATTGTCATATAAAGAGTTTCCATTCTCCCACAGCATGTAAGTTTCTTGAGGAGACTTTGCCTTTTTTTTATATCAGCACACTGCAAGATGATTAACACATCCTTGAAAGGATCCTCAAACCAGTTTTAGAGTATTTTCTTCCTTCCTTGGACCAGACCTTCTTTATTTCAGTCTATCAGCTTTCTAGGAAGCACTTTTAATGAGCCCTAAGACTCACTAAAGGGAAAGAGGAAGAGGAGGAGAGGGAGAAGGAAAGGGAGAGGAAAAGAGAGACAGAGGTGGGCACCAGAAGGCAGGATTAAAAGCAAAAGAAGTTACAGGAAAGGAGATTTCAGCTCAGTATGTGGAAGACTATGACAATCAACTATCCAAAAATAGAATGTCTCGAAAAGTGGTGGGCTCCCCATCACTTGATGTTTCCATGCAAAGGCTAGATAATAGCTTCTCAAATGTTGCGAAAAGGATTCCTGTTCAGGTATTGGTTGGATTAGATGGCTTTCCTTCCTTCCTCTTGAGGTTTTATAAGAAATACATCTGCCTTCCTAGAGATGCATTTTCTGTTCAAAATCAGAACAAAGAGAAAAAAACAATCTTTAATTATCAATGGTAAAGGAAAAAAGGTGAAAAAAACACCTATCTCTGAAGTCAGAGAACCTAGGTTTACATCCTACCTTTGACACTTACTGTGTGATTCCCTCCACTTTGGTCTTAGCTCGGAGCCTTTTCAAATTGAAAAATTTACTACCAGGACGGTAATTGACCTTGATGCCATGTTCATCCTCATAGAAAGCATTTGAAAACATCATGCTAAAAAGCAGGGGAGGAAGCACGCAGCCCTGTTTTACTCCATTGGTGACTGGGTGTAGCATGAGAGCATTGTCTATTATCCAGAACCCAGGCAAACATGCCATCATTAAATGGACATACAAAACTTCTCAGGGCAACCAAATTTTGACTTAATTTTCCATAAGCCCTCACAACTAACAGTGCCAAAGGCCTTGATCAGATCTACAAACATTGTGTACAGACCTCTGTACTGCTCCTGGCATTTCTCCTGGAGTTGCTGGGCAGCAAACACCTATCGACTGTTCCTCAGCCCTTTCTGAAGCCACACTGGCTCTCAGGTATACGACCACCTTCCAGGTAAGGATCAACCTATTAAGAAGGACTCTACCAAGAATCGTACCAGCAATGACTAACAGAGAGACTCTCCTATGACTGTCACAGGACAGTCTATTTCCTTTACCTTTATAGAATGGTCCTTACTCAAACTAAACTGCTAAGCTTTCAAACTATGCTTCAGAGAGTGTAACTCTGATGGGTTGGCCACATTGTTCAAATGCAAAAGGTACTGCTAAAAAGACTATTTTATGGAGAACTCCCATGGGGCAGGCAATCACAGGATGGTCAGAAGAGATACAAGGACATTCTCAAGGTCTCTCTCAAGAACTTTGGATTTGATTGTGCCAACATGGGAAACACCAGCACAGGACTGCTTGGCATGGAGTGCCCACATCAAAAAGGGTGCTGTGCTCTATGAGCGAAGCAGAATTAAGACAGCACAAAGGAAATGTAGGATGCATAGAGTTGGAGTATCCACCTCAAATGTTCACACGGACAATCTGCACCCAATCTGTGGTACAGCATTCCAAGTTCATATTGGTCTGATCAACCACAGCTAGACACGCTGAAACTTCACTTTACCATGGTGATGTCATTTTGGTCTTCTCTCAGAACAAAGGACAACAACCAACCAACCAATCAATTGTGTGATTATGGGCAAGTCAACTTAATTTCCTTGGCCATTTTCACTCATAAAACACAAGGGAGTTAATTTCTGAGTTCTCCTCCAGCTTCAGACCTATGATCCTTATACTAACCCTCACTACTCTGCAAAGTCAGAAGCCTTGGATCCAAATCTTGCTTCTGCTTCCTACTATACGTATAGGCTTGGGGACAGGTCATTTCATCTTTCAGGGCCTGTTTCTTCCTCTCACAAAAGGAAGGGATTGAACTAATTTAAAGCTTAATTTCACTTCCAAATCATGTTTTGTACATTCTAAATATGCCTTTTAATAGGAGGCTATTTTATACTCCAGTGGAGGGCAATGGTTTATATTTTTAATAGATATTTATCCAACATTTAAACTATAACATGAATTTATGGGAACTCAGCATATTGAATCCATAATGTCCTTTGAAGATGTTATTGAAGAAGTTCTTAAAGTCAAAGGGCTGAAAGGAACCTGAATAGAGGAGAGTGCTGAATTAAACTTTTCTGCATAAAGCAGAATTTCTTGGATTGGCTCTAAATAAAGTTTTTGCAATATAGTTGATATCACTTTTACCACTTTATCCTTCAGTCTTTATTAGTAATATAGCGCTGTATACAAATTCGCAATAAAAAGCTGCTCTTACTGAAGCACAATTTGTAATTCAGAAATTCAACATTAATTCATAGCATTTCACATAAAATAATGTAAGCCTGTTGACTTGGAAAATTACATCTAGAGTACTGCCATATTTAGTACATGATTGGTAGAATTAAATAGACAACTAAAATAAATGAAATTTCAGCAAATAGGGAAAACATTTTTAAAAGCAAGAATATAAAGGAATAAGGAAACTGAATTGCTTAAAATACTTTAAAAATGCAAAAATACTTTCCACAAAAGTATAAAACCTAAGCAAGTGAAAATAATGGAAAAATCTAATATTTCAAATTTCTAAATATGGCACTCTGAGATCATGTTCATGGTGCTAAAAACATTCCATGGTTTTATTTCATTTAAGTAAGAATACTTGCCTTCACAAAGTCAAGAAATTGTCATGATTAGATATTCGTAAGCAGTCATGTTTCCTGCCCCACCCTAACCCTGACCCACCAAAAAAAAAAAAAGCCTTCACAAATTCTTTCAAATGAACAATTTAAAACAGCCACAGATCCAAGGATTACCAAACATACATATACACACACACATATATGTGTGTGTATATATATGCATATATGTAGACATACATACACACTAGCAACTTAAGATGCACCTGCACCTTTACACTTATGCTTCTTGCACAGAACCCAATATGAACTTTTAACAAAATAGTTTTACTTCTATTACTTAAGTGTTTGTTTGGGGTTGTGCTGAATTCTACCGCCTACAAAAGTAATCATCTTACAATTGTCAGGACATATCACACAGAAGCATGTTACGACCAAACATCCGAATTGTGCTAATTTCTTAGTGTCTCTGCATGTCACTCAGAGGATGGTCACTAAGGCTTCACTGCAGAGCGCTCCGCAGCGCTGAGGACACAAGAACGCCGCTCACGCGCTCCCCTTAGCCGCTGCTGCACAAGCAGGCAGGCAGGAATATTTTCTTCTCATTGCAAATGTTTCTCTTGAATAGGAAGAATAAGAATTTTCCAAATTAAAGACAGGCAAGGGGTTTCTGAGAGAGTCCCCCTCAAGGTGGTGGGGAGAGAATCTTTATATAAATGGTTCTGGATTAAAAGCAGAAGAGCGAGGGAGGTGGAGGGCCTCCGCATGGTGCTTTGGGAAAAAGGCTGGATTTGTTCCTCAATTCCACTGACAGTTTCCTTTAATTCAATGAACATAAGCAATCCATGTCACTTGGATGATGACGATGAGGACGACAACTTCTGATTTAGTTCTAGTGCTCTGGTATCTCCATGGACTTTGGCATTATCTACAAGCATCTGGGATGAAAAACCACAGAGAGACTGTTACGAGGTCATATAAAGTGACAAAGTGCACTATTTTCATAATTAGTAAACATTAGATATTGACAGGAAGAGTATCAGGCTACACAAGAACAAAATCAATAGGAAAGTGTCGTCATTCTGTTGAGTTGGACTGTTCAGTCAAAGGGAGATATTTTTAAACTGTACTAACGCCAGACAGGGAAGCACATTAGAGTCAAATGTTCATTCCACGAAGCTGCCTCCACTTGTTCTTTTCAGAGACAGACAGTTCTCCCTTTCCATAGGTGGACCTCATCTCACAAACCTCTACTATGTGATGTGAATCTGCCTGCAGCGATGGGGGAGGGAGGGAGCGAAGGGAAGGGAAGGGAAGCGATGGGGAAGGGAAGGGAAGCGATGGGGAAGGGAAGGAGCTGGTACATGGTGCAAAGATCTGTGGGGGTCAGAGCCAGCCAAGCCCCTGAAGCAAGAGGAAGAAGATGCACGGGGCAGACACAGGGGGGTGGACACAGACAGATACAGACACAGGACAGGGGTGGATAGGTGACATTCAGAGGCCAAAGACAGATTCATAGCACAGACACAGAAGGTGGAGTGGGGCAAAGGTCTTTTCTCTTGGTGCCAGAGGTCTCATGGGAACCTCCCTTTTTTTCATCATAACTTTCAGGTAGTCCAATAATTTTCAAATTATCTCCCCTGGATCTATTTTCTAGGTCACTTGCTTTTCTTTTCCTTTTCAAAAAAATATATAATTTATTTTCAATTCTAAACATTCACTTCCACAGGAATTTGAATTCAAAATTTTCTCCCCATCTCTCCCCAACCCTCACCCCATGACAGCGTGCACTCCATCCACCCCTTCCTCCAGTCTGTCCTCCCTTCTATTACCCACCCTTCTTCCATCTCCCTTTCCCTCTATTTTCCCGTAAGACAAAATATATTTCTATACTCCATTGTCTGTATAGCTTAATTTCCAGTTGCATGCTAAAACAATTTTTACCATTCATTCTTAGAGTTTTGAGTTCTATATTCTCTCCCTCCCTCCCCACCCACCCTCATTGAGAAAACAAGCAATTCAATATAGGTCACACACATGTAACAATGCAAAGCACTTTCATAATATTTATGTTGTAGAAGATATATTTCCCTCTGTCCTATCTTGCCCTTCATTTATTCCATTCTCTTTTTTGACCTGTCTTCTCACAATAGTGTTTGCTTTATCCCTTTATAGTGTTTGATTATGCCTTTCCCCAATTTGCTGTGCCTTTTCTTATCTTCCCTCTCCTATCTCCTTCCCTCTTGCCTTCCTGCAGGGTAAAATAGATTTCCTTATCCAGCTGAGTGTGTTCTGTTCTCTCCTTAAGCCAAATCTCATGACAGTAAGGCTCAATTATTTCCTTTCATCTCCCCTGTCTTCCTCTCCATTGTAAAAGCTCTTTCTTCCCTCTTGTATGTGAGATGATTTGGTACATTCTATCTCTCCCTTTCTCTTACTCCTAGTATCTTTCATTCAACAGTAATTTTTTTTTAATTTTTTTTAAGTATTCTCCCTTCATATTCAGCTCACCATGTGCCCTCAGTCTAGGTGTGGGTTCTGCCACTCTAGAATTTGTTTAGAGTCATTATTTGAAGGTATTTGGGTGATTTGGGATAGAACTCAGGCAAGTAACTTACTCAGCCATCTTGGCTCCAATTCTTTCCATTGCCTTTCTATTAGGAGCTTCATCATTAGTTTTCAAAAATCATATTTTTGGCCATAGTATTGATCAGAGTTCTTTGAAAGTTGATTATCTTTTATGATGTTGTTGTATAAATCATTCTCCTGGTTCTATTTATTTCACAATGCATCAGTTTGCATGTTTTCCCATGACTTTCTGGGACCATCCCTTTCATCATTTCTTACAGTACAATAGTGTTCCAACACATTCATAACTTGTGCAGTACTTCCTTAACTGATAGGCACTCCCTTAGTTTTCAGTTTTTTACAACTACAAAATGGGCTGCTATAAATGTTTTTGCATATGGATTCCTTTCCTCTTTCTTTGATCTCTTTTGGGTCAAAACATATGCACACTTTTGTAACTTTCAGGACATAATTCCAAATTGTTTTCCAATATAGGTAGGCTAATTCACAGCTCCACCAACAAGGCATTTTTTTCCTACAGCATCTCCAACATTTGTCATTTTCCTTTTTGGCAACTTTGCCAATCTAATGGGTGTGAGGTGGAACCTGAGAGCTGTTTTAAGGGTATTTCTCTATTTGTCAGTATTGTGAAGTGTTTTTTCATAAGGCTATTGAAGGCTTGGATTTCTTCCTCTAAAAATTTCCTGTACATCTCTTTGATCACTTATCAATATCAACTGGAGAATGATTCATTTTAAATACAAATCAGTTCCATATATATTTTGGAAATGGGACCCTTAATAGAGAAACTTAATGCAAAGATTTTCTCCTAATTAACTGTTTCTATTGAATTGGTTTTATTTGTATAGAAACTTTTTAAGTGAATGTAATTAAAATTGTCTTTTTTATCTTGTATGATCCTCTCTATACCTCATTCAGTTATGAACCCTTCCTCTATCCAAATATCTGAAGGATAATTTCTTCCTTACTCCTCTAATTTATGATATAACCCTTGATGTCTGCATAAGGTACCCATTTAGAACTGGTTTTGATATGTGGTGTGAGGTGTTGCTCTATATCTAGTTTCCGTCAGACTGCTTTCCAGTTTTCGCAACAGTTTTTGTTGTGTAGTGAAATCTTGTCCCAATAGCTGAAATCTGGGGATTATCAAACACTAGGCTGCTGTGCTCATTTGCTTCTCTATGTTGTATACTTAATCTGTTCTATTGACTAACCTCTTAATTTCTTACCCAGTACCAAATTCTCTTGATGATTACTGAGTTTTAGTATAGATTAAGATGTAGTGCTGCTAGATTTTCCTACTTTTTTTCTTTTGCAATTTCCCTGAAGACTTTTTACTTTTTCTTCCTTAAGATATATCTATTATTTTTTTTTCTAGCTCTCAGCGATCCTTTGGTAGTTTAACTGGCATGGCACTAAATAAGTAAATTAATTTATGTAGTTTTGTCATTTTTATCATGTTGATTCAGCCTACAGAGGAGTAATTAATATTTCTCTAGTTATTTAAGTCTGTATTTGTGTAAAGTGCTTTGCAATTATATTCATATAGTTCCTTTGTGTGTCTTGGCAGGCAAACTTTTGAGTATTTAAATATTCTGTAGTTATCTTAAATAGAATTTCTCTTTATGTCTTTGCTGGGTTTTACATAACAATGCTGATGGTTTATGTTGATTTACTTTATATCCTGCAATTTTGCTAAATTTATTGTTTTGGTCAATTTTAGTTGATAATCTTTGAGGTTCTCTAAATTATCTTAAATTATCTAAAAAAGAACCTTGTTTTCTCTTTGGCTATACTTACCGATTCAGTTCCTATCTTTCTTTTTTTTTTCTTTTGGTCTTATTGCTAGCACTTCTAGCACTATATGAAATAGTAGTGATGATAGTGTAATAGCCTTACTTTACTGCAGTAATACTGGAAAGGCCCTATAGTTAACTTCCATTATCTATAAAGCTAGCTTTTGGTTTTAGATAGATGCTACTTGCCAAGTTAAATAAAGGTACATTATTCTTGTGGTTTAAAAAAAACCAGAAATGGTTAGTTTTGCCAAAAGTTTTTGCTCTATTGATGTAATCATGTAATTTTTGTTGTTATTGTTATCAAAATGGTTTCCTGTGTTGATAGTTTTCCTAACATTGAATCCAACCTGACCATAATGTGATATATTGTGATATGTTGCTGCAGTCTCTTTGCTAATATTTTATTTAAAAGTTTTGCATCTATATTCATTATATAGTGATCTCTAATTTTCTTTATCTTTTTGGCTCTCCCTAGTTTAGGTATCAAGACTTATGTTTTTTTATAGAAATAACTTTATAGAACTCCACATTTTCCTATTTTTGCAAGAATTTTATATAATATTGCAATTAACTGTTCTTTGAATCAAACTCATATTTTTAACACCAATGTTCTTCCAGTTATGCTAAATGGTTACAAATCTTGGAACACTGTCATCTCCCAAGTTAAAGTTGTAGGGGACCCAAAAAGCACTAGAGAGACGCATGGTGAGGCCAAGCATCCCACAGTTATGAATTGTATTTTAGAAGCGACATCCAGGATATCATCCAGGAAACACATCACTGGAAAAGGAAGTAGATCAGTCATCTAGTAAGAGAAATGGATAACAAATGGATATATCAAATTATGCCCTGGTTGTTTATGAAAAAAAGCTTCAATCTATAGGAAGGTTTCTAGCTCTTTGGATAGATTCCCATAGGATCCTTGCATCAGAGCGGATTCTCATATCATCTGGCTTCTTACTTGAAGCTTGACTCTTTCTCCAACATCCCTGATAAATTATAACCCTTCCTCCAGTGACCAGGAGCTCATTATACACTTGAGTGGAGAGTGCTTAATCTCTTCTATTTCTGAACAGCCTTAGATAAGTATTTCCTTTTATAGAATTCAGATCTGCCTCCATGTAATTTCCTAACATTGGTCCTAGTTCTGAGGCCAAGAAGCATAAATCTAATCTTTCTTCACACAACTTCATGCACAACTTAACTATAGCTTAATTAATTCAATCATGTCCCCCCAAAGTTCCTTTTGAGGTTAAGTATCCCCACTCAGTTCCTTCAACCCCTCCTTATATGGCATGGTTTCAAATCTCTTTACCATTCTGATTACTCAAGATATTGAATACCTGGGCTTGGTATACCATTGTATTCTTATGTGGGGAATCAAAATTCAAAACGGATCCCACTAGAAGACATAAGTGTAGAGGGCTCATGGGGCTGAATAGGTACTTCCCTTGACAGCATATTATTGAAGTAGATCCACTTGCACTCTAATTCTGCTTGAGTCCATATGGTGTCTTTCCTTCTGTCCCCCTGCTGACTCCATTTTGGGTTTAATGGGTAAGTCAATTTTATGATATATTTAATACAGTATGATTTTAAAGAAGAGTTCATTTTAAACAAGGTGCCTATTCAATTGTGGTGCTGATAATATGCTCTAAGTGGTAGGCTAAGAATATTAGAATAGTCATTGAGAGAATGAATACTTTCATCATCTCCATGACAAAGTGCTTCTGAAAGATTGGTATTCTCACTGACTATGATTTCTAGAGGTAATTCAGAATAATTTTGTGAGTGCTGTCAGAGATAATGGAATTTATGTCATAAACCAGTTCTTTAATTGGTTTAACATCAAATGTGGGGAAGAATCCTGACAGGTTGAACTTGGATTGCTGATCAAAACAATGACGATCATGATATGCACATTATAGTGTGTGTAGACATGCTAAAACACATCGAAGTGTACACACGTTAAAGGTCATATACCAATCTTAATCTCATTTTCTGTCCTCCATCCTTTGTCAAAAACAGAAGCTTTAGGATAACTGGATTTAAAGTAGAAAGAGGTCTCTACTATAAATCATTTGGTCTATGCTTCTCCCTTTATAGAAAAGAAAACAAAGACCCAGGGAGATTCAGTGATTTGAGTACGGCCCCACAAGACATTAAGTAAAGCAGGGATTCAAACCCAGGTTCCTTGACCAGATCCAGAGCTCTTCCACAGTCATACGCTGCCGCTGGCCTACCTCACTGCCTACCAATTTCACAAAAGAGTCATGTACTGGGTTTTAAGTGACAAGATGTTTAAAAAAAAATTGCAGGGGGTTCTATCTATCTATCTATCTATCTATCTATATGTATGTATGTATGTATTTTTTTTAAACTGTTATAAAGACATAAAACTACAAATTATCAGAGGAATCCTAAGAGTAAAAAGGTGTCACCTCATTAATTTTTTTTCTTACTACTCTGGGCTCCCCTAAAATCAAGAAAACAATTATGAAAGTCTAATTAATTAGTGTCAAGTTTAGGAAGGGAAGATACACTTTCAAAGGAATATTACACTGGGATCATGGATCCTGAGTCAGGAGGGGCCTCAGAGCCATCTAGCCCAATTCCTTCATTGTACAGATGAAACCTAGACCCAAAGAGGATGTGAATTGTCCAAATTCATACAGAGAGGATCAGAGGCAAGATCTAAAGTCAGGTCTTGATTCCAGGGCTGACTCTTGCCACTGTGCAAAATTACAATGGCACATTGCTCTGCAGACAAAAGTATTATCTCAATTTTCAAGCTGAGGAAACAGTTCTCAGAGGGATTAGGTGAATTACCCATGCTTAAAACTAGTACCTGAGGTAGGATTTGAACCAAGTCTCAAATTCCTAGGTTGGTCCAATCAACTTTCCACTATATGCATAAGTATCTCGGACAGGGGAGGTTGGAACCTCTGAGAAGCTAGACATGTCATTAGGTTTAATAATGTCAATGTGGTGCAACCTGATGTGCTTTAGTTTACAGAGTACCTTCACATCCATAATCTTGTTCCCCCCTCTAGTGGCTGCTACAGGAATATCAGTTTTAAGGAATACTGTGCGCTGCCCAGTCCACAGGTGGTATTCTAACAAGGTAAATGAAACCCAGAACCTTAAGTATTCCAAGGCTAACATTGCTTGCTTTGGATTTTGCACATTTAGTTATCTTGTAATTGTCATATAAAGAGTTTCCATTCTCCCACAGCATGTAAGTTTCTTGAGGAGACTTTGCCTTTTTTTTATATCAGCACACTGCAAGATGATTAACACATCCTTGAAAGGATCCTCAAACCAGTTTTAGAGTATTTTCTTCCTTCCTTGGACCAGACCTTCTTTATTTCAGTCTATCAGCTTTCTAGGAAGCACTTTTAATGAGCCCTAAGACTCACTAAAGGGAAAGAGGAAGAGGAGGAGAGGGAGAAGGAAAGGGAGAGGAAAAGAGAGACAGAGGTGGGCACCAGAAGGCAGGATTAAAAGCAAAAGAAGTTACAGGAAAGGAGATTTCAGCTCAGTATGTGGAAGACTATGACAATCAACTATCCAAAAATAGAATGTCTCGAAAAGTGGTGGGCTCCCCATCACTTGATGTTTCCATGCAAAGGCTAGATAATAGCTTCTCAAATGTTGCGAAAAGGATTCCTGTTCAGGTATTGGTTGGATTAGATGGCTTTCCTTCCTTCCTCTTGAGGTTTTATAAGAAATACATCTGCCTTCCTAGAGATGCATTTTCTGTTCAAAATCAGAACAAAGAGAAAAAAACAATCTTTAATTATCAATGGTAAAGGAAAAAAGGTGAAAAAAACACCTATCTCTGAAGTCAGAGAACCTAGGTTTACATCCTACCTTTGACACTTACTGTGTGATTCCCTCCACTTTGGTCTTAGCTCGGAGCCTTTTCAAATTGAAAAATTTACTACCAGTACGGTAATTGACCTTGATGCCATGTTCATCCTCATAGAAAGCATTTGAAAACATCATGCTAAAAAGCAGGGGAGGAAGCACACAGCCCTGTTTTACTCCATTGGTGACTGGGTGTAGCATGAGAGCATTGTCTATTATCCAGAACCCAGGCAAACATGCCATCATTAAATGGACATACAAAACTTCTCAGGGCAACCAAATTTTGACTTAATTTTCCATAAGCCCTCACAACTAACAGAGCCAAAGGCCTTGATCAGATCTACAAACATTGTGTACAGACCTCTGTACTGCTCCTGGCATTTCTCCTGGAGTTGCTGGGCAGCAAACACCTATCGAGTGTTCCTCAGCCCTTTCTGAAGCCACACTGGCTCTCAGGTATACGACCACCTTCCAGGTAAGGATCAACCTATTAAGAAGGACTCTACCAAGAATCATACCAGCAATGACTAACAGAGAGACTCTCCTATGATTGTCACAGGACAGTCTATTTCCTTTACCTTTATAGAATGGTCCTTACTCAAACTAAACTGCTAAGCTTTCAAACTATGCTTCAGAGAGTGTAACTCTGATGGGTTGGCCACATTGTTCAAATGCAAAAGGTACTGCTAAAAAGACTATTTTATGGAGAACTCCCATGGGGCAGGCAATCACAGGATGGTCAGAAGAGATACAAGGACATTCTCAAGGTCTCTCTCAAGAACTTTGGATTTGATTGTGCCAACATGGGAAACACCAGCACAGGACTGCTTGGCATGGAGTGCCCACATCAAAAAGGGTGCTGTGCTCTATGAGCGAAGCAGAATTAAGACAGCACAAAGGAAATGTAGGATGCATAGAGTTGGAGTATCCACCTCAAATGTTCACACGGACAATCTGCACCCAATCTGTGGTACAGCATTCCAAGCTCATATTGGTCTGATCAACCACAGCTAGACACGCTGAAACTTCACTTTACCATGGTGATGTCATTTTGGTCTTCTCTCAGAACAAAGGACAACAACCAACCAACCAATCAATTGTGTGATTATGGGCAAGTCAACTTAATTTCCTTGGCCATTTTCACTCATAAAACACAAGGGAGTTAATTTCTGAGTTCTCCTCCAGCTTCAGACCTATGATCCTTATGAGGTGGTACCTCAAAGGTGTTTTTTTGCTCGTTTGTTTTTGTTGTGGTTTTAAGCAAAGTCAAACAGGTGAGAGGAGTAATAGGGAAATGATAGTAGTGTTAAAAGCTTTGATTATACGTACATATATACAGATAGATAAGGAACAGAATGAAAAGTGCAGGCTGAACTATGCTTAATAAATTGCATAGCATTTTAATGATCTCAAGCTGTTTCCAAACACACAACCTATAGTAGTTTTAGCTTTTTTCAATTGACACTTTTTTGTCCCTCTCATCCTCCTCCAATTGAAAAAGAAAAAGAAAAAACCACTTGTAACAAATATGCACAGTCAAGCAAAACAAATTTCCCACATTGACCATGTAAAATATATGCATCTCATTCTGTATCTTGAGTCCATCTCTTTTTTTTCAATTTATTTAATATTTTATTTCTCCCCAGTTACATGTAAAAATAATTTTTAATATTCATTTTTAAAACTATGAGTTCCAAATACTCTCCTTTCTTCCATCCTCATTCCACCCCCGTTGAGAAGGCAAGCAATTTGATATAGGTTATACGTGTGTAGTTGTACAAAACATTTCCATAAGTCACACTGTGCAAGAAAACTGAACCCCCCCAAAAACTCAAGAAAAATAAAGTTTAAAAAAAGTATACTTCAATCTGTATTCAGACACCATCAGTTCTTTCTCTGAAGATGGATAGCATTTTTCATCATAAATCCTTCAGAGTTGCCTTGTATCATTGTATTGCTAAGAATAGCTAACTCATTCACAACTGATCATCTTACAATATTACTGTTACTTTGAACAAGGTACATTTCACTTTGTATCAGTTCATGTAAGTCTTTTCTGATTTTTCTGAGGACATTTCTTATAGCACAATAGTATTACATACCATAATTTGTTCAACCATTCTCCAAATGATGGGCATCCTGTCAATTTCCTATTCTTTGCCACAAGAAAAGAGCTGCTATGAATATTTTTGTACGTATAGGTTCTTTTCCTTTTTTTCTCTCTTATCTCTTTTGGGATACAGACCTAGCAGTGGTATTGCTAGTTCAAAAGGTATGTATAGTTTTACAGCCCTTTGGGCATAGCTCCAAATTGCTCTACAGAATAGTTGAATCAGTTCACAACCCCACCAACAGTACATTAATGTCTCATTTTTCCCACATCCCTCCACCATTTGTCATTTTTCCTTTTCTGTCCTATTAGCCAATCTAATAGGTATGAGGTAGTACCTCAGAATTGTTTTAATTGGCACTTCTCCAATCAGTAGTGAGCTAGAGCATTTTTATATGGCTATAGATAGCTTTGATTGCTTCATCTGAAGACTGTTTGTATCTTTGATCATTTATCAATTGAGGAATGGCTCTTTGACTCAGTTTTTCTATATGTTTGAGAAATGAGGCCTTTATCAGAGAAACTTGCTTCAAAATTTTTTTCACAGTTATTATTGCTAATTATATTTCCTTCCATCCTATTCCCCTAACCCCTGTTTATTCTCTCTCCCCTTTCATCTTGTCCCTCCTCAAAAACGTTTACTTTTGATTATCCCCTCCCCCAATCTGCCCTCCCTTCTATCACCACCCCCTTCTCTTATCCCCTTTCCCTCCTGTTTCCCTGTAGGGTAAGATAGATTTCTATATCTATTTGAGTGTGTATGTTAATCCCTCTTTAAGCCAATTCTGATGAGAATAAGGTTTACTCACACCCCTTTCACCTCCCCCATTTTCCCCTCCACTGTAAAGCCTTTTTCCTGCTTCTTTTATATGAGATGATTTGCCCCATTCAACCTCTCCCTTTCCTTTTCTCCCAGTATATTCCTTTCTTACCCCTTAATTTTATTTTTAAGGTATCATCTCTTCATATTCAGCTCATACCTGTGCCCTCTGTCAATATATGTTCCTTCTAACTGCCCTAATAATGAGAAAGTTCTCATGAGTTACAAGTATTGTCTTCGCATATAGAAGTGTAAACTGTTTAATCTTATTAAGTTCCTTATGATTTCTCTTTCCTGTTTACCTTTTTATACTTGAGTCTTGTATTTAAAAGTCAAATTTTCTATGCAGCTCTGGTGTCTTTTATCAAGAACACTTGTAAATGCTCTATTTCACTGAATGTCCACTTCCTTCCCCCAATTATACTTGGTTTTGCTGGATAGGTGATTCTTGTTTGTAATCTTAGCTCCTTTGCCTTCCAGAATATCATATTCCAAGCCCTCTGATCCTTTAATGTGGAAGCTGCTACATTTTGTGTTATCCTGACTATGGCTCCATGATACTTGAATTGCTTCTTTCTGACTTCTTACAATATTTTCCCCTTAACCTTGGAGCTCTGAAATTTGGCTATAATATTCCTGGGAGTTTGGGGGTTTTATTTTGGGATGTCTTTCAGGGGGTGATTAGTGAATTCTTTCCATTTCATATTACTCTTTGGTTTTAGAATATCAGGACAATCTTCCTTACTAATTTCTTGAAAGATGAAGTCTCAGCCTCTTTTTTTTCATCATAACTTTCAGGTAGTCCAATAATTTTCAAATTATCTCCCCTGGATCTATTTTCTAGGTCACTTGCTTTTCTTTTCCTTTTCAAAAAAATATATAATTTATTTTCAATTCTAAACATTCACTTCCACAGGAATTTGAATTCAAAATTTTCTCCCCATCTCTCCCCAACCCTCACCCCATGACAGCGTGCACTCCATCCACCCCTTCCTCCAGTCTGTCCTCCCTTCTATTACCCACCCTTCTTCCATCTCCCTTTCCCTCTATTTTCCCGTAAGACAAAATATATTTCTATACTCCATTGTCTGTATAGCTTAATTTCCAGTTGCATGCTAAAACAATTTTTACCATTCATTCTTAGAGTTTTGAGTTCTATATTCTCTCCCTCCCTCCCCACCCACCCTCATTGAGAAAACAAGCAATTCAATATAGGTCACACACATGTAACAATGCAAAGCACTTTCATAATATTTATGTTGTAGAAGATATATTTCCCTCTGTCCTATCTTGCCCTTCATTTATTCCATTCTCTTTTTTGACCTGTCTTCTCACAATAGTGTTTGCTTTATCCCTTTATAGTGTTTGATTATGCCTTTCCCCAATTTGCTGTGCCTTTTCTTATCTTCCCTCTCCTATCTCCTTCCCTCTTGCCTTCCTGCAGGGTAAAATAGATTTCCTTATCCAGCTGAGTGTGTTCTGTTCTCTCCTTAAGCCAAATCTCATGACAGTAAGGCTCAATTATTTCCTTTCATCTCCCCTGTCTTCCTCTCCATTGTAAAAGCTCTTTTCTTCCCTCTTGTATGTGAGATGATTTGGTACATTCTATCTCTCCCTTTCTCTTACTCCTAGTATCTTTCATTCAACAGTAATTTTTTTTTAATTTTTTTTAAGTATTCTCCCTTCATATTCAGCTCACCATGTGCCCTCAGTCTAGGTGTGGGTTCTGCCACTCTAGAATTTGTTTAGAGTCATTATTTGAAGGTATTTGGGTGATTTGGGATAGAACTCAGGCAAGTAACTTACTCAGCCCATCTTGGCTCCAATTCTTTCCATTGCCTTTCTATTAGGAGCTTCATCATTAGTTTTCAAAAATCATATTTTTGGCCATAGTATTGATCAGAGTTCTTTGAAAGTTGATTATCTTTTATGATGTTGTTGTATAAATCATTCTCCTGGTTCTATTTATTTCACAATGCATCAGTTTGCATGTTTTCCCATGACTTTCTGGGACCATCCCTTTCATCATTTCTTACAGTACAATAGTGTTCCAACACATTCATAACTTGTGCAGTACTTCCTTAACTGATAGGCACTCCCTTAGTTTTCAGTTTTTTACAACTACAAAATGGGCTGCTATAAATGTTTTTGCATATGGATTTCCTTTCCTCTTTCTTTGATCTCTTTTGGGTCAAAACATATGCACACTTTTGTAACTTTCAGGACATAATTCCAAATTGTTTTCCAATATAGGTAGGCTAATTCACAGCTCCACCAACAAGGCATTTTTTTCCTACAGCATCTCCAACATTTGTCATTTTCCTTTTTGGCAACTTTGCCAATCTAATGGGTGTGAGGTGGAACCTGAGAGCTGTTTTAAGGGTATTTCTCTATTTGTCAGTATTGTGAAGTGTTTTTTCATAAGGCTATTGAAGGCTTGGATTTCTTCCTCTAAAAATTTCCTGTACATCTCTTTGATCACTTATCAATATCAACTGGAGAATGATTCATTTTAAATACAAATCAGTTCCATATATATTTTGGAAATGGGACCCTTAATAGAGAAACTTAATGCAAAGATTTTCTCCTAATTAACTGTTTCTATTGAATTGGTTTTATTTGTATAGAAACTTTTTAAGTGAATGTAATTAAAATTGTCTTTTTTATCTTGTATGATCCTCTCTATACCTCATTCAGTTATGAACCCTTCCTCTATCCAAATATCTGAAGGATAATTTCTTCCTTACTCCTCTAATTTATGATATAACCCTTGATGTCTGCATAAGGTACCCATTTAGAACTGGTTTTGATATGTGGTGTGAGGTGTTGCTCTATATCTAGTTTCCGTCAGACTGCTTTCCAGTTTTCGCAACAGTTTTTGTTGTGTAGTGAAATCTTGTCCCAATAGCTGAAATCTGGGGATTATCAAACACTAGGCTGCTGTGCTCATTTGCTTCTCTATGTTGTATACTTAATCTGTTCTATTGACTAACCTCTTAATTTCTTACCCAGTACCAAATTCTCTTGATGATTACTGAGTTTTAGTATAGATTAAGATGTAGTGCTGCTAGATTTTCCTACTTTTTTTCTTTTGCAATTTCCCTGAAGACTTTTTTACTTTTTCTTCCTTAAGATATATCTATTATTTTTTTTTCTAGCTCTCAGCGATCCTTTGGTAGTTTAACTGGCATGGCACTAAATAAGTAAATTAATTTATGTAGTTTTGTCATTTTTATCATGTTGATTCAGCCTACAGAGGAGTAATTAATATTTCTCTAGTTATTTAAGTCTGTATTTGTGTAAAGTGCTTTGCAATTATATTCATATAGTTCCTTTGTGTGTCTTGGCAGGCAAACTTTTGAGTATTTAAATATTCTGTAGTTATCTTAAATAGAATTTCTCTTTATGTCTTTGCTGGGTTTTACATAACAATGCTGATGGTTTATGTTGATTTACTTTATATCCTGCAATTTTGCTAAATTTATTGTTTTGGTCAATTTTAGTTGATAATCTTTGAGGTTCTCTAAATTATCTTAAATTATCTAAAAAAGAACCTTGTTTTCTCTTTGGCTATACTTACCGATTCAGTTCCTATCTTTCTTTTTTTTTTTCTTTTGGTCTTATTGCTAGCACTTCTAGCACTATATGAAATAGTAGTGATGATAGTGTAATAGCCTTACTTTACTGCAGTAATACTGGAAAGGCCCTATAGTTAACTTCCATTATCTATAAAGCTAGCTTTTGGTTTTAGATAGATGCTACTTGCCAAGTTAAATAAAGGTACATTATTCTTGTGGTTTAAAAAAAACCAGAAATGGTTAGTTTTGCCAAAAGTTTTTGCTCTATTGATGTAATCATGTAATTTTTGTTGTTATTGTTATCAAAATGGTTTCCTGTGTTGATAGTTTTCCTAACATTGAATCCAACCTGACCATAATGTGATATATTGTGATATGTTGCTGCAGTCTCTTTGCTAATATTTTATTTAAAAGTTTTGCATCTATATTCATTATATAGTGATCTCTAATTTTCTTTATCTTTTTGGCTCTCCCTAGTTTAGGTATCAAGACTTATGTTTTTTTATAGAAATAACTTTATAGAACTCCACATTTTCCTATTTTTGCAAGAATTTTATATAATATTGCAATTAACTGTTCTTTGAATCAAACTCATATTTTTAACACCAATGTTCTTCCAGTTATGCTAAATGGTTACAAATCTTGGAACACTGTCATCTCCCAAGTTAAAGTTGTAGGGGACCCAAAAAGCACTAGAGAGACGCATGGTGAGGCCAAGCATCCCACAGTTATGAATTGTATTTTAGAAGCGACATCCAGGATATCATCCAGGAAACACATCACTGGAAAAGGAAGTAGATCAGTCATCTAGTAAGAGAAATGGATAACAAATGGATATATCAAATTATGCCCTGGTTGTTTATGAAAAAAAGCTTCAATCTATAGGAAGGTTTCTAGCTCTTTGGATAGATTCCCATAGGATCCTTGCATCAGAGCGGATTCTCATATCATCTGGCTTCTTACTTGAAGCTTGACTCTTTCTCCAACATCCCTGATAAATTATAACCCTTCCTCCAGTGACCAGGAGCTCATTATACACTTGAGTGGAGAGTGCTTAATCTCTTCTATTTCTGAACAGCCTTAGATAAGTATTTCCTTTTATAGAATTCAGATCTGCCTCCATGTTAATTTCCTAACATTGGTCCTAGTTCTGAGGCCAAGAAGCATAAATCTAATCTTTCTTCACACAACTTCATGCACAACTTAACTATAGCTTAATTAATTCAATCATGTCCCCCCAAAGTTCCTTTTGAGGTTAAGTATCCCCACTCAGTTCCTTCAACCCCTCCTTATATGGCATGGTTTCAAATCTCTTTACCATTCTGATTACTCAAGATATTGAATACCTGGGCTTGGTATACCATTGTATTCTTATGTGGGGAATCAAAATTCAAAAACGGATCCCACTAGAAGACATAAGTGTAGAGGGCTCATGGGGCTGAATAGGTACTTCCCTTGACAGCATATTATTGAAGTAGATCCACTTGCACTCTAATTCTGCTTGAGTCCATATGGTGTCTTTCCTTCTGTCCCCCTGCTGACTCCATTTTGGGTTTAATGGGTAAGTCAATTTTATGATATATTTAATACAGTATGATTTTAAAGAAGAGTTCATTTTAAAACAAGGTGCCTATTCAATTGTGGTGCTGATAATATGCTCTAAGTGGTAGGCTAAGAATATTAGAATAGTCATTGAGAGAATGAATACTTTCATCATCTCCATGACAAAGTGCTTCTGAAAGATTGGTATTCTCACTGACTATGATTTCTAGAGGTAATTCAGAATAATTTTGTGAGTGCTGTCAGAGATAATGGAATTTATGTCATAAACCAGTTCTTTAATTGGTTTAACATCAAATGTGGGGAAGAATCCTGACAGGTTGAACTTGGATTGCTGATCAAAACAATGACGATCATGATATGCACATTATAGTGTGTGTAGACATGCTAAAACACATCGAAGTGTACACACGTTAAAGGTCATATACCAATCTTAATCTCATTTTCTGTCCTCCATCCTTTGTCAAAAACAGAAGCTTTAGGATAACTGGATTTAAAGTAGAAAGAGGTCTCTACTATAAATCATTTGGTCTATGCTTCTCCCTTTATAGAAAAGAAAACAAAGACCCAGGGAGATTCAGTGATTTGAGTACGGCCCCACAAGACATTAAGTAAAGCAGGGATTCAAACCCAGGTTCCTTGACCAGATCCAGAGCTCTTCCACAGTCATACGCTGCCGCTGGCCTACCTCACTGCCTACCAATTTCACAAAAGAGTCATGTACTGGGTTTTAAGTGACAAGATGTTTAAAAAAAAAATTGCAGGGGGTTCTATCTATCTATCTATCTATCTATCTATATGTATGTATGTATGTATTTTTTTTAAACTGTTATAAAGACATAAAACTACAAATTATCAGAGGAATCCTAAGAGTAAAAAGGTGTCACCTCATTAATTTTTTTTCTTACTACTCTGGGCTCCCCTAAAATCAAGAAAACAATTATGAAAGTCTAATTAATTAGTGTCAAGTTTAGGAAGGGAAGATACACTTTCAAAGGAATATTACACTGGGATCATGGATCCTGAGTCAGGAGGGGCCTCAGAGCCATCTAGCCCAATTCCTTCATTGTACAGATGAAACCTAGACCCAAAGAGGATGTGAATTGTCCAAATTCATACAGAGAGGATCAGAGGCAAGATCTAAAGTCAGGTCTTGATTCCAGGGCTGACTCTTGCCACTGTGCAAAATTACAATGGCACATTGCTCTGCAGACAAAAGTATTATCTCAATTTTCAAGCTGAGGAAACAGTTCTCAGAGGGATTAGGTGAATTACCCATGCTTAAAACTAGTACCTGAGGTAGGATTTGAACCAAGTCTCAAATTCCTAGGTTGGTCCAATCAACCTTCCACTATATGCATAAGTATCTCGGACAGGGGAGGTTGGAACCTCTGAGAAGCTAGACATGTCATTAGGTTTAATAATGTCAATGTGGTGCAACCTGATGTGCTTTAGTTTACAGAGTACCTTCACATCCATAATCTTGTTCCCCCCCTCTAGTGGCTGCTACAGGAATATCAGTTTTAAGGAATACTGTGCGCTGCCCAGTCCACAGGTGGTATTCTAACAAGGTAAATGAAACCCAGAACCTTAAGTATTCCAAGGCTAACATTGCTTGCTTTGGATTTTGCACATTTAGTTATCTTGTAATTGTCATATAAAGAGTTTCCATTCTCCCACAGCATGTAAGTTTCTTGAGGAGACTTTGCCTTTTTTTTATATCAGCACACTGCAAGATGATTAACACATCCTTGAAAGGATCCTCAAACCAGTTTTAGAGTATTTTCTTCCTTCCTTGGACCAGACCTTCTTTATTTCAGTCTATCAGCTTTCTAGGAAGCACTTTTAATGAGCCCTAAGACTCACTAAAGGGAAAGAGGAAGAGGAGGAGAGGGAGAAGGAAAGGGAGAGGAAAAGAGAGACAGAGGTGGGCACCAGAAGGCAGGATTAAAAGCAAAAGAAGTTACAGGAAAGGAGATTTCAGCTCAGTATGTGGAAGACTATGACAATCAACTATCCAAAAATAGAATGTCTCGAAAAGTGGTGGGCTCCCCATCACTTGATGTTTCCATGCAAAGGCTAGATAATAGCTTCTCAAATGTTGCGAAAAGGATTCCTGTTCAGGTATTGGTTGGATTAGATGGCTTTCCTTCCTTCCTCTTGAGGTTTTATAAGAAATACATCTGCCTTCCTAGAGATGCATTTTCTGTTCAAAATCAGAACAAAGAGAAAAAAACAATCTTTAATTATCAATGGTAAAGGAAAAAAGGTGAAAAAAACACCTATCTCTGAAGTCAGAGAACCTAGGTTTACATCCTACCTTTGACACTTACTGTGTGATTCCCTCCACTTTGGTCTTAGCTCGGAGCCTTTTCAAATTGAAAAATTTACTACCAGTACGGTAATTGACCTTGATGCCATGTTCATCCTCATAGAAAGCATTTGAAAACATCATGCTAAAAAGCAGGGGAGGAAGCACACAGCCCTGTTTTACTCCATTGGTGACTGGGTGTAGCATGAGAGCATTGTCTATTATCCAGAACCCAGGCAAACATGCCATCATTAAATGGACATACAAAACTTCTCAGGGCAACCAAATTTTGACTTAATTTTCCATAAGCCCTCACAACTAACAGAGCCAAAGGCCTTGATCAGATCTACAAACATTGTGTACAGACCTCTGTACTGCTCCTGGCATTTCTCCTGGAGTTGCTGGGCAGCAAACACCTATCGAGTGTTCCTCAGCCCTTTCTGAAGCCACACTGGCTCTCAGGTATACGACCACCTTCCAGGTAAGGATCAACCTATTAAGAAGGACTCTACCAAGAATCATACCAGCAATGACTAACAGAGAGACTCTCCTATGATTGTCACAGGACAGTCTATTTCCTTTACCTTTATAGAATGGTCCTTACTCAAACTAAACTGCTAAGCTTTCAAACTATGCTTCAGAGAGTGTAACTCTGATGGGTTGGCCACATTGTTCAAATGCAAAAGGTACTGCTAAAAAGACTATTTTATGGAGAACTCCCATGGGGCAGGCAATCACAGGATGGTCAGAAGAGATACAAGGACATTCTCAAGGTCTCTCTCAAGAACTTTGGATTTGATTGTGCCAACATGGGAAACACCAGCACAGGACTGCTTGGCATGGAGTGCCCACATCAAAAAGGGTGCTGTGCTCTATGAGCGAAGCAGAATTAAGACAGCACAAAGGAAATGTAGGATGCATAGAGTTGGAGTATCCACCTCAAATGTTCACACGGACAATCTGCACCCAATCTGTGGTACAGCATTCCAAGCTCATATTGGTCTGATCAACCACAGCTAGACACGCTGAAACTTCACTTTACCATGGTGATGTCATTTTGGTCTTCTCTCAGAACAAAGGACAACAACCAACCAACCAATCAATTGTGTGATTATGGGCAAGTCAACTTAATTTCCTTGGCCATTTTCACTCATAAAACACAAGGGAGTTAATTTCTGAGTTCTCCTCCAGCTTCAGACCTATGATCCTTATACTAACCCTCACTACTCTGCAAAGTCAGAAGCCCTGGATCCAAATCTTGCTTCTGCTTCCTACTATACGTATAGGCTTGGGGACAGGTCATTTCATCTTTCGGGGCCTGTTTCTTCCTCTCACAAAAGGAAGGGATTGAACTAATTTAAAGCTTAATTTCACTTCCAAATCATGTTTTGTACATTCTAAATATGCCTTTTAATAGGAGGCTATTTTATACTCCAGTGGAAGGGCAATGGTTTATATTTTTAATAGATATTTATCCAACATTTAAACTATAACATGAATTTATGGGAACTCAGCATATTGAATCCATAATGTCCTTTGAAGATGTTATTGAAGAAGTTCTTAAAGTCAAAGGGCTGAAAGGAACCTGAATAGAGGAGAGTGCTGAATTAAACTTTTCTGCATAAAGCAGAATTTCTTGGATTGGCTCTAAATAAAGTTTTTGCAATATAGTTGATATCACTTTTACCACTTTATCCTTCAGTCTTTATTAGTAATATAGCGCTGTATACAAATTCGCAATAAAAAGCTGCTCTTACTGAAGCACAATTTGTAATTCAGAAATTCAACATTAATTCATAGCATTTCACATAAAATAATGTAAGCCTGTTGACTTGGAAAATTACATCTAGAGTACTGCCATATTTAGTACATGATTGGTAGAATTAAATAGACAACTAAAATAAATGAAATGTCAGCAAATAGGGAAAACATTTTTAAAAGCAAGAATATAAAGGAATAAGGAAACTGAATTGCTTAAAATACTTTAAAAATGCAAAAATACTTTCCACAAAAGTATAAAACCTAAGCAAGTGAAAATAATGGAAAAATCTAATATTTCAAATTTCTAAATATGGCACTCTGAGATCATCTGTTCATGGTGCTAAAAATATTCCATGGTTTTATTTCATTTAAGTAAGAATACTTGCCTTCACAAAGTCAAGAAATTGTCATGATTAGATATTCGTAAGCAGTCATGTTTCCTGCCCCACCCTAACCCTGACCCACCAAAAAAAAAAAAGCCTTCACAAATTCTTTCAAATGAACAATTTAAAACAGCCACAGATCCAAGGATTACCAAACATACATATACACACACACATATATGTGTGTGTATATATATATGCATATATGTAGACATACATAACACACTAGCAACTTAAGATGCACCTGCACCTTTACACTTATGCTTCTTGCACAGAACCCAATATGAACTTTTAACAAAATAGTTTTACTTCTATTACTTAGTGTTTGTTTGGGGTTGTGCTGAATTCTACCGCCTACAAAAGTAATCATCTTACAATTGTCAGGACATATCACACAGAAGCATGTTACGACCAAACATCCGAATTGTGCTAATTTCTTAGTGTCTCTGCATGTCACTCAGAGGATGGTCACTAAGGCTTCACTGCAGAGCGCTCCGCAGCGCTGAGGACACAAGAACGCCGCTCACGCGCGCTCCCCTCAGCCGCTGCTGCACAAGCAGGCAGGCAGGGATATTTTCTTCTCATTGCAAATGTTTCTCTTGAATAGGAAGAATAAGAATTTTCCAAATTAAAGACAGGCAAGGGGTTTCTGAGAGAGTCCCCCTCAAGGTGGTGGGGAGAGAATCTTTATATAAATGGTTCTGGATTAAAAGCAGAAGAGCGAGGGAGGTGGAGGGCCTCCGCATGGTGCTTTGGGAGAAAGGCTGGATTTGTTCCTCAATTCCACTGACAGTTTCCTTTAATTCAATGAACATAAGCAATCCATGTCACTTGGATGATGACGATGAGGACGACAACTTCTGATTTAGTTCTAGTGCTCTGGTATCTCCATGGACTTTGGCATTATCTACAAGCATCTGGGATGAAAAACCACAGAGAGACTGTTACGAGGTCATATAAAGTGACAAAGTGCACTATTTTCATAATTAGTAAACATTAGATATTGACAGGAAGAGTATCAGGCTACACAAGAACAAAATCAATAGGAAAGTGTCGTCATTCTGTTGAGTTGGACTGTTCAGTCAAAGGGAGATATTTTTAAACTGTACTAACGCCAGACAGGGAAGCACATTAGAGTCAAATGTTCATTCCACGAAGCTGCCTCCACTTGTTCTTTTCAGAGACAGACAGTTCTCCCTTTCCATAGGTGGACCTCATCTCACAAACCTCTACTATGTGATGTGAATCTGCCTGCAGCGATGGGGGAGGGAGGGAGTGAAGAGAAGAGAAGGGAAGCGATGGGGAAGGGAAGGGAAGCGATGGGGAAGGGAAGGAGCTGGTACATGGTGCAAAGATCTGTGGGGGTCAGAGCCAGCCAAGCCCCTGAAGCAAGAGGAAGAAGATGCATGGGGCAGACACAGGGGGGTGGACACAGACAGATACAGACACAGGACAGGGGTGGATAGGTGACATTCAGAGGCCAAAGACAGATTCATAGCACAGACACAGAAGGTGGAGTGGGGCAAAGGTCTTTTCTCTTGGTGCCAGAGGTCTCATGGGAACCTCCCAATCCTGTGGTGGTCTCATAGATTTCACATGGAGGGACTGGGTTTTGCAAGGTTTTTTTAAGGAGAGAAGAGAGTTTGAGGCCAGGAGTGCTGAGCCGAGGCAAGAGAGGAGAGTGGGAAAGCAAGGTACAGTATAGTAAAGTTAGGGATGTGTTTTTTTGGAATGCAAATTTGAGAATTCTTTGTCAAGTCAAATTTAGGAAATATGAATTTACATAAAATGAGAATTGTCTGTATAGCTTTACTTGGTTTTACTTGGTTAGTTCTGTAATCAACACTAGGATTTCCCTCCCTCTTTTCATTTGTTAGCTGTGGCCAATCTGGTTCTTGAAGTTCAAAATATGTCATGCTAATAAAAAAAGAATCATTAACTCAGTGTCTGGGACTTTTCTAGCAAGTATTCCATATTTCCACATATTCCACAAAATGCAGAATTCCCAACGTATTCTTCAACCTAATTATTGAATTATATTAGTTCCATGCTTTTTCTGGACAGATTAATTGCATGCTTATCACCAAAGTTAAGGTTTTTGAAGGCAGATATTCTACCCAAACTTTAATTCTGTATTTCTCTAAGAACCAAAAATAATAGAGAACAGTCTGTGCAAAGGTGTGGAGGTGGGAGACAGTGCAAATCTGGAGAATAGCAAATCAGTTTGGCTGGAAAATAGAGAGTGTAAAAGGAGGTAATGTGGAATAAATCTAGAAAACGAGTCTAAATGCAGACTGGGAAGGGCTTTAAATGTCAAGCCAGGGCACTGACATTTCACCCTAGAGACAATGAGGAGACAATGAAGGTCTTCAAGCAGGAGAGTGATATGATTAGGCTTTTGCTTTAGGAAAATCATTTTAGGAGCTATGGGAAAGAGAGATCAAGAGGAGAAACTGGAAGCAGAGATTCCAACAAAGAGGCTACCACAGATCCCAAAATACATAGGTGGCTGCTAGAGTAGAAAAAAGTATACAGATTTTAAGGAATCCACACATAAGGTGGGAGAAGGATGCCAGACCAGGATATGCAGCAGCACAGACTGGTGAGTTAATCTATCAGTACACATAATTTGGGCAGGGAGAGCAGAAAACAAACCAAGCCCAGAAAAAATTATGGTAGATTCAACAAGACTTGAAAACAGGCTGTTTGGGGAAGGGAGTAGAGAGTCAAGGCCTAAAGAATCTGGGTGACTAAAAGGACAGTGGCCCTCAACAGAAACAGAGAAGTTTAAGGGAGTGGCATGGAGTCATTTATGCGGTTTTGCCAAAATGTTTTTGGGGAATGTATTTAGTAATGTAGGTTTCTTGGGATGCCTTGTTATGTCAAAACAAAATATATCAAGTTTTTTAAAAAAGCATTTGACATGTCTACATAGCCTTAAGATCTTCCTTCCAACATATGCTTCACCATGCAAATGTTAAGATGACATAAGACAACGCAGAATGATTCAGTGATCCTCTAATGATAAACCTGAAATCACCAATAGAACAGGAAGACTATAATCTCTAAAGGAGGAAGCACAAAGTTCAAACCTCTGCAGAGGGTGAAGCTGTACAGATTCTCTTGCTATAAATGACACTGTTCTTACTGCATCACGTCCCAGAATATTACACATGCAGACAGAAGCTTCTTAATAAGAGTTCAGCCTCGTAATCCACACATAAAATGAGTGAAGGATGCCAGACCATGACATGCAGCGGGATAGAGTGAGTTACTCCATCAGTATATCAGCATCAGTTTGGGCAGAGAGCAGACAACAAACCAAGGCCAGAAAGGATTAGGAGGAAAAGAATGGCCTGGATTGTACTTGGAAAACTGCAGAGCTTTTGTCAACAACGCCAAATACTGCCTGAAACAAAAAACTATTTTTTTTTAAAACACCAATATGCTTCCAGTGATTCTAAATGGCACTGAGCCATGAAACATCAGAATCTCTGAGGGATCAAAACTGCCAGGGACCCACTGGCACTAGGTCACTAGAGACACAAAGGGCAGAGAATCTGCAGCAGTACATTAAGGCTACTAATGTTATCTAAAAAGTGATTTAAAAAATATGTTAACCAAGAAATGGAGGTTAGCCAGCAGCGAATGAGAAAAGATGCACAGCCCGAGTACTGCACTGAAATACCCGTGGAATGTTAAAGGACCTAGAAAGGAAGGCCTCAAGCACACTGGATCTCCGAGAAGAGATGCGTAAGAAGTACACAGTTCAAGGCACGGCTGGACTACGTATGACCCTCACAGGTCACAGATTCAGTGAAGTTAAGTACTTGGACGCGTGTTTATCACAGACACTATGTTATCCAATTTGAGGACAGCAAAGCTGAAAGGAACAGCTAACATGCTCTATGATGGAATCTGCACCTTCTTAGTCTTCTAACTTAGTAAGTAAGAACAGCAGAGATTAATAGAGATATACATACAGTTCTACACTTTGATTCAAAAAGATCAGCTACACAAGTACAGGATGAGGAAGACATAATTCAACACATTTTATGTTAAGTTCATATGAGCAGGGATTGTTTCCTTGTCGTACTTGTATTCCCAGCACCTATCACAGTGCTAAATAAATGTGTGTGTGTGTGTTTGTCCTTCATCGCCGGAGAAGACCATGCCATCAGAGAGATGATGATATGACTTGCACTAGACTTTGTTTTGAGGGAGGGAGGGCTGTGCAGGTCACCAGCCTCACTTCTCCTCCAGAGCCATCTGAATCCAGTGATCAGATATTCATCAAGATGACCCAGGATGAGGCAACTGCGGTTAAGTGACTTGCCCAAGGTCACACAGTTAGCGAGTGTCAAGTGTCTGAGGTGAGATTTGAATAGCTGCCCCAGGATCCATAAACAAAGTAAGTGGGACAGCACTTCAGGGGAAGTTACTAATGATAGGAGAATTAGGAAAGGCTTCCTTTAGAAGAGGACATTTGAATAAAGCTTTAAAGGAAGCTAGAGGCTGAAGAGGCATGAGTGAGGAAGGAATGCATTCAAGGCCTTGTGAGGGAAAGGAGAAGGTCATGGCACAAGGCACAGAGACTGGCTGTGTATGCTCTGTTGTATGGCATATGTGATACACTGAATACACAGACTGTATGCAAGGAACGGAAAGAGGCAGACTGTATAATCCTGTGTGTGAAGGGGAGAAAGTTTATGGAATTCGGAAAGGTGGGTCAGGGAGAGGTTTGAAGGGGTTATAAATCCCCCCAAAATTATTATTACATAGTTAAAAAGATACTAGTTTATTAAATGAAAAGTTTTGAAGTTTTACTTTGGTGAACTTCAATGTCGACAGTGTGATGGCTGCAGCCAAAAAAAAAAGCTGGTGCAATCTTAGGCTGCATTAATACAAAATGTAATGTTCAAAACAAGGGGAAAAATCAAAGGAACTGGAGATATTTAAAGACTGAAGTGGGGGGGGGAATATAAATGCTGCTTTCAAGTGTTTGAAGGCCTGTCACATGGAAAAGGAATCAGATTTGTTTCAACACAGCTACAGAAGGCAGAACTAGGAGCAACAGGAGAGTTGTAACAATTGCACCTTTAGGCTAGACAAAAGAAGATAAAATAAAATTCCCATTATAGTTGCCTCCAAGTGGAATGGACTGACTCAGAGTGAGTTTCTAGGCAGTGGAGATCCTTAAAGCAGAAGCTTGAAGTCCTCCTTAGATATGAAGTTGATTAGACAACTTCTGTAGTTCCTTACAACTGAGATTCTATGACTAACGTCTAATAAACTGAGCCCTTTGTGGGAAGAGTTCATCTTATTTTAAAAAAAAAAAATTCCCCTCAGCACTTAAGCCCAGTTTTTGTATAAAATAAGTAAATATTTGGTTCACCCTTTTAACAAACATCTCATTTCTTCACAGTCCCTCCATAAAGCAGGCAGAGTAAAAATTACAGCCTCTCTATGTCTATTCTATAAAATCATTAAGTGGCCTGCTTGGTCACCTAGAATAGTCATTGGTATAATCCTAGTGGGGCCGCTAGGTGGCACCACAGTACACAGAGCTCTGAGCCTGCAGTCAGGAAGACTCATCTTCCTGAGTTCAAATCTGGCCTTCTGGGCAAGTCACTTAACCCTGTTTGCCTTAGTTTCCTATCTGTAAAATGAGCAGGAGAAGGAAATGGCAAACTATTCCACCATCTTTGCCAAGAAAACCCCAACTGAGGTCATGAAAAGTCTGACACAACTGAAAATGACTCAATAACACCGTAACAGTAGAAAACCTAGGTGTTTTAATTTTTAACATGATATACTTCCCACTAAAATAGGCTGGTTTTTTCTTAAAACAACTAGCATTTCCTATATGTTACCTCAAAAAATTCAGCAGTTTTTTTGCTTTTATTAAGTGTTTTCATATATCTTTTCTAATTTTATATAATTTCCTTTGCTTTCATTATATTAACAAGTAACAATGTCAATTCTAGACTGAACACATTTTGTTAGGTCATTTTTCTGAGCCTTTGATCCTACAGGCAAAAATGATATGCATCTTGCAATAATGGGCAACACAGGTACCTGGTGAGATAACGTAACAGTGGTGATACCAACAGTGGTACCAGTACCAACTCATTTATCTTCCTATTTCTCCTGGTTTACTACTTAAAATAATTGTCTAATACTATATTAAACTTCACATCCCATTTAAAAATTCCTTCTCTCCACTTTGTAAGGCTAGAGAACTAGAAAGGAGACTTTAAAATTGCTTCCTTCAAAAAAAACAAGCTTTTTTAACACAGAATTCTAAATCAGCTTCAAAATCAGTGGGAGCAGCTAAAAGATTTTCTTACTACAAGTTCCATTAGCTACAGACTCTAGATTCTCAGCATTTGCCTTTAATTGACACAGCTTATTTCTATTAAACATGGTAAAATTTTAAAGTAGTTTGTCCCACAATAGCTCATTTCAAATATTAGTACTATGTTCTTTTAATTATTTTTAAACACAGCTAAGGCAGCTTCATTTTAGCATGTATTTTTAAAAAAACCTCTCATGCTATCTATATTACAATGCTTTGTATTGTGGTGTGAAAGCTCAATAAAAACACATACATGGTAACCTCTAATGAGTTAAAAAAGCTTAAAAATTACTGACTTTTTCATCTTCCCAAAAATAAAACAAAAGTAAAAAAACAATTTTTCTCCCAATAATGGAATACCAATGAAAACATCAGACTCAGTATCATTTGAAAGACTTCCCTTTAAATGTAGAGTATAAACAATTTATTCTCCTCTTAAATCAAATGTGAAGGCTCAAACTTTATAAGGAACATCAATGTCAATGTCTATTACGCTTCCCTGTCTTAAGGGTCCAGGACAGTTTGTTCTTCTTTTTCTCCCTGATTCTTGCGCTTGCTGCTTTTGAAACATCCCCTTGCCAAGACCCCCTACCCAACTCCCACTTCCGTACACATATTCATACACACTCTGTCATCACTGCTTAACAGCAGAGATAAATAGAAATGAACTATGCTCAACGAATACCAAACCCATCATTCCATTACTAGTCAGATGGGAATTTCTCATGATTCATGGCAAGATGGCAACTGGCAAGTTTAACTTGTGACTGGTGTATGAATACTCCTGGACCTTTTAGAGATTCCACAGCAGATACTATAGTTTATTTACCAGTATTGCATGTGTATATTTTTTTAATAGGAGAATTACAAAATTTAATGCTAAAATCATTAAGCGAGAGATGAACTGCCCTGAAATAAATCAATTACTTACATCAATTAGTTCATAATCATCTTTGGCATGCAAATGTCTCAGCAGGTACCAGCGTGCAACTGATACGATAGATTTGGGATAGCCAGGCTTATACACTACTCTCTCCAATAGGCGCCGGGTCTCCCTGGGAAAAGAGAGTTGACGTTTATAGCAACCTAAGCAGCACCAGTCCATACATTACTCACCATAAAATTCCTAATTCTCTGATGTCTTCTTTTGCAGATATAGTATTATAGAACTTAATGAATTTTTAATGCAAATCTTTCAAAATGAAGAAAACAGGGTATTAATTCTGGTCACTTCTGAACCAAAAAGGCTGCACTCTTTATTCTGATATACAATGGGAGTCAAGGGAAAAAGATGCACAAGAGGTTAACAAGAAAGGTCTGATTTCTTACCAGACTATCAGCTCTAATCATTCTATCTAAATCCTGTGTCTCCTCTGGAAACTAATACAATGTTCTCCAGATAATAGGAGCTTAATAAACATCTATATAATTTGATTATATTATACAACATTGGTATTTCTGGGGAGAATGCATGGAATATCTGAACAGATTTTGTGTAATAAGCTCTGTTAAAACCAAGCCTTTTTTTTTTTAACTTTTCATTAGTTTCTAATACCTAGGCTCTCTAAATCACCACCACATCAATGTATGTCTATGTCTATTTTTTAATAACTAATAGCAGAAAAAGAAAACAGACCTTTTTTGTTGTAATCTGGATAAAATATCCCCTTTTTTGTTTACAAGGAAAAAAAGAAGACTAAATATCCAGTAATTTAGTTTTTAGATATCCTCTAATAACTAGCTCTGGAATAGCTTTTAATAAATATATACACACACATACATACATATATGTTTTTACAAGGGGGAAGGAGGTGCAAATAAAATATTCAAGCAAGTAACATATTACTATCATAACAACATCATTTAATTTCTAGCCAAATGCTTAGAGTGCATAGCAATCCTATTAATTTGTCTAAAAATAGAGTGGGATGATTTGAAAGTTTAGTCATCTGGTCTCTTAAAGCCTCCACTCATCCAATCTACTGAGTGCTATTGCTATTTCTCTGAACTTCAGTAAAAGTCTCTTTTCTGATCCAGCCTTGCAGGTAAGGTAAGATTTGCTTTTATATCATCCCTGAAAGAGTCTGTCTCTGCTTGAAAACTTCCAGTGAGAGAAAGCTCAATAATTTTCAGGGCATTTATTCTAGTCCGGGGAAGCTCTGTTAGAAAAAAAGAAAATTCCTCATAATGAGCCAAAATCTCCCTCTCAATTTTGGTGGTTGCTTCTAATTCTGCCTTCAGAGCACCATAGCACACCACTACATGACAAAACGCAGGCACACAGCAAATATTCATTAAATTAAACTTAACATGAGATATGTGTTTGATCTTTCATACATAGCCCTTCAAATGTTTCAATGATACCCACCTGAAGACTTCCCTTTTCCAAGCCAGACATGTCCCATTCTTTCAATTTTTTCTCTCTTTCATGATTTCTTGACCACAAGTTAGTATCACAATACTTTGCTTAAAAGAAGAGATTGTGAACTGAACACAATACTACTCCTAATGTGGTCTAACTATTGCAGAGTAAATAAGAATTATAATCTTCCTTAATCTAGGTACAATAATTCTTTACTATTGTCTAATCACCTAAGGCTGCATTAGAGAGCAAGAACTGACCTCAGTCAGAAATACTTGGGTTCTGCCTCTTAACACATATAATTTTGTGAACACGGGCAGATTATTTAATCTTTCAGTGTCCCAGGTAAACATATAAGACTACAAATTACAAATTGCTGATATGCACTGATGGAGAATTTATATAGCAGGAGTAGTCTACATCTTAGAAATCAAAGGTCTAGACCTTCACTCCTACCTCCTGGTAGACAGTATTAGCATTTTTTTTAAACAGTTATACCATTTGTCTGCAGTCAACTAAGAACATCTTGATTTTTCTTCCTTTCCACATTAATAACTGTCAAACCAGGTCTCCCTATCCCACATAGTACGTCCCACAGGACATCAACACTTAACATTTGTTCTAATTGATTTTGTCGGTTTTGGCCCACCACCTCAACTTGTGAAGATCTTTTGGAACTCTTGATTCTCTCATCTAATATATTAGTGGCATTCAATATACTGAAATTTTGGCAAATTTGCCTTTTCATCTAAACAAATGACAGAAACGTCAACTAGGAAAGGCTACAGAGTGAGACTCATGGAATATAACTAGAGGCACTTTTTCAAGCTGAGAACAATCCATATATATGTTTATGTATCTTCCTCTTGAACAATGATTGGAAAGGTGGTATAGAACAATGTTAAATGCCAAAAGCAGTTGTAGAGCATAATTTGATGACATACCTTGCTCCCATTTTGCGGTGAAATTGTAACAGAGCTTGCAAAAGAAGAGCCAATGGACAAAAACAAAGTTTCAGCGCTTCAGCTGTAGCTTCTTGAACCAAAGATGGCCAGTGATCATTTGAAATATCAGCCTATGAAAATGTAAAAATAAGAAAATAATTTGAATTTTGACAATAATTTGAAATTTATTTCAAGTGTTTCCGGTGCACTAAAATCAAACAAGACAAGAAAATGCATCATTATTCCATTTGGATTTCAACAAGTATCTATAATTTGAATAACCTTTCTTCAAATAAATATGTAAAACTTAACTAGTCTAACTAGTTTTTAAAACTACACTGTGTGAACTAATGTTGAGTGAAGTGAGCAGAACCAAGGGAACACTATGCAATGATGAACTTCTCAGTACACAATAACCCAAGACAACTCCAAGACACATACTATCCACAGCCAGAGAAGACCTGTGGAGTCTGAGTGCAGATCAAAGCACACTATTTTTACTTTTTTTCTTGGTTGGTTTTTCCCTTTCGTTCTATTTCTCCTTTTACAACATGACTGATGCGGAATCATGTTTAACATGAATTCCTATGTATAACCTACATCAGAGTGTATGCTGTCTTAGGGAGGGGTGAGAAGAGGGAAGGAGAAAAATCTGGAACTTAAATCTTATAAAAAATGAATGTTGAAAACCATCTTGACATGTAATTGGAAAAAATAAAATACTATTTACAAAGAAAAAATAAAACTACATTATGATGAATGTACATTTCCAGGTATCAACTGGTAGATGTTGTCAAATGATGGAGTTACAAACTACACTGTTAGCAAGTCGCCTCAGTATGAAAGTGATCCCAAGTGATTTATGAATAAAGAAACTGTGCACCCAGATGTTCACAGCGCTTTTCCTGCAGAAGAAAATCACTAAGCAAGAGGCATTAATCAAGACTTAGTTTTCTAGGGGAACAGCCAATCGCTACGTAGAGGTGCCTATGTCTGTGCACATCTCATCAGAAGATACATACCTTAGTGCTGCTACATTATGTAATGCCTAAGGAAAAAGTATTCAATTCCAAATGGAAACAATAAAAGAGAACATGATGGCTATTCCCTTGAAATAAGTTTTTTTGCTAAGTCTCAGAAAATTGTTCATAACATGCCTGAAACTGTGGTTGAGATTCTAAGAGAATTGATTTCTGAGTATTTTAATGGAATAGATGTAACAATGGTTTCAAACATTAAGCTGCAATCAAAACTGAAATGGAAGTTAAACCAATAAAATCCAAAAATAGTTCATCCATTAGTAATTTGGAGAATAATTTAAAAGGAAACTATGTAATTAAACTGAAAATAGGAAATGAAGGGAAGTCTTGGGAGAGTTCGCTCTAAAGATGGGGTCAATGATACATTCCAAAATATCTAGTCAAAAAAAGCAAGACTGGGTTAATAATGTTAAAGTTACACTAAACAGGGAAGCTTTCAAGAACCAAATACCCTGTCTTAACCACCAAGAGCATAACAGTAAATATCTATTTAATGAGCTCTGGCATTTCTGTATGGCACTGTGCTAGACCAGCAAGACCTAGGTTCAAACCTCACTTCTGATGACTACCAGCTGGATGACTATGTACAGGTCATTTAGTTTCTATAAGCCCATTATTTTATGTGCAAAATTGGGAACATTATTATCTGTACCCCTTACCTCAAAGGATTGTGAGGTTGGAATAACATAATGAATGTAAAGCATGTGCATACTATAAAACTGCTCTACAATTGTCAGCTATTATTATTCTATCTAAAGAATTTTGTAAAAACTTATTTTTTAAAAAAGTATCAACAAAATCAACAAAAAAGAATTTTTTTGTAATACCAATAAAAAGAATTTATATAGGACACTGGTCTCCTACAAGACAGCCTGCAATATATGTATAAATTCTATAAAAATTCACAAAATAAGAACAAACTGTTTACCAAGAAACTACTAATTATTATAATAATACAGGACATTTATTTATATAGCATTTTATATACATTATTCCATTTGATCAAGTACCCTCAGTTGACATAAAAGGTTTAGCACCTTTTTAGCCTAAGGGAAAATACTCTTATGGAGATTATAAATTGCAAAAAATTTTAGTCTAGCTTCTACTAAAAGAAAGTTTTCGCTTCTAACTTCTTTTTTAATTTTCAACCTGTCTAGTACTCAATGTTCTCCACATCTGGTACCATGCTACATTTCCAACTCTACCACATTTTACTCACTTCCTACACTCCAGCCAATCTGGAACACACTCTGCCTGAATGTGTTCTAACTCCTTTAGTCTCTGAGCCTTTGCTCACTGTCTCCCCTCTTCACCTCTTAGGAAAGGTTGGAATTCAAAAGCTACCATCCATACAAGGCTTCACTGATTTCCTGAGTGCTCAATACCACCAGGCTCCCTGCCCTCCAAGCCCAGAGAGTAGTGATTTTTCTTCTAAGATTTCTCACAGTACTATTTTTTTGGGGGGGAGGAGGGAGAATAATGAGGGAGGGGATAAATTCTCAATTAGTGATTTTCTAATATACTTATGTAACGCTGTATAATAGTCATCTGTGTTTGAAAAGAAACAAGCATTTCTCAAATATTTACTATATGCCAGGCATTATGCTAAGTGCTTTACAAATATTCAGCATAAAAGTGACGCCAAGTGATTTATCAATAAAGAAATTGTGTCCCCAGATGTTTATAGTGTTTTTCCTTGAGAAGAAAATCACTAAGCAAGAGGCATTAATCAAGTGTTAATTTTCTAGGGGACAAGTCAACCTGTGTATCTATGTAGAGGTGACTTATTATCTCATTTTGCAATTGAGAAAACTGAGGCAAACAGAGGTTACGTGGCTTGCCAAGGGTCACACAGCTATTAAATGTCTGAGGCCAGAACTGAACCCATGTCTTCCTGACACAAAGTCTAGGGGTCCATCCACTATGCCACTTACTGCCTTGGTGTCTTATTCTGATTCTAGACTGAAAACTCTAGGAGGCAAAGGGGAGCGTTTTACCTAAATTTTTAATTCTCCTGTACCTGGCACAGCACCTGGCACAGCAGAGAACTTTGTTCACTGAATACAAACAGGTTATCATTAGGCCCATACTTGAAGCCCTTTTGACTGTACAGGATTAGATGCACATGTATTTTTCTGATCATCTTTGAGAATCCAAGCTCATGTCCAAGACCTCAGGTCTCAGAGTGTAAAGGTGACCCTTTCATAGATGGAAATGCCATTCAGGTGATAACATATTTCTAACAAGCCACTGGCACTGACAGAATTAAATTTTTAGGACAACACAAAGCTAAGAGAAGTGTGTGTAGTGTAATACAAAGAGCACCTAACTGGGAGTCAAGAAACATGGTTCTTGCCTGGCTCTGACACTCGATTTGCTGTGTGAACCTGGACACTTCATTTTACCCCCTGTACTGCACTGTCCTTATCTAGAAAATGAAGGGGGTGAGTCAAGGTCCTTAAGTCCCCTCCGAGAACTAATGATGTAGGAGGAGTGACAAATTACCAGTGCATTCTGAGCAAAAATGACAATCTGCAGTATTAATGACCTGTTTTTGATTACTTCTTAACATAAACCATCACCATAAAATATAAGTTGTTGGTTTTTGTTTTTGTTTTTTGCTAAAGTTCAGTCGAACAGTTGTAAACAAAATTGTGGCCTTTTTCTCCCCTGCTGAACTCTCCGCTCCCATAGGGTAACAAGTCTAAAATGACATGATGTTTAAAAGGAAACCAAAATTGAAACAGGATAATATAAGAACTTTCTAAACATAATAACTATGCTGGAAGACTACCATCAATTTAACAATCCAATCCAATGTGATAAACATATATTATGTAAAAGTCTCAGTTGCTAGAGAAAAGAAGTAAGACAAACGGAAAAATCACCCTTGCCTTCAAGAAGCCTGTGTACTACTGGGAAATGGAATCAATTGTTCATTATAATTACAAAAGGATCTTACCCTGCAGACTTCCAGGGCAAGTAATGCCAATCTCAGTAAACTTGAGAGTTTTCCACTCCAATTACTCTGCTGGGATGCCACCTGGAGACTCTTTCTGTAGCACATCTCTGCAGCACCCATCATTCCCTGAGACTGGTATACCTGTGCTAACCACTAGAGGAAAGGGAGAGACCAGGAGGTTTTTGTTACTTATACCCATCAAATATCAGTATGTTACCATGCTTGGTATTAAATTTAATAAGCAATTTGGTTCCCCACTTTCAATAATTTCATTACACCTTTGGAATAGCAGTAGTTTTTATTATAGATTATGTTGACACTGAAAGCATAACAGAGGCCTAAAGAGGGACAGATTATTTACTCAATCCTGCAAATCCATATCCCACTTGAACCATCCTTATTCTGAAGCCTTCGGAGGGTGGGGTTGAGGTGGGGGGGGGGTCAGCTATAAAGAAAACAAGGAGAGCTCTTCTACTGCAATATCTAATCTTCAATTACAAGGCACTAACAAAACTTATTGTGAGCATCTCACTCTGAATCTACAATTAAAGTAAACCAAACCACAGATCATTTTTCAAGCAAAGATTATATCAGAAAGAACCTATTAAACTTAACTTTAAATAATGCAATGTTTAACACTTTTCAGCGATCATGACTATAAAGTAAGCAGGTTAAAGACTGTAAAAAGTTGTAAAACATCTGTAAATAAATATAAATATCATATCAAAATTCCCCTTAAATTTTTCTGATGTTTGAGGAAAAGACAGGACAAATAATGCACATACATGACTTTCTTTCAGTTAAATTAACTAGAAACCTACAAAGTTCTAAGCAAGTTCAGGTTAGCCGTAAGCAACGATGAATATACAGGGTGGCAGTGTGAGATGCACTATAAGTAATCACAGCACAATGGTAACTGATGTTCATACAGCACTCTGAAGTCTACCAAGTCCTTAAACATGTTTAATCTTCACAACAATCCTGGATTATTATACACTTTCTCCATGTGGAGCAAACAAGAATTATTTCAAAATGAAAATAAGAACTTTAACGGTTTGGGCACCAGCCTAGGAGATACCTTTCAAGGTACTAATCACCCAGTAAGATAAACTACCTAAATTTATATAGTTGCTGCAAGAGACCTAAGCATCCCTAAAGCGAGTGTCAAGAGTACTTCTGCTACTAACAACTGAATACTTTTAAAGTGCTTACAATGAGTTTTGCCTAGAATTAAGAGGAAGAGAACAGGCTGGACTGCCTTCAAGAACCTGCAAGGTTCTTTAATAATCCAAAACTTTTTCCTGAAACAAAGACCTTTCTTTTCAATGCCATCATTCTATTAGTGTTATTAATATCATTGATATATGGAACATAAGAGGCACCACTGAAAATGAATATAAGGTAATGGAGAGATATAACACATATGAGGTCTAAAGACAGGAAATAAAAAGAAATGAAAATGAGTATCATACATAAAGCAAGAGAGAGGTATACGTAAATAATGAAGTTCAAAGAAGATAGAATAAAATGATGTCATTAGCATGATTAAAAATGAAGACAGGAAGATCATGTGTCAAGGGTGAGAGATAACAGGTGGATAAACAGTCCAAATGCTCTTTTGGTAATCTTATAACGCTAGAGCAGAGTTTCTCTTGGGCTGACCTTTCCCTGCAGAATTTTAGTTCGTTGGATCCTACCTCAAATTTCTCTCTATCTTTTGAAAAGTGTTCTTCTCTAAATCTAGTGTTCACATTAGGTTATGCCTAACTTTCTTTATCACAAATTTTAAGACAGAATGGGTCACTGGATCACTTGCCCCTAAATAGCAATCACTGCCATCAGATCACTGCCAGCAATCAGTTCCTCCCTGTTGGTAAAAAAAAAAAAAAAAAATTCTCCCTTATTTACTTACACCTCTGCCTTTTGAAGGCTGAAATCTTCCTTAAGCCAAGTCAAGAAGTCCTGCTTTTGGCAGAGAGTTTCAATAGACATGCGAATAAGCTGAGCTCCTCGTAACTACTAAATCATCCCTCCACGCCAGACCAGTAATCCATCTCCACAGCTCTTCCTGTAGTTCCTCTTCTGTTCTGTACCACAGATAAGGAGCTCTCCAATGGCAAAAATGTGTCTATGTCTGACTTTATTGAAGTTCACCCAAATGTTTTCTACCATAGTTTTCTTTCCTCCCACTCTTAGATTTCCTTAAACTTTTTTTTTTGGCTGAAATTAAGAATTAAGATGCTTCTACTTCTTCAGCTGTTTTTATGACTTTTAGAAACTGAAGATTGCTATTGCAACCTACAGGGCTCTGAATGGGTATAGCTTATACAAAAGCAATGACAGAGTTAAAAAGCCATGTGGAATTGCATTATCTACTGGGAAGATATACTTACATATGCAGTGTATTCTATAGGGAAATCACTCATTAAAAAATGGCCAAGTTTTAGAGTCACAAAATATAAAACACCTGACTTAGAAGGGTTATGTCAAGTATCACCTAATCTAAGCCTTTAATTATGCAAAAAAACAAAAAAATAGAGGTCCAGAGAGGTCCAGTTGTCATGCAGCCAGTTAGTGACAGCGCTGGAATAAGAATCCACTTCTCTAATCTTCTGACTACAATTTTTTTGTCTTTATTTTAGCTATTTAGACCGTACAGTGAGTTTAAGTGACTTGCCCAAGACAAAGCTGATTAAGAAATGCAATACCCCTTCAATTTTACCACTTACTTAGATATTCTAGGGTGCTTAATTAGAGCCAAAAGAGAAAATAATTTACCTGCCAAGCTGAAAAAGATGTTGAATTGGATACAACTGTTTTTTGCAGCTCTTCCAGAACAGCATCTGGAAGATGTTTCTGTGTCTGTAGCAGAGGTTTACACTGTATTTGCCTTAAAAGCAGGAAGACAGCTGGCTGGTCATGGCTACTTTTTAAATGCTAAAAAAGAAAAAAATAAACAAATCAAAACAAAATCAGAAGGATACTGAAGAACTTAAATTCCAAATACAAAAAAAAATCATTAAGCCACTTTCCCAAATGGGGAAAAAAAACTCTGAAAGAATGTAGTTTAGTCAATAAAATAATGAAAGCATACTCACTCTTTAAAAGCAAGTCATTAACTATGCTATAGTACGGTTAATATGGAAACTTCAGATATAACACAGAATACACACTACTTGCTAGCCAAATCAATCTTTCTTTGATCAGTCACCCTGAAATGTAAATTTTAACCTCAAATACTGAATTACACATTTCATGTATAAAGATGACAAACGACACAGACATCAGCTCTATTACCAACAGTGGTAATGGATTTGTATTGACTTGTTTAGCTTTCCTTGTAAAAGCACATTTGGACGGCCTCCAGTTTATAAAATGCCTGACATGAAGTCTATGTATTCAAAAAGCCTTCATCTCACTCTTCCAGCTCTGGAAGAAAGGAGAAATAAAAATTAAAAAAAAGAAAGAAAGAAAGAAAGAAAAATTAGGTAGAGAAAAAACCCCAAAAAACAAAAAAGCCTTGGAGCGTTGGAGAATCTTTGCATTCAGAACTGTAGGAAGCAAAGAAATTGTGAGGAAAAAAAAAAAACCCTGCTTTACCTGACTCCCAAGCAGGGCCTGGCCTATGGAAATCATTCCTGCCCTAAAGTCTCTTTCTTCAAACAATCTAAAACTTTTCAATTTTTTGTCCCACTGTCTGAAATCCCACCAAAATAAAGAGATTCAATAGGGTCATTTTAAATAATACAAACAGTGCTAGGAGAATAAGAAGGTGCCACCAGTCAGTTTGAATTAGTTCCAGAAGGCACTTAAACACCAGAAGAGAGAAAGATGGCGATCGTTTGCATGACGTACGTAAGTGAATACTAATAACAATATAAGGAGAGCTGACATCTGTGGGGTGTTTGGGGTTTACGAAGCTTTTATATACTATGTTTCACTTGATATAAATAAAAGCCTTGTGAAGTTGAACTACATTACTTAAGTCCATTTTACAGAGAAGCAAATTAGAATCCAGGGAGTTGAAGTGACTTTTCCCTTATTGGGCACCTAGTGAGGGTCACAGACATGATTCAAACCCAGGACTCCCCTACAATGAGTGTCCTTTCCACTATATTTAGGAGGAGGGGGTAGGTAGATAACTGTGGGCATGAGGATGTAAAAGGGGCATCATTCCAGATTATCAACTGAAGAGGATGCTGCAGTAGAAATCTTAAGGCAGCACAGAATGTCGATAAACAAGAAAGGGGCAGCATCAAAGACAAAAACTATCCAATAACAAAATTTTGTCTGGGTCAACCCAGGAAATGTGGAATATATTCCTTGTCTTCCCATTCCTCTTTCTTCTCTCCACATCACCCATAAATATGAACAATAGTTACTACTATACTTCAGCTGTGTTAGAAGGTATATAAGCTTTGGTAGACTTGGGAACCTACCAACCATTTATAATATGGATAAAAGAAGTTCTAAGTTCCAACAATAGAAGAATAATAGGTGAACTTTTGGTATATCAGGCCAACCAAGTCCAGCTGATGATCACATTAAATGAGTAAAGGTAATTAGTTTATATGGGTTTCAAACCTATAATCTTGGTCTCATTAGTTTTTATTTTAACCCTAACATCAAAGTATGAAAATTTAACTTGTAAGATGAAAATAGTTAAGGAACAATTTTGGTTAGGAAAAAAAAATTATCCCATTCTTAATGAGGAACGTACAAAAACAAAAATTTCAGGTAATCCCAAAAAATTTTTGTCATTTTCAAACTTTTATTTAAAGACTATTAAGTACTGTTCCTTCACTTTTATAATGCAACTAAGTCTGATTTAGTCTGACACTGATTTATGACCTCAGCTAAGATCTAGAAAAACAATTAGTCAGGAGGTAAATAGCTTAGTTAAGCTAACTAACCATAAAAAGAAAATGTTAACCCCAAACCACCATACTCTACCATACCCTAATGGAACATACAATATTACCAAATTATTTTTCTATAAGCAGGGATTTTTCCCTTCCCATGAAAGGGAAGATTCAGACATCAATAATCCCTTAGGTGTCAAGAGATATAAAAATGATGTATTTTCTTCCCCTTCTTCCACTATTTCTTCTTGCTTTAATATGAGATTTTAAGATTCTAATTACAAGAACACATCAATTACCTTTTTTTCAAAGTCAAAGTCTCATGGTAGATCAAAAACAAATAGTGTAAGAAAAGGGGGCAATGAGAGCTAATGTAACATACTGTATAGAAGAGTGAACCCCTGGGTTCAAATCCCACTCTGCTATTCACTAGCTGTGTTGACCAAGGGCAAATTACCTAACTTCTCTAAACCTTGAGGAACTCTACAAATTATAAAACGTATTTATGAAGTCACAGATGGGCTTCCATCTGCACCGGTGGAGGGAGCTCTTATGCTGATGAAATCACAGATCACTGGAGGTGTAAAAGTAAAGCACTGATAAAATTCTACCAGCCTGGAAATTCTTTGCATAAGGTCTTGATTGTATTGTGTGTCTATGACTCAAGCTTTTTTGGATAGTGTGGAAAATCTGATTGATGGTTAGATACCAAGGAATTCATTTTGTAGCTACAGAAATTCCAAAGTGCTTGATAATTAGGAAGAATTGCAATCTATGTTGGGCATGCGAGTTCCCATATCACTCAACTCATCTATCAGAATTAAGTATCTATTGACTGGGCAGAAGTATGAATGGCATAAAGTAAAAATGCTAAAGTCTTTACAAACAGAACCTAACACTGCAATGACTTCTTTTTCATTCCCAGTAATTTAAGGAATTTTCTGAAAGTCTTTAGGTACTATCTCAACTAAAGAGGGGCTAAGATCACAAAAAAATCCCTTAACACAGCATGTGGCATAGTTTAGGGAAGCCAGCAAAAGTAAAAATATTGCCTTGTATTCACAGTGCTAAGGAGATACTAGTGAAACCTTCCTTCTTAATGGCAAAGTTTACCTGATTTCAAAATCTTTTCCAAATGGTATCATGACCCCCCAGTGAAGTGGTCTTACCACTCTTACCATATTTACTCCAATAAGGTTTTATTCTAAAAGTAGAAGCAAGAAATTACGGTGTGCTCTTCGCCAAGTAATTCAGGTATTGAGAAGTCATCTCACTTTAGCCTATCATAGTACCTTTGTGCAGAGGGCCTCAGCTTCTGAAATTTTCCCTTTTTCTATTAAACCAGTGAGAGCTTGACAAAGAGACCACTTTTCAACAGTCTGAACGTAGTTTTCAGGAAGGTCTTTTTCTTTGACTGCAAATAAAAACAAATTTATTTTTCTTTTCAATATTAACTTCTGCTTATACAAAATTAATCAGCTGCTAAAACTTGTCCACTACTATCACTATGGAAATATAATATGAAAGAAAATTTCCCACCCCATGAATGAGAGCCCTCACAGTCAAAGCTGAGGGTGTGTCAAAGGCTCAGTGATGCTATATGTGGTTGGAGGACAAGTTTAATGCAGTCCTTAATATACAAAGCCAAGCTTAGTAATTCTCACCTAAGATACATGGATGCCCTTCTGTTTGGACAATTGATGCAGGAAATGATAGTACAACTGACTGAATCTAGACTCATTCTACAGCAACCCTTGCTGACAAATCAAAAATATAATTTCATGGTATGCTTTTATCTTTGGTCTCTAGTTTCTAAAACCCCAGAAAGCTAAAGAGTAAATATATGATAAATACTATCAGAGAAAAAAATGTGAAAAAAATGAGTATAAGTAACATCACATATTTAAATTACCCAAAGTTTGAAAAAGGCCTGGGATATATCAAAGTCTCACACATACACACAAATTTACATGATACTTGACAGATAATGATTTCAAGTCAACCCTATACTATTTGTGCCTTTTATACAAAACTACATCATAGCTTCTACCTAATTATACTATAAGCTACAGAACCCATAATAAATCTGCCCCAGCAGAATGGAAGTTCCTTTAGGAAAGGGATTGTTTCATTTTTGTCGAATCCCCAGGGTCTACCATAATGCCCAAAATACAGTAAGGATTTAAATGTTTGTTGAACTGAATTGCATTAAAGTATCTTTAAAGGGGGCGGAGCCAAGATGGCAGAGTAGAAAGATGCACGTACTCTAGTGCTTTCCCCACAGCCCACAAAATACCTGTAAAAAATGACTCTCAACAAACTTTAGAGCAGCAGAAGCCACAGAACAACAGAGTGAAAGAGGTTTCCATCCAAAGGTAACCTAAAAGGCCAACAGGAAATGTCTATCTCACAGAACACTGAGCAGAGCCCAGCCCTGAGAAATAGAACCTTAACAGACTTCTGGGGCAGAATTCCTAGCAGGGAGGATCCCAGATCCCTTAACCTACAAGTGACAAAGAAAGCTCCAAAGGTCAGTGTGGGAGGGCTTTCCCAGCTGGGAGAGAAAGGAACAGGGTCCCCTGAGAACTGGCCTCGGACAGCAGCAGAAGCGGCAGTGGCAGCAGCGGTGGCAGTGGCAGCAGCAGCAGCAACTGGCGGCTACAGTGGCCAAGAAAGCAGCCTGGTTCCATTGTCCAGGCAGCTCAGCTTAAAGCTTCTGGGGGAACTGAGCAGCTGATCTGCATCTCAGCCTTGAGCACAGTACTGGGGGCAGGAAAGCACTAGGAAACTCCTCTTGATAAAGGATTCAGAAGTCAAATAACTGGCTGGGAAAATGCCCAAAAAAGGGAAAAAAAGTAAGACCACAGAAGGTTACTTTCTTGGTGAACAGGTGTCTCCTTCCATCCTTTCAGATGAGGAAGAACAAGGCATACTGTCAGAGGAAGTTAAGGCTTCTGCCACCAGTACCTCCAAAATGAATATGAAATGGGCCCAGGCCACAGAAGAGCTTGAAAAGCGAGTCAGTAGCTTGCTAAAGGAGAATCAAAAAAATGCTGAGGAAGGTAACACCTTTAAAAATAGGCTAACTCAATAGGAAAAAGAGGTCCAAAAAGTCAATGAGAAGAAGGTTTTAAAAAGCAGAATTAGCCAAATGGAAAAAGAGGTTCAAAAGCTCACTGAACAAAACAGTTCTTTAAAAGAGAGAGTAAGCCCCAAGAGATCATAAAAATGGGAAAGGGTCCCACATGTACAAAAATGTTTGTAGCAGCTCTTTTTTTGGTGTCCAAAAACTGGCAATCAAGGGGATGCCCATCAGTTGGGGAACAGCTGAATAAATTATGGTATATGAATATAATGGAATACTACTGTGCTATAAGAAATGATGAAAAGGAAGACTTCAGAGTCCTGGAAAGACTTAATATGATGCTGAGTGAAAGGAGCAGAACCAGGACAACTTTGTGCACAGCAACGAGCACAGTGTGTGAGTTTTTTCTGGTAGACTTGGAACTTCACTGCAATGCAAGTACTTAAAAAATATTCCCAATGCTCTTCTAAGGCAAAATACCTCCCACATCCAGAGAAAGAACTATAGAATTCAATCGCAGAATGTTGCAAATCATTTGTGTGTGTGTGTGTATTGCATTTTGGTTTGTTACATGATTTCTCCCACTCATTTTAATTCTTCAACACAGTATGATTACAGTGAAAATGTATTTAATAGGAAATGTATATGTAGAACCTATACAAAATTGTATGCTGTCTCAGAGAAGAAGGGTGGAGGGAGAGGGAAGGGAGGGCAAAATAATAATCTAAGTTATGTGGTGGTTACTGAAGAACACTGAAAATAAATAAAATTGGGGGCGGAGCCAAGATGGCGGAGTGGAAGGACACACATTTACGAGCTGCGAAACCAAAGCCCATAGAATTAATGTAAAAAGAGACCCCCATAACTTCTGGACCACTGAAAAGTGTACAGAAACGGAGTGGAAGAGATTTCCGTGCCAGAGAGCCCTGGAGAGCCGTCCCCAGGGTCTGTCGCGCCCTGGAAAGCGGACCCCACCCCAATGCTGCCCGGGCCGCGGCCCCAGAGAAGCTGACCCGAGCAGGCTTCAGAGACAGAAGCTCCGGCAGCCAGGAAAGTCCCTTCGCCCACAGAAGCTACAGGTAAGTGAGAGAGGCTGGGCTGGAGGAGGGGAGCGGAGTGTCTCCGTGACTCGGGCCCCCTCGGGAGGAAGCAGCAGCGGCGGCAGAGACGGGGGCATGAAGCGGCGGAGGCAAAGGCGTGGGCAGCGGCTGAGGCAGCAGCGGCAGCAGGCAGGATCTTCATTGCTGAAAGTCTCTGCATAAGTGACCTGAGGGAGCTGAGCCTGGGAGACCGCCCTGCCCCCACCCCGCTCTATTATTGAAGTCCTCTGCATAAAGCCCCTGAGGGAACTGAGCCTGGGAGGCGGCACCCCCCCACCCTATCCATTCCTGAAGGTCTCTGCATAAAGTCCCTGAGGGAGCTGAGCCTGGGAGGTGGCCCTGCCCCCACCCCAGCACCAGAACTAAAGTTCACATTGATTAACGGCCAGCGGCGGGGAAAGTCCATTTGAACCTCAGACCCTAAGCACTAGCTGGGCGGATCTAGGCGGGGTGGACAGGAATCTCAGAAGTCAAGTAACTGGCTGGGAAAATGCCTAGAAAAGGGAAGAAAAATAAGACTATAGAGACTTTTTTCCAACAAATGCAAATGATCCCGACTTCCGGATCTGATGAGGAAATATTCTCGCCATCAGGGAAAGACGTGGAGGGCGGGGCCTCAGTACCCCAGACACCCCAGGGGGATGGCGGGTGGGCTCAGGCCTTGGAAGAGCTCAAAAAGGATTTTGAAAAGCAAGTTAGACAGGTGGAGGAAAAACTGGGAAGAGAAATGACAGAGATGCAAGAAAAGTATGAAAAACGGGTTAATACCTTGGTAAAGGAGACCCAAAAAAATGCTGAGGAAATTAACGCCTTGAAAAATAGGCTCACTCAATTGGCAAAGGAGGTTCAAAAAGCCAATGAGGAGAAGAATGCTTTCAAAAGCAGAATGAGGCAAATGGAAAAAGAGGCTCAAAAGCTCACTGAAGAGAAGAGTTCTCTCAAAATTAGAATGGAACAGATAGAGTCTAACGACTTTACGAGAAACCAAGAAATCACCAAACAAAACCAAAAGAACGAAAAAATGGAAGAGAATGTGAAATATCTCATGGGAAAAACAACTGACCTGGAAAATAGATCCAGGAGAGACAATTTAAAAATTATGGGACTACCTGAAAGTCATGATCAAAAAAAGAGCCTAGACATCATCTTCCATGAAATTATCAAGGAAAACTGCCCTGACATTCTAGAACCAGAGGGCAAAATAAGTATTGAAAGAATCCATCGATCACCACCTGAAAGAGATCCAAAAAGAAAAACTCCTAGGAACATTGTGGCCAAATTCCAGAACTCCCAGCTCAAGGAAAAAATCTTGCAAGCAGCTAGAAAGAAACAATTCCAGTACTGTGGAAATACAATCAGGATAACCCAAGATCTAGCAGCCTCTACATTAAGGGATCAAAGGGCATGGAATAGGATATTCCAGAAGTCAAAGGAACTAGGACTCAAACCAAGAATCACCTACCCAGCTAAACTGAGTATAATACTTCAGGGGAAAATATGGTCTTTCAATGAAACAGAGGACTTTCAATCATTCTTGATGAAAAAACCAGAGCTGAAAAGAAAATGTGACTTCCAAACACAAGAATGAGAAGAAGCATGAAAAAGGAAACAGCAAAAAGAAGTCTTAAGGGACTTACCATAAGTGAACTGTTTACATTCCTACATGGAAAGACAATATTTGTAACTCTTAAAACTTTTCAGTATCTGGGTAGGTGGTGGAACCACACACATACATGTACACGCATGCATGCGCACACACATACACACATACAGAGACAGAGAGCACAGATTGAACTGAATAGGATGGGACAATATCTTAAAAGAAATTAAGGTAAATGGTGAGAGAGAAATGTAGTGGGAGGAAAGAGGGTGAAATGGAAGGGGGTAACTATATGTCATTTAAGAGGCAAGTAGGAGACTTTTTTAGTGGAGGGAAAAAGAGGAGAGCTGAGAAAAAAAAAACAAAAAAAACTCAAAAAACAATAAGTTTACCCTCATCACATTTGACTAAACGAAGGAGTGAAATGCACACTCATTTTGGTATGAAAACCTATCTTACAGTATAAGAAAGTGGGGGAGAAGGAGATATTGCAAGGGGGGGGATGATGGAAGGGAGGGCAAAGGGAGGAGGGAGCAATTTGAAGTCAACACTTGGGGAGGGACAGGATCAAAAGACAGAAGAGAAACAATGAGGGGCAGGTTAGGAGGGACGGTAATCCAGTTAGTCTTACACAACACGACTATCAGGGAGGTCATTTGCAAAACTACACAGATATGGCCTATATTGAATTGCCTGCCTTCCCAAAGGGAATGGGTGGGGAGGGAGGGATGGGGAGAATTTGGAACTCAAAGTTTTAGGAACAACTGTTTAGTATTGTTGTTGCAACTAGGAAAGAAGACATACAGTTAATGAGGAACAGAAAGTCATCTGGCCCTACAGGAGAAAAGAGAAGATAGAGACAAGAGAAGGGAGGGATGACAGAAGAGAGGGCAGACTGGAGATAGGGAAAATTAGATTGCTTGGGGTATTGGGGTGGGGGGAGGGGATAAAAGGGGAGAAAATTTGGAACCCAGAAATTTGTGAAAATGAATGTAAAAAATTAAATAAATAAACAAAGAAAAAAGAAAATCAAGTAAGAGAGGTGGAGGAAAAATTGGGAAGAGAAATGAAAGAGATGCAAAAAAATCATCAAAAGCAAGTCAACAGCTTGCTAAAAGAGACCTAAAAAAATGCTGAAAAAAATTAACACCTTTAAAAACAGAATAACTCAAAAGGCAAAAGAGGCCCAAAAAGCCAATGAGGAGGAGAATGCTTTAAAGAGCAGAATTACTCAAATGGAAAAGGAAGTTCAAAAGCTCACTGAACAAACTAGTTGTTTAAAAATTAGAATGGAGCAGATGGAAGCTAATGACTTTACGAGAAACCAAGAAATTACAAAACAAAACCAAAAGAATGAAAAAATAGAAGATAATGTGAAATATCTCAATGGAAAAACAACTGACCTGGAAAATAGATCCAAGAGAGACAATTTAAAAATTATGGAACTACCTGAAAGCCATGATCTGAAAAAGGGGCTAGACATCATCTTTCATGAAATTATCAAGGAAAACTGCCCTGACATTCTAGAACCAGAGGGTAAAATAAATATTGAAGAAATCCATAGATCACCTCCTAAAAGAGATCCAAAAAGAAAAACTCCTAGGAATATTGTAGCCAAATTCTAGTTTCCAGGTCAAGGAGAAAATATTGCAAGCAGCCAGAAAGAAACAATTTGAGCATTATGGTAATACAATCAGGATAACACAGGATCTGGCAGCTTCTACATTAAGGGACTGAAGGGCTTGGAATGATATTCCAGAAATCAAAGGAACCAGGATTAAAAACCAAGAATCATCTACCCAGCAAAACTGAGTACAATACTTCAAGGGAAAGAGGACTTTCAAGCATTCATGATGAAAAGACCAGAACTGAAGAGAAAATCTGACTTTCAAACCCAAGAATCAAGAGAAGGATGAAAAGGTAAACAGGAAAGAGAAATCATAAGGGACTTGTTAAGCTGAACTGTTTACATTCCTACATGGAAAGATAATATTTGTAACTCTTGAAACTTTTCTCAGTATTTGGGTAGTTGGAGGGATGATACACATGGTGAGTTGATTAGGAAGGAATGATATGTAAAAAAATAAAATTAAGGGGTGAGAGAGGAATATATTGGGAGGAAAAAGGGAGAAACGGAATGGGGCAAATTATCTCTAATAAAAAAGGCAAGAAAAAGCTTTTTCATTAATGGAGGGGAAAAGGTGGAGGTGAAAGGAAAAAAGTGAGGCTTGCTCTCATCACATTTGGCTTAAGGAGGGAATAACATGCACACTCAATTTCATATGAAAATCTATCTTACACTACAGGAAAATAGGGGAGAAGGGGAGAAGTGGGGTGGGGAGGATGACAGAAGGGAGGGCAAATGAGAGGAAGGGAGTAATTAGAAGTAAACACTTTTGGGTAGAGATAAAGTCAAAAGAGAGAATAGAATAAATGGGGGAGGAACAGGACAGGATGGCGGGAAATACAGCTAGTTTTTCACAACATGACTATTATGAAAGTCTTTAGCAAAATTACGCATATATGGCCTATATTGAATTGCTTGCATTATCAGTGGGGATGGTGGGGAGGGAGGAAGGGAGAGAAGTCAGAACTCAAAGTTTTAAGAATAAATTTTGAGAATTATTGTTGCATTTAACCAGGAAATAAGAAATGCAGATCTATCTTGCCCTACAAGAAAAAAGACAAGATGGGGATAAAGGAAGGGAGGCATGTGACAGGAAGGAGGGTAGATTGGGGGAAGGGGTAATCAGAATGCTCGGTGTTTTGGGGTGGAGGAAGGGGAGCGATGGGGAGAAAATTTGAAACTCAAAATCTTGTGGAAATGAATGCTGAAAACTAAAAATAAATAAAATTAAAAAAAAAAAAAGAAACAGGAAATAACAAGGCTGACATCAACCAACAAATTATAGACAACTTAGGGATAAAAGGAAAACTACTGCCTAATTAAAAACCACAGTAATTTATTTCTGATTTTAAAATAAAAAAAACAAAAAACAAAATCAAGGGCTTAAGGATTTAAAATATCAAAACAAAAGGAAAAGAATTTTGATTATTTCTGCCCCCTATGAATTTCTCTCAGTACATTATTAACTATACTTGTTTAGATCAACTAGATAAAAACTCCAGAAATGGTATAAACAAAAAAACTGGTGTTTGGGCTGGTTCCACTTGTTTTTAGCTGACAAAGTTTCCCTTTTTTTATTCTGATGATTCTCAATAAACTTGCTAATTTACACAATCCAAAATAAGACCTATCAAATTGGTAAGATCTTTATTTTGGTCATATGGGTAGAATAAAATTTAAAATTTTTATGTTTCCTAAAATAGGCAGAACTGTTGATTTTTTAAAAATGTTTTAAAACAGACATCAAATGGTTATCATAACTATAATTCCTTAAGAAACACATTTACATAATACAATGATCCAAACAAAATTAATACTTATTTCATTGTACTTAAATACTTAAAGTTCAGTACTAAGTTCAATCTACAAGTTTTTTAACTAAAAAAGTTAAAAAAAAGTTTTTTCACTTACCTGTGGCAGAGACAGTGGTTAACAATGGTATATCCAACTCTGTCCTCTTTGGCTGTGTGTTATTTAAGAGAGCCAATGTGTTGTCAGCATAACAGGCTGCCATCAGTCCTGCCCAGACAGCAGGGTCATCTAAAAACAGAAACCATAATAAAGCACAGACTTCATTAATATGCCAATATTCTCTATGAAGAACTGCTAAAAGGTACTATATTTGTAATCAAAGGAAACAATTTTTAGCTCCTAAAAATCCTGAGTGAAGAGTTCAGTGACTTAAGGGAATTTTGACTAATCAAGGTCACAATATTGACAAAAACCAAAAGAAGACTTATTACAGCACTTATCTCTCAAGATTTACTAGTAATTCATTTATCCATTCCAACACAAAGAATGTAAACACCTTAAAAAGCCCTTCTTCTATAAGTTTCTATTTATAGGTAGTCTGTTTAGATAACTTGATTAAAATACTATATTAATGAGATCAAAGTCAAGATTGAGGTATCAAAAGAATCAGGGGGCTTCTATTTGTTTCCTATCACCCCTAATTCTAGCCAGCTGTCTTACAGATCCATACTTAAATAACTAGGTCATTAAAAAAAATACTGTGGATAACGCAACAAAAATTAACCACCTTTACTGGGAAAATAAATCACAAATCTTAATGATATTCACTCAGTAGCAATATCCAAAAATGTGAATTAGTGATTCAATTCAACAAGTATTTATTAACTACTTTCTACAAGCCCTGACACTGTGCAAGGTCAAGTCCAGGATATAATGACAGTAATAAAGAGAAATATCCTAATAAAGAGAAACTATCCTACTAAGTGTAGTATAATGGATAGGTCACTAGAGCTGAAATGAGACTCAAAAAACTTTTAGCTGTGTGACCCTGGGCAAGCCATTTAACCTCTCTGTGCCTCAGTTTCCCACCTAAAAATGAGGGTTTTAAACTCAAATGCCTCTAAGGGCCTTTTCAGTTCTAAATTTAGGATGCTATGATTCAGTTCTATCCTTTTATTTTACAGCTGAAGAAAATGAAACCCAGAAGAGGTTAAATCAGTCAACCAGTATTAATAAATGCCTACTTTGTTCCAGGCATTGTACTAAGTGCTGGGGATATCAAAGTTCATAAAAGTATCAAGTTCTCCACCAATTCCCACCTGAATGCTCTCCTGGACTTCATCATGGTCTCAGAAAACATGATTCTGAGAAGCTCTGAAACTCATGCCCTTAGTGTGGTTATGGAGAGGGTAAAAGGTGAAAGCTTGGGAGCTCCTCCCTCATCTCCATTGAAAGAGGTCTAGGGCAACTGTTTCATTATTTCCAACCTTGCTGCAGGATTTCACACTTCCCCTGCTACTTCCCCTAATCTGACACCTTTTATCAGCTTCTTTTCAAAGAATGATTGATTTCCCCTATTAGATTGTGAGCTCCTTGCGGACAGGGACTGTCTTTTTGCCTTCTCTGTATCCCTACTGATAGAAACTGAGCACTTAACAGAGATTTACTGACTATTAGTGACTATCAAATGACAGGGGTAAGATGTGAACCAGGTGCTCTTTCCACTTGGGCTGAGTCTTGAAGAAAGCAGGAATTAAAAGAAGCAAGATGTAAAAATGAAGTATATTTCAGGAATGGGAGACTTCCAGGACAAAGGCCATTCCTTAGTCTTCCTTCTGTGTAATAATGACTGAATGTGAGAGTTGCAATATTATTAGAAACAATACAATACAATACTATACAATAATAGCTAATATTATCTACCTCTCATCAACTGCCTGAGATTCACATCTGTTTGACTTTTCTATAAGCAGGAGTGTTTTTGCTAATTAATCTTGTATGGGCCAAATCCTGTTTTGAGAAATGTCAATTGCAATGAAATTCCAAATGTCAAGTAACATGGGCTACCAAATTCCTGTACAACCAAAGAATTCGGGGAGTTCTTTGAAGTTTATTGCATAAATAATAAATGGGTCCAAACATCTGTCATTTCCTAATTTATTTCAAGCCTTCAACAACTAAAATAAATTTCAGTCGTACTACATTTTCTGTCATACTAAACAATTTGTCATACCAACAACTTAAAAATCAAAACTAAGGGGCAGTAATCTTTTTAAAAAAATCTTTTGGATGCCAAGAGCTTTTTGTCCAATATTTCTAGTCAGTATACGCTCATCCAACATGACTACATTTCATTAAGCATCTGACATCTATATGCACTTGAGTGTTGTTGCCAATGGGAAGTAAACTATTAATTTTGTGCAGGTCAATTCTTGTTCTAAGAAATACCAAGTGCAAGGAAAACCTGTCAGTCACATACAGGGTTATCACTTATTAGCAGCAAAATGGACTACATGAAATTTCAGTATTATCAAATAATTCAGACAATTCACTTAAGTCTATTGTAAATAATAACATATGAACCATAAAAATTACTGAAAATATGCCAAGTACTATTAAAATAAAATAAAATGAAGCTAAAAAGAACTGGTCTCTAAGTTCTAAACATCATTCTTTCTTCCGATCACAAGATGTCTATAAATTGTCACCTTGTTCATTTTAAATGCCTATAATACATTTCTGTAACAGAAGCAAAAATCCTTTAAAAACCTAAGGGAGGGTTCATATGCCAATTTCAAGTGGCAACAGGAGAGTGGGGAAAAAACTACCTATACCTACAGTTAAATCAGGATAAGGAGGAGAGGGATGGTAGCAGTGAAAAACTAAGAGGAAGTTAACAACCAAAGGCTTATTTTAGGGAGGGATCCTCTATAGTTTAGATTATACATACACTCTAAAACATAACTCATATCAATCAAGTAACGAAACAATCCACAAGCATTTATTAAACACCTACTATATTCCAGGCATTGTACTAGAGGCAGGTATACAAATAAAAAGACTGCAATAATCCCTATAATGGAGTTCAATGAGAAAGACAACAAATAACTTGTATGTATGTCCAGAATAAGAAAAATACAAAAAAGTTAAATACTAGGTAGTTTGGGAGGGAGGAAACTAGCAGTTAGGGGATTGGAAAAAATTTCCTGTCGTTCTTAACTATTATCTTGAAGGAGAAGAGCAATTTTATATGGTAAAGATGCAAAGGGACTACATTCCAGATCTGAGGGACAGCCAGTGCAAATGCAAAGGAAGGAAGAATCAAGAACCTACCTAAGAATCCTAAAATTATTATCTCACAACAACCCCGTGAGGTAGGTGCTATTAAAGAGATAGGAGAAGTATGTTGTGTAAGGAACATGTAGGACAGTTCTGTGGATCATAGTGTCGGAAGGAAGTGATATCCAACAAGGCTTGAAAATTAGGTTGAGGTCAGATTTTGTAAGGCTTTAAAAGCTTGAGGAATTATATTTTATCCTAACAGTAAGAGGAGGTCCCTAGAGCTGATTGAGGAGAGTCACAGTCAGATCTGAACTTAAGGAATATTCCATTACCAGCACTGCCTAGAAAGGTGACAAAGCAGACTTCGTCTGGTAAGTCAGAAGTACAGCTAGGAGGTGAAGGAGGTTGCCAAGACAGAAAAGAAGTGTAGTGAGAAAAGAGAAGCGGGCCTAGGACTGAGCCTGAGGAAACAGCAGCGAGGTGGCATGATGAGTCGGCAAAGGCGGCTAAAATCGTAAGAGCAGTTGAGGGAAAGGTGGAGGGCGGCGAGGAGAAAGGCAAGCCTGGAGAGAGGAGCGCCACAAAAATCTAGAGGGAAGGCAGCGATCAGAAGAGGGTGCTCAAATGCAGCAGAGTGGTCCAGAAGTCCAGGCCTGCAGACTGTGAAATCTGACACTTAAAAGCTCACTGGACTCAGTGACCACTTTGGACAAAGAAGTGTCAATTAAGTGATGAGGTCAGAAGCCAGACTGCAAAGCGTTAAGGAGAGGAAAGAATGCGGAAGCAGTGAGTGCGGGCAATGTTTCTTCTAGGAGGTTTGCTAACAGACAGAGGACAGCTGTATGACGATAGCTTGAGGGGAAGCTAGAGTCCAGGACAGGCTTTTTAAGGATGGGAAGAACGAGGCGCATCTGAAGGTAACAGAAAAGGAACCGGTACAGAGTAAGAGACTAAAGACTGGGCAAAGAGTGGGAGAATACCTGCTAGAGAAACTGGGAGCGGAAAGGGTCAAAGGCATATGTTGAAGGACTAGACTTGGAAAAGAGTCACTGAAGTAACAGAGATTAGGGTTAGAATTAATGGAGATTAGAGAAAGGGAAAGACTGAAGAGCAGGAAGGGATGATGTCAAAAAGCTTGGATATGAGAAGTGGAAAAGAGACAGTTAATGGCAAATGGTCTTGATTTTTTCAGCAAAATAAAAGAAAAAGTCCTCAGTTAAAAGGATGTGAAACTCTTGAGGAGAAAGAGAACACCCAGAATCATATTTGCAATGAATGAGATAAGAAATCAACAGAGGAGGAACGGAAGGATTGCAGCGAGGTGGCAGAGTGGAAAGAGACTTGGGCCCAGAATCAGGAAGACCTAAGCCTAAATTTGGTATCTGACACTAGTTATATGACCCCTGCCTTTGTTTCCTGAACCACAAAACTGATAATAACAAAAATAACAGTGCCTATCTGCCGGGCTGCTCTGAAGATCTAATGAGATATTTGTAAAGTGCTGGCACACTTCCCTCTCCTTCCCTCTTCGTGCGGTGAGGACCCAGCTGAGGTGAACTAACAACTGCGTGTAGCCAGTAAGCCAGTTTGGGGACATCAAGCTCATTCAGCGGCACCTGAGCAGGAACAAGGAAATGAACACTGGGAGTAATCCAGGGGACATCTTGTGTACATTCTTTGTAGATATTTAACGCTTGCATGCAGCCCCTTGTCTGTTCCCATACAGACTCAGTCCTAAACCAGGCATTTACCGCCTTTGACAACAGCCACAATGAACTCTTAATTGGCCTCCCTTCCTCAAGTCTTTTTTCTCATCAATCCAGCCTCCACTCTACTGCCAAGTGATTTTCCTAACATGAAGGTCTGACCAAATCAATCTCCTACTTAATAAACTCCAATGGCTCCCTTCTATGCAAGCTAACTTTGCTCAATTTATTTTCTGTAATTTATTCTGGAGGGACAGAACTCTGGTGGTAGAGTAATTTTCTAAGTCACGGGGGCATATGAGGACCTAGAAGAGTCAAGAGAACCCCATAAACACTCCAGCAAAAGCTCTAAAAGTGCACCAGAATGAATAGCTATAAAGAACACAAAACCAAAAATATCTACAAGTTCCTCCATACAGTCCAGGTTTACACAAGAAAACTACCAGAACTCTGCACAAGTTTTTAGTAGAGGAAAACCAGGACAGAAAGAAAACATAGCATGTAAAGCATCCCAGACCCAAAGAAAGATACAGAGGCAGACCGGGATCCAGCTCAGTGCCTGAGCCAAACAAGAAAAAAAGACAAGGCCAGCACCCAGGCAGCATAGTATTCTGGATCCCTGCATCTAAGCCAAGAAGGAATCAAGCCAATACTAGAAAGATAACTGCAGCTAAGCATTGGAAGAGGACTACACAACAAAGTGAATATATTCCAATAAGAGGAAGAAAAACAACCGTCCCCTCCAAATGCTAATGTCTGCGAGGATCACAGCAGGAGTTCAATAAGACAGAGGCCCTGGGGAGTGGTTTGGTTGTTTTGACGGTAGAGAAGAAAGAAAAGGAATATGGAAAAAAAGAAAAGAAAGGGAAGGGAATATGTTAACTCACATGACAGGTATCCATGAGAAGCACATAAAAACATGGAGAAAGGGGGAAGAAAATAGGTATCATGTGAACCTCACTTTCATCCAGACCGAATAAAAAGAGGAATGAACACACACTATTCTACAGAACTGAATTCAATGGAAATAAGTGGCAGCAGAGACAATGAAAAAGGGAGAAGTTAAAGAAGGAAAGTAGGATTGATAAGGACCAATTATGAGCAAAACAAATTCAATGGGATAGTGCCATGTGTGCTCAAAGATAAAAACAGGAGAAAATCTCAGAAAGGCTGCACACTGGGCTTGAGTGAAAAGGAGAAATAATACTATAAAAGACTGAGGAGGAGAGAAATCCTGGTCAGGATCAACAGTGACAGCAGTATAAAGAAAGGCAGGTAGGCTAATGCTGGGCTCTGGAGAAAAGGTAAGTGAATTATGTTGGAGGGAGGGGAAGGAAGGATGGAAAAGTATCACTTAAAAAGTATCACATGTCTCTTGTGACTACAGCAAGAGGCTCTTTCCCCTCAGATACCCTACAGCTCCCACATGGGCTCTTACCCCTCAGTTCCGATACCCTGAAAAAGCCCCATCCTCCAGACCACAGTGAGGGCAGGCCTTCTCACTGATGGGGTCAGGGATGCTGACCTGCCAAGATAACATGCATACAGCACTTCAGTTCTACAAGGCAGGCCTGAGGTCTGGGGGCAGTTGATCATTTCCAGACAGAAAAGCTTCCCTTGTAACAAAGAAAACAAGTTCAGCAAACCCACTGCCACAACCATACCTGGAAGCATGAGCAGTGGTGGCACCAAGAGCACCCCATGTCTCCAGAAAAAAAAAAAAAAAAAGGCAGTGGGTTTTCTCATCTCTTTTCCTGGAGGGGCCAAACTTCATTACTGGTCATTAGAAGCAGCTGCTGACCCAGCGGATAGGATGTTGCTCCTGAAATCATGAAGACCCACATTCAAATCCAACCTTAGGCATTTACTAGCTGTATGACTCTAGGTAAGTCTGTCTGCCTCAGTTTCCTCAACTGTAAAATGAAGATAGTACCTACATCACAGAATCGTTATGGGGATCAAATGAGATACAATTGTAAAGCATTTAGGACAGTGCCTGGCACATAGTGAGGACTTAAATTCTTGCTGCTTTCCCACTTTCCCATTATAATTACAATGGTGTGGCTTGGTGCTAGTGTTCTTTCACAACCACATGATGTAGTGACTGATTAAGTGACCTTATTTAACCTCTCTGGGGCTTAGTTTCCTCACTTGTAAAATAAGGAGGTGGGACTAGAAGACTCTTCACATTCCTTCTAGCTTTAAACTCTATTCCTCTAACAAATTTATGATCAGATTGTTGGTCAGGACTAAGTGCACCCTGGCACAAACGATAAGCTCTCTTGGACCTTTACATCATCACTAACAGGATTACACACACAGTAAATGCTTGGTAAATCGTTTTTTTTTTTTTAAACCAAACTGATAATCTTTTCCTTCAAAACCACAACCCTCTCAGTTATGACTAAAAACACACACAGAAAACAATACCTATAATGAAATTTCAATATTTTAAACTAGAACAGAATGGGGAAAACAGCTCATTTTATTTACAGGTACTCTGTGTACTCCAAATAAAACTGCAGTACCATAAAAATAAAATTCACTTTTCAATAACTGCTAATAAAGTATATTTGTAAGTACAGGTTCTATAGGTCTGTTTTAATGAAGAGGCAAAAACCATATTCATTTGTCAGTACCACTTGCATATAAACAAATGATGTGCTAAAATATTAAAGAAAAGATCTCATAAAAATCCCTTGTAATTCTGGATTGTGAATTATTAAAGATGATATCATTAATTATGTGATTTTTATAGTTTTCACCTGGAGATCGTAAGACTGCCTTTTGAATGGTCTTCAGTGGATCATTTTTTTCATCTTCTGCTAAATTGCTTCCCATTGCCAACTGATTGACTGCAGTATACAGTAAGGCCTGTATAATAAAAAAGAAGCATTAAATAATCTACTTTTATGATTACATGTCTCTCAAAAATTACTATGGCAACATGTTGATTATGTGACATTACCTCTATATCACATTTCAAAGTCATTTAATTCTCTTATATTAATGTGATTTATATAAGTGGTATATTTCTTTGCAACAAGGGGAAAACCAACCTTTCCATGATTTGAGTCAAGTATGTGAGCCACATGCCCTGCTACAGCTCCACCCTGAAATATAAAATATTGAACAATTATATTTTGATTGTTCTTTTTCAGTTTTTTATTTACTAAGAAATTAATCAAACACAAACATTTCTACAAAAAAGAAGATACTTAAGACACTTAGATATGAAACTACTACACACATATATGTATATTACATATACAGCTATGTAAAATTTATGAGGATATTAACAAAAGTGCTCTATTGGTTTAGGTCCTCTTCCATACTTTTTCTTTTCTGTGCATTTTAGGGGGAAAAAAATGTTTTATTGTTTTACCTTTCTGAGGGGCTTTTCTACCACTATCTACTAACCTACTAGTCCCTGATATCCTTCTCACTGAGAAGTCTTCCCTTCTCACAAATATGTAAAGTCCTAGAAAAACAAAACAACACCTTTTCATTACTGTTTGAAAAATTAGGGTTTTTCCTGCTCATCCAACCCCAATTTTTTTTATTTATTCAAAGCAACTCATTATTATTGTTAGTACCTGACTATATTTCTCAATAATCTAAATTGCTATGATGCTAACAGATTTTTTTTAAGCCATAATAATTTGGTATCAATTAAAATAACTAGCATAGGTAATTATCCTCAAAATTCCCATCTCCAACTGCCTATTGGATAGCTTGAATTGGATGTAGCATAGCATCTTTAACTCAAAGCCCTCCTCTTGCCGTGAAGTACATTTCCATCCTCTCAGTCACTCGTGTATTATTCTTTCCTTCCTCACCTCTAACCTCTGAGTCTTTCTCATCCCAAACAATTTTTACCCATGTCCTCTCATAAAGCACAGGATCACAGATTTACAACTGCAAGGGACCTAAGAGGTTAATTCCCCAATGCCTGGAACTCTCCACCTCTGCCTCCTGGTACCCCAGGCTTCCCTCAAGTCCCAGCTAAATTCCCACCTTTTACAAAAGAAGCTTTTCCTGATCTCCCTTAATGTTATCTTCCTACAATTTATCCTGTATACTTCTTGTTTGGACATGGTTATTTGCATTTTGACTCCTCTAGGAGACTGTGAGTACCCTGAAAGAAAGGACTATCTTATGCCTTTCTTAGTATGCCCAGTACTCAGTAATGCCTAGCACACAGTAGGTGCTTATTGAATATTTGTGGACCTGATGTGATATTTTCTAATTAAAGTAGATAAAAAAAACTTGCTTCCTATTCACATAAAACACTCTGTGAAAAATTATAAAATCTTCAAATTAGTAAAATTCACTCCAGTGCTCTTTACCATTTCAATACCATGTCAATTATTAAAACTCAATCTAGAAGCTTAGGTCAACTATGAATCCAAACAAAGTACTACTGTACAGCTTTTCAATCAAATGAATCAATTTAGTTTTTAATGGATCAAAAGAAACTTTTCAGTTGGATCAGAAGGAAATCTATAGTAAGACATTGATTTTAAGTGGTAGTAGTACTTCCTTGAGAAACAACAGAAAAATGTGTGCTTAAATTTCCAGCTTCAAATCTATGATCCTACAAAACAGATTCTACGTGTGGAAAGTTTCATGTAACTATTTTTCTATTATTTGTGAATTTTTATTCTTTTCTCATATATAGACATCAGCTGTGCTTTGATACTAATTACTCTTCTTAAGATCTCATAGTATCAAAAGTATAGACTGCATCATTAAAAGAGGGATAAGATCCCATTATCATTGGCAGTGCTCATACCCCAGTATCCCTGGAAGTCCTATGCAACTAATAATAGGCATATAGAGAAAAAGAATCTATTTATTGAATGAAACATAAAACACATCAATCAAACAATTTGAAATGGAAGGGATCTCAGCAACCATCTAGCGTAACTCATTCTTAAATAAGCATTCTCTCTACAAAATACCTGACAAGGGATGCTCCAAATTGTTCTTGAAGGCCTTGAGTGAGGACATCACTAAGGCCATTAATTCCAGTTGGGGCTATCTTTAATTGTCAGGAACTCCTTTGTTAAATCAAGCCTTAAAAAGCTTCTTTGCATCTTCCACCATTTCCTCTAAGCCCTCTTCCACTGACAGACAGCCCTTCAAATACTCAAGATGCCCTGCGCCTGTCCTGTTCTCTTCTTCTCTAGGTTAAGCACCTTCAACTATTCTTCTTCCCACAGCAAGATCGTAACGTCTTTGACCATCCTGTTGTCCTCCCTCTATACTCTCAATAGCTTCTAAAATGAGTTGCCCCATTACACAATTAATTTATTTGTATTATAAGTATCCATAGACAAAATGGAAAGATGTGGCCTAGACAACAGTATACTGTAATGATTAATGGAACAGTAACAATGTGAAAGGAGATTTCTATTGGAGTGCCTCAAGAATCTAACCTTATTCACTGTTCAACACTTTTGTCAATGATCTGGATCCACAGACAGCACATTTGTCAAATGCGCCAATGGAATGAAGTTGAGAGGGACAGCTAACCCAGTGGATAACAAAGTCAAGCTCCAAAAAATATCTGAAAAAGCTAAGACAAGGATTTAACAAATTGATAACAGGCACCATCTTATCATCTTTTATATTTATAGAGTGTTTTCAGATTTGCAATATATTTAACCTATGTTTTTTCATTTGAACCTCAAAACAATTGTGAGGCAGGTGCTACTATTATCCTCATTTTAGAGAGGAGAAAAATGAGGCCAAGAGTAGTTAAGGGACTTGCCAAGGGTCATATGGACAGGAAGTATCTGATGCAAGGTTCCAACTTAGACCTTCCTGACTTTAAATCTAGAATTCTAACCATAAAATTCTACATTTGGGTTCACAAAATCAACTTCACAAGGACAGCACAGGTGTGATACGGATGGACAAGTTTTATGAAAAAGTCAGGTATTTTAGTGGACTATATATTTAGTGAGAATTGAAAATATGGCCCAGCAACTAAAAAATGTTATCCTCAACTGAATTAAGAAAGGTAATGGTACCCAAGAGGAGAAAGGCTATAGTTTCACTGACTGTACTCATCCCTGGACAAACATTTGCAGAACTCTATCCAGTTTTGGGCATCACATTTTAGGAAGAACTCTGGAAAATAATCAAAATGGTAAGCTGATTATGGCCTTATAAAGAATGAACTGAAAGCACTGGGAACAACTGACCCACAAAAGAAGATTTAGACATAGTAAAAGCCTTCAAGTATTTTATCAGTTATCACATGGAAGAAGGATTAGACTTGTTCTTGGCTCAAAAGAGCAAAAGTAGGAACAATGGATAGAATTTGAAAAGATATATTTATTTTAGTTCAATATTAGACAATTAGAGACATAAAGGTAGCACAGTAGAGTATTGGCTCTGGAATCAGGAGGACCTGAGTTCAAATCTGGCCTCAGACACTTACTAGCTGTGTGACCTTGGCAAGTCACTTGACCCTATTTGCCTGACTTTCCTCATCTGTGAAATAAGCTGGAGAAGGAAATGGCAAACCATTCCAGTATCTTTGCCAAGAAAAACCCCAAATGGAGTCACAAAGGGTTGGACATTACTGAAAATGACCGAACAACAACAAAAAGGAAGAATGAGTTGTTTTGGGAAAGTAGTTTTCACTTGAGAAGTTTTCAAATATAAGTTGGATAAACACGTTAATGATGTCATAATGATGTTAATGATTATAATAATGTTATAATGATGTTATAACAGAAATTCTTAGCCAAGTATTGGTTGAATTAGATGGAATACTTGGGATCCTTCTAATGCTGAGATTCTGTGCTAGTTGTAAAACTTACTTAAAAACTGTAAGACTTACAATACAATATATTATTTCTATTTCTGGCAGACTTTAGGAAACAACTTACTTGGGCATTTCGTGGACTATACTGAGGTACTACTCGGGATAAAAGAGACCAAAGGGCAGGGTCTTCTGGGTTACTGTAGAAGAAATCAAAAGTAACAAAGTTTAAAATGAAGTTATCTATAACAAAAACAAAAAGATTTCAATTTCCATTTCCCCCAGAACTTTAAGTATAAAAATATTTTAGTTGTATAAAACTAATTCATGATACATGTTCCTGACTCAATATGAAGTTCCTGCTTTTCAAGAAAAACATAAGTTACTGTCTCCTGTATGGCTTGTTAACTTGGCATGACTACGCTAACCTGTCAGAGTTACACAATAACTGGTCAATCAAAAAGGCTTCTGAAGCCCAAAACTGCCTGGCATATCAGTGGTCCTTTGCAAAGTGAACTCTAGTTAGCCTTGGAAATGCCTGCAGAGACTGGACCAGCCTTTAACAGCTCAAGGGCAGCCTTGAGTAACAGCTGCAAATTCAGGACTTTCTAAACACCTTACTCTTATTGTATTCACAGATATCTCTACACACAACCCCAGTCCCCACTCAAAATGCTCCCTGCCAGAAAACCTCTAGAAATCATAAACATCCCACCCTTTTTCCCCACTCCCTTTTGAGCAGCAGCAATCTATCTCTCTGCTTTGTCTAATAAAAAATGTTTTATAATCTCTGATCAGACTCTTTCATTTCAGGTTCTTTTCAGAGCCCATGGGTCATGTGTTAACAGACTTAATAATGTCTCTCTGAAAATACCATATGACTATCATCAAAGGGGAGAGATAAAGGTGAGGAAACTCCCTCTACCCATGTAATGAAGCAGCTTTTCTACAATTCATAGGCTTATACAGTTACCTGTAAAGTGACATGTCCATTGTTATCTCAGTCAACTTACAAAAGGGGAAGAATTGAATCCACGTCTTCCTGAGTCAAGACTATTTCTCTACCCACTGTACTATATGGTCTGGATATCTGAGCAATTATGTGCCTTAAATATCACAAGGAGTTTCATATATAAGAAGGTCAGATTTAAGTTACATGGCAAATCGTTATCTGTGAGAAGAGACTGCAAAGAACTAAACTACTAAAGGAAACTGCATTAACTCCAATTTCCTGGATTGATCAAGTGAAAATGCTTATATGAGGGTAGACTATTATTTTCTCAAATGGGTTTATGTATTTACTGGGGTAGATGAAAAGTGTTCAGATCTGTAATTTCATCATTGTAGGTCCTCCACTATTTCAGACTAACAATTCATCTGTAATATGGGACACTATTAAGAAGTCTGGGGCACCTCAAGGTTTATTAACTTGCTTTAGTTGTCATATACCCTTTTCGTCCATGAAACCCCACCTCCTCTCATGAAACAACACCAAAAACAAAACCCTTAAAACAAACATGAATAGTCAAGCAAAATAAATTTCCACATTTGCTGTGTTTTGGAAATATATGTCTCATTCTGCACCTTGGGACTATCACCTCTGTCAGAAGGTGAGAAGCAAGCTTTGTCAACATTGTAAATCCTTCACTCAAAAGGAACTGGTTTCTACTAACACTTTATAATGGACTTACCTCATTTTAACTTGCTCACTAAGATCTTTATACTAAAGCTAACCATATTAAGTAAAATTCAAAATTCTCAAATAGATTTTTACCTGTGGACAGCTTTAGACACTTGTCTCTGCACTGACACACTTCGACCTTGTAGTGCATAAACAGCTGATGTAATAAGGCACTTCTGATAATTATCATCTTTCTGTTTTATATGCTTTAATAATTCATTAAGTGCTGCTTTTGAGAGAGTGGCATCCTTCATTGCCAGTCCCAGAGCACAGAGTGCCTGAAGACTTTCGATGGTTGGTTCCTTTAGGATAGAACTGTAAATTCAGAAAAGAGAAAAAAAAAAAACAAAAAAAAAACCAGGACACTTGTGAACAGTATCCAGGAACTTGACAATTACCTCTCATAAATACTTTACCTAAAATCATTTCTACGAAAAACATCTCATCAGAGCAAATCCTCTGATTTCCCTAGATGATGAAACTCCTACTATTGCATATACAAAAATCTATGTGTTTTACTGATTCTTGGTCTTGAGGAAGAGGGAAAGACACCAGTTCACCCTTTCTTCCCAGATCAAATTATTTAAAGTCCTTAAAAACCCTGAGTCAAGTTCTGTAAAACTCTTGAGAAGTTGCTGAAATAATTCTGGCAAAGAAGTCTGCCTTCAATAACCATATTGAAATGCATAACAAAGGACAAGAAAATAATTTCCTCAATGTAAAATTATCTAATTTCTCATGGCTCCCCAGAAAAGCTTCCATTTCAATTAGCACAATATTGCTGAAACCAGTTCTCTGTACATAAGCTACAAATTTCAGTCATCTCTATTACAATTCCAGTCAATTGTTTAAGGAGAATTTTGTCAATGGACATAAATATCTCCTGTGAAATTTTGATTTAGTTTTCTTGAGACTAAAGTAAAAATGTATAGGAAATTTTATTAATATACACGAAGAATACCTCAACCTTAGAGAATTTCTTACCTGAGAGAGCATTAGAACAGTCACTTCACTTTACCAATAAAGAAACAGATCTACAGAGGTGAGGCAACTTACTCAAGTTTTCCCAACTAGATAGAGGAAGAATGAAGCTTATAACCCAGGACTCCCAAATTTTGGGTCAGTGCTCTTTCCATTATACTATGCTTCTGATCTATAAAGTTAGGATAAAATCTAGGAATGTTCTTGTAATTACTCCCAAAAGTATTTCAAAAAGCACTCAGAAGAATTAAATGAAAGCAATAATTATCAATGAATAATGTCACAAAATAACATACTTGTTGACTCAATCTTGTGTTAATGGAGGCTTAGAGCAGTATGTTCTCAGTAGCAGTAAATAAGCATTAAAGTTCTAATTTACATAAGAATGTTCTGGGGAAACAAGCTTACCAGAAACAAGCAAGAGTAAGAAAATATGCCTGGAGTTTAGACATATTTTGAAATATAGCCCAAGCAAAAATATAAATCAGTAATAGAAAGAGACAATACTAACAATCAAAGAAGTAAAGCCAGAAGGAAAAAGAATGCATCAATACAAACTTAAACTCATGACAAAGAAGCAAACCTCATTCTGTGTACTGACTCAAAAGGAAAAAAAAAATCATCTTCTATGCAAACAATATTTAGTATCTATAATTTACAAAAGTCTACCTCATCAAACTCAGCAAGTATTTAATGAACTGAAACTCTCTCTCACTATTTTGATATTCTACTCATATACCATTTATTCAACAAAGATGTATTACTATAAGATGCTAAAATACAAACTCTCGCATCAGATGTTAAAGTTACAAAGATGAATACAAGAACAAAATTCCTGCCTTCAAGGAGCATACAATTCTAATTTACTTGTTTTCAGGACACACTGCTAGCTCCTCATCCAGATCATGCCCTCTAAACCTAGATGTCTTAAAAGGCTTTGTCCTGGGGTCCACTTTTCTTCTCCTACTACTATAGTATTTTACTTAGTAATCTAAGTGAAACAAAAAAATCCTGTTTTTTTAAACTATTTTTTAGTTCCAAATTCTGTTCTAATATCCAGCATTTCCCTTCCCATTGAGAAAGCAAGCAATATGATATTCATTATACATAGTAAGTCATACAAAACATATTTCTGTATTAGCCATGTTGTGAATAAAAAAAGCAAGAAAAATAAAGTGAAAAAATATGTTTCACCGAACTTGAAGGGTTCATCAGTTGTCTCTGGAGGCAAATAACATTTTCATCATGAGTCTTTGGGAATCATCATGGATAATTATAACAATAAGAGTAGCTAAGTCATTCACAGCCCGTTATCAAAAAATACTGCTATTACTGTGTACAACGTTCTCCTTGTCCTGCTCACTCCACTTTGCTTCAGTTCGTCTAAATCTTTCCAGGTTTTTCTGAAATCATCCCCTTCATCATTTCTGACAGCCCAAGAGTACAACTTTACAATCCTATGCAACAACTTGTTCAGCCATTCCCCAGCTGAGGGGCATCCTCTTTATTTCCAATGCTCTGCCACCACAAAAAGTGGCATAAATATTTTTTGTACATATAGGACCTTTCCTTCTTCACTGATTTCTTTGGGATACAGATGTAGTGTCAGTGTTGAGTCAAAGGTTAAGACAGTTATAGCCCTTTGGATACAGTTCCAAACTGTTCTCCAGATCATGGCAGTGCATTAGTGTATCCATTTTTTCACATTCCCTCCACTACCTGCCATTTTAGCCAATCTGATAAATGTGAGATGATACTTCAAAGTTGTTTTAATTTTCATTTCTCTAATTATTAATGATCTTAGAGTATTTTTTTCACATGACTATTGATAGCTTTGATTTCTTCTTGTGAAAACTGTCTTCATAACCTTTGACCATTTCTCAATTGGGAAAGGGCTCTAATATTTTTGTAAATGTAATTCAGTTCCCTATGTATTTGAGAGGTCAGGGCTTTAGCAGAGAAACTTGCTGAAAAAAATTTCCCCCAGTTTCCTGCTTTCCTCCTAATTTTAGCTGCAGTAGTTTTGTATCTGCAAACCCTTTTTCTTTTCATGTAATCCAAATAATTCATTTTATCTGTCATGATCTTCCCTTTTCCACAGATCTGACTGGTAATTTTTTCTCCACTCCTCTAATTTGCTTATGATATCACCCTTTACACCTAAAACTCCTAAGGATTTAATTATCCTCTCAATGTTGATGACTCTCAAAGCTGCTGACCTCCAATCTCACATCTCCAACTGACTTTCAGGAATATCCAGCAGACATATTAAACTCAACATGTTCAAATCAGATATCATTATTTTCCCCTTAAACTCTCTCCCCCCTCTACTTTCCCTTTACTGTAGAAGGCAATACGATCTTCCCAGTTCGTCACGCTCACAACCTAGGAGCAATCCTGCTTCCTCACTCTCTCACTCCCTCTATCCAATCTGTTGCCGATGCCTTTGTTGATTTCACCTCTGAACATCTCCTGAATATGTCCCTTTCTCACCTCTGACACTAACACCTTGCTAATGCCCTTATCACCTCACATTTGGACTACTGCAATAGCCTGCTGGTGAATCTACCTGCCTCAAGTCTCTCCTCACTTCCATACATCCTCCTTTCCATCACCTAAGTGATTTTTCTAAAACCAAGTCCAACCATCCCAACCCCAACTCAGCAGTCTTCCTGCTGTCTTCAAGATCAAACACCAAATCCTGTTTGGCATTCAAAGCCCTTCCTAACACAGCCCCCTCCCTCCTCCCTTGCTGACTGAATCAAAAGACATTGGCTTCCTCGCTGTTCCTCAAACAAGACGCTCCATCTCTTGATTCTCAGCATTTTCTCTGGCTGTGGCCCATGCTGGAATGTTTTCCCTCCTCATCTCTGCCTTCTGGTTTCCTTAGGTTCCTTCAAGTCCAACTATAATCCCACCTTCCATAGGAAGCCTTTCCTAACTCCTCTTTCCCTAGCACCTTCCCTTTGTAATTTCCTGTTTATCCTGGACATAGATTGTTTGAACATGTTTGTTTGCTTGTCGTCTCGCCCATTAAAATGGGGGCTCTTTGAACCCAAGGAATGACACATCTTTTCGTATTTCACAGTGCCTGGCACATAGTAGGCAGTGAACAAAAGCTTACTGACTGAAGAAAACAAACTTTAATAAGTCAGGAAAGAATGATGATGGGCTATTTCCTAACTGTCTTAACTTTCCTCAAAAAGTATAGACACAGTTCAAGTATATATTGCCATAATAAGGAAAATGATTTTCTAAAAAGGCACATACACCCCTAACCCCGCCTGACAGTTCAGTAGTTCATAATCAAGGGCTACCAACCACTGTTTCCAACAATGTAGCTTCTGCTGCTGCATAAACACAAATTTCAACCTAGTCATCCCGATATAAACACGACTGAACATTAATGTCAACTATACATACCATTTGAATAGTAACGTCTTGGCTACGTCCATTTTATTTTGTTTGTATTCTGTTATTGCCAGGGCTGTCAGGATATGAGCTTTGTCCTGCTCTGATTCAACGATGGACAAGGCTCTCTCGTAGGCTGTTAATTAAGATGAATCGGAAACAAAAATGAAATGGTATGAAAAGCAATCCCAATTATTACAGAATTTTCCAAACAGAGGCAAAGAGAATGTACATCTTAATGGTTACCTTGTTTTCAAAGAATACGATAAGGATTGGTGACTCATTTGACTAAATTATTACAATGATGACCCTGAGAATCTGCACCAACAAAGCTGCCTTGTGAAGATTCCTTTTTCTACCATCTAACCATCTCTTACCCTCAACCTTCCCAGAGAGGTTTGGAGGCAGCCATGATTCCTGGGCCTCGGCCAAACATAATTCCACTTCAGCAGCCATAGCGTACTCAAAACTTTAGACTCATGGCACAATACATGGGTCATGCTATGAACGGTTCTGAGTAACAGAAATGCCTAATGGTCCAACAAAGGTAGCAAGTGTCTTAACATGTCCCAGGAAAACCCAAGAGGCTGTTTTTGTTTTTTATCCACCATTAGAAAGTAGCTTATCAACTTAGGATATCAAAGATTTAAACTCTATAACAGAGCATTTAAAATACAAAGATAAATTCTAATCAACCCTGGGGAACACATATTCTTTTGCCTCAAGCAACAGACTCACCTTTGTTGCTTTCTTGGAAAAGTCCTTTCTTGAATAAAGCCAATGCAAGACCTATGATGTCATCTAATTCTTCCAGAGGGCTTGACTTAAAAGCCTGGATGGCTTTATCATATTCACCAATAGCACTAAGGGAAAAGGAATCTAATTTATATCATCAAAAATATGAGTGTATTAACAACCCAAGAATTATATTTTACTAGGAACTTTTCCTATAAGAAATTCATTTACATTTGCCATTTTTTATAGTTGAGGTTCAATACTCTACCAAGACCCAAGTACCATAAAACAGAATACTAAATATTTAGAAAGAAGTTAAAAGTATAAACATAATTCAAACAGGATATTTGAGAAATAGGAATAGCCTTCAAAGTGTGCTCCATTTAAATTACACAGGAACTTTTATGTCTTATAATAATAATAGCTGAATGAGTATAGTTCTTTAAAAAGTTTGCAAAACCAAATTAGCTGCTTAATAAATATCTGTTGACTGACTGGTCCATCAGATAGCCCTGTGAAATAGCCACTTCTCTACTCAATAAATTTCAGAAGTTCCCTATTAGTCCCAGAATCAAATATGAAGTCCTTTAGCATTTAAAGCCCTTCACAAATGGGATACACCTTACTCTTTTCGCCTCATGTATTTTTGTTTTTCCTGATACATGACAATTCCTTGTCTGTCTCAGTGCCTTTGCACTGGCTATCCCCTACTCTTAGAATACGGTCTCTTATCTTCTCCCCTGGAGTCCCTTGTTACCTTCAGCACTCAGCTTAACCTGACTTTCTGTGTGAAGTCTTTCTGGATATATATTTACATGTCCTTTTCCCTAACAGAGTATGAGCTGGAGCGCACAGACTACTTTGTCCAGTCCTCCAGCACTGAGCACGGTGCCTGGCGTATCATCACGTAATAAATGCTTGTTGATTTGATTGTTATCCCCATTTTACAGATAAGGAAATGGAGGTTCAGAAAAGTTAAATGATTTGCCCATGATTATACAGTGAGTAACAATCTGAACTTAGTTCTCTCTTGACTCTCAGTCTGGCATGCACTCTAACCACTATAAAAAAAAAGCTGCTTTTAATTACCCTAATTACTTACAAAGCAATTTTTGAAGTTAAAATGAAATCTCAACAAATTTCAATAACGTACAAATTCATTTCTAAATGGATACCCCTAATGCAACTAAATGGAATGCTATGGTTAATAGTTAACAAATGAACACAAGACACAAGAATGATTTGGTATTTTTTTTGGCCAAGTTGATAGCATTAAAAAATTTATTTTAAAAGAAAAAAAAAATTCTACAACTGCAGACAGAATTCCATCACCGGCGATACACTTAGATCATAGGATTTAAAATCTGAAGGAACCTTAAAGCTCATCTGGCCTAACTCTCTCACTTTACAGATGAGAAAACCCTGGCTCAGAGATGGTTAATAGTTTGTCAAAGGTCAATAAAAGATATGAACATTAGTCTTCTGACTCTGAATCTAATACTTTTATAAGCATGCTCTGTATATATCATACTACTTACAATTTGTTACAACTGTGACTCTCTTTTTAAAAACCACACAAGCACATAAGTTCATGATATGACAAATATGAAAGTGTTTAGATCCACATCTAAAATTAACTTGGAAGTTTTCCTATCTCAATAAATAAGGAAAAATAATATTCACACATGTTGATTTTAGAAATAAATCCATGAGAAGTCAATCAAAAATTCTTTCAAAAACTAATAAAATAGAGATGCAGTTTACATCTTTTGGATTAATATTCAGGGACTGGGGAAAAGATGTTTCTGGGATAAGATGTTATTGGTCATACAAGTCCTAATTTTGTTGAAAGTATTTGTGAGGATAGAAGACTCCAAGGTTTAAAATGAAGCAAATAAATTTCTTTTGAAATGTTAACTTTCTGATAGAATGAAAAAGACACTTTTTCTTGCACATTCATATTTTGTTCCGCTGTACATTAAAGAAAAATGTTTTCTAGATGTGGAAAGAAAAGGCAGAAATATAAAGTATTGCTTTGACTTGAAGCCTGGTTCTATCATTTACCACCTGCATGACTTTGAGGAGCAAGGAATTTATTCTTCACTTAGCCTCTTTGGGGCCCAGATTCCTCAACTGTAAATTGTAAAATGAGGGGATTAGATTATATGACCATTAAGGCTCTCTCTGGCTCTAAATCTGTAAGATGGTAAACCTGAATGAAATATAAGAGACAATATAATAGGTACTGATTATGTCTTATCCAAGTTATGAACAGCCATATGAAAAAATGCTCTAAATCACAAATTAGAGACCTGGCAAAACTGACAAAAAAGTTCAATGATAAATTCTGAAGGGGCTGTGGGAAAAGAGGTAAACTGATGGAGATAAAGCTGATAGAGCTTTGACCTGGTCCAGCCATTTTGGAAAACAATTTTGAACTTTGCCCAAAAAGTCATCCAGCTGTGTATACCTTGTGACCCAAGTGAAATCATTACTAGGTCTATATCCCAAAGCATCTGAAATATATACACTTATTTTAAAATATTTAGTCATTGTACAATTACTTTTCACTAGTTTTATGAAGTCATTTGGTCCCATAAATGACCAATGTATTACAAAAAGAAAGAAATTATGCTGACTACATGTTAGTGGACTACTTTTTCCCTAAATAACCTAAATATAAGTGCAATTTTAAAATAGCTACTTAGTCAACAAAAGCTTCCCCTTCCTGCCATTCTTATTTATTGTTATAATAATCTGTTGCAAACCTGTCAATAGCAATTAAATTTTTTAATTCAACTCTTAAGCTACATTTGAGGGAAACTGTCAGTTCCAAAATTTTTTAAAGGGACAAACCTATTAATTGCTGCCATTCTAGGAGAATGTTCGCTGGTATGCAAAATCTAGTCACAAGGTTCAGATTACCGTTTAGTCGTTTTCAGTCGTGTCCAACTCTGTGGCCCTATCTGGAGTTTCCTTAGCGAAGATACTGGAGTGCTGCGCCATTTCCTTCTCTAGTTTATTTTACAGATGAGGAAACTGAGGCCAACAGGGTTAAGTGACTTGCCCAAGGTCCCATTGCTACGAGAACTCAGAAAAACGAGTGGTCCTGATTCCAGGACCAGTGCTCTATCCACTGTACCGCCTAGTTGCCCTGGAAATGGCTTTTCCTTTGAAAGATTATTCTCAGTATTGTGAGTAGGTTATTCTTGACTGTAATACCAGTTCTTTTGCCTTACGGAATATTATATTCCAAGCCCTCCTCTTTAATATGGTAGCTACTAAATCCTGTGCAAGCCTGACATTTCAATGGTTTCTTTCAGACTGCTTGAAATGTTTTTTCTTTGAGCTAGGAGTTCTGGAATTTGGCTACAATATTCCTTAATTTTCATTCTGAGATCGCTTTCAGGTGGTAATCGGTAGATTCTTTCAACTTCTATTATACCGTCTGGTTTGAGAATATCTCAGAAGGGTTCCTTGACAATTTCTTAAAATATGATGTCTAGGTTTTATCATGGCTTTCAGGAAAGTTAACAACTCATAAACTGTCTCTCCTAGATTTATTTTTCCAGGTCAAGTCATTTTTCTGAAGAGCTATTTAACATTTTCTTCTAGTTTTTCATTCATTTGAGTTTGTTTTATTGTTTCTTAACGTCTCATGGGGCAATTTGCTTCCACATGCTCAATTCTAATTTTTAGGAATTATTTTCTTCAGTGAGCAGTCTATTATTGGGGCTCAAAGCTTTTCCAGCTTCACAGAAATCTCCTAAAGGCTGCATTCTTCTGACATAGCTGATAATAATCACTGATACCAATGAGAATGGGAGCTTCTTGAGAACAGAGGCTGTCTTACTTTCCTATATTTACCCCTAGCACTTAGCATAGTACTGTGCACATAGCAGATACTTAACAAATAATTAATATTCTATTCATTTATTTACATTGATATAGCATGCTAAGATTTTGGTAAAATGCATTTACATGTTATCTCATACAGTCCTCACAACAGGCCTATGAAGTGGATGTCACAGTAATATTTTCCTTGTTTTATAGAGGAGGAAACTAAAGTATAAATAAATTAAGTAATTTGCCCATCACCCATTGTCTTTGAGGACCAAGGATGACATCTTCACACCATGATGAGGTTCAAACAATGAGGATCTCTATGGAAGTCCTAGAACACAATGTAGGTAAAATATGTGTGTGCATGTGTTCATCCTTCGTTGCCAAAGAATACCATGCCATCAGAGAAACAATGACATTTCTTGCACTGGATTTTGTTTTGAGTGAGGGAGGGTTGAGCTAAAATATAGTACATTTGTGGAAAGAGCACTGTATTGCAAATCCAAAAACCGGAGTTCAAATCCTTTCACTGCCACATGCTACTAAACTCGATTTCACAGGCTCATCGTTCTTTGTACTGAAAAGGACCCAAAAAACTATCTAGTGACCAAAGGGTTCTTAATATGTGCTCTGAGAATTTTGTTTTATTTTTTAATATTTTGATAACTATGGATTTCAATGTAATTGAGTTTTTTTGTAATCCTACATATTTTATTTTATGTGTTTTAAGAATTCTAAAATAGGTTCTACAGGCTTTATCAAACACAAAAGTAGGCTAAAAAACCCCAATCTAGTACAACCTCTTTATTTAATAAATAAGGAAACAACCCCTATTAAGTCTATTTCCCAAAGTGATCAGGAAAAAAGGGAAAGAACATATGTTTTAAAATATCTCTGTGGTAGCAAAGACCTGGAAATTGAGATGGCCATCAATTGGGGAATGGCTAAACAAGTTGGGGTATATGATCGTGATGGAATACGACTGTGCTGTAAGAAATGATGAGCTGGGTGACTAGAAAAATGTGGAAAGATGTGCATGAAGTAATGAAAAGTGAAGCAAACAGAACCAAGAGAACATTATATACAGTAACAGCAATACTGTCTGAAGAATAATTGTGAACCAAGTTATTCCAAGTACTATAAATACTCAAATCAATTATAAAGGATCTATGAAGGCAGATCCCATTCACCTCCCAAGAAAGAATTGATAAACAGAAATATACAGAGGAATAGTTTTATAAATATATTTATAAATCTGTGCCAAAAGGTGACCGTCTCCAGTTTGGTGAAAGGGAGACAGTTCAAACTTAAAATTAAATTTTAAAAAATAAAATTAAATACTTTTTAAATAAATCAAATTTAAATAATTTTTTTAAATGATAAGGAAACAAGCCTAAAGAAGGATAAGTGACGTCTAAAGTCAGCTAGATGGTACAGTGAAAAAGAAAGGAAATATACATTTATGGAGTACCTACTGTGGTGCCAAGCACTGTGCTATGAGCATTACAAATATTACCTTATTTGGTCCTCACAGCAATCACAGGAGGTAGGTACAATTATTATCCCCATTTTACAGATGAGAAAACCGAGGCAGACAGTGGTTGACTTGTCCAGAGTCACCCAGAAGTGACTGACTCTAAGTCCAGGGCTTGCCATCACTGTACCACCAGCTAGGGTTTAAGAGTAATGGACTTAAATTCAAGAAGCCCTGAGAGTTCATACCCTGCCACTAGCTGAATGACTCTGGGCAAATTACTTCAACTTTTTTTTGTGTCTCAAGTTTTCTCATTTATAAAATGAGGATAACAATAGCACCGACCTGTCAAGATTGTTGTGAGCATCAAATAAGATGATAATTGCAAAGCATTTTACAATCCTTAAAGGACTGTATAAATCCAAGCTGTTGTTTAAGCAAATAAGACAGTAACTAGCAGAGCAGGTATCTGAACCCAGGTTCCTGCCTCTAAAACCAGTTATCTCTCCATTACACTAGAATGCCCTCCTTAAGCCATAAAAGGAAGAGGCTAGAAAGAAGGATCTGTAAGGTCTCTTCCAGTTCTATATTCAATGAAAATGGATACAATGTTAATAATAAAAAATGTAAAAGCAATATATTTTATTGAGAAAATTATTTTGATTTGCTGGCTAACTTAAGAATAAGGTTTAAATCCCAAAAAAAGACCTACAGAGCTTCAGAAGTGATTATTCAAAATATTTAGATGTTGGAGGGATTATTTTGACTAATTTTATTCCAAAATTTGCAGCTTTTTTTCTTTTTAAAGTAAGGTTCATTACTGACATGACTTTTAACAGGCTTTGGACTTGGAGTCAGGAAGACCTGGGTGTAAATTCTACCTCATAACAGGATATTTGACCTTTGGCAAGTCACTTAATGTTCTGAGTCTATTTATAAAATTCATTTATAAAATGAAATAACAGCACCTACCTCACAGAATTGTTGTAAGGATCAAAGGGGATAACATGTACAGCATTTTGTGAACCTTAAAGAACTACACAAACAAAAGCTACTAGCTACTAACACAAATTTTTTTTAAAAAACTAGAAAAATTAGGAAAAATTAGGGATAAAAATCAATGGGCAGAAGTGAAGAAGGCAGAGAGGCACACAAAGGGGTTGTCCTGAAGTAGCTTAGAAAGATTTGGAAGAGAGTGGAGAGGAATAAGATTAGAAGAGAATTAACAAGGATACTTATGTATGTGTGAAAAAGAAATTACCTGATCAGCAGTAAAAACCAGAAGAAAATGGAAAGGATAAACATGATGTACCCATGATCTCCTTCAAAGAGAAGAAAGGGAATTTGTTTGTTGAGGGTTGGGGGAGGTCTGAAAGTTCCTAAATGGGCTAGTGGGCATTGCCATCAATCTTAAATACCTCAGCTGTTGTTCAGAGAAGCCTCAGGGTGTGCAGAAAACAAGAGTCATGTGTAAAGCTAGAATCTGAGAGTCAAATATTCATAATCTGGAGAATAACTACATAAAGAATTTTGTTTTTCTTTAGCATTCCAAAGAGTAGTAAGGGAGTGACATATTCTGTTCCCAACATGCCAACTGGCAAGCAAACTATTCCAAATGAAGTTTAATTAAATGTAAAAGTTTTGGCAAATTGGGATCAAATCCAAATTTCAAAAATAGGATAGCATATTTAAAATAATTTTAAGTTTAAAAATGCTTATAACATTCCCATTTAAAATAATGAATTCGCTGAAGATTTTATAAAATGCTTTTGGGATAAAAATAAGAACTGACCTCATAAAACTTAATGGAAAATAAGGGGCTTACCATAACAAGCGGCCATAATTTCTTACTGTAACGTTATAGATTTCTTGTTTTTCTTCATTCTGTAGTAATAAAATTGCCCTTGGCAAAAGAGAAAATTTTTTTATAATCTACATGTAATAATATTTTTTTCATCTTCACTGTGAGCTATATCCATTTACACAGGCTAGGCAAAGTCGGTGAGTTGTAGTTCTAAATTGTGGCTGTATAAGCACTAGATCTGTGGTAATTGGGAAAGAGGCTATAAAGAAGTAGGAAGCAGCATAAAAAGGTACTTGGATTGTGGCTTTATCATCAATCTCCATTACAGTTAGCTAGACAACAATAAACCAGAATTGGTATTATTATAACCTCTTAAGCCAGTTTAGAGATTACACCTTTAAACTGCTGCTAGCTGCCCATCAAGGGCATTCTCAGAGGATACAACTAAGCAATTTTTTTCTCTGATGGAATAAATGCATCTAACAAAGGGAACACTATAATACATATCATGAAGATATGGTAAAAATGATTTTTCTTCCTTTTACTAAAGTGTCTCTACCTACAGATATTCTTTTTAACAAAAAATTACACTCCTTTCATAATATGTAGGTAACATTCCTCAAAGATTAGCGGCTTACTTTAGGTCTCTTTGTAGCGTTATCTGTAAAGTACTTTTTGGTTCTCCTTCCACCTTCCCTGAGTGAACAAATTCATTTTACAAAGCAGACCACACTATAGAGAAATATCACCTTCTATATAGAAGCCACAGACTTCCCTAAAAAGAAAATGTTTAAAATCATCAAGACCACACCTGCATATGAAAATCTACCTTTCCATCTTTCCCACACTTAGAAATATGTTGACATTTGATGAAAATTTTACAAAACATATATTTATCTAGTACAGGCATTCCAATTGTACTAGGTGCTCTGATGACAGTTCATTAACTCCAATAAGGAAATGAAGAATATCTGTATTTCTCAATTAATGTTAAACATATACTTTACCTTTGGTATGCATCAGCTGCCTCTTTCTTCAGTTGCAGATATTCATTTAAATAACCCAACATTGTAAAAGCTGGAGCATAATTCTGAATTCTTTCTGAAAAACACAAATGTCTCTACTTTCTTTATGCCTCATGAACTCTTGGCGATTTCAGCAAAGACTCCAACCCCCAGTTCTTTTGTATTAACTTTAAACGTTGTTATCCCAGTGAGCCACTTCAGTTGAAACAGAATTCATAACATATTTATCCAAAAGTTACAGTGCCATGTAATTGTAAGCACCATCAAGATACCAACCTAACTTTATTCTTAATATAAAATGTCCAGTCAATGTTCAATTTATGGGACAATAAGTAATGGTACGACAAAGGATATCTACATAGCACCTGAAACTAAAAATGCTCTATAAAAATTACCATATTTGAAACAACAGTCACTTAAGTACATCTATTACTGACATTTTACAGAGAAGAAGTAACTCAAGAGATATTGTGGGATTTGCCCAATTATGTGCCTTGACTAGTGTTGTCAAAGGATGAATTCAAAACCAGAACTAACCTGACTCCAAGGTCAGGGCTCTTTCTCCATTATATGTGACAATCATTAGTTACGTGATTTTACAGTTTAAAACTGCTACATTTTTATTTCTAAATGTAACAATGTGAAACTCTAGCCCACATTAAAACCTATTAAAATCTGTCCTGTTTGGAAGGAAGCTCTGTTTTTTGGGCAAATCACTTTAACCTTCTCATGATTAAATTAAGTTACAATTCCCCTCGGAAGTTTTATTCCAACATGCATCTGAAGAAGAAAAAAAAAAATTTAATAGTAATGATGTATGCCAGAAATCACACAAAAATTAGAGCACTCGCCTGTGCTATGCCTTAAATTTCTAATGTCAAAAGACATTAAAACACTGCACTAGGGTACAATGAAGAAGCAGAAGTGTATGTCACTGCAGATGATGAAATATGTAATCAGGTCTAACAACTCTTTAGAATGCACAACTAAGAAGAAATTTCAAGTACCCAGACCTCTGTGAAACAAGTTATTCTGGCATCCAAACTTCATTAACAGCTGAGGATTTACTTAAGCTTTGCATCATTTTGTAAGGGGATCTTCTCAGACAAAAAAAGTGGTCCCTTCCTATCTTTACAATCTTAAATTTTATATTCCTCCACGTATTCCAAGATCCATCAACACTGGCCTTCTTGTTCTCACATTCCCATCTCCCAATTCCTTAGTCACTGGCTGGCCCCTGCCATACCTAGAATGCTCCTTCTCATGGCTTCCTCAACTCAGCTCAAGGTACTTTCTGCACAAGGCCTTTCCTTGTCTCCTCCACTGCTACTGTCTTCCCTCTGAGATTATCTCCCATTTAGACCATATGTACCTTGTATGCACAAAGCTGTTTGCATGTTGCCTCCCCCAGTGAAATGCTTTTAAATTTGTAGTCCTGGTGCTAGGCATGCTGTGTATACTTAATAAATATCTGATAGTGACGATGATGTACTTCCCTGTCTTCTAAAACAGCATATTAAAACTGCTATTGACATCTCAGGTTATCATTATCAATAGTTTATTTTTTACAATATAGTGACAGCTACAGGAGCTACTTCATTTCTGTGTGCAGGCAGGAGAGTATAGAGGAAAAAGTACATTTTGCAGACATAATCTATATCTGCCACGTAGTACCTGAGTGATCCTGAACAACTCATTTGACTTCTCTAGGCTTCAATTGCCTCTTCTATAAAATGAGTGCAGACTATATGACCTCTAAGGTCTCTCACAGCTTAAAATGTAAGGCTCTATGATCCTAAGTGGCTCTAAAATTCCTCTGAGTTCTCAGTTCTACCTTTCTGTTTCTTCCCTTGTTATCAGACTATCAATTCAATTCATCAAATATTTCTAAGTATTCACAATAGGCAGAGCAGGGGACTATTATTTCAGCCATTAGTATTCACTACCATCAGTGAACCACAGAACCTCTCCCCAGTTCTCATTCACTATAGACAGATAATCAATATTATCATTTGAAAATATAAGAGAACCTAAGAAGCTGTCTTGAAAATAAAAGGAATGACTACATAAATTTGGGGATAGTTGCTCAGGTACCTTTTTTTTGTTTGTTTACTGGCTGGTTCTTGCCTCTGTTCCAGGTAGGTGACATATAAAATCTTGTTTTACTCCGTTGGCAAATGTAATTTCTAAAAATCATTAATTTTCCTAACGTTTAATTATTATTTTGTTATTAAAAAAATTTTATGTAATATTAGTTCCTTTTTTAAAGGGTTACCAAACGAATAACATATCAAAAGAAATCACAGACATAAAACATTTAGATTTTAACAAGGTAATTAATAGCATAATATTTTTAGGGATAACATCAAGCTATGCATTTTGAATGATAAGACAAGTTGGTTCAGAATTGGCTGAGTGACTAAACTCAGGGTATCAACTAATTAAGTAATCTTAACCAGGACAGTTTCCCCTAGTGGAGTGTCACCGGGCCTATTTTAATCAACATTCTAGTTAGTCATTTGGATAAAGGTCCAGAAGACACTTTTATCAAATTTGAAAATGACACAAAGCAGAGGATAGCTAACAAAATGAATGGAACAATCAGGATACAAAAAAACACAGGCAGTTTAATGTTCAAAGTGTAAATTAATAGGGATAAAATTCAGTCCTACACTTACTTTTAAAAAATCAACCGTATAAGTAAAAGGCTGAGTGAGACAAAGGTAAAAAGCCATTTTTCTGAAAAAGAACTTTAAGTTCTAAGTGGCCATAAATTCAAAATGAATTAACATGCAGAACAGCAACCAAAAAAAAAGGCTAATTTCATCTTGGGAATACACAAAGCATGGTAGGTGACAATCCCACTGTACTCTCCTCTGGTCAGATCACATCTGGAGTACGGTGTCTTCTTCCTGGCACCACCTTTTAGAAGGGACAATGAAAAGTGAAGCACATCCTGAAGAAAGACCAGGACTGGGAACACTCAACACCATATCATAAAAAAGATAAACTAGAAGAATTAGGTAGGGATGGTTAACTTAGAAAAGAGATCCCTAAGAAGTAACATGAATGCTATCTTCAAACATCTGAAGGACTTTTCTATGAAATTCCCTTCTTTTTCTCTGATGGACAGAAGCAGCACCACTGAACAGAAGTCCATTTCAGAGCAGTATGATTTTGGGCAGGATAATAACCTCCCTAAATACAAGACTTGCAAGATATTTTCTAACTATGCAATTCTACAACTGTATGGATCACTTTCCATTAGGTAAAAATATGATTTTCATCATTCTTCAGAAAAAATAAGATAAAAACTAAACCATCTGGTTAATATTACATTATAATCAAACCAACTAGGTAGCAAAAGTAAATACAGCACTAGTCCTAGAAGACTTGAATTCATATCCAGTCTCATACTCTAAGTAGCTGTGTGACACTGCACAAATCACTTAACCTGTTTGCCTCAGTTTCCTTAACTGTAAAACAGAAATAACAGCATCTATCTTAAAAAGTTGTTGTGAAGATATGAGATATTTGTAAAATGCTTTGTTTTTTCTTCCCTACCAAGCCAAACAGGTATAACTCAGATCCTTGAAAGAGAATAAATATTTAAAATATACAAATTAACTTACAACTAAAGAATACTCCAGTTATTTAACAGATATTTGTATGTATTACAAATCACTAGATACCCTACTGTATGATGAGTAGTAATGATGACGATATTTTTAACAGATGCTGCCACATCCAATACTCATAATCTCCAAATCACCTGAAATGAAAAGTTTTCAAAATACAGAGACCTAAAAAGAAAACCAAAACCATGATGGAAAAGGAAGAAGTTCATATTTCTCCCACTGTCCTGTCGGATTCTGAAGTTGCGTCAAAGATGCCATCAGTGAATCTACAGAAGATGACCCTGCATCCCAATTTTTGCATTCAGTTACAAAAATTGTTTTATCCACACTGTGTAATAGTTCACTAAAAAAATAAAAAAAAGGAATAGCAAGACTGTACACTGTCCCATGATCATTTCTATCTGAGTACAACCAAAAGAAAATAATACTTAAAGTGGTAACTTACAACTTTTATAATACCTGTATATTTGCTCAAAACAACTTGTGCTGCCGGAATGGCATTCATCTGGAGGATATTATAGCGATACAGCTCCGTTTCTCTGTTCGTCCTATCTTGCAGTGTTGTACAGACCCAATATGCATAGCCTATTGCTCCCTCTGTCTTTAAGGGGGGGAGAAACAAAGATGTCTACTTAACTGGAAATGATGTTAAAAATCATGCAATTAAAAACTATGATGTTAAACAATGTACTTCAATTAACTCCAGAAAATTTTCTAAATCTTGAAGAAAACAATTCTCTATGAAACTTAACTGAATCTTGCTATCAAGTTTCACTGCTTTCTAACGCATCTAAGCACATACTAATTTACAGATTACAATTGGTCAAATTACTTAAAAGTTCTTTATCTAATCTTGAATGCACAGTAGCAGTCATGAAGAATATACAAAAAGCAGTGTCCCATCCAGAAGACTGACTTTTCTTCTCTGCAGTTATAGTTCAGCATGACAGTTATCAGCTTACTTATCAACAGTAATATTAACATAAAATTTATTTAAGAATTAGTGTGATCCAGGTGCACTTTCATAACATTCCCCCAAAAAGGAGAAAAAAAGAATCAGGGAGAAACAAAAAGGCTTTTGGACTTTCTGTCACTTTTTTATGAGAATCTCCATAAATATTAGAGTTACTATTCTACTTAAATCACAATTTTTTAACAATTATTTAACAATTATTTAACAGCTAGAGACAAAAATGAAAAGATTTTCATTTAACGAGGATTGGCTATGTTCCTATGAGGATTAAATTTTTAATCAACACTCACGACCCCAATATTTTGTCATATTAAATTTCTAATCCACTACTTATTTTATTAACAAGCACAGTACTTGTTTTTTTCGCTAATGAATATAATAAAAATGCTAGTTCTTACGTGCATACTGAGTTCAGTAGTATGTCGAAAGAGATCCATTGTGTCGTAACTTCCAACTGTCTCTGCAATAAGAGCCTGCAGAAGGAAAATTAAGATTCTTAAACAAACGAACCTATTCTCTAAGTGAGAATGAAGCTATAATTGGAATTTTCATCTCTTACCTGCCCAATCCAACACATTAAGTAAGATGGATCAAGGGACTGAGCAATTTTGAAGGCTTCATGAGCTTGCTATAAAAGTGCATAAAAACACCATTAAATATTATGTTGCACCTTCCTGTAGGGACTAAATATAGTAATAACCATAATGCTAAAATGAGGTAGTGAGTTAAGCAAAGCATGTCATTAAATTCACTATTACTAGGGAGAAAAAACCCAACTTTGTCCAGAACCATCATTGTTTACTAGTAGCAAGTACTGTTTTGTGTTCTTTAACTAGTTCTCACTGTCTACAAAGCTGACTTTTATGTATAGTATGCAGACACCCTGGTTCCCAGACCAAAGACTCAGGTTCACTCACAAGAGAAAAATTAAGCTCCCCAGAGCACCAAACTATAAAACAGTCCTAGCCCTCTCCATCATCCACTGACTTCTTTCTCACCTTAAATTTTAAACAAAGGGATTAAATGAGTCTACACTCTTTATTTCTAACCTAACTGGAATGGCAAAAGTTAACAATTTGGTTTATAAGCTAGAGCAGACCCTGTGAATGCACGATACCATCTAGAGATTTGTGAAAGCTTGCAAATATGACCGATTAACACTCCAGCTATTTTAGTCTCTGATTTTCTCCTGGGTAAAAGCTTAAACATGCCAAATCAAGTAGTGGCTTTGTAGAGGGATTAACACCTACTGAAGTCAAGAGCTAAGTAATCCAAGTAAAGCTGGCTGAAATAGAAGATGGCTAAATTTATAAAAATCCTCTTCCAATATTCTATTCTGCCCTTCTACCAAGACTTCAGAAGGCCTGCTCTCACCTACATTTCAATATGAATGGGAATTTATAAAATTACTGTCACAGATGAAAGACACACTTCAAGGGGACAGACTTTTTTCTCACTCAAACAGCAAAGGAAAAATAAAGAACACTTTGAATGTATTTACAGAACAAGAAGATTGTGTCAAAGATTGACCATTACATCAACATTACAGGATAGCTTCAATTCATTCTTCACAATTGCTCTACTTTGATGCCTCATGACACAAAGGTGGCCTACTGGTCACATTAGTGAAGCATACACTCTGGTTAAATCCTACTAGTTGGAAGCTTTATGTGCAGGCCTGGTGCTTGATTCTATGTTGCCTGAGAAGAAAGTTCATAAAGGCTGATCATTAACCAAAGAATGATAAATACTTTGGTGATAAGCATGTCACTCTATGACGAGGGCGGCACCTACATCATAGAGAATGTACCTGCACCAAGTGAAATCATAGGTCTTTTCAAGTATAAAGTGTTGAAGTATCACTTCATCAATTAATCTTTATCAAGTACCTTAGCAAGTACATGTTTTGTTTTTGTCAAGACCTATGATTGCATCTTTGCAGAAAGCACCCCTGCAAATTAAGAAATGTTTAATTTAGAAATTGTCTGGAACACTAAGAGGTTAAGTGACTTGCCCTTGGCTACTCCTCCTCTGTACCATGCTGTACATAATATTGTATAGGTGAATTACCACTGAAAAAATAAAACCCAATCTGGTACAAATATCATGAGGTAATTATTGATATTCAATGTAGAAAAAGAAAATGCTTTTAGGTCTTTAACATTTGCCTCCCCTTGGTGACCCTAAATAAAGAAAATTTTACCTCAATATTTTCATTTGCTAGATATAAAACTCCCAAGTTCGTCCATGCGATAGCATTCTGTGTAAAAAAAAGAAAATCAAGCCGCTGTGCTATATGGTTTTCTCAGAAAAACAAAAATGCAAAATTCTGGAATACTCTCAAGTGCTGATTGTACTTACAATTTGTTCAGCTTGGACTGATTTGATGAAACAGTGCTGAGCAAGAGCATAGTTTCCAATGTCTGCAAAATATGGGTTTTAGTTTAAGTGAGCTTTATGAACATGAACAAATAATTCTCTGATGTGATTAAATATTACTTAATTCTTACCACTGTGACAAGCAATCACACCAAGGGCATTCCAATACAAATGGTTATGACTATCCAGTCTCACTGCCTTTTTCAGACACTAGAAAGACAAAAACTTACATTTTACTTCTTGGAATTACTTGCATTGCAATTGTCAAGATTAATGGTCTTTTATTTGCAAAAATCAAGATTCTTGTTCAATATAGGAAGCTGACCCTTAAGAGTCTCAATAACATACATGTAAAGATTTCTCCAATAACTCTTTAAGCTCATTCACACAGCTTCCTGTTTCTGCTAGATCCTGTGCTTGACGATAATAATTAATTCCAAGATCACACCATGTATTAGCTGTAGGCATCAGTTTTAATGCTCGGCCATAGCACCTACAAAAATATAAGGTGATTTTATTTTAACAACAGAGCAGCTTAGTTAAATCTGTATGTTGTTGGCTGACAACACTACTGATAAATTACTTTCCTCTAAAGCTATCAAATTTTAAGCATACGTGCTGAAAACAACTTTCTGTTAAACAACACAGGAACTACAAAGGAAAAGTGGAATGCTTTATCAGTTGCAATCACACTATTACAGTTTGGCTTATCTGCTTTTCAAAAGTACTTTAGGAAAGGATTTATTTGAGTTATTTGTTGTGAAGTGTTTGTTGTAATGAAAACAAAGTGTGGCAATAAAAACTAAAATATTTTAAGACACTGGAAAAATTTGAGGCAGCAGTGGAAAGAAAAGTCTTAAAGTCTGAAAGACTTAGATTTAAGTCCTGTCTCTGACACATATCAGATTAACCTCAGTTCCTCATTCAACCCCCTCAGAATATAAATTGTTAAGCAGGTTCCAATCTCCAGAGTTAGAGGACATTTCCTCTTCAGCAGATCCCTAAACCAATAAAACCAAAGGTCTAGTCCAAAAATTACCTTCCCCCTAGATGGAGAAGCTCATGTTTCTTCAATATTTGTTTCCCTTCTTTCTGACCCAGAAGGACTCCTAGAACATTCACATTCACTTTAGATGGTGAAACCACATGTAAAGTGGTACATGCATCTCCAATGAGCTTCCAAATACAAGAAACATCAGATCGATACTGGAGAGCCCTAAAAGGAAAAATGCAATTACTTTAAAATATTTCCCAAAATATCTAGTTTCCCTCTCTCATCACGTAAAAAAAGGCAGCCCATATATAACAGAGTGATTTCTTCCATTAGGTACTGTGAATACTTTATTAAGAGTTTACTTCTTTATTTGAGTAAATTACTTCCTGGGTACATTATATTAAGGGCCACCCCAAATCATATCCTCATATTCCCTCTATAATTCTTTTTGAAAAAGTGGCAGAAAATCTGCCTAATAGACACAAAAAAATGAATTTTTCCAAAATAAATTACTTTTAATATTAGATTTCTTAAAAAGTTCTTAGTTAATAAGCTTAATGCTAAGCTGTATTATAGCTTAAACAATATTTTTGGCTCTAATTTTTTTTACTGTAAACTAAAATACGTTGATTGCCACAAAATGTCATAGAACTTCCCCTGAATGGAAAAGGTGAAATTCATCTGAATGTAGTGGAACAAGAGACCTCTGTTGTGAGACTCCGATTATCTACTGTTATTTCTACCAGTAAAGGTAAATGAATTCAAAGGTAAACAGAAATACTAAACAAGGAAACTAGCCCCTTTCAATCAAGCAATTAGCTCCATTGTCAATCCCCTAGTTCTTGAGAAAAGCTGGTTTATGAATAAAAACAAGGCAATTTAATCTACAAGAGCCTAGGCAATGAGATATTGCAAACAGCTATGGTACTGGCAGATGGACAAGCAGATGGAACATTTTTCATAGCCTTTTCTGTTGATGGAGTCCAGCCAAACAACATTTTTCACTGATTTCCTGAGAAATAAGACCAGCTATAGCTGTCATGACTGGAAATCTACGAGGAAGATCGGCAGAAAACGAGATTGGAGGCTCTTTTGTCTAAGTTTCTAAAATTGATAACTTGAAAACAAAAAAGAGATCAAAGAACAAAGAAAAACAAAAGAAAAGAGGGAATAACAACCTTATCCTCTTTGGAGACCTAATAGATTCGCTATCAATACACAGGGACACAAACTTCACTTCTCTCCTAAAGCACCAGATTTGGTGTCAGAGGACCTGAATTTGGATCCAAGCTCTTCTATCTCCTACCTGCATAAACTCAAACAAAACTTAACCATTTCTCTGACCCTTAATTTCATCTATAAAGCAGTTAAAATTCCACAATCTAATTTACATGATCATTTTAAGGCTCAAATGAAATAATATATATGTAAAAGTGCTTTGTTAATGATAAAGCACTACAAAATCTGAACTATTATTTCCTTTTTTAGCTAATCAGAAAATAATACCTTCTGAATTACATAAAGTAATATTTGCCTAACACATCTTTAACTGTTATGTTAACAATAAAAAATTTAGGCTATCAGGAAAAAAAACAACTGAGATTAAAACTAAATATAGAAACATGCCACAAGCACAAAATTATTAAGCACATTATCCGTTGTAGCATCATACTAGGTACAATACACAGCAAAACTGCCCTGCTACAATGAGAAAGAGAAATCTGGCTGAAGGAATCTCAAAATAACCATCAAGCTTTCATCCAAGCCGTGCCTTCCCTGCTATCCTAGTTCTCCCTTTGTCCCAGGTGCAGCAATAACTAGCGAGTTAGAAAAGTGTCAGGGTGCAGTTTCCCCTGCCCTCTTCTGCAGTATCTGTGTCGCTGCATTCGAAGAAGTGATTCAAGAGTGGAATGGAGAGGAGGCAAAGAATGAAAACAAGGGCAGGGAAAGCAAGCAAATACAAAAAAGGGAGAGGTAAATGTTTTTACATGTACGTGTGTGTGTGTGTGTGTGTGTGTGTGTGTGTGCGTGCGCGCAAGAGGCAGCTCTAATGCTTCTCATTAACACCTCAAGACAGTTGGGCAGTGCAGTGGATAGAGTGCCAGGCACAGAGTCATGAAGACTCATCTTCCTGAGTTCAAACTTAGCCTCAGACACTTAATAGCTGTGTGACCCTGGGCAAGTCGCTTAACCCTGTTTGCCTCGGTTTCCTCATCTGTAAAATGAGATGGAGAAGGAAATGGCAAACCACTCCAGTATCTTTGCCAAGAAAAACCTACAAGGCGTTACAAAGAATTGGACACAACTGAAAACGACTGAACAACAAATGCCTCTGAAGCTTTTTATATTCTCAATGTAGGCTTTTTAAAAGTCTTTCACAAAAAATTCTCAATCCATTCTAACCAGTGAATCAAACATTTCTATCTGCCAAATACAATCCACATCTTTCAGATTCCCTTCTCTTATTGAACACTAATTTAATATCTTTTTTCCATCCAATTTCACCTCATGATTTAAAGCCTTTTATAATTTTCAAAAAAAAAGTTCCTCTTTCTATAGGTAGAATAGAGTAATAAAACTGAATTTAAAGCATAATTTACATTATTAGAGATACATTCCTATTCTATGGACTTCTGAATAGTGTGCCACCCCACATGGCTCAGGAGTTCTGAATACTGTGAGCACCAAAACTGCTCCCCTACTAGTATGGACACTACTAATGAATGCACCAAAAGCTGCACTACTTCCACAAGAGATTTAAAATTTCCAAATGCAAACTCCTTCAAAAGTGGAAAACATGATACATACATCTTTCAAGGATCTATGACATTATACAGGCTGGTATTCCTTTTAACAATAGTGATCACAACCCTGGAACCCAAGAATATTTTCCATTACATAAAGAAGAGTCTATCACAGACTAGAGAATGTATTTTTTTCTGCTTGACTATGTGGGGCAGAATCAGGACTGAAAGAAGCAAAAAAGAAAATCTAGGCATGAGGTAAGAATAAAGTTTCTAACAATTAGAGCTATCCAAAAATGGAAATGGCTATGTCAGGAGGTACTATGTTACACTTCAGCTAAATATGATATAGAGGGAACTGTTCAGGAAACATGGTCTGAGGTCTCTCACATCTTAGATGCTGTGATTCTAAAACATCTTGGCTGGTGGTTTCATGAGTTACTAAGGTTTAAAAGAAACTAATCATCTGGTGACCAAACTTGTGGTAAAGAAACTCTGAATTTAGCTAGGCAGTCTTTCCCTAGTTTCAAATTTAGGGCTTTTCCCATGTAGTAGGATTTGCCAGAGCTTGGGTTCCACTGGTATATCCTTCAAGAAACCTAGGTTCCTTCTACACCATAATGCAACTATGCAGACCATGAGAGGCAAATAAAATTTTAGTGAAGAAATATGCATAGCATATATGATTTATTCTACAATAGGCTTATTAAGTAAGATTGAAAATATGCACACTAGTGAACATATCTCACAGGCTACCTATAAAATGACTGGTTGCATGTCATTACTCTTTACACTAGAAATCAAGTGAAATGCAACTATTTCTGGCATGAAAGATAATTTAACAAATTTAAAACTCAGGACAATCAGAACTATCTTTACTGCATAATGAAACTATATAAGTGAGAATATACATGAAAGCATTTCACAGTAAAACTGCAGACGAATAAAAGCATTATATCATCTCACAGCTGAGAGGTAGCACGGCAAAGTGAATGAAGAGTCAGGAAGACTAAGTTGGAATCATGTTTCTGACACTTACTAGCTGTGTGACCATGGGCAAGTCACCTCTCTGAGCTTCAGGCAGCTCTCTAAGATTTATTTACTAAGTTATAGATGGGCCGAGATCTTCATCAATGTGGGAACTCTCCACCGACAAAATCAGAGATCCTTGATGTACTGATATATTACTATAGTTATCAGATGATTCTAAAACCAAAAATATACATATTTAAATTGGATTACTAAGGAGTTGTTTTTTTAAGAGGTCCTTTTAAACATTTACTAAGTGCTTATTCTGTGCAAGTCACTGGACTTTTTAAAAAATAGGAACTAAACTAAAGTAGACTCCTTCTCTTACAGTTTTTCTTTAGAATATCTTAGTAAAAAATTAAGAAAATGTTTCACAGTTTTGGAAGATATAAAATGCTTCATGAATCCCTAAAAGCTGCCCTGTTTTTTTAAGGGCAAGATAGAAAGTTTAAAATCTCTTAGAATGTTTTTAAACAAAGCATTTTCCTGTACTTTTCATTTCATGCTGAGATCAACCAAAGAATTATTGTTTCATTCCAAGTTAAAACAGTAATTCTGTTTTCTCATCATAAACCATAAATTTGTTCTCTCAAGTTTAATTGAAATAAAAAAAAAAAAAACAGCAAAATTAACTCAAGCAACTCATTAGAATCTGCAATACTCACCAAGTAAAGTAATCCAAGGCTTGTTCAATGTGGTCCACAGCTTTCCCATCAAGGTAATCAGTCAGCATTCCTTTTGCCATCATAAGGTGACACTCACCAAGACCTGAAAGCATGAAGTGTGAATTTAATTGTAAGTTTTCATACAAAACTAGTTTGTAGCATTAATTTCACTGACTACTCATGAAAATTCTGAATACTACTCTGGTCATATTCACAGGAGTTTTTTTCTTAAATATACCTTCTAGGAAATTTTAGATAATTCTATGAATTCTGCTTACTGTAGTTTTTAAAGTTTTTTTTTTTTTTTGCAGGAGTCCATAGCCTACTAAAGAATGTCAGATGTGAGTATATGTATGCAGTAGCAACAGTAATTACAAATATACACATAGATATATAACATTTAATATTTCCTTTAATATATATACCTTTTTCTGAAAGATTATAAATGAATTATAAAATTCCAGCATTACAGTAAATGACAGTGATGTGAAAGCCAAAGCCTAAGTTAATTCTGATCTAGTTGTCTTCCATACAGGGTAACAAAGAGAAAAAGAATAGGGAGTGTAAAGAGGACTCACTTTAAAAAAAAAAAAAAGTCAAGCTTATTCTATTAATCAAAATTCTAGGTTATACACAGATAGTCTGCTTTATTTTCCGTCCAAAATTGATAAGAATTTGTATCCTATGCCTCTGGAGGTCTTAAAAATAAAGGGACAAGCTATTGCTGAAGCTTATTACAAGTCCTATAATTTCTGAGGTATGACTATAAAAACAATATGCATCAAGTTTAACTTTGAGAATGTTGCTTTTGAGATGTTAACAAACTACCTGGATGGAAACTTTATTTGAATTATAAGAAACAGAGTTCTCTGTCTAAATGTACTACCATGAAAAACTGCATTTGCTACATTAACTCAAAAAAAAAAAAAAAAAAAAAAAGATGCAAAAGTCCTTAACATTAATTCTGCCAGTAGGTAAAGTGGTTTCCCCCAGAAAGTAGAGATTGGGGTATAAAAGTAATACAGTTTAGGGAAACTATATTTGGAATAGGATTTTACTATACATAACTATTTGTTTCTGACTAGTAAATGCTATTTGTTGATTATGGAAATCCTTTCCAGATTAGAACATAAGCAATGTCTAACTTTCTAAATGAAAGTTTACTGCTTAGTAACAAAATTTAGTGTTGCAATTAAAATGTCAAAATTTACCTTTCAGGGCAGGTACATAATCTTCTTTCTTTTTTATGATCTGCTGATACTGAGCTACAGCCTCTTTATATTTGCCTAGAACCTGCTGTATTGCTGCAACCTTAAACACACTGTAGATAGATTCTGGGTTCAGTTCACTGGCCTTTGTGAAGGATTTCAGAGCTGTGGTATAACCGCCTCTACTCAAGTAGGCCTCTCCCAATGACTCCCAGCAGTTAAAGTCCTTTGGGTCTGCTCTTAATGCTGCCTGTAAACTAAAATTTTTAAGAAAAAAAATCTCATAATAAAAGAAAAAGTAAAGGAGAATATAAAATATTAACATAATTTTAAAATTCTAAATGTGGCTAAATCACATATATTCATACACTCTACAATTCTGTGATGTACTATGAAAAGACACTTTACTTGTAATTTAGAATGACCAGGTTAGCAATGCTAAAACTTTTCCACAAAATCCCTCTTCACAAGCCTGAAATTTTGTATCAAATGATGCTTCAGTTTTCTGACCTCTCAGGAGAAGGATTTATCCAGTTTCATTTACCTTATTTTACAAATCCTCACCTCTCAATATATAGAATTCTAAAATACTGCAACAGGATTAATATCCATATTTTAGGCTATTACTTTAATCTATTAATTTCATCATATTTCAATATTTTCATGAGCAATTTCTCCATACAAGTGTTTAGAATTTTAAATAATGGAAGAAAACAATAATCACTTCATCTCCAAATAAAACCTATTACTCTGCAGATCAGATTTAACAAAATGACAAATTAACTTGTGATCCAATTATGCAAAGTTCTCACTTAAACAACAGAGAGGAAAAATCCTCACGTGATGAATGTAAACAACAAATATTTACTGAGAGCTTTCATGCACATGACAATAGGGCCACGCTACTACCACCACACCCTCCAATGTTCCACACAGAGTCTTAAATACATTTCTAAGTACAGAAATGATCTCACTAAATTGTCTGACTACGTACTCAGCCACAGCTTGAGAATGCTGACCAGCTTTCAAATAGTAGAGTCCTCTTCTAAGCCAGGCCCACTTTGCCGTCCCAGCACTTGCCTTTTCAGTTACTGTTGTTAAGATAACCAAAGCAGCGTCCTAATAAAAAAAAAAAAATCAAAGTTACCATTTTTAAAAGCAAAATACATGTGTACAACTTTCAAATGTATTCCTACACTAAATAACAGATTTTTCACATCTTTTAAAAAAAATTTATGTTGATATGTTATTAAAATAAATAGCTACATCAAGGTCACAGCAAAAACATTCTGATGAGATGACATTATAGAAAAATGAAAACAACTACAGCTGTTCAAATTACTGTATATAATTATACCAAAGGCACTATGGGGGAAATGGCTAAAAGGCAAAGAAGGAGAGATACCATATCCTCAAGCTCCACACTTAAGTCAACAGCAGCAGCTCCAGATTCCTCATCTGCTTCCTCCAGTTCAAAAGCTTTTCTGTAACATCCCCGGGCTCTGCTCTTATCTCCAACTACTTCTCTATAGTAATGTCCTAAGTATCGGAAAACCTTCCCCATGTACGTGTCCAATTTAGCAGCCTTTAAATAAAAAACACATAGAAAAAGTATAAATAGTAAAGTATATTTGGAAGTGCCATTTTCAAAAACACATGCAAAAGAGATGACAGTAGTAATCTAATATTTCAATGTAAAATAGTTGACTAAATGTCTTTTTATGAAGGACTGATTTAAAGCATGGTGATAAGAACAAGCAGTCAACAAAGTATTTGTTTTCCTATATATAAGATACAACAGTTAACAAGATTTTTAAAAATTATAAAATCATGAAAACTATTCTGCTTTCAAGAAAAGAATGCAAGATTTCACAGAGTTAAAAAGCAATCAAGAAGAGAGTTTGGTTTCAATTCAGAGGAGTTAAACAGGACAACAGAAAGATCATTAGGAGAGGAGTCAAGAATTTCAGCTTGGGCTCTAAACCAGCTGTGTGACCAAGATCAAGTTCAGATCTCTCAAGGCCTTAGCTTCTCATCTCCAAGGTCTCTTCTAGTACTATAATTCTATTGCTAAGTCAATCAGCCTCGTAAAGCAGTATTATTATAGAGACATTCCAAAAGCTTCATTTGGTGGGGGTGAGGCCTTCGGTGAATGTCTTTTGAAAAGCATTTTCTTTTCTAAATACTTAAAATTTCCTTGAAAGTCTGTCACAACAAAGCATTATCAAAAAAACAATGAAACAACTGTTGTGCTATTTGGCTTTGCTTTACTGTGTTTTTTCTTCCTTTTAAATCTCAGTTACAGGAGAAGGCTGAATTGAAGGAAATATATTCAAAAATAAGTAAATATAAAGAAAAGGCATAAACTTTTAAAAACTATTTGTGAGAGGTGCAACATATATTTGTATCATATAAAGTGGATATAAGTATTTTTTTCACCTTCAAAAACTGGGTAAGAGCTTTTGTTTTATCTTTCCTTGTATCTTCACTCATGAACCAATATGTTAATCCAAGATAGTAATAATAATCAGCAACCTCAGCTTCTCTATCAAGAGCTCTCTGGAATCTGAGAAAAAGGAAAAATGTGAGGTTGGACTCCGTACATTTGGACATTCCTACCTGACACTGGGGATGCTTGCATAAATTCTAGAATGCCAAAATAAACTCAATACATTATTTTTGAAATTAATTTATGCCTAGCAAAATAATATGTTTTTAAAGGGAAAAAATGCTTTAAAAGCATACAGATACTTTGGCACTCAACCTGCACTAGGTAATAAAGTAAAGACATACACACGATTTTTACTTACTGAACATGTTACGATAACTTGATTAGACCCTAAAAAGCTACAATGTGGTATTTTAATTATGTTAGATAAATATGAAATAAAATTATCCCCCCAAAAAACAGAGAACTTTGGAAAGAAATCAGTTTATACAAGCTTGAATATTGTATAAATCCACCAATGTTTAAACTGGTCTGTGTGCCATCCGTGTACCCTTTCTCTGCCTCTGGGTAGTCCTTTCTGGTAAAATGAATCAGTGCCTCCAGTGCATGAACTGCAGCTAGGTTAGGGTGAGAGGAAAGAAGTTCTTCCACGATCTACAAAGAGAGATAAACTATTAATTCCATATAACTACTTCTAAGGCTTTCAATTTTTAAAAATTCCACTTTAATTAAAAAGTTACCTTTGAAGCGTTATCAGTTAAGCCTTTGTTTAGATAAGCAAGACCTCTGAGAACTAAAAGCTCTGGAGTATTATTTGCATCTGAGACCTAGGAAATGATTTTAAATTGTTGTTAAATCATTTATTACTGAATTTTTTTTCTTTTCATACACTAGCACAACCTGTTGCTTAATTAAAGAATAGCAATACTAAAACATAAAAGTCACAAAATTATACTGTGGCAGCCCAACGGTCACTGGTTAATTTTCAGTTTGTTTCATGCTATTTTCTAGCAAGATCTTTATAATGACTTAAAATATTTCAGAACAATACAAAAAAATTTTTCAAAATTCAAAAAATTCAATTCAACAAGCATTTGTTAAGAAGCTACTATGAATAAAAGGCATCATATTAGGTGCACTCAAACAAGTTGGCACAGCACTCATAGCTTTTGCTTCTAAGGAGCTAATAGTAACAGTATACTTATAAAAATACAATGCACATGAAGGGAGACAAATCCATTCGCACAAAGGTAAAATAGAGGCAATTACTGACTAATTTATTCTCAAATTTTAAGAAATTAGGATAGAATTTTGTGATATGTATTATATCAACATGTCACATGGAATATATATTAAATTATGACAGAATTTGATATGATATGATCACATTTAAGCATCAACAAAATCCACGATGATATTAAAGATCTCTTTTGCTAACAATCTTTAAGGATAATGTATTTACGATTCACAATTTTTATGTTGTTTTCTGATGAGAATGCTTTCAAACTAGAACACTTAAGAAATTAGTGTAGTTTCTTAAATTCAACTTTCTTTTCTATGAATTTATTAAGTTATATGAATCATTATTAATAAAAAGTCATCTGTGTTATCATGTTATTCTTTTCAGCAGGTACTTCTCAGTAGAGCACATCTGTCTGAGTGTTATTTAGTCACTGTCCATATTTACCAATAAAACATATTCCAGTTTTTGGAATGAAAAGTCAAGCAAATGACTTCAGGAAACCAGAAGTAATTGGACTGCAATGTAAGTCCGACAGATCTGGTACTATACTGGGAACATATACTAGCCAAGGCAAAGACCAGACTGATGAGAGCCATGGAAAGTTGAGGGGAAACCTCTTTATACCTGTTGTAGAGTGGCAATTGCTTCTTCTGAAGAGTCATGATCTGAAAGCCTTATCAAAGCCTCTGCTTTTAAACAAAGGCAGAGGTTCTTCTGATGAAGACTTCTACCAGGTGCACTGAGGTTTTCTATTGTCTTCAGAGCTAAGAAAATGTAAAAATTAAAATCTGAATCTTCTCCAAGGTGAGTTTTTAAAGAATTACTTACATAGTATGTAAGAATTACTTACATAGATGTATGTTTCCAGAGAAGTACAAATCACCAATACAACACAGTTTGGGAAAAGCATGGTTATTAAGAGACAGCAAGGAACTGGGAATCAGGAGACTGTGGGTTTGAATCTGGCTCTAGTACCAACTACTTGCATAACCATGTACAAATTAGCTGACTCATCAAAAGAGTTGTTCAGAGGATCAAATGAAATTATCTAAGTAAAACACTTTGCAAACCTTAAAGAACCACATAGATACTAGCTATTATTAACTTTTGCCATCACTTGTAAATGGGACATAAATGGGATCAGAGACTCTCTAAGTTCTTTTACAGCCCTAATCCTAACATAATGTACAGCTAAAGATGAAATCCTCACTGAGCCTAATAAGAAAATACCTGAATTAATGACAGAACTATACCAAAAGATGTTATATTCTCTATCAAAAACTAGACATCTCAGAATACTGACAAAGATAATGTACCAGATAGCTAAGCCTTACCCTGCCACCCCATATCAAAATGACTTGTCACAATTGGGTTATAAATTACATTCAGTATGCATTTTATAAGTTCCTTAGCAGAAGAAAAACAGACAAGTATAGAACTGAGGGACTTATTCTGATCCAAAGACACAGCATAGAGCATTGAGGTTCCCCATTCCTCCCTTATTTCAGCTGATGCTATTGCCAGAATCATACCTGCTCCAGTTCTCCCTAGGATTTTCCTTTGTACTTTTGGAGCAATTTGGAACCTTTGAGAAAGCCCTAAAAATCAGCAACATATTCTCCTAAAGTCTATCTATCCAAATCTCAAAATTCTGAATGCAAAGAACCCTTCAGGGAAACCTGTTAATTTTTACTGACAGTTTATGTACCTGAGAAACCATTAGATAATGGCTAAATATTTAATTTATCTAACAGAAGCACTTAAGAAATCTGAAGTATTTCTACATTCTAAAAAAGTACTAAAGCACTGCAATAACACAGAAATTATATTTCTCAAAATTAAAACAAAAGGTGACATTTATGCACATAGTAGTTTCAATTTTGCGGTGTTTTACATACATTATCTCAACTGATACTCACGGCAGCCCCACGAAGTATATATGAAAGGTAATATTATCCCCAACTCAAATGAGTTATATAAAGTGTTTTGCAAACCTTAGGGTGCTATGTAAATGCTAGCTATCAATATTATTATTCTTACTCTTATCACTGCTGTTATTATCTTACTGATAAGAAAACAGGATCAAAGAGTGACCTGTCTATGGTTACACATCTAAGGGCTAAAGGTTAGGCTCAGAGCTGGATGATTCTACTCCCAAGTCTATGCCTGTCTCCACGTCACCATGCTACCTTTTGTAATGCCTTTGAAAGAAACTAAGTGAGCAACCGCTATATCTCAATTGTAAGATTTCAATGAAACTGTTACCTTGATTGCAGGAAACAACAGCTTCTCTGTAGCGATGCATTTTCACTTGGGTCTCTGCCAGATGATACCATCCCACTATGCAGATACTGCTTCGTTTTAACCCTAACAGAATACAATGATCACACGCTCAGGATTACTGATGACTGAATTATAAAGCAAGCAACTTGAGCCTAGAGTAACGTCAACAGCCCTTATTAATTTTAAAGCAATGTGAATCACTGGACAATAATGGCTTACACACACACACACACACACACACACTATATGTGTGTGTGTGTCTGTATATATGTGTGTGCTGCTATATACACGTATGTGTATGAATATATGTACACATCTATATATTTTTATATGGGAGTCATTAATAGGATGCAGTATTATACAAGTAAAAGAGAATTAGCTTCCTTTGGGGTATTTTCAGCTTGGAAGACTCATGTATGTGTCACATATTATACAGAAGATCAGAGGATCATAAACCTAGAGGTAGAAGGGACTTCTAAAGGTAAATATTCCAATGCTCCTATTTTACAGATGAGAAAACTGAGCCCAGGGAAGTTACATGACTTGCATGAGGCCACACAAGTTCTAAGAGTTAAAGGTGAGAACTTAACCCGGGTTTTCTGACTGCAAAGCTACTGTTTTTCTATTGCACAATGCTGAATCCTTAAGAGGTAACAGCAAACACACTCAACAGTTCATTCTAAAATATTTATAGTACTGTTCTGCTATTTTCTCCTCTTGAGCTGTCCGCAGGGGCTTTCTCGCCTCCTCTGACCTCTATATGGGAAAGGCTAAGTCACACTGCAAGAAGGAATGTTGAGGGCTTCCAGCAGCTCCTACACTCTCAACACACAATACTTCTCCAAAATGATTAACTTTCATTTTTTTCTATGCAGAATAAAAACTGAATCAGAAATAGCTGGAGAAATAAAGGGTTAGGCAGAATTCAAGTTCATGTTCAGCCCTGGGCTCTATGACAGACCAAAGCCCATACTGAGGATACAAAGACAAAACCCTACAGTGCCTGACCCCAAGCAAGTAACATTCTTTTGGATAAGCTTCATCACCTGACCAATAGGAAGCCTGTATGATTCATAGAAAAAATAGCATATTAGAGAAATTCCACAAAAGTTGAATATTAAAAATACATCCAAAACGCTTTGCATTCTTTTATTTTGTTCTACAAATAAAACTTAGCCAGAATTTTTTAAAAATGTATGAAGGAATAAATGAGAAATTGAGGGAAAACTCTTAAGGTCTTTTTATCCAAAAATGGAGAAAAACTAGACTTTGCCTGAAATAATTTTCAAAGTATTGCTAATTTTGAATAAATTTAAATTGATGGCTTACACAAAACTGTAAAGGTTTTTATATGCATCTAGTTTTCAGATAGTTCCAATGTAATTATTTTTGAGGAAGTCAATAACCAGATTAATTTTTATTTTTCATATGTTGTAACTAGTATATTACTAGATAGATACTCTTATTACTATATCTGAATATGCAGATTTCATAGTTTCTAGAATATAAAGTTGGTGATATTTCTGCTCATTTGTGAAATAAAGTAGCTTGAATATATAGTTAAATTTATATATAAAATAAATTGAATTAAATTTGTGGGTACTCCTTTCATTTTCCCAGAACAGCAATGAATGCTATTGCATCAATACATTCAGAACCTGTGGTTGCATTCTTCAATGAAGAGCACTACCTTTGTAACAGAGAATGACCTGAAGCTCAGAGACGTTACATAATTGCCCAAGACTGCTCAGCTGTGCCTGTCAGAGTCTTTTTAGCATCCTCTCTGACAGGCTTCCACTCTCGACTCTGCGGCTAAGATGCTTTGAAATGGTTGTCTAATTGTTTCTTATGGATTTTTCTCTCTCTACCTAGATTTTAGGGGCAGTGAGGTGGTGCAGTGGATAGAGCACCAGTGCAGGAGTCAGGAGGACCCGAGTTCAAATCTCGCTTCAGATACTTGACACTCACTAGCTGTGTGACCTTGAGCAAGTCACCTAACCCCAAATGCCTCACCCTGGGTCATCTCCAGTCATCCTGAGGAATATCAGGTCACTGGATTCAGATGGCTCTGGAGGAGAAATGAGGCTGGTGACCTGCACGGTCCTCCCTCACTCAAAACAAAGTCAAGTGCAAGTCATGTCATTATTTCTCTGATGGCATGGTCTTCTTCAGCAATGATGGACGAACACACCTAGATTTTAAGTTCTTTAATAACCAAGTACTTAAAAACTGAATGAGTATCACTTTAAGACCACAATTCTATCACTTATTTTACTTGATGCATTATGTAGTTACCTTCTGTTAAGTTTTTGGCAGCATCTTCAAATTTTTTGTCTTGTAGTGCTTTTATGCCTAAGCCAATGAGGCCAGGACCACTTTCTGAGTTCTTCTCCACCAGCTGGTAACAGTACTGCAGAGTTTCATCAGTGAAACTTCCTAGTATAAAGAAAAAAAATAATTTAATTCATATGCAAGAAGTTTTTAAGTGCCAGGTCTATATTAATTTTTTAAAAACTAGATTATATACCTTAAAATTGTAGAAAAACATGGTAACAAAACAAGCTTTCTTATCACATCAAGCACATTCACATTCCCTTTCTACCTAGAAACTAAATTCTTAAATGATGTCATAATGGCCAAAACTTTCAAAGAAAATTTGTTCTTAATTAAGTACTTTCTTTAAGTACTAAATAACAACAACTTGAAATTTGATCAGTGCTCTATTATTACAAACTGGCTATAAGATTTCAGGAATATCTTCTACCACCAGTTATTCTTATCTTGCTTCCTTTGAACAAGCTCCTTTATTGGACTACTACCCTTAGTATAAACAATTGTGTTAAAAATGTTTTATAATCTTTTAAGTCTCCCTTTTACAAGATGTTAAGTCTATGTAGTAATTATCAACTGATGCAATAAATGTACTTTATACATTAAGTGCATAAAATTAATTTCATGATCAATTTGGGAGAAACAAATAAAAGAAATGGCAATCTAGATTACGTAATTATGAACCCAAACATATTCTCATTTTTTTCTACCCTCAATCAAATCTTACTATCTTTCACTTCCAACATCAGAAATCTTTAAGACACAAAAAAGGGTTTATTCTCAACTATTTTGAGGAGGAGAGGTGAGGTACAAAAAATAAAATGTGAAAAATAAAACCTCTTCAAAGAAAAATAGCTTCCAACACGAAGTGATAAACATGAAAAACAAATCTAAAGACAAAAAACAAGACTATAGACTTGACACAGAAGTGGGGCAGGTCAAAGTTTATGAACACATGACCTCTGAGCTAGAAGGAGCTGGTTTTACATCCTGTATTGGCAAGTCTCTAAGTACCCCAGGAAGCTCTAAATTGCAGACAAGCAGCCAATCTGCATTGACAGAGGGAAATTCCCTACCCAGGAGAAGCCCTCTAACCAATGAAATCGCTGGCCAGCACCAAACAAAACAACGCGTTATGGAAATAATATCTGTGTATAAATTTGGATTCTCAACCAAATAAAATATTTAACAAAATTTTCTTTCACAGGATTTACATCAAAATATAAAAGAAATATGCAGGAAGAAAAATGTTAATTGGGAAGTTTTTACTATTTCAGTCAATACTAAAGGCAGCTAAAACTAAATGCAAAAATACTTTTATGTAGACAGTGACTCAGCAGCTCCCTTGTGCAAAGGAAATGCCTTTGCACAAATGGACACTATAAAGACTGAAGGACAACCCCTGTCGCAATTTTGAAAACTCGAATGTTCTGCAGAGGTGCTATGCAAAGAAACTGAAAGCATGACTACTTTGATATGTATGCTAGTAAAAAAAAAATGACAAGACAAAATGACATAATTAATTTTTAAGGGAAATACAAAGACTGATTTATCAATTATGTTCTCCCCAGGTACCAAAATGAGTTACGGTAATAGCTGTCTATTCTACTCCAGTACCAACACACAGACTCTCCCTCTTCTCTGAATTTTTAATAGTTCTTATTGTCAACATTACACCATGTTCTGTACATGCCACTTGTTTACTGCTATTTCACTCTATGCATAAGTAATTACTCTTAACTGGATTGTGATATCTTTGAGGGCAAAACCAATGTTCTACATTTTTACCTGCCCAAAACCTAACATAACTATGCTCAATGGGCTACAAAAATGTGCATACCCTTTGACCCAGCAATATTGCTTCTGGGACTGTATCCCAAAGAGATCATAGAAACACCCATAGTAGGTATTCAATAAATAGCTTCTGAAAATGATCTTTCAATCAAAGAATATTAGTAGGCTTCAGCCATAAAGGTATGCGTGTGCATTCATCCTCTGTTGCTGAAGAAGACCATGCCATCAGAGAAATGATGACATCACTTGCACTTGACTTTGTTCTAAGTGAGGGAGGGCCATGCAGGTCCCCAGCCCCACTTCTCCTCCAGAGCCATCTGAATCCAGTGACCAGATATTCATCAGGATGACTGGAGATGACCCAGAATGAGGCATTTGGGGGTTATGTTACTTGAACATAATATACATTCAATAATGAAAATAACAAAAATTCTAAACACAAACCAAAAAACTTCACCTTACCTGACTGAATTAAATGTAAGCAAAGCATTTCCAATGGATAAGATACACTAGGATAGATGTTCATCATACCTTCACATGCTTTCTTCATCCTAGCAATCTCATGAGGAAACTTAAAAATATAAAGACAAAATGAAACTAAACTAAATATTTGTATTAGTAAGGTATGTTTCTAAATAAAGTTATACTGTGGGTATATATGTAAGAATTTTTGTAAAAAGATATTTGAAAATCTTACTTTAGATAAACACTGAATGAAGTGTCTATAAAGTGTTTCATGTTCTTCACTAGGAATGTTATCTGAGGAGCTCAGAGCATTTTCAAATGCAGTGAAAAGCTAAAAAGACAAGTTATAGACATCATTAGAGAACACTGAAATTATAAATACATCAAATGGAGATTTTATAAGTTTTAAAAGTACAGTGTTCACTGTTTCTTAGTTTCAAAGATCTTCGCATTTATTATATGTAGAGTTCAAGTGTGATTCTTTTCATGAAAAGAAATAGTTTTTTAAGAAGAACAGCATTCAAGTCCAGACAATGTTCCATCTCCCACCTCCAGGCCTTTGTGCATGCCAAGGAGGGACTTCCTGCTTGCTACGACCTTCCTGAACCTAATTTTCTTCAAGATGCAGCTCAGCACAACATACCTACATGAGCCCTTTTCCTGATCTCTCCAGATCAGTATCTGGACATTCCTCTCAAAACCACCTTGGGTTCATTTTGTACATACATTGTATTATATAAATGCTGTTTCTTCCATTGGAATGTAAACAGAAATTGTTTTACTGTTGTCTCTGTATCTCCAATATTTCAGAGTGTGGGAAACTCCCATTAAGGAAACTCCTCTTACTGGCACCTGTTCTGCAAATTAATAGTCTTAAAAAAGCTGAGTAATCTAGTGAAGAAGAGTGCTTGCCAAAGAGTAGGGGATCCTGGGTTTAAGTTCCATATCTCACACCAACTGTTATGTGACCCTGGGGCAAGTTACTTAATTTCTCATTCCCCATGCAATTCTCACAGACTGAGAAGTTAACATCCCTCCCAAAAAACAAAACAATTCACTCACTTTGTAACAGAAGCAATAATAACTATTCCTGTTATAATTTAACAGTCTAACAGAAAAATGACAGGAAATAAATCAAAGAGGAAAACTGCTAATGGCTCTCTGGCTTTACTATGTGTTCATTTTACTACAAACACAAAGCAATCCAGAGACACTGTCAGCATAGTTGAAATAATTTTTTCTAATTAATTCAGTTGTTCTTCAGTAGTTTTTCAAGACATGTCCAATGCTTCATGAGCACATTTTGAGTTTTCTTTGAAGAGAAACCGAAGAGCAGAAAATTGGAAAAGAATTTTTCCAACTAGAGTCTGTGACAAAGGCCTCATTTCTAAAATATACAGAGAACTGAGTCAAATGTACAAGAATACAAGTCATTTCCCAAGTGATAAATGGTCAAAGGATATGAACAGGCAGTTTTCAGAGGAAGAAATTAAAGATATCTACAGTCATATGAAAAAACGCTCCAAATCACTATTGATTAGAGAGACGCAAATCAAAACAACTCTGAGGCACCACATCACACCTATCAGATTGACTAACATGACAAAACAGATGATCAATGCTAGAGAAGATGTAGGAGAGTTGGAACACTAATTCATTGCTGGTAGAGCTGTGAGCTGATCCAACCATTCTGGAGAGCAATATGGAACTATGCTCAATGGGCTACAAAAATGTGCATACCCTTTGACCCAGCAATATTGCTTCTGGGACTGTATCCCAAAGAGATCATAGAAATGGGAAAGGGTCCCACATGTGCAAAACTATTTATAGAGGCTCTCTTAGTGGTGGCCAAGAACTGGAAATCAAGGGGACACTCATCAGTTGGGGAATGGCTGAACAAGTTGTGGTATATGAATGTAATGGAACACTATTGTGCTATAAGAAATGATGAACAGGAAGACTTCAGAGAGGCCTGGAAAGACTTATATGAATGGATGCTGAGTGAAAGGAGCAGAACCAGGAGAACTTTGTACACAACAGCAACCACAGTGTGGAAGGAATTTTCCTGGTAGACTTAGTACTTCATTGCAATGCAATGACTTAAAAAATTCCCAATGGTCTTTTAAGTCAAAATCCTTTTAAGGCACATCCAAGGAAAAGAACTATGGAATTGGATCACAGAATGAAGCAGACCATTTTCTTTTGCATTGTTTTATTTTGTTTTATGGTTTCTCCCATGCATTTTAATTCTTCTATGCAACATGACTAAGGTGAAAATGTATTTAATATAAATGTATATGTAGAACCTATAGACTGTATGCTGTCTCAGGGAAAAACTGGAAAGGGAGAAGAGGAGAGAGAGAGGGAGGAGGGGAAAAAAAATCTAAGAAATATGGAAGTGACTGTAGAACGCTGAAAACAAATAATAAAAAAAAAAGAAAAGAAAAGACACTGAAGTAGTTTGCCACTTCCTTCTCTAGTTCATTTTACAGATGAGTGACTTGCCCAGGGACACAAAGCTAGTAAGTGTCTAAGGTCAGATTTGAACACACATTTGACTCCAGGCCCAACACTCTATCTACTGTACTACCTAGCTGCCCTTTTCTAAGCAATACATACTATTAAAGATTTTATATACAAAGCTCTTAGGGGCAGATAGGTGGCAAAGTGGGTAGACCACCAGCCCTGTGGTCAGGAGGACCTAAGTTCAAATCTGGCCTCTGACACTAGCTGTGTGACCCTGATTGTCTCTCAAAACAAAATCCCCAAAATGCAAAAACGAAGCTCTTATCTTAAATTATATGTACTATATAATTAAAGTATCAGACTAAAATTTAATGTCACATACAATTAAAAAGTCATTTATGACTGAAATGCAATGTGTGAAAAAAAGAAGAAATGTATTGTTTGATATTCTGGTAGTTCAAAATGCCTTCGACAAATCAATGAAGTTACACTGGGGAAATATGACTTAGGAGAAGCTAGCATGTTCTCCAGTTTCCCAATTCTGTTTATCTAATTCAACTCTTCTTTGAAGTGCACTCTATAGTGGGACATGGGCAACATCACCCTTCAAACCAATAGAAAACCTCAGCCCTGTTCTCTACTAAACCTGCTGCTTTTCTAGCTGATACTTTCACTAGACCAGGGACATCATTTATTGCTGTTGAAGTGAAGCCTTAAATCACAAGTACTTGAGTGCTGATTATGATTCAGGAGAGACAAAAGTAGACAAAAGTGACAGTGAATAGAAATAATGAATACTTAAGGTATTGACTAAAGTAGTAAATTCAATAAGAACTCAGAAATAAGAAAGCAGAACATAAGAAATGTCAAAATGCCTCTGGCTAAATGACTCACCAAACCAAATATTCTATCTCTGATTACAAAGACCATTTGTTCTCCATGCTATCACTTCAAATCAATTCAGTGAACAAGTATGGCTCTTAAGAAAAAGAGTAAAACAGTCTACTCTCCAAAAGTTTACATTCTATTACGTACATAAACAAATAAAGATATACAAAACAGACAGAAAATAAGCAGGGGCAGAGGGAGGGGGCACCAGCAGGTAGGAGCACAAAGCAAGGCCAAATATAGAAAGTGGTGCTTGAGCTGAAAATCAAAGCAAAAAAAGAACTTCATGAGGCAGAAGGGAAGAGAGCATTACAAGGAAGAGGAAAGACTGAGGCAAAGGGACAGTGATGAATAACAGGACATCAGGGATGAAAACCAGCAAGAAGGGCATCATTCTGAGGCCCAGAGTGTTGGAGGACAGCAGTGGTCGTGAAGACCTGCGGACTTCTAAGAGACAAGAAGAAAACATACAAAGCCATTAGAGTTCATTTACATTGGGGAGGAGAGAGGGGAGTTGGAGATGGCCAGACCTGAGATTATCTGTGTGGAAAATGAACTGGAGTATGGAGAGACTTGAAGTGAACGGAGCAATTAGGAGGCCACCATCACCAAGAGGTGACAAAGGTTTGATCTAAAGACAGTGACTGTGTGAAAGAGGTCATGTACAGAGAAACAACAAAGCATGACAACTGATTAGACATGCAGAATGAGAATGAAGACTTAAGGATAAAACTGAACTGTTAGAGACTCTTCTCCAAGGAGTCCTGAATGCTCATATAATCCTCTATAAAGAACACACTCTCAATCTCTGGATCTAAATTTTTCTTGAAATAACTTCTATTTTTAGCTCAATGCCACCTTAGGGTAATTCATTCCATTGCCTTTCTAGAATCAAAGCAAGAGATTTTGGCTAACGAGTCAAATACAGTATTTTTTCTTTGACCTCAAATTGCTTCCCATAAGATTCAAATGGTACCTCTTAATTTCAGTATTCAACAAATCAAACTATGTTTAGACTCTCCTCTGTGATTATCAGAGTTTTTGAGTATCCCATTTCTTAGTTTTTGCTTTTCCACAATGAAAATTGTTTTGGAAAATTCCCATCAATCCAATGGCTCCTACATATTTCTTTTCATTATCTCTCTCTGAAACTTCACCTGTTCTATTTCTGTTAAAGGATGAAATCTAAAATTGCATACTGATACGCCTGCAACGCAATTGTGCACATCTCTTAGAATCTGAGAATTGGAAGGGACATACAAAGACTGTTTCTGTTTAGTTGTGTTTTGGTTTCTGATTCCACTGCCTTCTGAAAGCAGCAGCAAGATAGATGATCTGCCCCAAAGAGAGAACTGACAGCGCTATATGACTGTCCTATCCTAACTCAGTGTAACACCCAAATAGAAAAAGGAGCCAACTAATCCATAATGGCCCTGTGGGCTATATATATTGACTTAGTTGAAAAATGTAATGTAAAATGTAAATGTAATATTATTTGTTTCATTATATTTTTATATATTGTTAAATATTTCCCAATAACATCTGGATCTAGTTTGGGCCACATTTGAGTGTTGTGCGTCAGCTGTTTGACGCTGCTTTTCTAAATGCACTGTTCACTATCAAATAAAGAAGTGAACGGAAGTTATTAAGGATGGAAAAGTCAACATTTAGAAGACAATTGCAAATTGTTCAAAAGTAAAACAGAATTACTGAGTAACATAATCAAGTCATAAAATCTTAGTGCTGAAATGGATTACAAAGATTATCAAGTTAATAGGATTCAGAGCCAAAGAGAATTCGAGATCAACTAACCCAAGCCTCTCATTTCACAGACAAGGACACTGAGGCTGAGAGAGGTGAAATGATATAACGAAAGTGACACCACTAGTAGCAGAGGGCAGAGCCAGCGCTAGAACCAAGAATCACCAATGCCTTTAGACTCTGAAATTCTGTGAACTATGTAAATATATATGCATGTACATATACACTATATATGTAAAATAAAATTACCAATTGCTGAATTTCATCATTTTCTTCCTCAGTATTCTCAGCCAGTAACTGAGTTAACTTAATCCACAGCTGGTAAACCTCTTGATTCTCTGCACCATCTTCCTTTCTTGTTTTGATCAGCCTGTGCCATGTTTGAGCCACCTGTCCACAAGGAGAAATGAAATAGTATTCAAAAAATGAAAAACCTGGTCACAAACTGAACTTTATGTTTATCAAGTTATTCTTACTTTTTATCAATTAATTCTAAATAAATTTTTAAAAATGATATTTAGAAGCAGCATTCTAACCTTCTGTGAATTGAGATGAACACATAAACTCAATAAATATTTATTAAGAACCTACTATGTGCCAGGCACTATTCTAGTTGCTGGGAATACAAAGATCAAAAAAAATACAAGTCTATCTTCAAGGAGTTTACAGCTTTTTGGGGTAATCAACATGCCCATGGAAAATTAAGTAAGAACATATACAAAGTAAATCCAAAGCATCTTGTGGAGAAGAGCACCAGTCACAGAGACAGCTGGACTAGACCTCCTAGTGGCTCCCAAACCGAGTCTTGACAAAAGCAGGGATTCCATATGGCAGAGGAGAGAGAGAGAGTATTACAGGGATAGGGGGACAGCCTGTGCAGAGTCACAGAGAACTAAGAAATGGATGAGCATATACATCAAGCACACCAGCCTCACTAGAATATGCAATATATGAAAGAGAAATACTGCGCTGGAAAGCCTAGAAATGCAGCTTAAAGTCAGCTTTTAAAAGGCTTTAAAATACAAGTTTGTATTTTATTCTTTTAAATACAAATAGCAGTACATTTTGAACTGGAGTTTCTTGACCAGGGAAATCATATGGTCAGACCTGTGCTTTAGGTATATTAATCTGGCAGCTGTGTAAAGAATGGATTGGTTAGGAGGGGAAATGGATGTAGAAAGGCCAAATGGAAGAATGTTGTAATGATATAGGAGAGATGATGAAGATCTGAACTAGTGTGGTAGCTGTGGGAGAATAAAATCAATGTTGGGTCATAAAACTCTTCCACCAGGCCCCTCATTATACAGATAAGGAAACAAAGATTCAGGGAGATTAAACAGGCTGCCAAAGGTCAGTTGAGCAAGGAAGCATCTGATGCTGGGTCCTCTCACTTTAGAGCCACTGATTGTTCTTTCCACTACAGTACCGGGGAGGAACTGGGGAGGACTCTGAGGTTATGTACCTCAGTCACAATAAAAATGGTGAAGCCATCAACAGAAAAAAAACAACTTAAAATGAGGGGAGAATTTAGGGGAAAGGTAAGTTCTGTTTTTAGACATGGTGAGTTTGCAATGTCTACAGAACATCCAAATTACTGATGCCCACTAGGTAGCTGGTGAGATGGGACTAGATTTCAAGATGAGACTGGGTCTGAATACAGAGATCTAGGAGCTGTCTGCATAAATAAGGTAAGTGAACCCATGGAAGCTAATGAGATCACTAGCAGGGAGAGGGTCAAGAATGAAGAGGGCCCTGGACAGAGCCCTAAGATGGACACACAAAGAGGGAAGACGATCCAGCAGAGGAGACTGAGAAGCAACAGAGTCTGGAGGAGAGCCAGAAGAGAACAATGTCACAAACTCTCAAATACTCTACATCCCCTCCCCCCTCTCCCATCTTACAGAACTCTCCAAGTACACCTGGTATAATCCAGCTAATTTTCCCATCTTTGTTCCCTTTAATATAATCTTATCTCCTTTATAAGTATATCTGGAAAAGTGATGCTAAAGTCCACATGTAAAAATGTAAAGACTTTCCTTAGTGCTGAAAAAGATATATTTTTTTTAATGTCCATAGATCTTTTCCACCTTTCTGCTGTTTGCTGACATCCTTCCGGTTTCATCCATAAATGCTCTAAGTATCTTTGCTTAACTGGGTTGCTTGGTTTCATTTTATTAAAGCTATCATTAAACTGGTTATACCCTCCACAGCTTTTGTTGTTTCAATGAAGCAACAGTGTATGTGTGTATATGTGTGTGTGTATGTATATATGTACATATATATACAAATACACACACAGTGTGTACATATGTGTATATATATTCAGATACACACACACACACATACACACATAAACATACAATTTTCCACCAATCTCTTCTCTAAGATTTTACAAATGTGTTTATATTCTAAACTGGTGCTGTCCTTGAATGCTTTATCTCTTTACCTGCAAGGAAGTTACACATTTACTGAGAAAAGGTGCTTCTGGGGTTCTTTTGAATTTCATCAGTTAAACTTGTACACATAATTATAGTTGTAGTCAATTTTTGTATCCTTTCTTTAGTCAAGATTCCAACATTTGTTGTCAACTTATTTAAATAGGTCAGGTTACAGTGATTTTCATTGCAAATCTCTTTTTTCCAGCTTTTTTTAAAATTTTGATCTTTATTATAGCAAGTATGTCACCTGACTATATACAAACAGCCAATTCAAGAATGATGCTATATTAGTAATAGTAACCAATATATAACCAGTAATTTCCTAGGGTTTTTTAGAGGCAGCTAGGAGGGTGACCCTAGAGAAGTTACTCAACCACCATTTGCCTCAGCTTCCTTATCTAGAGAATGGTGGTAACAATAGCACTTACCTCCCAAGGTTGCTCTGATGATCCAATGAGACAGTAATTGTACAGTGCTTAGCATAGTTCCTGGCACACATGAAGTTCTACATAAATTTTAGCTACAATTATTATTTTAAAATATAATCAATTTCACTTTTGCCATGTTCCTCAAAGCTTTTCCACGATTATGGAACATGCTAGAGCAGCATGTACTACTCTGGCAAAGCCTTCAAGAAAACAAGGCACCTCAATGATAAATCAGAATAGGTTTTTTTTAAAGGATTCAAATCCATACTGCCCTTATTTTAGAAACATAGAAAAGATACTAGAGGTATAATTATTCCCTTTTCTTCTCAATGGCATACAGCATAGGCTTCAAAAACTTCAAAAACTGGAAATTCAATTTCATTACACTGTGGTAAGACTTTTAAAATTTAAATTAAAAATAACTTTTTTAATAATGGCTTTATAGCAAACCAAGTCTACAACCCCCAGAAAATTACTAACCAACCTCCAAGTATTTCTTTTCTTGGTGATAAAGATCCACAAGCTTCTTACAGACATCACACCACTTCTGCTTGTCAACACTTGAAAAAACAGAAATGTATTAAAGTAGTTGAAAAAGCAATCCCTAAAATTTACAACAACACTCACTGCTATTTACTGGGAGCTATTGCTAAACTCTCATATTACAAATAAAATATTCATGCAGAAGTGGGCCTAAATAACCATCCCCAAAACAAAGGATCACAATTTAGGGCTTTGTTTTTAATGCTGTGAATTAATATTTTATAATTTTATGGTAATTTATTTATAAAATTAATTTAAGCTTATATTTTATAAGATTATAATATCTTGGGAAAATTTACAGAAAGACATAGACAAAGAAATCCAAACAGGATGAGAAGGCTTTGAAGAGGCTGCAATCTGCATTAGCAGAGAAGGTACCCCACACCAAAAACCTAAAATCTCTATGGAGATTCTATGGCATTCCATTAGAAGAAAAACGTCTGACTCTCAAGGTCTGTCATTTAAGTAAAGTTTTAAATCAACAGCTTATTCTAATTTGAGCTTACCAAGTAAATAGTCTTTTACCATATGTTCATTACCTTTCATAGAGATCCAAGAGCTTTTGGTAGACAGTGATCAAGTCATCTTTGGCATCTGTATAGTTAGATTTCTCATATAAACTTGCTAACCCCTAAACGAATGAGTAGTCAGTCAATTTTCCAAAAATATACAATATTCAACACATGAAATTTCTTTAAATATGTACCACACTGCTTAAAGTTGATGGATCATTTGCAATATTTCTATGATTAAAGGTTAAAACACAATCCCCAAATCCCAAAATAGCATAACCTATATGATACTGTGCTCTATCGTATGAGCAAGGAAAAACAACATTTTTTTGCCTCACTATTCAACAGTCATTAGATTATAAAAGCAATTAGCTATTCTAAGTGTAGTTATATAAAAGTATCTTTACTTAGAAAAGCAGTATGGTATAACAAAAAGAACACATGTTCTGGAATCAGAAGACCCTTAAGCTAAAAATCTCATCTCTGCCACTTATTAGCTGCGTGTGAGCTTGTGCACGTCACCGCACCTTTCCCTAGGGTCTATGTCTCCTATTCTGTATTCTTTTGCAGAAAATACTAAACCAGGATAATTTATACCTATATTAGTTTAAAAAAAAAAGCTAAACCAGGAAAGACACTTAAATATTAAATCTGGAGAGTATCATAAGCAGTACTAAAACGATCAATATATAAAACACAACTAAAATGTGTTCAATCAGTAAAACACTGGACAAATTTTTCTTCAATAAATATTTTTAATTCAATTTCCTGCAAGGATACTGAAAAAAAAAAAACAAACCCAGAAATTTACGTATAAGAACCTTTTGATGAATTTTACAATCAAACTTAACAGGTCTGTAAATCTAATTATTAATTATATAATCAAGTTGAATGTCAAATTGTGTCATTTAAAAGGCTATTCAACTCAAAATATTTCACATTCAAACTCTGAGGTTTGAAATGTCCTGTTACCTCTACCCTGAGATTGGTAATAAGCTAGTTAATCCTCTGAAAAAACAGCACCACATTCATCCAACGTCCCACACACCTGCCAGGCCAGTAACTGGTCAGGCTCTAGCTCAGCGGCTTTCTTGTAGGCCCCCTGCGCTTGATCAGGCTGCTCCAGCTCCGCGGCCGCCACGCCGATGAAAACCCAGGCGTTGTAGTTATTCTTCTCTTGCTTCAAGACGGTCTGCTCAGAGGGTGAATAGTAATTGAACAGTAGTTCATTAAATCATGCCAAACCCACCCATCTCCCAAAACACATCAACCAATTTAAGAGCCTAGGTTATTTTAAATTATATATTTGGTTTTAAAATACATTTATGTAATTTTACTGCCTTCAATTTGCCTTCTTGTCTATAACTGAACTAATACTTAAACCGGTCTGCATTCCCTCAAGCTTGTTGTGAAGAAACTAGCCTGGAAATGAAATTCACTGTAGAAAGTAAACTGACAAAAAGACATTGAGAATTGACCAATTTCTTTTTAGAATGGAAAATTCCCCAAATACCACAAACTAGACTTAGTAAAATCCAATTTCTGAACATTTAAAACAAGGTGAGTTACCTAAAACTTCATCTTCATCCTCACATTTATTCAATTCCAGATCTCAGCTCATTCCAACCCACTAAACTCAGCTCATCTGACAGTTCCCTTTGACCTATACCACTATTATTTCTATTTACCATGATCCCAGACTTGTCTATACAATCTTCAAGGGGTATAATTTTTGCAGTTGTATCAGTATTCTGTAGTGTATACCATTACTATGAAGATTTATTTTTCAGTTACCTCACAGAAGAAATTAATGTAGGGATTGCTTTTACAAATGACAGTATCTAAAAGTAAGGCTGATCCATGGGAGAAAAAAAAAATCTCAGTAGCCTAGTAAATTGTGCGTTGGAGAAAACATTAGTCTTAGAGTAAGAAGACCTGCGTTCAAATACCAGTTCTCCAGTTACTAACTGGATGATTGTATTCAAGTTACTTAATGTCTCAAGGCCTTAGTCCCCTCATTGGTAAAATGAAGGACAGTGAATTAAGTGGTCTCAAAGGTCCCTCCTAACTCTAATATTCTGTTTCTGTCCACTATTACTAACTACACATACTATGCTATCCAGAGGACATGATCTACAATTCCACAATTTTTACTGGCTAGAATAGTTCATATTTTTGTCATCTATAAGACATTCTAGCAACAACATGCCCCTGGCACTGGTATACTAAACAAGTTCAGTTACTACAAAGAAGGGATTGTACCACCTACTGAAAAATGCCCACACCAAAGATGTAAGAAATTACACAAATATGTGCCGTAGAGACCGACAGAATCATAGCAAATGTGTTATGGTGAAGTCATTTCAGTATTAGATATTCACATAGCTTCAAGACTGATCTGCATTCCCGATGCTACATAAGATAGATTGGCTTTTCAAATTAAACACTTTCTCCAGTCTGTGATTTTTCTTCAGCTGAACATAACTCTTTTAAATTGCAGGCTACTTGGTGATGCTGTGTAAATACCTTTCTAAATAGTACAGAGTATAATGCTAATGTAAATAATTAATAAACATCTCTTAGCATGTATTAATGTAAAATTAATAAAGTATCTATTAGTATGTAATTTCATATATACTTCAAGGCGCTGAGTTTCATCTCATTCTTCCACCAGTACTGACTGCAATCCACTTTCAACTTGGTAGAAGGTCTTCAAATGTTCTAATCGCCAAAAATTTGATCATCCTAAGAAGAAGACTGGTTTGAAGGCTGTGCAAAACTAAACTAGACTGGTTCATGGATAAAGAACAAAATCCGTTCCCAAGCCCATACCTGTAGACTTTCTAGCTTGATAGGCTATCCCAGAGTGCCAGTACTTCTGGCACAGACTTTCAAAATCAAGAATTACCACCAAGGCACAATAAGGACTTTAGTGGAAATGTTCTAGTAAAATTCAAATTACCAATATATTAAATTCCAATATCTTGTTTTGCAAGATATCTAACTAGGTGGTAGGGTTAGAAAGATGAAAAGACTGATGATCACCCCTACCCCCATTAAGGAGTTTATAATCTTGGGGCAGTTAGGTGATGCAGAGGATAGAGTGCTAGGCCTGGAGTCAAGAGGACCTGAGTTTGAATCTGATCTCAGACACTGACTCCCTGTGTGAACCTGGGCAAATCACTTAACCTGTTTGCCTCAGTTTCATCATTTGCAAAATGGAGATAACAACAGCACCTACCTCCCAAGGTAGTTCTGAGGTTCAAATGATGTAATAACTGTAAACTGCTTTGGTACAGTGGCTGGCTGACAGTATATGCTATATAGACGTTAGCATTATTATTAGCTATTATTAATCTAGCAGAAAAGATACGCAGACAGATTAACTTACGGAAAGGATGTGATAAACCCAAGGAAAGAAACAAAACACAGTAAAATAAGGAGATATTTCCTGTAAGAGTGAGGGGGGAAAAAAAAAATCAGAAAATGCTTCACAGCAGGGATGCTTAAGATATCCCTTGAAAGCAGAAAATGGGAGACAGACTATTCTGAGAATGAGTGATAGTGACTTTTGCTTATGTTCACTCACTTCAGTTGTGTGCAACTCATTGTGATACAATTTGAGTTTTTCTTGGCAAAGATGCTGAAGGAGTTTGCCATTTCCTTTTCTAGCTTATTTTACAAATGAGAAAATTGAGGCAAAGAGAGTTAAGTGACTTTCCCAGGATCACACAGCTAGTAAGTGTTCAAGGCCAGGTTTGAATTTATGAAGATGGATCTTCCTGACTTCAGGCCTGGCACTGAATCCATTATACCATCTAGCTGCACAATGGTGACTAGTCCAGTCTGACTGGAACACAAAAACATATAATGGAGAATAGGGCACTAGGTCAAAAAGTAGAGTGGAACCTAAATGTGAAAGCCCTGGAATGCCAGAATAACAAATCTACACTTTATTTCGTGAGCAAGAGGGGGCCATTTGAATTTTTATGAGCAGAAAAGAACATCATCCTGGGCAACATCCTTTGTGGAGATATGAACTGGCAACTTCCTCAGCAGCCACACATAGCTTGCCACTAAAGTTCTTAGCACCATCAAACGGGCACAGACATTGGTGGAAATGGTACTGAAGATGTTTCACCATCTGCTCTGCCACTGCCCTCTAAGAACTTGCAACGCATCCCTCTTATACACATATGTTGTCTCTCCTTGTCAGAATGGGAGTGGCATGAAAGAAGAGACTATCCAGTTTTCTCTATTTGTCTCCCCAGTACTCTGAACATAAGTGTTGAATAAATGCTGTTTCATTCATTCACGATTATAGATCAGTGTAAGGATTTCAAAGAAGAGGAACTGGAGGAAAAACCAGTTAAGAAACTAGTATAATAATTTAGGTAAAAGGTAAGGTCTTGACCAGGACAGTATCAGAGAAGACAGGCAACAAGGCAGACCTATTTCTTTTACTATTTCATGAAAATTTTGATTTGTCAAAGAACTGTAAATTTAATCTTGCTACAATTAACTCTAAAAAACTATCTCGGTCCTTATTGTTGCTATACAGCTATTTTTATTATGATGCTATTTGATAAGAAGATTGGTTTATTCATGTGTAGATGCTTTAACAATTATCACAGGAATTATCAGGAGTATGTTCATCCAGATTAGAAGTCAAAACACATAATTTTCATGTATCTAACTGGCCCTAAGTTTTCTACTTCTGGTCACCTCATATTCAGGTACTAAGTATCTGCAAATGAGTCAGTAACATATTACCTTTGTAGGAGAGTTACGGTGAGAATCATTAATGTGACAAGTACACAGGCTCTATGCAAATGAAGATTTCTAGAACCTGTGATATTTGGAAAAACCTACAAAGCTAAAACCATCTTACCATCACTTACTGTTTCACAAACACAAAGATAGTTTAAGAAGCCAATTGTGAGTAGGACACACCCTGAGCAATTTGGGCGTTTCTTCCAAGAACCTACCACAACAACTTACCCTCAGTAACGGAAACAATGCCATAGTCCTTTCATTATCATCAGGGGCCCAAGGAAGCAAAAGTCACCATACAACAGCGTTCCTTCCCTATTACCTGCTCTTTCATCACTGGACTAAAAAATGTCTTGTCCTGGTTTCCAAACCTAAGGCTCTACATGGAATCTGCATGGCATTACAAAAATGTTGTCTCATTTGAGTCTCACAACCACCCCAGGAGATAGGTGCTGTTATTATCCTCATTTTACAGATGAGAAAACTGAGGTAGAGAGAGGTTAAGTCACCTGTCTGGGGTCAGGAAACTAATATAAAGTATCTGAGACATGATTAGAACTCAGGACTTCCTGACACTCTACCTATTGTTCCATGTAGCCACTCCAACTGTAAAAAGCAAGCAGTGTCACACTCAGTACCTACAGTACACGAGTAATATAAATTCCTAACTGCAGGAACTGTAACAGAGCAATATGTTCAATCAACTGAATTATGTTATTGCATACAACAAAATCTTACATGTACATGATTATATGAAGAATTATCATATCTATAAAATCTATAAGCTCCACCACTAGACCATGCGCTCCTTGAGAGCAGGGACTGTTTTCTGCCTTTTTTTATACATTCAGTACTTAAAGGTATGGTACCTTTAAGTGCCACAAGAGGGGCTTGAAAGCTAGTACAACTGACTACGGTATGTTTTTTTAGCTAATGGACTGAAAGGTTCTTCCCAAAAAAACAATATATGAAATAAAAACTGAATGCAACAGCCACATATATTCTACTATTTATCTCCAAACAAAATTAATCAACCTCATGATTATATATTTTTTGTGTGCTTAGGCTATGTCTGATCAGTTCATATGCACACTCATAGGCAGTGCCTATAAATGAGTTGATAATATAACTAATTTTAGTAAAATTTGAAGACTTCTATTACCTTACAATGTTTTAAAGCTTCCTTATAGTCTTTGCTTCTTATTGCATCTCTGGCACTTTTCAATGCTGTCTTCACCTGCTTATTTGACATCCTATTAACAAAAAGAAATGACATTACAGTAACATCTCACTTATACAGGAAATAGATTTCCAGCAACTTTAACTCACATAATACAATATGTCACTTGAAAGCAGCTTTCAGGAATATTGGAAAAAAGCAAAAATCAATGAACTTTGTTTTGTGAAAAAAACATGAAACTGCTACCCTGACATTGTTACAAATGAAATTAAGGTTAATAATTTAACAAACTTGGCTACTTGGTTTCCCCAGGGAACCATTAATTCTATCAGTTATACTGTACAGCAACCAGAAATATGAAGCAATGTAGAAGTAAAAGGCAATTTATCTTATACACCCTTGTTCTATGAAAATAAAGCTTACGAAATATGGTTTAGCCTTTTCTTCATAATGTAGTCATCATTATGAATATTAATTATGCAAAAATATTGTCAGTTTATCAAGGTGTGTAAAGGACTGCTTGTTTTCTTTTTGTTTGTTTTCTCAAGGCAATCAGGGTTAAGAGATTTGCCCAATGTCATGCAGCTAATAAGTGTCAACTGGGGAGGACAGTTTTGAACTCAGGTCCTCCTAACTCCAGGGCTGGTTCTGTTCACTGCATCACCTAGCTGCCACAAGACTGCTTGTTCTCATATTAAACTGTTGTTCTTTTTTAGTTACCAAGTGAGAAAAGAGGATTGAAATCACAGAATTTCCAAGGTGAAAAAGAACTTAGCAGTCAATTATTTCTACCCACACCTAAAAGGAATCCTCATTATACTATACCTAAAACAAAGTTAACCATAGGCCAGAAGAATTACATTTTAAAAAGATTCCCATCAAAAATGGTTAAGATTTTTAAAAAGGAGTAACCTTTGGTATGGAAATAAGTATGGAGAATCAAAAAGGTAAGGAGTTACTCCATCTAATGAGAAAATTCCTCCTCAAAATCCTTTATCTGCTTAGCTAAAATTACCCCCACACACAAATACACTTTTAAGCTCTAAACGCTTAAAAAATTACTGCCAATCTCTCATCTGCATAAATTCCTCAGGGAAAAATATTAAAGCAAAGTCAGAAAGAAATTGTGACTTTCCTATGGGATTAAACACACTCAGAAAACTTAGCACATAACTAAGATTTAAGTCATAAGATATATTACAAAATTAACTGAAATAGATTTTAATTTGTCATAACTGAGCTTGGAGATTTGCACTTCTATTTTAGCAACTACACCCAAGGAACTTCACAGCTTTATATGAAGGAAAGAAGTGTAATTTGGGGAAATAACTTGAAGCCAAAAAAGAAAGCAGGATTCACGTGTTGTTATTTTTCAATTCATCATCCTTACCATAAAGCTGAGTTCAAACCACTTGAAACACGGCTCTGTCTTTGGCCTGGTTCTGGCTGATATTTTATCAACCAGTTGGATGAAAGTATGGATGATATACTTATCAAAATTTCAAAGAAAAAATAAGGAGTGGAGAGAATAACACATAGAACAGCAGAATGGGTGCCCCGACATCTTAACAAAGCTAAAATTCAAAGATGAAATTTAAGAGGAACAAATTTACAGGCCAAAGCCAAGGTTTACTATCTATACTGTTTACCATATAGAAAGTAAATAATCAGACAAAAGGCACTTATTAAGCACCGACAACGAAACTTAGTACTACATTAAGCACTGGGAATGCAAAGACAAAATAACGAACAGGTCCCCATTCTAAAAAGAGATTACATTCTATCAGGGGAGACAACACATACATATAATTCTATTTAGAATAATTGTAAGGTTGTCTGGGGAAGAAGGGCACTAGCAGTTGAGGAGACTGGATTTATGAAAAAGTAGTATTTGAGTTTATTCATGAAAGAAGGGATTATACCAGGCAGAGAGAGAGAGAGAGAATGCAGTATTTCAGGCATGCAAAGGTACAAAGACAAGAAAGAGAGTATCATATGTGAAAAACAGGAAGAATCTAGAATATGAAAGGGGGGAATGATGCGTAAACAAACTAGAAAGGTAGGTTGAGACTAAGCGGTGAAAAACTTTAAAAGCAAAGTTTATGTTATCCTACAGGCAATACTATGGGGAAAGACGTGGCTAAAAAGCATTTCACATAGACCTGTGAGTTTTAATAGACTATTAAGATAAGTGAGTCAGCAGTGAGGTATTATAGGCCAATAAGCTAATGTAATATTAGCTGGCAGCACTCAGATTGAATTTTGCCAAACCAAATCCCATCAGACAAATATGGTAAAGAGAAATCAACACTAAAACCAGAAGATGTGGTTTAAATCCTAGTTTAGCCTCTGCAAGTCTCAGTTTTCTCATGTGCAAAATGGGGATCAGAGGATTTGGCTAGCAGAGATGTTAGAGGTCACCTGTTCAGATGAGAAAACAGGTCCACAAAGTAACTTTCTCAAAGTCATGCATGCAGTAAGCTGCAGTCGCAACATCTGAACCCACATCCTTTGACCCCAATTTTTCTTCTATTTCTACTATAGTGAATAGCTTTCTGAAATAAGTTTTTAATTATTAATTTTTCAACATTCATTTCCACAAATTTGAGTTCCAACTTTTCTCCCCTTCTCTCCACTCCCCCACCCCCACATGCCAAGCATTCTGATTACCCCTTCCCCCAATCTGCCCTCTCTTCCAACATCCCTCCTTTCCCTTATCCCCATCTGCTCCTTAGTCCTGTAGGGCAAGATAAATTTCTATACCCCATTACCTGTATTTCTTATTTCTCAGTTGTATGCAAAAATACTAAATATTTGTTCCTAAAATTTTGAGTTCCAACTTCTCTTCCTTCCTCCCTCCTCACCCATCCCCACTGAGAAGACAAGCAATTCAATATAGGCTATACATGTGTAGTTATGCAAAACACTTCCATAATAATCATGTTGTGAAAGACTAACTATATTTCCTTCCATCCTATCCAGCCCATTTTTTCTATTCTCTTTTGACCTTGTCCCTCCTCAAGTGTTTACTTCTAATTGCTCCCTCCTCCCATTTGCCCTCCCTTCCAATCATTCCCCCCACCCTGCTATTATCCCCTTCTCCCATACTTTCCTGTATTGTAAGACAGGTTTTCACACCAAATTGAGTATGCATGTTATTCCTTCCTTGAGCCAAATGTGATGAGAGTAAAGCTTCACTTTTTCCTTCTCATGTCCTCCCTTTTTCCCCTCCATTTGAAAAGGCTTTTTCTTGCCTCTTTTATGACAGGTAATTTGCCCCATTCCATTTCTCCCTTTCTCCCCCCAATATATTCCTCTCACCCCTTAATTTTATTTTTTTAGATATAATCCCTTCCTATTCAACTCGTGTGTGTGTGTGTGTGTGTGTGCGTGTGTGTGTGTGTGAGAGAGAGAGATCCCACCAACTACCCAAATACAGAAAAAAGTTTCAAGAGTTACAAATATTATCTTTCCATGACGGAATGTAAACAGTTCAACTTTAGTAACTCCCTTATGATTTCTCTTTCCTGTTTACCTTTTCATGCTTCTCTTAATTCTTGTTTTTAAAAGTCAAATTTTCTTTTCAGCTCTAGTCTTTTCATCAAGAATGCTTGAAAATCCTCTATTTCATTGAATGTCAATTTTTTCCCCTGAAGTATTATACTCAGTTTTGCTGAATAGGTGATTCTTGGTTTCAATCCTAGTTCCTTTGACCTCCAGAATATCATACTCCACGCCCCTCAATCCCCTAAGTAGATGCTAAATCTTGTGTTATTCTGATTGTACTTCTACAATACTCCAATTGTTTCTCTCTAGCTGCTTGCAATATTCTCTCCTTGACCTGGAATTTGGCTACAACGTTGCTAGGAGTTTCTCTTTCTGGATCTCCCTCAGGAGGTGATTAGTGGATTCCCTCAACATTTATTTTGCCCTCCGGTTCTAGAATATCTGAGCAGCTTTCCTTGATAATTTCATGAAAGATGATGTCTAGGCTCTTTTTTTTTTGGTCATGGCTTTCAGGTAGTCCCGTAATTTTCCAGGTCAGTTATTTTTCCAATGAGACATTTCACATTATCTTCCCTTTTTTCATTCTTTTGGTTTTGTTTGGTGATTTCTTGGTTTCTCAGAAAGTCATTAGTCTCCATCTGCTCCATTCTAATTTTTAAAGTACTATTTTCTTCAGTGAGCTTTTGAACCTCCTTTTCCATTTGGCTAATTCTGCTTTTTAAAGCTTTCTCTTCTCCTCATTGGCTTTTGGAACCTCCTTTGCCAATTGAGTTAGCCTATTTTTCAAGGTGTTATTTTCTTCAGTCTATTTTTGGGTCTCCTTTAGCAAGCCATTGACTCAACTTTTCATAATTTTCTTGCATCTCATTTCTCTTTCGAATTTTTCTTCCACTTCTCTTGATTTTCAAAATCCTTTTTGAGCTCTTGCATTGCCTGAAATCACTGAATATTTATTTTGGATGTTTGGGATACAGAAACCTTGACTTTTATGTCTTTCTCTGGTGGTAGGCATTGTTCTTCCTCATCCGAAAGGACGGGAGAAGATACCTGTTCACCAAGAAACTAATCTTCTATAGTCTTATTTTTTTTTCCATTTTTTGGGCATTTTCCCAACCAGTTACTTAACTTTTGGGTTCTTTGTCAAGAGAAGGGTATACTCTGGGGACCTGTAAGATCTGAGTTCCTCCAAGGTGACACAATCAAGCCTGCACATTGATCTGGGAGCAACCAGAAACTTTTATGCCCAGAATCTGCAAGTAGTAGAATTTCCTCTTGACAACCACCTCACCTATAGTTCTGTCATGCCAGTACTCAGGGCAGAGGTTCAGATCAGCTGCTCAATTTCCCCAGGGCTTTAGGCAGAGGGCTCCAACACTGGATGTCTGTCTGCGTGGGTCAAGGCTGGGCTTGCTCCACTCCACATCAAGTACAACAGACCTTTCCCATCGGCCTTCCAGGTCATCCTGGGCTGGAAGTGTCCTCCATTCTGTCGTTCTGTGGCTTCTGCTGCTCTAGAATTTGTTGAGAGTCACTCTTTACAGGTATTTTACGGGCTGTGGGGGAAAAACTACAGTATGTGCACCTTTCTACCCCTCCATCTTGCCAAGGCCCCTGAAATAAGTTCTTAATAAACTGAAAGGTCCAATTTTTATCTAACTGTGAATTGTTATTACTGGATTCTGAATATTGTACTGTAAAAGGACCACTGAAAAGTTACAGTGTATCATGGGGAAGATTTCTAGCAGGAGGACATTGAGCCACAAACTACACTGGAGAAGCTAAGAACAGTTACCATGGAAGAGGTGGCAAGGCCCAAAGAACTGTACTCAGATATTAAAGGACTGTCAGGTGAAAGAGGTATTAGCTTTGTTGTGCTTGGCCCAGAAGACAAAACAAAACAATAGGCAGATTTTTGAAGAGCTGCAAATTTTGGCTTCTTAATAGAGTTGTCGAAAAATGGAAAGGGCTGATTTTGTAGTACAAAGTTCTCTATAATTCAAAGGAAAGACTTTAAAGCTACTTACTAGGTGTTTTGCAAATCAAATTCATACTTCAGATAAAGGCTAATGTTGGATGAGATGACTTCTTAAGATTCTTCCAACTCAGAGCTCTGAGCTGATCCAACCATTCTGGAGAGCAATTTGGAACTATGCCCAAAGGGCTATAAAAATGTGCATACCCTTTGGACCAGCAACACCACTGCTAGGTCTATATCCCAAAAAGATCATAAAAACAGGAAAAAAATTCACATGTATGAAAATATTATAGCAGCTCTTTTTGTGGTGGCAAAGAATTGGAAATTATAGGGATGTCCACCAACTGGGGAACAGCTCATCGAGTTGTGCTAATTACAAATGTACTGGAATACTATTCTGCTATAAGAAATGATAAGCAGATGGACTTCAGAAAAACCTAGAAAGATTTATAGGAACTGATGGTGAGTGAAATGAACAGAACCAGGAGAATATTGTACATAGTAACAGACCCCTTGTGGGATGACTGACTTTGATAGACTTAGCTCTTCTTAGCAACACAAGGATCTAAGACAGTTCCAAAACACTCATGACGGAAAATGCCATCCACATCCAGAGAAAGAACTTTGGAGTCTGAATGCAGATGGAAACACACTTCTTGCTCTCCTTTTCTTTTGTTGTTTTGTTTTGTTTCTTCTCTCATAGTTCCTCCCATTAGTTCTAATTCTTCTTTACAACATGACTAATGTGAAAATGTTTAATATGAGTGTATATGTAGAGCCTATATGAAATTGCACACCATCCTGAGGAGGAGGAATGAGGGAAGGAGAAATTTTCAAACTCAAAATCTTATAGAAGTGAATGTTGAAAACTAAAAATAAATTATATTTTTAAAAAAAGATTCTTCCAGTTCCAGAAATTATTTGATTCTCTGATACATTTTTGTTACCAAAACAGAGGCTTTAGATCTATAATAACTTTTAAAAATTGCATATATTTCCATTTTGTTCCTATCTTTCATCTCTTTCCTCCAAAAATTCCCAATTTACACAGGTAAATAAACTCAGAACCTAGACTACCTAGGGCCAGGATTTTAACTACTAAAGTCCTATGCTGTCACACACTATCATCTTATTTTAAGAGATTTGAATATCTTTTCTCTGAAGAATTCAAAACATGGGAGAGTTCATCTGCTTCAAAAAATGAGCATTTTATCCCCCATTAATAAAATCAACTTCATTATCTACTACCAATAATAATGTCTTCAATTTATCTAGTGATTATCCTTCATTTCATATACATTTGAGTTACTTATCTTTAAAACATGCCTGGGAGGTGAACTGGGAGGCTGTGCCACACCAAATTTTGCACATGTGTAAGATGGAGGCAGTGGGATGGCTCACTGGATAGAGGGTTGGGCCCAAAGACAAGAAAACCTGAGTTCAAATTCAGCTTCAGACACTTATTAGCTTTGTGATCTTAGACAAGTCACTTACTTATTTCCTTTACCAGCATTTCAGATAAAGAAAATGCAAGCTTACACATGAAAGGAAATAAGGCTAAAAGTTCAAAAAAGTTTCTCCAGTAATTTTAACAATAAAAAGAAAACTCAATATGGAACTTAGGAAATTTAATTTTAAAATACATCAAAAGTCTTAACTTTTAACATTCTATAAGCTATCTAAATTCATCATTCTACTCTAATAATTTTTAATCATCACAAATCATATTAGTCTCCCAGCAAATAAAGTCCTATAAAACTTAAGCTTAGTATTAAAAACAAATTTTATTATCTTTTCATGGTCTGTTCATTTAAAATCTGGTCTCTCAATGGAGCTGAGAGAAGAGCTAAACAGAAATAAAAGAGCAGAAGTATTAATAAGGGAAAAAAAAAAATCAACCTATTAGGCCAAGTCTTTCTTACCTTCTTATATTCAAGAAGAGATGTCAAAGCGACTGAGGACAACCTCTAGAGGTAGAAAAGCCAAGGCCAGGAAAGCACTTCTCCACCTAACATAAGGTACTTAAAAAGTTGAAGTAAAATGTAGCTACTATGTAAAATACTTACCTGCAATCTGGATTTCATGTTATTTATAAGGCAAGAATGAAACTTTCTGATGGCTACAACCAGACATAAAATTTTTAAAAATATGACTTTGGTAACTTTTACTTCATGATCTTACCTGACAATTTTCTTGACTTAAATTTGTAAGTGCAGTTATCAGACACTTTTTTTTAAAGGATTATAATAAATCTTGATTGGAGAGGTCAGTAAACTTTAATGTTAAAATTCACATTAAAATTTCTTCAAGTTGAAGAATCCTTTAGTAAAAGTATCCGCAAACTGTGAAAAATGATCATTGTTAGTTTTGATTTTTCTGATAAATAGTATTGAATGTTTGGCAAATGGGAAGGAAATAGGAAAAAAAAATGGTAAAATGAAAGGGGCCATTTTAAAAAAAATAAATAAACCCCAAAGTCAAGTTCTGTTGATTCTTACCCTCATAGGTTTCTTGCATTCATTCTTTCCCTTCCATTTTTCCTCCCACCACCTTAGTTTGGATACTCATTACTTCTTACGTGACGCACTGAAAGAACCTGGTCTCTTCCCTTCTCCAGTCTGTCAACTTAATATACTTGATACAGAGTCTTGATTGCTCTCCTCCTATATATATGTATGTATGTATGTGTGTGTACATATATATATATATATATCACTTTTCTGAGCCAGAGGGCATGACAACCCTAGAGAACCAGTGCCTCATTAGAAATTAACAAAAGGTGTGGGCCTTCCTACAAAACAAATCTCCCAGAATCAAGCTACCCTTAATGGCCAGGCCCATTAATGGGTGGGGAAGATCCCTTAAATAACATTACACACCTACTTTTAAAGGTTACGTGAGACACAAATGCAAATACCTGCAAAAAATTTGCAGACTGAAGTATGATACATGCGAGTAAAGCCATGATCTTTCTCATTGTCAACCAAATCTAATACTATACACAGAATAGGCAAGCAATGACTGTTTGCTTAATGAACTTCCCAATATTTAGACAGAATCATGCCTTTAAAAGGATACAAAAGAAACAACCAATAACTACTGAATATCTAATTTCATGTTTTACTGGGCTCTAAAGATAGCATGGTAAAATAGACAGATTGTTAGGCTGGCAATGTAGAAGGGCCTAGGTTCAAATTCTTTCTCAGTGCCTTAACCTCTCTGTGTCTGTTTCCTCATCCAAAAAATGGAGATAATAATAACTGTAGTGCTTGTAATATCTTTTTATTATTCAAGTTTCTCAAATTTTATTGACTATCCTTTGTTTTAACATAATCTTCATTTCCAAATATATCCCCAAGAACTACTCATCTGATCCACACAGCAACTCTGAGAGGTAGGTGCCATTACTATATCCATTTTACAAATGAGGAAACTGAGGCAAACCAAGGTTAGATGACTTCCCCAGGGTCACACAGTTATTAAGTATTTGGGGCAGTTTCAAACCAAAGTCATTCCTAGTCCTACACAATAGCCTCTACACCAATGGTCTATAAAGGCAGAATCAATCAGAATTAATAATCAATTAGACATAGAGTTTGAGGGAAAGAGAAGTCAAGACTGACACCAAATTTATATGAAGGGGAAGAAGACTCTATGTCAGCACAATGACAGCCTTGGGGACACACCATCAAAATACAAGTTCTTCCACTCTAGGGCCTTAGCGTCTATAGAGACACAACATCATATTTTTAAATTTTGCTGAAATGTGAAGATCAAACCATCATTAGCAGTATATATGCTTACCTTTGAACCACTATCATCACTTCTATCTTTTATCTTGCAGGACAGAATTTCAGACAGCTTTTCATCCATCCTTCATCTAGTTAAATGTAACAAATAAGATGAAATTCAAGATTCTGAAACCTTAAGATTTCAAATTTTCTTACAAATAGATCAAATTGGCTGATTCCCTAATTTAGAGCAGCTGAACAATTAAAACATGTTAGAAGAGAAGAGACATAAGTGCTGAAGTCAGCCAGGCTTCACTCCAGACTTGTCATTAAAGCCTCAGCCTCCTTCTCATTCTAGAACATTCTTTTGCCTTTCAGCCTCCTTTCCCTCATGGTGAGCTCCTTCCCAGCCAACCACACAACATTCCTCTCTAGGCTATGCTTTTCTCAGGATTTTACCACTAAGCCCCTGGGTGGGATCCTGCTCTGAGGAGGCAGGGAGTTTTTTGGGAGGTTTTTTGCTTGTACTTATCCCTCCAGGGCTAAGCATGTACCTAGAATATAGTAAGCACTTAATAAATGCTTGCCATTGACTTAAAAAGTATGCCAAAATCTTAGTCAACAAACCATAAGGTGAAAAAATGATATAAACAACTGACCAATTTATACCTATTTTATTTTTAATCTAAGACTTAATTACTTAACTCATACTTAGGCAACGTGATGCAATGGAAAGACTTCTGCATATAGAGTCAGAGGACTGCTGGCTAGATTAAAACCCTGGCTCTGCCACTTATCACCTAAGTAAACTCGGGCAGATCACTTTGCTAGTCTATATTTTCTCATGTGTAAAATGAGAGGGTTAGTACTAGATGACCACTGAGGTCTCCTACAGTTCAAAATCTAAGATCACATATATACCCAGAAATTATCGATCTTTTCCCACTATATTTCAATCCAATTCAATAAGTACCTATTACTATCTGCTGTGTGCCAGGCATTGTGCTATATGACAACCATAAAAACAAAAACAAGTTTCTGCTCTTGAGTCAAGAAAACAAAGTAAATAAAGATATATACAAAGTAACTTGAGAGGGAAGAGGAGAGACACTAACACGGGGAGGATGTCAGTGAAGAGTCCTTACAATAGGTGGCATCCATATTGTTCTTTATAAAACATGAGGGACTTTATGTAGTACATCAAAGAAGGTAGAGAGCATTCAAAGCCCCAAAGCACATGCTGTGCAAAGGAATGGAAGGTCACGTACAGAAAACGAGTAATTTGGCTGGAAGGTAGGGAAAGTAAAGTAAATCTGGAAAGTCAGAATAGAGCAAGATGATAAAGAGCTTAGAGAGCCATTGAAACTTTTTGAGAAAGGGAGAGACGTGGCCCAGCTCATGTTTTAGGAATACCAATTTTAACAGTTGCAAAAATGAATTAAAGAGGGAAAGCCTACAATAAAACCAATTAAAAGGCTACTGCAGTAGTACAGAGAACTAAAAAGGATTTGATGAGGGTAACAGCTGTATGAGTGGAAGGAAAAGGAAAGATGGATACAAGAGATGTAATGGAGATTGAATTTATAGGACAGAGGGGAAGGATTAAACTCTGTGTGAGGTGAAAAAGTTGAGGTCCAGAGCAATATGAATAGGAAGAATGGTGGCAAACTCAAAGGAAAGATAATGTTTTGGACATATGAAGTTTGAGATGTCTCTGAGACATCTGAGTGGAGACCTACAGTAGCTAACTGGTGATATGGGACTTTAAGTGATATTTAAGATACAGACTGCATGAAGAGGATAACTGAACCCATGGGGGTTAAAACAACCAAGAAAGTGTAGAAAGAGAGGACCTAGGTGGCAGAAGTATATCCACATAAATAGGGAACATAACATTGATGTTGGTTCAGAAAAGGAGAATGAGAAACAGCACTAACATGAAAAACAGAAATAAGAGAAAATAGAAAAGAGCGTCAAAAAAATTCAGGGAATAAAGAGTATCTGAGAAAAGAAAGTGATCAAAGTGTCAAGTGCTACAGAGAGGTCAAAAAGCATGAGGCCAGAGAACAGTCCATTCACTGAATTAAACAATGTTATTACTGGTGATCTCGGTGAAAGCAACTTTAGTCAACTACTAGAAGCCAGATTGTTAAGAAGTTGTGAAGTGAGAGTCGAAGAAGTAAAAAGTACACATTTTTTTCTTAAGAATTTAGTTGTGAAAGGGATCAGAGATAAAGGATGTTAGCTTAAAGTGCTGGCAGGGTCAAATGAAGGCCAACTCATCAGAGGAGAACTCATCACATCTGTAGGGAGGTAGGAAAAATCAGTGGATAAGGAAAGACTGATGACTGGGGAAGATGGAAGCGAAAAACACCTAAAGGGACAAGTTCCCACAGCACAGGAGAGAGGAGGCAAAATTGTAGAAGGAATATGTGGAAGACCACGTCTTCATCAGAAACTGAAGCAAAATCTAAAGAAATGAGGGATCATATTGAAGGAATCTGAAATGAACTGAGAACAAGAGGAGGATTCCTTAGAATGGATGCCTTCTATTTTCTCAGTAAAATAATGAGTTCCTGTCCTGAGAAGGGAGCAGACTAGGTAAATGAGGAAAGATTTACGAAAAACTGATGGAAGATGTACCATAGTTAATCTTAGAGAAGTAAAAGTAATGATGACATGCATGGGTGAGGGCCCAGTTGAGATCACATAAAGTTATAGTGGACCTGTCAGTATGTTGGTACAAACAAGCTGGAGGCAGCTAGATGGAACAATGGATAAAGCACTGGGCCTAGAATCAGGAAGACCTGAGTTCAAATGTGACCTCGGACTTACCAGTTATGAGACACAGCGCAAGTCACTTAACCTCTGATTATCTCAGTGTCCCCATCTGCAAAATGGGGGGTAAGAGTTAACCCCTACCTTGAAGGGTTGCTGAGAAGATCAAGTAAGATAATTTTGGTAAAGTGCTTGGCACGCTGCCCAGCAAACAGTCCACTCTATACATTCCCTTCCCTTACCCTTACAGCTTTCTCAAGAAGCACATTCACTTAGGAGCAGAAAGGACAGATGAAAGCCATAATGTAGTTAGAAAGGGGTTAACAGCCAAAGGACAAAGGGGTAAAGTACTCTAAGGTAGGGTATAGGACTACTGAAGTCAACATACTTTATAATTTAAAAATAACAAATGGAGAAAAGTGAAGCCAGAGTAGGAATGATGGGCTTGAAAAGCAGGGAGGAGTAGACAAGTTTAAGACTTTACATTTAATCCTATGAAAAGTTACTGCACATTCTAGCCCATAAAAGATCTTTCTGTATCCTGGCTTTCTCATTCAAAATGCTATCCATCCTAGCTTTCTTTGATCTATATATTTGATATGTAAGCAACTAATGGGCACTCTTACATGCGCCCACTCTCCCTCCCCCCACACTTGGCCTTCTTGGCTCCAGACTTTAAGTTCTTTCCCTCTAAGATTATCATGGGGAGGGGTGGGGAAGAGGGGGAGGGGGTGGGAGGGAGGGAGAGAGAGTGTGTGTGTAGTTATTTGTATGTTGTGACCAAAACCAGAACAATTTAATACAATAACATTGTAAATACAAATAATTTTGATAAACTTCAACAATTCTGACCAATGTAATCACCAACCATAATTCCAAAGGCCTGAAGGTGTACTATGCTACCACCTATCTCTTCACAGAAAAGAGAGAGATTTAAGATGGAGACTGAAACATCAATTTTTGAATATGGAAAATAAGAGAATATATTTTACTTGATTATGTGTATTTGTTACAAGGGTTTTGTTTTTCTTTTAAATGGAAAGGGGAATAGAAAATGATTGTTAAATGAAAAATAAAGCGAAAAATTGAAAAAAATTACATATTGTCTAAATAGATGGTGAAATGCTTCAGGGAAGGAAGCGGAGCTTAGCAAAATGCCTAGTGCTTACTAGCACCTAATAAATATTTGATGACTGAAAGACTAATAAAAATAACACAGGGCCAACCTTACTTTCCTAGAGACCTTCCAAGTTGACTTGAAACATTAAGGAATACTCTGACACTAACCATTAAACCAGTTTTAAATACATCCAGCTCAACCCACATTTCCCAACCTTATCCATAAGAACAGCTTGAAATTGTCAAATATTTTGTAAAATCTAAGTAATATGATATAGTATATGTAACATAGTAAGTAATATAAAACCTACAGAATTTCCCAAATCTAAGAGCCTGATAACCCTGTGGGGGAAAAAAGGAAATGAGAATAATCTAGCATAGTCTGTTTTTAGTTTCTTGCTTTTTATTTAAAATGTTTTTGACATCTTTTATCTGAACATTACACTAATTTCCTATTCTTTCTTCCAGATACACAGAACCAGACAGACTGAACCTGACCTGAGAAAAGATAAAGAATTAAGCAAAGATATCATATACTATCAGGTCTTACCCAATCTGTTCTTGAAGGCATGTTCACTCTTGGTGAGTAGTTTCCTTTTCAACAGATTCACTAACCATAACCTGAATAATTTGTTTCAAAGTTCTGTCAGAAATTTAGAGTCTGGCTCACTAACAACTATTTTGTAGATTTTACTCTCATCTTTTGTGAAAATTGAGGTGATTTCCCTTCTGGACTCTTATAGTACCTCCTCTCTTTGAAATGTTCTCCATTTATCAAAAATCACTATACCAGCTCAACAATGGTGTCTGACAATTTTTTTTTTTTACAGTACATGCATTTCATCTGGGTCTGGTAACGTGGACTCAAGGGCAACTAGGTACTCTTTTACCATATTCTTAATTATCTTTCCTTGCCTGTTAGTCATTTTTGTCTTTTTCAAAGAACCTTAATCTTAGTAAAGATTAGAAATATCAGAATTAAGTAGTGCTGCTCTATCTTTTCATCATAGTATCAAATCCTTAGTCAGTCTTATACTTAGATTGCCTTTTCAGCCTCAGGTCATTCTAAGAATTAGTATCCTCCACATTATTTTTACAGATTTAGACAACCCAGGTCTTCTGATTCAGGTAGTGTAATACTAAATATTACTAAATAATATCAGAGGTATAAGGTGATACTTGGTAATATCAGGTGGTACAGGTAGTATCAGAAGCAGGATTTGAACACAAGTTTTCTGTATTCAGAGTCCATGCTTTTTCTACTGTACTATGCCTCCCTAATATTTGGGAACATTAGGTTTAAAAACAGCTGTTTAATAGAATCTTTTTTTTTCCTTTTGAGACCTTGGGCAAAGCAATTTAATTTCTCTGAGAATCATTTACTCATCTTTAAATTAGGGATAACAACTCAGAAAGGGGCATCCATCCTGTAGTGGATAGAGAGCCGATTCAGAATCGGTCAAAATCCACTTCAGACACTTGGGAAAGTTTTAATACACATGAGTCAAGGGAGTTTTCTCATCCAAGAAGTTCTACATCAATGCAACAGATCACAGATTTAGGAGGGGAAGTAAGTCAAATCACGAGGCCTCATTTTCCAGATAAGGAACCTCAAGCCTACCGAGGTTGAGTGACTCGCCCAGCCTTACCCAGTTACTAAGTGTCTGAGACAAGACCTGAACCAGGTCCAATCCACCAAGCTGCCCGACTGCTCCCCACCCCCCAAATAAAGTACACTCGCACTCCACAATATTAAGTAAACTTAAACGTGAACCACCGCCTTACGGAACATTTAAAACTCCGGGTAACCGGCACGACTTACAAGCTACACACCTGAAATTAAGACAAGGAGTCAGAAATGTGGGAGCTCCGCTCCTTTCTGCATCCTTCCAAGGAGGAAAGTTCAAGGGAAGCTGTAGCAACAAAAGAATGACTTTCTGAAGCCAACGTCAGACACGGAAACGTCACATAAGAGCCCACGTTTGTGGGCACAGCGTTTTGTCTCCCCACGAGCACCTGGCAAGGGGGGGAGGCCACCTAAGGAAGGAGAAGGGGACGTCCCCTCCCCGTGCCGCCCGTGGTCCCCGTTATTCTCACACCTGGACGGATGAGGTTGTGCCCCGAAGCCCACCATCACCCCCTCCGGGAGGTGGCAGCGGCCCCCGGGGCGCGGTGGTAGTCGGAGGCCGCCCGCAGGTCCGAGGCCTGGGGTGGTGGGGAGCCCCGCAGGAGGCCGCCCGCAGGTCCGAGGCCTGGGGCGGTGGGGAGCCCCGCAGGAGGCCGCCCGCAGGTCCGAGGCCTGGGGCGGTGGGGAGCCCCGCAGGAGGCCGCCCGCAGGTCCGAGGCCTGGGGCGGTGGGGAGCCCCGCAGGAGGCCGCCCGCAGGTCCGAGGCCTGGGGCGGTGGGGAGCCCCGCAGGAGGCCGCCCGCAGGTCCGAGGCCTGGGGCGGTGGGGAGCCCCGCAGGAGGCCGCCCGCAGGTCCGAGGCCTGGGGCGGTGGGGAGCCCCGCAGGAGGCCGCCCGCAGGTCCGAGGCCTGGGGTGGTGGGGAGCCTGCAGGAGGCCCCTCCAACCCCCGCCCATTCAACGCCGCTGGCCGGCGGCCCACAGCCACCTCAGCGAGGCCCCCCCACAGCCGGATCGCGCTTCTCCTGGGGTCACAGGAGGGGCGACCCCGGGCCCCCTCTTCAGTCCCCTCCTACTGCAGACGGGCTGCCTCCCCACCCCAGGAGTCCCTAACCCAGCCCCTCCAACAAGACCCCGATTCATTTTTTTTCTACCTCTACCTTACTCCGGCCGCCATCTACCGTCAGGTCAGGGCGCATGCGTATTTCCTCAGGACAGACCCACGTGACCCAGCACAGCCGCAGAAAGAACTACTAGAAGCCGAGGGATTGGGGGGAGGGACGGAGCGAACACGTTCCCAGCCTAGTTACGTCAGGCGCCTGTGCGTCCCTGGGGCCTGCTGGGAGTTGTAGTTCTGCCCCTCCGCGCATCGTGAAGTGGCTCACTCAGAGGAAACTGGCTTGAATTAGCTGTACTGTTCCTCCGAAACAGGTCAAAGCACTGCAGCCGGGGGTGCACTTCCGGCTGTGTCCTGGGCCTGAGAAGGGGAGGGCGAGCCCTGCGGCCCGGTGGGGCGATGCAATGGTGTTCAGTAGGTGTGGTCCTGCTGGTGGTCACTTCTGCGGGTTCGGCTGCGGCCGCCCCGGCCCCATGGGCAGGTAGACTGGAGGAAAAAGCGGGCCCAGGGTGGCGCCCTGCCCAGAGCGTAACAGCCCGGGATCCCTCGGTACCGAATGTGGTGCTGGTGGTGAGCGATTCTTTCGTAAGTACCAGGCGGGGAGAGAGGGCGCGCCTCCTCCCTCCCCTGCAGAGCCGCTGGCGGAAGGGCGCCCTCCTGCGGGCGGGCGGGCGAGGGAGGCACGTAGCGGACCAGGGCCCCGGTGAGGCTGCCCCCCAGCGCTGATCGCAGGCGCCGAGGGCCTCTCAACCCCCACCCCCACTCGTGAGCTTACTAACTGCAAATTAGGGAGCGTGCACGCCGTGGAAGGGGATTGTCGGACCCGGGTCCGAGAGACGTTTTGCTCCCTCACCCATCTGGGGTACTACTGACTTCGCAAATGAATGAAACTGAAAAATGAATTCCCTGTTCGCTTTAACTCCTAATGCTGGTGGTGTGTTTGAAAAAGGGTAACCAGGAAAATGATAAATAAGAGCCTCGTACGCCCCGTCCCGTCCGACCCCCAGTGCCCTCAGTACCTTTCTGCCCTCTGCTTCTATCGCTCTTGGACCCTGGGTCTGACCCCGGTTCTGCCACTTCATTTCGGCCAAGGTGCTTTGTCCCTCCAGGCCTCCTCTGTAAGCTGGGGGCACGTGGGTATTCCACTTGTAAATCTAGGATCGCGTCAACAAGCATTTCTTAAGCCAGGCACTGTGCCAAGTCTGGGGATACAAAGGCGATACAAAGTATTTGCTGTCAGCTCATAATCCAAAGGGGGAGATCACATGATCAGCTAGACACAAATAATATATACAGGATAAATTGGAGATAGTCACAGGAAGTGCACTAAGGTTAAGGAAGATCCAGAAAGGTTTCTGGCATAAGATGAGACATGCAAGAACCTAGGGAGAGCAAGAGTTAGAGTGAGAAGGGGCAGGATTCCAGGCTTGTGGACAGTCAATGAAAATGCACCAGTGCAGGAGTCAGGAGGACCTGAATTCAAATTTCACTTCAGGTACTTGATACTAGCTGTGTGACCTTGGGCAAGTCACTTTACCCCAATTGCCTCATCCTGGGTCATCTTCAGTCGTCCTGATGAATATCTGGTCACTGGATCCAGATAGCTCTGGAGGAGAAGTGAGGCTGGTGACCTGCACAGCCCTCTCTCACTCAAAGTGCAAGTCATGTCATTATTTCTCTGATGGCATGGTCTTCTTCAGCAAGGAAGGATGAACTCATACCTCCTCCTAGCTTCCCTTTTTATGTCAAGGACACCATCATTCTTTTAGTCACCTATGTTCAAAACTGATGAATCATGTTCAGCTCTTCATTTTCTCTTCATTACGCTATATGATTAGTCACTGAATAACCATTGCTTCTGTTGCCTTCTCTCATACCATAGAAATCCTAGTTTAGGCCTTCATCATGCAGTAAACTAATTTATGGCCCTGCCTCCTTTCATTATGTCCCTTCTCCTGTCTTTCATACAATTGCCAAGTCAAAATTCATTTTTTTTATTGTTTCATTTTATTTTCAATACAGAATTCTCTCCCTCCGTGTTCCTTCTCCCTCACCAATTGAAAAGACAAGAAAAACAAAACTCATTATAAGTATATAAACTCATGCAAAGAAATTCCCACATCAGCCATGTTCAAAAAAAAAGAAAGAGAAGAAAATGTGCTTCAACTTTGCTCTAAAAATATGCTTCAGTCTACATTTGTGATTAAATGCCAACTTTCTGTCTGGGAATTGATAGCATGCTCCATCATAAGTCCTTCGGGGTTGTGATTGGTCATTGTGTTGAACTGGGTATGTAACTTAAAAAACTAGAAAATTACAAATTTAAAAATTCCAGCTAAACACCAAAATAGGAGTCCTGAAAATTAAAGGAGAAATGAACAAAATTGAAAGTAAAAATACCATTAAACTAATGTATAAAATTAAGAGCTCTTTTTTCCTAAAAACAAAAGACAAAATAGATACACCATCACTGATTTGATTTTCTTTAAAAGAAAAAATAAAACCAAATTATCAGCATCAAAAATGAAATAGATGAATTTACAGCAAAGAAAGAAGCAAACAGAAAAAGAATCTGATGATAAAGATGACAGGAAAATTCAAGACAAGCAGAGAAGAAAAGAATGACTCCTCAAAATCTGTAAGCAAAGCCTTAAAGAAAAATGCAATTTGGACACAAGATCAACAAGAATTCCTAAAAGAGTTAAAACAAGAGTAAAAGCAAATTATTTTAAAAACCAAATGAGAATAGAGGGGAAAGAATGGGAAAGAGATAGGAGCTAGGGAAAAAAAGATATGAAAAGAGATCGTTATATTCTAAATATATGAAAAAATAATGTGGGCAAAAAAAAAACGGTACAGACCTTTACTGAAGAAAATAACTCCTTAAAAATTAGAAATATCCAAGTGGAAGCTAATTACTCCATTAGACATCAAGAAGTAATAAAGTCAAAATTCTAGGGAAAAAAATAGGAGAAATGAAGAAACTCAGGGACAGAAAGAAGTCCCAGGAAATTTCCTATTCTGGTGCCCAGAATCAGTCATCTTTTCTCCTTTCCTGGGAGCTGAAATACTCCCAACTGTGTATACTCCAAGTCAGATACCCTCCCCAGTGTCTATAGACCTCTCTGTCAATCTCCCTAAGCCACGTAGGACTAGATGAATGACTTACTGTGACTTCCTTTTGACTTTTTCGATGAGAATTCAGTCTGGTGCATTCTCTAGATCTTTGTTGAAAAGTGAGACAGACTTTAATGCTTCCTCTCACTGTGCCATCTTGATTCTACCTCCCAATATTTATTCTTGAAACAAGGTCTTACCATAGTAGTTGACTGCTCACAAAGCTTCAATGCCTCCCCATCTTCAACATAAAATACAATTTTTTATATATATATCTAAAGCTCTTCAGAGTATGGCTGCATTCTACCCCTCCAGATTCGTTACTCCCATTCACATGACACACTATAACAACACACTTGCTGATTCCCATACATAACATCTCATTGTGATTTTGCACAGGCTCCCTGCCCTCATTCCCTCTTCACTTCTGCTTCTAGTAACTCAAGTGATGCTGTCTTCAAGAACCTTTCCTCTCCCCACCCTACCCCATTGTTTATTTCTCCCTTTTCCTTGTACCTTGTATATATTGTGTATATATATATATATGTATATATATATATGCTTTAATTATTTATCTGTAAACATATATTCCTTCACATGCACACCAGAGAAAAATATAAGTTTGTTGATGTCAAGGACTGTCTCACTTTTTAAAGTGTATCCGCAATGCCTCACTTGGTGCCAGGCACAAAGTTAGTGCTTAATAAATGTGTGTTGATTGAACTTTGACTGGCATTACCCACTTTTAAAAAGGCTACTGCTTAGATAGATTTTTAGTTATAAATTATAAAATTAGAAACTAAATGGGCATGTGTATAAGCTTTACAGTCAATACATATGCTTTAGAATTAAGTGTATTGATTCTTCTCTGTGTTATGTCTTCTCCCCACTCAACATCCCATCTGGCAGCAGTCTTGATTTAGCCTATAGCTTCCATTAGCATGCTTCTTTCTATGCCAGTTCTGAAATGGCCTTTTTCCCTAGCCTAATCATATTCCATTTTCTATTTCAACTTCTCTACTTCAACTACTCTAGCTATCATTTCCTCAGTCTTAATTCTTTTGCACTCAAACTCAAATGTAATAAACATTTCTTTTGCTTTCAAATACAAGAGAAGTATCTGATTTTTTTCATGTTATAATTAAAGTGCAAACCACCTAGCTCAGCTGTCATTTGTTAATATCTACTGTGCATTAAGAGAGCTGGAAGTTATTTGTCTGACTTTGCCAGCATAGCTTGAAGAGATAGACCTTCCTCTAAATTCTTAGCCTCTGGACCCAGATGGCTCTGGAGGAGAAAGTGAGGCTGGTGACTGCACAACCTTCCCTTACTTAAATCCAGTTCACTTGTATGTCATGGCATCACTTCCCTGATGTCATAGTCCTCTTTAAGAATTCAGGACAAATAGCACATTCCTAGGGTTTATGCTCCTCATTTGGCATTTAATAGATGTGACTGTGAAGCAATGGGAACAAGTTCTATGAGTCGAGTAGAAAACTAATCCATAGTTGTCTCTCATATTTACTGATTGAGAGTTGTTTTTTGTTCCGAATCTGTGATCAGTAGTGCCAATAAGCAACTAATCTGCATTTTTTTCTTAGAAAATTTCCTGGGACACAGAGAGATAAAGTAATTTACATAGGGATTAAGTAATTTACAATTTGGTCTTCCTAACTCAGTCTCCTCAGGCTGCCTCTCATCTCACTTACAGGTCATGGGATTTGTGCTACAACAGACCTTAGAAAGTATAATTGTGACTCTAGAGCTCGCAAGAATTGAAGAGGCCATCTAGTTCAACTAGCCCAACCTTATTTTGCAGATGATGAAACTGAGGCCCTGACAGGTTAATTAAATTGCCCAGATTCACATAGGTGAAATGAGTAGCACAGCTAAGATCACACCAATGTCTCCTGACTTCAAATCCAGTGTTGTTGCCATGTCATGGCTATTGTATTGTAATGTATTTGTCTGTCTCTCATAGTTTCATAACAAGAGCATAAGTTTCTTAAGAGTAGTAACCATATTTTATTATATATTATATATTTTATATAATATATTATATATTTTATTATATCTTCCAAATATTTTCTACAAATACTTAATATTTTCATTAACTATTCATTGACTATTCAGTAGACCTTTTTGTTAGTGTCAACTAGGTGATATAGTAGATAGGATATTGAACTTGGATATAGGAGGACCCAAGTTCAAATTCTGCCTCACATCTTTTAGCTGTGGGACCCTGGGTCAGTGACTTCATTTCTTTTAACCTCAGTTCCCCCATCCGTACAATGGTGATAATAAAAAACTCCCACATCACACAGGGTTGTTTTAAGGATCAAATGAGATTAGATTAAGCACCGTACAAATCTTAAAAGCATTATGTAAATGCTAACTATTATCATTTTTATTATCATTATTTTAGAACTTCATTCTGGAGAGTAAGGTATTGCAGAATTTACTTTTCCAGTTAACTGAAGATTACTCTTTCCTCATCTAAATTTCTTTTTAAACCAGTTTTTGTAGACAAGAGGTAGTACACACTTTTCTGCTACTTATTAGTACACAAGTATTAAATATCTGCTGTATTCAAGACACTGTTTGAAGTGGTAAGGGTACAAAGACAGAAGTGAAGCAATATATTAAATAGTGCTATATTGAATAAGACATTCTAAACATAATTTAAGACAAAAAGAGGATTTATATTTGATCCTAGAGGTAATAGGGAACCACTAGAGTTTACTGAATAGGAAGAAGGGCAGGGGAGGAGGGGGGGAGGTGTCATTGTGTGACGGATGAAATATAAATCCTCTTTTTAATACTCAAAGCTCTAAATAACCTAGCCTCCTCCTCCCATCCTCCCACCTTTCTAGTACACCTTATGCCTTATACTCCCCCCCCGACTTTGATCTAGTGATACTAGTGGTCTTGCTTTTTCTCACAAAAGACACTTCGTCTCCTGACTCTTGGCATTTTCTGTGGTTGCCCTCATGCCTTGAATACTCTCCCTCCTCGTCCCCGCTTCCTGTCTTCGCTGATTTTCTTTGTATCCCAGCTAAGATCCTACCTTCTACTAGAAGTTCTTCCTAATCCCTCTTAATTCTGGTCTCTTCCCACTTGATTATTTCCCATTTATCCTGCATATAGGCTTATATAAGTTGATTGTACATAGTTGTCTACATTTTCATCATATACTTTCCCCAAGGCCAAAAAAACTTCTCTATATACTTAGTCCAGCAAAACAAATGACTACATTAGCCATGTCCAAAGGTATGTGTCTTTTTCTGAAGTTCATCACCTCACTGTTAGGAGATAAGTGGCATATTTCTTTTTCATTCTTTCAGACTCATGGTTTATTATTGTGTTGATCACAGTTCTCAGATCTTTCATTTATTTACTCTATAACATTATCATTGGATAAATTGTTCTCCTAGTTCTGCTTACTTCTCTCTGCATCAGTTCATAAAAATCTTCCTCTGAAATTGTCTATTTGATCTCTTTTTTTGCAAAGAAATATTCCTTACATTCAGTACCACAAATTGTTTAGCCTTTCTTCAGTAAAAGGACACTCTCTTAGTTTTCACCTTTTGGCTACCACGAAAGAATTGCTATAAATTTTTTACACATATAAATCATTTTTCTGTAGGCAGCTTGGTGATGCCTTAGATAGAGCCTAGGCCTGGAGTCAGGAAGACCTATGTTCAAATCTGGCTTCAGCTACTTAGCCTCTAACTGCCTCAGTTTCCTCAGTTGTGAAATGGGATAATAATAGCACCAACTTTGCAGAATTGTTGTGAGGATGAAATGAGGTAATGTTTGTAAAGTACTTAGTACAATGCCAAGCACTTAGTAGGTGTTATCCCCTTCTCCACCTTCCCTGTTTCTCTTTCTTTGATTTCTTTCAGGTAGAGACCTAGTAGCCTGTCAAAGAGTATGTACAGTTTGGTAACTTTCCTAGCATCATTTCAAATTACTTTCAAAACATGGCTAGACCAGCTCACAGTTCCACTAGCAGTGCAATTCTATACCTGTTCTTTCTCACAGTCTCTCCAGCGTTTGTTATTTTCCTCTTTTGTCATCTTTGCCAATCTGAGAAGTGTAGGGTAGAAACTTAAGGTTGCTTCAATTTACATTTATCCAGTTATTAGTGATTCGGAAGATATTTTTCCATATATCGTGATAGCTTGGATTTCCTCTTTTGAAACTGCCTATTCGTATCCTTTTATCATTGATCAATCAAGAATAAGGGATTTAGCCACTATGTGAAAAATTAATTAGAGAAGCAAGCACTTGAGGCAGAAACTGGTTAGGAGACTGTTAGAGTAATTCAGGCAAGATGTGATTAGAACCTAGACCAGGGTGGTGACCTTGGAAAGAATGGGATGGCTGTGAGAGATGTATGAAGGTAGACAGACTCAATGAGACTTAGTAGCTATTTAGATATTAGCAGTGAGTTGAGAGGGAAAAACTAAGGAAAATTCTGAGGGTGTAAACCCGAGTGATTTGAGGGGTGGCCCTTGACAGAAATATGGGAATGGGAAGAGGGATAAGAGAGGAAAGATAAGGAGTTCTCTTTTGGGCAGATGAAGTGTGATAAGCCTAGGCATCGTCCAGTTTACAGTTGTTGATACTGTACTTATGTCTGAGAGCTGTTTATGTAAATCTGGAAATCATCTTCATAGAGATTGCATCTCTGGAAGTTCATGACGTCACAGGGAAAAGAGGACCTAGTACAGGGCCTTGGGTGATGAGTATTTGATATATTTGATTTCCATGAATGAATGAAGAGGCACTAATTAAGCCTTTATTGTGTGCCAGACCTGGGGCTAAGACCTAAAAGTACAAATGCAAAAGTGAAGTAGTCCTTGCCCTCAAGTTGCTTACATTCTAATAAGTTTACATTCTGATATTCACTTCTAATAAGAGTATGGTGGCCAGGAAGGGACTTTTAGTCTCGGGAGTCTCAGGGATGGTGATAATGATCTCACAAAGGAGTTTAACAGTGTCATGAAAACCCAGTGATGTATATTGATAAACTTATTCCACTCCTATGAATTTAATTGTAGTACTATACATTTAATAACTGACTTCTTAATGTTTCTGTGCTAATTTAATTATCCATAGAATGAAATGCACATTTTTTGTTTTACACCATTGTTTTGAATACTGTGAAGATAATTTTAAATTCCTTTGCAAATTATAAATGTTAGCATTATCATTGGAAAATATTCTTCTTGTATAATGTGATTAACTACTGTTTCTTTGATTACAGGATGGAAGGCTCACATTTCATCCAGGAAATCAGACAGTGGCACTTCCTTTTATAAATTTCATGAAAAAACATGGTACCATTTTTCTCAATGCATATACAAACTCTCCAATCTGTTGCCCATCACGTGCAGGTAGAGATGTCCTTATTATATATTTTAGTTGAAGTAAATAATACAATATGGAATTTAGCTTAAGTTGTCATTAGTGTTAAAATTCAGAGAACACAATATATTTAACCTTCCGAATACAGACGGCTTTATCTGAGTATCTGCTAACATGCTATTCATGATAATAAATGCTTCCAGACTCAGACTTCACTAATTGCCATGCAGTTTTCATTTCTCAGATTACCATGGGCACCTCAGTAGTTTGGCTTAGTCTAGAGAAATAGTTATACTGGTAAAATGCCGCTGGCATTCAGCAGTGTACAATTCAGGAATAGGATATCAAAGCACAAATTGATATAACTGAAAGTTTAATCCTTTATCTTTTCTCCAAAACAGCAGTTTTTCTTGGCTTCTCTGTAACTCCTTTGTGTTTTTAAGTTTGTATAGCTCTTAGTAGTTTGGCTTTTATCTGTCTAAGTTATTAAGATATTTACTATTCTTGGAATTTCCCCAAGTTAAAGATACTCATGCTTTCATTTGAATGTGTTTCCAACAAAAGAGGAAACTTGAAATTTATATTATGGAGTCTGTGGCTTCAGAAGTTGATTTAGTTTATTTTCTAATCCACACTTGTAATTTCACCAGTATAGGGAACTGCCAGCAAGGAAATTCCCTGTATTATTGCAGATTAACCACTGCCCTGCAATTTATAGACTTAGAGTATGGCTTTGGACACAGACCGTGTACACATGATGTGTCAGAAATGGGACTTGAGCTTGGAAATTCTCAACCTTGAGAAAGACTCTCCATTATTCTATGCTGCCTCTCAAATGTTGTATATTTTGACCTTCTTCATTGAAGTAGGAAACAAGGATCTTTTGCTTCAGTATTTCAATGGATTTGTGAACACATCAATATGACTTCTCCTTCCAAAAGCAAAGATTGCAGTCCAGCCGCATTTTCGTATCCTGTGCAACTCTTGTCCAAGGCCTCCCATAAATCATTCGTAAAAGATCTGAGCCTTACCTGGGCAGCAGTGCAACATCCTATTAACAAGTTTTGTAAAGATGAGACAGTAGGCATATGGGTCAGTAATTATGAATATTCTCTCAGTTCTTTTTTGTTGTTGCTCTTATAATAAGGTCCATTTTTTTCTGTCTTTTAACATACCGTCTTCCAGATATTTTGAGAATCACCCCCTCAATTCTCAAATTACATTATCTCTAGATAACAGAGTCTTGACGCTTTTCCCAGTTTTTTCCTTCAGTGCCATTTGCGCCTCCTCACGGAGTGCACTGGGGGCTGTAAATGTTAGGCACTTTTTGGCTTCCAAGGCTCCTCATCAGTCATCACCCATAACTTCCCAATAACCATATCTCATGCTGTTTTTCTGGTTTTTCCATCCTTGATCCCCGTAACACTTGACACTTCCTGAATAGTTTCTCTTCCATAGGTTTCTGTGACACTGCTCCATTAGATTGTAGAGAATGCACTGTCTTTTCCCTTTGTTTCCCTAGAACAGTGCCTGGCACACGGCCAGCACTTAACAAATACTTGCTGACGGCTCTCTTACTTCTCTGGCTCCCTTTCTGGCTATCCCTCCTCCGTCCTTGTTTTTGTTTTTTCTGTTTATTGTTACTATCATACCCACAAAGCTCTGTTCTTCGCCCTTTAATTCTGGGATCTCATTATATACCATGAATTCAGTTGTCATTGAATTAAATCAATGACATATCATATCCATTCGTTTTTATTTTTCTCGTTTGATATTGATTTTTATCTTTGCTCTAATAAATAGGGTAGGTAATCGGAGTAATTGTGCATAGCCAACTGATTTAGAAACAACGCCTACTTTAGTAACTAATTATCTATTAATATGTAATCATATTTAATTTTTGTGGCATTATTTGGTACCTGCTTAGGTTATCTTCCTGTTGAAGAAGATATTCATGATGGTAGGCAAGAAGGTGTGAGCCTTTGATCTCCTTCTTACTTGCTTCTCAGTCATCTTTTCCAGCACCTGGCTTTACTGTCCTTCCCATAATTACCTGTGAGGTCACAGAGTTTGAAAGTGTTATGTTAATTTCATTTGAAGGGCTTTATCAAGTTCTTCACAGAATATTTCCACCCCATCCTCTACTATATATACATATATTACACAAGCTTCATTTATTTTTATGGGAGTCTCCTTGCAAATATTTACCATGAGCAACATGAGATGACTAAATGTCCTATGAAATATTTCTTTTTAAATTATTTTTATTTATTTTTTAAATATTTCCCAATTACATGTAAAAAATGTTAATGTTTTTTAAAATTTCAAGTTCCTGGTTCTCCTCCCTATCCCTCTCCCTGTTTGAGAAGGCAAGCAATTTGATTTTGACTATATATCTGAGGTCATGCAAAACATATTTCCATATTAGCAATGTTGCAAACGAAAACCTAAACAAAATAAGCTATAAAAATAAAGTTTGAAAAAAGTTAGTTTCACTCTGCATTCAGAGTTCATCAGTCTCTCTCTCTCTCTTTAAAGGTTGATCGTATTTTTTTCCGTGGGTCCATTAGAATTGTCTTGAATCATCGATCGACATAGCTAAGTCTTTCCCAGTTGATCATCTTTACACTATTGTGTTACTGAATACAATGTTCTCCTTGGTCTTTTCACTTCACTTTACTTAAGTTCATTCAAGTCTCTCCAGGTTTTTCTCTAATCAACCTACTTGACGTTTCTTATAGCACAGTAGCATGCCATCACAGTCATATGCCACAGCTTGTTTGGACGTTCCCCAACTGATGGGTCTCCCCTCACTTTCCAGTTCTTTACTACCACAGAAAGAGTTGATATAAATATTTTTGCACAAGGAGGTCCTTTTTCCTTTTATTTGATCTTTTGGGGATACAGACCTAGTAGTGGAATTGATGGATCAAAGGGTATACACAGTTTTATAGCCCTTTGGGACCCTTTGGCTTTTCTGTCATGCTAGCCAATTGGATGATAGGTGTGAGATGTTGTGAAAGAGTTGTTTTAATTTGCATTTCTCCTGTCTGTGATGATTTAGATCATTTTTTCTTGTGACTATTCTTTTTTCTTTCTGTTTTTGTTCTCTTTGGTTTAGTTTTCAAAGCTGTGTTTGTGTAATAAAAGGAATTGGGTAAGAGTGCTTCTTTACCTACTTTTTAAATAGTTTTTAATAGTGTTGGGATTAATTACTCCTTACATGTTTGTGAATCCATCTGACCCTGGGGATTTTTCCCTTAGACAGCTCATGAATAGCTTCTTCAATTTTTTTGTCTAAAATAGAGTTATTTTAAGTATTCTATTGTGTTAATCTGGGCAGTTTTTATTTTCATAAATATTCATTCATTTCACTTACAGGCTTTCTAGTTTATTCTTTTTCTAGTTTTATTTTTTATAGTTGCATGCCCACTCATTGATCTACTCTTTCTTTTACTGATGTATTATACATTTAGAGATACGATTACTGCTTTGGCTGCATCCCACAAATTTTGGAATATTGTCTCATTGTTGCCATTCTCTTTAGTGAAATTATTCATTGTTTCTGTAACTTGTTCTTTAACCAATACATTCTTTAGGATTAGATTATTTAATTTCTGATTATCTTTTAATCTATACTTTTACAGCCCCTTATTAAAAATCTAATTTTATTGCCTTGTGTCTGGAAAGGTACATTTAATATTTCTGCTTTTCTTTGGTTGTGAGGTTTTAATGCCCTAATATGTGGTCAGTTTTTGTGAAAGTTTCATGTAGAGCTGAGAAAAAGGTAGCCTCCTTTCCATTTCCATTCAGTTTGCCCTTCATATCTAACTTTTCTAAGATTGTGTTCATCTTCTGGATTTCTTTCTTGTTTATTTTATGGTTAGATATATCTGTTCTGAGAGGGGAAAGTTGAAGTCCTCCATTTGCATAGACTTACTGTATGTTTCTTCCTATAATTCATTGAACTTTTCCTTCCTAAAAATTTGAATGCTATGCCATTTGGTGCCTAGATGTTTAGGATTGATATTTCTTTGTTGTCTGTGCTTCCTTTTAGCAAGATGTAGTTTACCTGGTTATCCTTTTTTAATTAGGGCTGTTTTTGCTTTTACTTTGTCTGAGATCATGGTTGCTACTCCTGCCTTTTTTTCCATCAGCTGAAGCATAATAGATTCTTTGTTAGCCCCGTATTTTAACTTTGTGTGTGTTTCTGTTTCAAGTGTGTTTCTTGTAAACTACATATTGTTGAATTCTGGTTCCTAATCCACTCTACTATCCACTTCCATTTTGTGGGTCATTTCATCCCATTAACATTCGCAGTTATGATCACTAACTGCATTATGAAATATTTCTTGTTGACCTTAGACACACAGTAAAACCCACTCCTTTACTTGCCTCCCTAAGGTATCAGTTCCTCCTATAGCCTGTCTTTTCAGTAGTTCACTGAACACAGATTTTAAGTGACTACAACTAATCAGCGTCATAGTCTTAAAACTTTGTGAATTTTAGCATCCTCTGTCCCCTCTTCTGCCACTTCAAAGTCATAAAGCCACATAATACTGAAGCCATATTTTTCTTTTCTACAAAGGAAGCCCTTTCCCATGGCTAAAGAGGTCCTCTCCATAGGACCACACTACTTGGAATCAGTCTTTTCATCCTGAACTGGGCTAGTCCTTACAGAGCAGAGAGTCTGGTTAAGACTGTTTTGGAAAACTTTTTAATGTGACCATAATTTTGTGCTCCACTGGCATAGCCTTCGAGAACTCAGGACAACTCAGTACTGAGGCATCAGAGTAGGAAATTGTGAAATATTTCCTATTGATTATAGAAATATACAGTATGTTCATTGATCTGTTAGCAATATATTTTTATCCCTAATATATATGGAATGTTGAGGTGATTGATTTACTCAATCTCATGCCCCTTAAAGTAATAAGATATCCAAAGAAACAGTCCATCTGTAAACCTTAGACTAGTTTCAAAAAGGCTTTTGAACTTCACATAAGACTTCTGACTTTTTGGATAGATTGAGGAAACTTGGTCACAACTCAGGGATCATCTATAAATTATCAAGTGAGTTCAGAAGGGAAATTGGATTAAGTGTGACATTCCAGCACACCCCTGAGGAGCAAAGACATCACACAGCTATGATAGAGATGGGAGATAGCAAGATGAGTCATTGGCTCTACAGGTATCTCTTTGAACTCGGTTTTCCCTCCTGGTGCCTGTCTAATCACCGATGTTATTAATATAATCTGTTATTTCATGACCCAAACATTTCAGATAAACTAAATTTTGCCTCAACCACAAAAAGGCCAAGGGTTAACTAGAAATAGATAGAAATGTAAAGTTAGGTAGAGTCCAGCCACTGTCTAAACGTTAGTAATTATCTTAACTGGAGGTTAAAAGTAAGACTGAGCTTATAATTTTATGCCTAAAATAAATAAATATCCTATACTTGTTACTCCTCTAGCCTTTAAATGAGCCAAAGTATGTGTATGTGTGTGTGTATATATTTATATTTATATATATGCATGTATGCGTATATTTATATATATATGCATGTTGCATATATTTACATATATACATATGTATAAGCATATATATATATATATATATATATACTAGACACGTGTGTATTGTATGTATTTTAAATTCTTATAATCCTTATTTTATGTGTTTTTCAGCAATGTGGAGTGGCCTCTTTACTCATTTAACTGAATCTTGGAATAATTTTAAGGGTCTGGATCAAAATTACACAACATGGATGGACCTCTTGCAAAAATCTGGCTACCATACAGAGAAGCTTGGAAAATTAGACTATACTTCAGGACATCACTCCATTAGGTAAACAATGAATCATATGCCTACTGTGTAGTGTGTGTGAATGTATGTAGATATATATGTTAACATGACTACCTTTAGTAGACCAAAGGTAAAAATATTATTAAATATTTGTTTCTGTTGATATTACTTAGATTTTAATGATATCTTCTTAAACTAATATATCTAATGTACTTGGGGTTTTCCAAAAACATTAAAAGACAAATCCAAATGATTCTAAGGTCTGTTCCATTTGTTGTTTTGGACATGTACGTCTCAGCCAGTGTCTTTTATAGGTTGTTGTGTGTTTGTCCTTTGTTCTTGAAGAGGGCCCTGACATCAGTTGACTTTGCTTTAAGTGAGGGAGGGCTGTGCAGGTCACCAGCCTCACTTCTCCTCCAGAGCCATTCAGTTCAGTAGCCAGATATTCATCAGGAGGACTGGAGATGGCCTTAGGATGCAGTAGGAGACCTTTCAGGTTCTCACTTTGAGATAATGCCTATTCAGTGAATAGGCCTCTTTAAGCAGTTACTCAAGGAATGGCTCCTTTAATAAAAAAAATGAAATTGGGAGGTGAAGCCCCTCATGGTTCCTGGCCAAAAGAGAAACAGTTACTATTTAGTATTTATATTCATTCTGTGCTAGGAGGGCAGGGAAATATGACCTCCAGGGTGAATTGGGCTTAAGACTTGGTCTTTAAGAAAGAGATCTAGCCAGTAAACCCAAAGGAAAAAAGGCAGCTTTTGGCCATCAAAGTGTACTTTCCTCTGGGCAAAGCACCCCAAGTAAGGAGGGAGAGGAGAGGAGATACTTTTCACTCACAGGCTGTGTTTGTCCTTCGTGACATCAGGGAGATGATGATATGACTTGTACCTTCTTTAAAGAAGTCAAAATCCTATTTGGATTCTACCCTTGAGGTCCAACAGAACCAGTCTGATCCCTGGTCTGTATCACATCCCTTCAAATTCTTGAAGATTTTTGTCACGTTCTCCGAATCTTCTCTTCTCCAAGTTAATATCCCCATGTCCTTCAGTCTGTCTTCATAGAACGTCAACTTACAGCTCTTCATCCTCCAGTTTGCTATCCTCTGGACACTCTACCTTGTAGCTCACAAGACTCGAGTTCAAATTCACCCTCAGATGCTTCCTAGCTGCGTGACCACAGGCAAGTCACTGAATCTCTTTCAGCTTCAGTTACCTCATCTCTACAGTGGGGGTGACAATAGCACCTACCTCCCAGGGTTGTTATGAGAACCAGATGAGAGATATATGAGGCACCTTGAAAACCTTGTAGCACTCTGTAAATGCTAGCTAATATTATTATGCGTCCCCTACCTTACACTTGTGAAGCTTTCTTTGTGTAACGTCATTGATGTGGATGTTCCCATCCGTGCTCCATGTTACAAACTCTGCATGCCTTCCTCTCCTCCCTTAAGTCCACCACAGGAAGTCAACCCCATGTTCTGAGGAGTGACCTCAGATTCTCCCAGCCTTGTCCCATGTGTGTGTCTCATGGGATGAATACTTCTCTTTGTCATCACACACCTTATTGATGATATCATTCACTTCTGTTCTTCCTATTGTCTTTTTCTCATCTTTGATATCAATACCATATTAACCATGTTTATTCTGTCCTTTCTCATCAGAGCGTTTTTCTCCTTGGCAGAAAAAACAATTAATTTGGTTTCTCTCTCTTCTCTCTAAAATTTGTTATTATTGTCCTGATTTGCTGCCTTGTCCATTCACACATCCTTTCTTCCCCAGTATATTCTTTTTTTGATATTCTCCTTGGTTTTTCTCTGCAATCTCAGCTCATTCTAAGGTTTAACATTGTGATTATAGGAACAATGACATGCTTTCATGTCTGTCCTCTTATTACCTACCCTTTCTTCCCTTGTCTGAATGCATCTTTAACATCTGTGCACCTTGGTAAATTCCCAGTGCATCTATATTGGTCTCTTCAAACAACTCTTCTTTTCAGTGCAGTTGTTTCTTTGCTCCAGAATTCCACTCAGCAGCTTTTGCTCCCTTCTAGGCTGGCTTCCCTATGGAATGGTAGACTCTAGGAGCATAATTCATCTTCCTCCAAGCCCTTTGTTCCAAATATGTTCCAAAATATAGGGTGCATGTTACATTATGCTCACCTTTCCTCCTGTATCACAAATTCTAAGTTGGAATGGTATTTTTCCTCCCAAGGATCCCCCAAATTCCTCCATTTTGGTGTCAGCCAACTCCACTTAATCAACAAGCATTTATTAAGCACTTAACATGTGCCAGGAATTGTGCTGAGGATACAAATACAATAATGAAACTATTCCTATTTATAAGGAGCTTACATCCTAATGAGGAAGATGCCCAATATCTATATAGATGTATATAGTCATTGTGAGGTTAGAATTAGATATCAGGACAAGTGCTGCGCAAACCTTAACGTGATATATAAATCCAAGGATCACACAGCTAAATGCTGTGTTCTTCTTAAGTGTCTTTTCTATGCTATGAATAAACTTCCTTTTTGATTAAATATTGAATGATCTACAAGTGTTTCATTTCTTTCAAGTAGTAGATGTAAACATTTAATAATAGCTAATATTTATATAGCACTTTAAGGTTTGCAAAGCACCAGGAGACTGAGTCAATAACCCTGGTAGCCAGCTCTGATCACAATACTAGAGAGGTAGAGTATGGTGAAACTATCTCCTCCCATTTTACCAATTAGAAACTGAGGCAAGTAAAGATTAAGTGACTTGGCCACGGTCAAACAGCTGGTAAATGTCTGAGACTAGATTTGAACTCCAGGTCCAGTCCTCTAGTCACAGAAGTGGTCTGGTCAGTGGGGAAGGTGGCCTTGAGAACAAGTATCAAGTTTGAAAAACCCTGATTTCATGCAGCTGGAATTTTTTATGCCTTTAAGTGGTCAGTAAATCAAGACAACATGTTCTGTGAGACCTGGGAATCCCAGAGTGGGGCTTGAACCATCATTCCATAAGCTGGTCATGACAGTTTCAGTACCTTTTAAGGAAAAACTAACCAACCTGAAAGGAACAGGGCCTTAAGAAAAAACAGGCCTGGCTGGGCTGTATGGTAGAGGACTGGTAGATAATATTCTACTATCAGAGTGGTTTAAAGATAGTGATAATCTGGAGAGGATCCAGAAAAGGACAGCCAGAAGAGTGAAAGGCCTTGAGTCAATATCATAGGAGGTTTGGTTGAAGGAACTGGGAAAGTTTAGTCTGGGATAGAGAAGACTCATGGGTGGCATGAGAGCTTTTTCCAAGTAGTTGAAGAACTGTGATGCTCTGGGCCAAAGCTCTATTAGACCAGTCCAGGGATTCAGGTTTAAGGATTATTATTTAGTGAGGTACTAGTGGATCATAAAATGCAATAAAAATCACTTTACTAATTAAAGGATTAAAAGAGTCAGCTTTAGCGGTTTGAAAGGGTATAAAATGCTATTCTCCTCTACCTTACAGTCACCAGGTCAGGAACTCTGGCAGGAAACCCAAAAGCAGGTGGAGGTCAGGTGTCACCCCTGACACAATTTCCCTCCTGGCTTGGCTTCTTATTCTTTAAGGAGCAAAAAGTCAAACAGCTTCCAACTCCCTACAAGGACCTGATGCTAGACCCATACCCATCCCTGCCCCCAGGACACAGAATGCTGGGTGGGGTTTCCCATAGAAAAGGTAGAAAGGCAGAAGTGTTGGGGACTAAGGGAAAGAAAGAAGACAGAGCTCTAGGTCACAGGTTTCAGCATGGCTACCCAATTGCTCCTTTGCCTTGATGACCCCTCACTGTTCCACTCATCACCCACACCAAAGCAACACAGCTTCTCCTCAAGGTGCTAAGGAAGGACTAGATACCTTCTCAGGTACAACAGATCAATATTACAAAGTTGAACTTAAGTTTGATGTCAGAAAGAGCTAACAGAGCTGTCCAAAAGTCCTGTGGGCTGACTGCCTCAGATGGTGATGGGTTCCCCCTCCCTGTAGGCCTTTAAGCAGAGGGTGGATGATCACTGGTCAGGTATATTACAGTGAGAATTTCTGTTGTGTGCACATTGGGCTAGGTGGCCCCAGGGATCCCATCCAACTCAGAAATTGTGGAATTCTGTTTGTTTTGAGGGATCTAGATTGATTGCTTTAGAAAGGTATGAATGAAGATAGACCCTTTCTCTGAAAATAATATATGGATTACATCTGGGGAGATTCATCCAGGATTACTATTGGCTGCAGGTCCACAGGAAGCAGACAGCTTGATTTAATCAAGACCTTGAGTGTTTTTCTCTTTCAGGAGTGACTTGGTAATCTTTCCCACCGGAACCATGCCACATTGTCCCAATAACTCACATTAGTAAGAAAGGGCAAAGCTCAAGTTTTTTTCTTCCTCATTGTGACTGCCCTTTGTTGCTTCCCCACTTCCAGGGTCATGTCCTCAATCCTTCATCTAGATAATCTTGACACTCTTTCAAAAGGCTGGGGAACAGGACCTTTGGTTACTGGACCATGGGAATCGTCTCTCCAAGGCCACCACTCTGAGGCTGATGGGGGAGTGCCACATCCTTGGAGGTCTGTACCAAAACACAGGTTTTGGCTTCACACACCTAGATGTGTGAGTATAGACAATGTGTTCCAAAAGTCTTGATGAAGTCTCACTCAGCCCTAGAAATGATGGCCATGGAGGGCAGTAGCAAAGCCTCAGTCTGAAAAACTGAGAGATGGAGTCCAAGAGTTAAGAACAAGACTCCTCAGCTGGAGCTGGAGAGCAGCAGGGATGACCTCTCTCAGCCCCAGAAATTAAAGCTTATTAAACATTGAACTATCCTAAGACTTGATGATGCCTTAGTCTAAGAGTGGGTAGAAGACAGGACCCTCGGAAGGACCTGTGCATTTTCCTTTTTATTGCCCCAGTAAGGAATAGGTTTAGCCCACAATAATTTGAGCCAATAAAGTAATCTACTGACCACTAAGAGCATAAACACTCATCCTTAATGAATTGTGAATGCCTTCATAAGTACACAGGTCCTGTCATCAAGGCAGCCAAACCCTCCATAGGAAGAGTCAGAATACAATGGCCTCATCTGTCAAGGTGATCATATGACCTTGATATATCCTCTTCATACTATTTAGTTTTAAAAGAGGCAGGGAGGGGAGGTTTCCCACTGGAAGGAAAATAGTAGTAAAATAAAATTTTTGAAGTTGCTAGATCTCAGGTAGAGGAGCAAGTTGTAATAGTAACTTTGATGCCCAGGTACAAATCAATTAAAATATGCCCTGATTTTTATAAGGGTAAGAGAACCCAAAGAGAACTTATTGAACCAGACCTTGTAAAAATGGACATTTTATAGTTTTCTTTGATTGTACAGTAAACTTGGAAAGGATCCAAATTGAGGGAGGCATTTGCCCTCCCAATTTTTAATAGAAAATAAATTATTTTTGTGAAGACTTGAAGGGTATAAGCTAACTAGAGTAATTGCCCTGAATAATCTTAGTATTGTATTCCACCAGTTTAGAATATCATGGTATCAAGAGCCGGACAAGGCTTTAGAGATAATTTTGTTCAACCTTCCTGATTTTACAAACTAAGAAACTGAGGCCCAAATAGATTTGGTGAATTGCCCAGATTAATACATATAGAAAGTAGCAGAGTCAAGATTGAAATGTTAGGTTGTCTGATTCCAAATCTAGTATTCTTTTCATAAGACTGTGTAATGCCATTATCCTGGCACTATATATTTACTTTGAACTGTTCAAGTATTTCATTCACATATTATACATATATTTCTAATTTCATAGCAGCCAACTTCAGAACTTGTTACTTCCATGTTAACGGTTGTGAGATAAATCTTTGTTTCTGTTCTACCTTGTATTTCGAAATGCCCATTTTATTTGGTGTTTGTCAAGTTCATAATGAAAAAACTTTTAAGAGGTTTGTGACAGCAGTGTAAAACAAAAGATCTACTTTTGTCTTGGTGGTTTCTGGCATAAGGTAATTTTCAATACCTTCACTGTTTTCAGTATATTTTCATTTATTCATCTTCAACCCGGAATTAGGAGGAAGAAAAGTCAGCTGTGAAGACGATTTAGATGACTCCTTTTTGCACCCACACAGTCATTTGTCTGAATAAATGGGTCAGGGTTGCTGTTATTAACACAGTCCTACAAAGATTATATGAATTATGCTGAATCATCTCTTGAGGTTTCTGTATGCCATCTCAAATTATTGAGGAAAAAATGATTTAATGCAATGTTTTGTAATAATGGATACATAATACATTTTATTTCATTGATTTGCCACTGTAAAAACCTAGGCTGTTTTTTATGGCTCTGTGTAGACCTGTCATCTATAAATGATACAGATCACTTCCTGATTCCATTTATATTTTTATGCTAGTGAATTTCATAAGGTTACCACTCTACATTTTTTTTTAAAAAACTGTCTCCCTATATCCCTGTAGGGATAGAGCTTAGTTATATTATTTTGGCATCTACCTTGACTTAGCTGGGTATCCCACATCAGCCTTTCCTAGGCAGGGGGAAAAGAAAAGGGGAACAGTGAAAGAATATGCATAGGGAGAGTTTCTCAAAATGTATTTTGGTGATATAAATAGGGGTTTTATGAGAAAATTCATATGCTAGTGATATTTTACCTTCAAAACTACTAAATGTTGAAATTACCTATGTGTCAAAAATGTTTATGAATATTTTCAATGGAAATAAATGTGTATTATATAATATGTACATCTTATGTATGTGTATTCAAGATAAATTGGAGATAACCTCAGAGGGAAGGTACTAGCATTAGGGGAACAAGGAAAGGCTTCTTATAAAAGGTAAAATTTTAGCCGAGAATTAAAGAAAACCTAGGGAGCCAGGAAGTGAAAATAAGGAGAGAGAGAATTCCAAGAATGGTGGACAACCAGTAAAAATTCCTCAAGTTGGGAGATAGTTTTTTGTTCAAGTAATTGCAAGGAGACCAAGGTCACTGGATTGTAGGGTATGGGGAAAGAAGTGAGGCGTAAGAAACCTGGAATGGAAGGAAAGGGCAAGGTTATTAAGGGCTTTAAAAGCCAAACAGAGGATTTTACATTTGATTCTAGAGGTAATGGGGAACCATTAGAGATGACTGAATACAGGAGATACGGTCTGACCTGGGTTTTAGAAAGGTTACTTTGGTAGCTGAAAGAAGAATGAGCCAAAGAGGGGAGAGACTTGATGCAGAGAGACCGGCCTATTGCAAATTAACATATTTCCATGGAAACAGTGTCGTTCAAAAACATTTCTGACACATATGTAATTTCATATTTTTAATATTTGAAAAGGCAAAATATCATTAGCATATAAGTTGTCTCATGACATTCCTATTTTTCCTTTTATCTTAGTGTCTATTTTTCTCTAGAAATTCCAAAATATCCTGTATTTGATTTTGAACCTTAGACTCCCATTTACAATGCCATTTTCAAAAGTACTCCTTCTAGCTTTTTAAAATTTTAAGACATCCCTTTTTCACTTCTTCAGACATTACTATTTATCTGAGAAAGTGGAAGAATAGAGGATGTGGTCAAAGATGTTTTGCCAGAAAAAAAACCCACAGAATTTGCTCGTCAGAATTAGTATTCGAAGAAGACAAAATTGGGAGGCAACGCTAGTGTAGGAGAACTGGCCCTGACCATCTCCCCAGCCCAGGAAGCCCAGGGTGTAATCATAGTTTAGGGACAGATAATTATAAAGTGTCGGTTTGACATTGGAGCTTACCATCCTTGAAAGACAGTTAAGGCAGGAGCCCTAGCTTGAGGTAGAGCCCAGCCACTGAGAGGAAATCACTCTTGGAGGGAAAGATGGGATTCCCTTTCCTCATTCCTCTCTGACTTCCAGGTGTCATCCAGAGCACTTTGACCCAGAGCTGTTTGATCAGCAGGAGACACCAAATCCCGGAGGATACGTATAGACACAGATGAGGGAGAATGCATTCCATGTTTATGAGGGGGAAGTTTTATCACTACCTCTTTGCTATGCCTATTAGAGCTAACTGTGTCTACTGACTGCCTGTAAAGAGGAAACATACCAATGAGGACTTGTGAGCTGTAGTTTTAGTAATGCATTTTCATAGGGCAACCCCTAAAATCTCACAAAATCACCCCCTAGGGATTCCACCTGCAAACCTACAGATGAGGACCTGAGAGAGTGAATAAGAACAGGTGCTACACTTTTCAGTAATCTAGCCATGTCAAAAAAAATAAAAGCAATAGACTTTAGTGGACATAACAGTTTTTAAATTTTTTTCTTTTTTATTGTGAATGCAATAATAAACATTTCAAGACACAAAGAAAAATTCTTCCAACAGAAGTTAGAGTTTTCTTCCTTGTGAAATTTGTCCTGGCAAAATCTCTTGGAGGTGTAGAACGGACACTCTCTCACCAATTTCACAAATGAGAAAACTTAGTAAGATTTCAAGAATATAATAACAAGGAGTTGATTTTACAAGCAGCCAAGAAAAATATCTAAATATCAAAGGACATTACACAAAATTATTCTGCAAAAGTGAGAAATGGTAGAAGCTGCTAGAATGTTATACCCCAAATTAAGAGGTAGGACATTGTCCCCAAATTAGCTTCCTCATAAAGCTAAAAATTGTTTTCAAAGATAAAAGATATTGCTGGCTCCCCCTATTCCTTCCTCCTGGTCTATACAGTCTTCTACTTGTGTAACTAGATTATATGAGTTAATGAGTTCCCTTTCCCTTCCTCTATGACCCTTGATGATATTAGGTTTGAGAGGAGACACTTGTTTTTTTCTCCATTAGAGTGTTTCTGACATTTCATTTTCATGTATTCCTTTATAGATGGTCAAACATATTTGCCTTTTATGTTTTTCTTGACACTTGTATTTACTTTTTAGCATTTTTACTTCATCTTTTCCTCAAGAATGCTTAAAAGTCCTCCATTTCATTCAGGTCCATTTTTCCTCTATTGGATTATACTTATTTTTGTTGTAGAAGTTATTCTTGATTGTAAGTTTTAATCTTTTGCCTTTTGGACTATCAAATATCCAGACTCACTCATTAACGTGGGTGTTTACCAAGATTCTTTCATGGTCCCTCTCCTCTTTTTCCTCTAGACTATCTTGATTGGTAATCTTATCAAAAAAAAAAAACCCTCCCCATTGATTCAGTTACCATCTGTATGCAGCTGATCCCAGATTTCGTATATCCAACTGTCATCTCTCCTGATTTCCATTTTTGTATCTGTAACTGCCTTTTAGATATCTCAAGCTGGGTGTCCTATAGGTATTTCCAACTCATCGTGTCCAAAATAAAACTCATTATCTTTGCCTCAAAAAGCAGCTCCTCTTCTGAACATCTCCTTCTCTGAACTTCTGTCAAGGGCACCACCACCGTCCCAGTCACCCAAGCCGGAATCCAGATGTCATCTGTAGCTCTTCATTTGTGTACACATATTAAGTCTGTTGTCATTTCTTGTCATCTCTACCTTCATCTCTCAAAGATATCCTCGTCTTACCTCTTACCTTCACTGTTGTGATTGCCTGCTTACGGGTCTGCCTGCCTCTAGCCCCTCCCACTTCATCCATTCTTCACTGAGCTGAGTGAAGCTAAAGAGTCGCTCTGATCATTCAGTAAACCTCAGCGGCTCCCTATTACCTCCAGGATCAGATATAAAATTCTCTATTTGGCATTAGGCCCCTTCCTACTTCCATTTCCTTCAAGGATGCTTTATTCCCCTTGACACACATTGAAGTCTAGTGACACTGACCTTGTTCAAAAGCAGCATTCCCTCCTCACCTCTGCCTCCCGGCTTCCCTGCCTTCCTTGAAGACTCAGCTCAAATGCTGCCTTCTGTAGATTTTCTCCTATCTCCACTATGGCTAGAGCTTTCCTTCTTTGATTATCTTCCACATGCACGGCATATATATTGTATGTACAGTTATCTGCATGGTGTCTAGTGCTAGTTCCCACCACTACTAGTGCTTTCATTCTACAGTTATTGTAAAAACTTGCTCGCTGTAGAAAGAGCACCACTGACTGTGGAAGTCAGGAAAGCTTTAATAGGAACTTGCAGGTCAGGTGGCCTATGGATCGGCACACCCTGAGCAGAGTTTAGCAGTCAGTTTTATACAATTTTATCAAACCATTTCCTCTCTCCTTATTCTTCATATTCATTTATTAATGTAATATTGTGATTTAACCACAAGGCCAGTTTCAGTCGGTCTAGTTTCTGAACAGTTTCTGCTTCGCATAATTATTTTAACTATGACTGTCTTTGTGGTTTTACAGCTCGCTCCTTGTCCTGTTCCAGTACCTTTGCTGACTTAGCTTTTTGTGGGAACAGGACTGTGCATGCAGTTTCTCACATCTTCCATGTGCACTGTATGTGTATATTGTATATACCGTCATTTGCATGTGGTGCCCTTCATTAAGTGTTGGCTCCTTGAAGGCAGAGACCATGCTTTTGTTCTTCTTTATATCCCTAGCATTTAGTACAGTGCCTGACATATTGTGAGCACTTGATAAATGCGTATCGACTGGCTGATTGGCTGACTTATTAGGCCAGCCACTGCTTATCTCACCATTTCTCTATTATTTTTTATTTTTCCATAATATTATAAATATTAAAATTAAAATCATACCAATAACAAGCAAATTGAAGCAGTTATACTATTTAATTTTTAAATGGATTAGAATGTAAATTCTTATGTTTGTACCACAAATAAAATGATAGTGACCAAAACCTTTGACAAACAATTGTCTCTATAATTTATGCCTCATGCAAAACTAAGAAATTTCCATCTCAGAAGGCACCTCAGAGACCATTAAATCCAAGTGATATCCAAGCAAGACTACATTCTACAACATATGACAAGTAGTCAAGTTTTTGCTTGAATATCTTCAGTGAGGGGGAGCCCACTATCTGCTCAACTTTGGGATACTTTGAATTATTAGAAAATCATTTCCTTAAATCAAGCCTAAATTTATCCCTTTCCAGCTTCCACCCATTGCTCCAAGTTTTATCCATTCGGTTCAAGAAGAACAAGTCTAAACATTGTATCAGATGTAATCTGATTGGGACAGAGGATAATGAACCTTCAGTAACCTGTATCCTGGGTACCATGCCTGTCTTCATGCAGGCATCTTGAATGCTGTATTTCTATATTGATTCATATTCAGTCTCATCAGCTAATCTTTTTTAGACAAATTGCTGCCTAATTAACCATATATCCTTCATCTTGTAGGCATAATCTTGAACCCAAGTATAAAGTTTTACATCCATATCCATTAAATTTCACTTTGTTAGATTTAGCATGGTAATCTAGCCTATCTAGATTTTTTGAATACTTCTTGGATGCTAATTGCTATCCAGTATTAGGAATTAGATCTGCAATTTTGTTGGCCTAGGAAGTTCTCAGGTGAGGAAACCCTCTCCACCAATACAGGTGGAACCTCTCTCTCCATCTTGTAATCTTAAGGAGTTTATTATTTATTAATGATAACAATAACAACATTCATATAGTACTTTAAGATTTTTTAAATGAGTTTTAAATATTATCTAATTTTATCTTCGCAAAAATCCTGGGAGGTAGGTATATGCTGTTTTATTCCCATTTTACAGATGAGGAAACTGAGGTCAAGTAAGTGACTTGCCCAGGGTCAAATATTAACTGTCTGAAGCTAGCTTTGAATTCATGTTTTCTTGTCTCCAGGTCCTGCACTCTATCCACTGTGCCACCTAGCTACCTCTTTGCTGTATTTCCCAGCTTTGTATGATCTGCAAATTTGAAAGGCATACATGCCATCTGTGTCTTTATCCAAGTCACTGATAAAACTGTTGGCACAAGGTCAAGCATGTATCTGAGTCATTGCAGTGAGACTTCATTCCTAGATATCATCCATTTAAATTCTGACAAACATTTTTTTGAACATCTACTGTGTTCCAGGCACTGTGCTAGGTACTGGGGCTACAGAGACAAAATAAAAAACAGCTTTACTTGTTGAGTTCCTGTGTATCTATGTTGGCATCTAAGCAGTTCATCCTTTTCCTCTTCATCTGACATGTGTTTTTAGAATTTCATTTTTGTGATCTTCTTCCAAAGCTGACTTCTCCTTATAGAATTTTACCAATCCTTTCTCTAAGCCCTTTGAAACCTTCTTTCCCCATATCTAGGGTCCGTATATGTCGAATCATGCCCAACTTTTCTCTATTTTGTGACAAATTCTGAGGCAGGATGGTCACTTCCTCAGGTTTCTCATCGTTTCCACTCCTAAGTCCAAAGAAGCCATGGCACTGGTTCTTCTCCCTTCTGAGGGATAAAATTATCATTAAGAAGACAAGATGGACAATTTTTTAAAATTCTGAACTTTAAAAAAATTAACAAAAACTTAGCAAAAATAAATCTAACATTTCTCTTCTGGACCAGGGTAGTCCCTTGGTAATTTAGGTTTGAGAACGGAGCAAAATGTGCATTCATAGGTCATTTCAACAGTTAAGAAAAGGAAATGTATTTAGCTATAGCAAGAGGAAGATATTCCACAAGGATGAGCATTGAGAACCCCTTGAGTTTTTCAGCTTAAGGAAGCATCGTTATCGTTGAGAGCCCCCAGTCAAACAGCTGAGAACCCCTTCAGCTCCTCTTGGCTTCTTTTCAGTCAAGGTCGCTCAGGAAATGAAGACAACAGCTCCCCTTGGTCCCTTGAGCTAACAAAGTCAAAGATGGTCTCCGTACTTTTAAAAGAACAACTAGCCTAAGAAGGGTTAGAATATTGCCTCTGCAGCAACTTCCTTATACATAGTAGAGCAAAAAAAAAAGAAGGTTACATATGAAATTACACATTTCTATAACGTGCAGCTTGCTTCTCTTTTTTCAGTATTTAATATTTTTAGCATGTAAGTTTCAAAAGTATCCACTTGTTTGTGGTTCCTTCCAGCCTTCCCCCTCTCTTCTGCACATTAAAAAAAAATATTCCAATGGGGATCCTTTTGGAAGGAAGGATAGGGGACAGAGGAAAGAGGGCACTGCATCCCCTCACTCCCTTCTAACTCTCCCCTTCCAAAAAAATTGAAAAAAATAAAAATAAAATCCTTGCATAAGTACAATCAAGCAGTATAAATTCTCACATTGACCATGTCCAAAATGTGTATCTTATTCTCTATCTTGTGTCCATCTTATCTTTTAGAGTTATTATTCCTGAGTTGGATCATTGCGTGAATTAGAGTTCTGAAGTCTTTCAGAGCTGTTTTTCTTCGCAGTATTGTTGTTAACATGTAAATGGTTTTCCTGGTTCTGCTCTCTTCACTGTGCACTGGCCCCATTAAAGTCTTCCCAGATTTCTCTAGAACTGTTCCTTTTATCATTTCTTGTAACACAGTAATATTCCCTTGTCTGAGATATGTTACAGAATGATTCCTCAGTGCTTTCAAGGTTGAAAGTGTGTCACACCGGTGACATGAAAACATAAAAAGGTTTTGCACCGTGATGAGCACGAATGAGAATCGCGTGGGGCAGAAACACATAGACGAGTTGTAATCTGTTCCAGTGGAGGGAAGTAACCTCAGCCAGTTCACTTAGCCACTTATGAAAATATCGGGGACAAAATTAAATCGGTACTGGTATAGAAGGATGTAACTAGAGGGTTATAACTGCTCTAGAAATCACAAAAGGTAGAATAAAAAATGAAGATAATGATAGAAGTATTTGAATATACATGAGACATAGAATTAAAATATAAGAATCACATGTTATAATTATAGTATCATTGATTAGAAATATTATGGTTTTTTTCTAACAAAAGTACAAGATACAGATAAAATGAATAAGGAAAAACAGTAACTGACTCCAGATCGCTTTTTGTTTGAATAAATATGTTGGACTAATAACAGGAACAATTGGTACCTCTAAAGCACCATAGTGTTGTCATTCTGAAAAATATGTTATAAAACTCTTGATCTTCTTATTTTCCTGATTTTCAATTTGACAGTGCAGTAAACTGTATAACAGCTTTTTATGATCTCACGTTTTCCCATAAGAAACAAGATTGAATGCAAAAATTGTTTAACATATAATTTTCCATATAGTTATTATTATTCCTTATTGAGTGTATGGCAGCAGAGTTTTAAAGGAAAATACAGAAAAGCTGCCTTTTTCTCCTCAGCAATCGTGTGGAAGCATGGACAAGAGATGTTGATTTCCTGCTTCGTCAGGAGGGCAGGCCTGTGGTTAATCTTATCCCTGAAAAGTCCAAAGCAAGAATCATGGAAGAAGACTGGCAGAATACAGATAAAGCAACTAGCTGGTTAAGAAAAGAAGCGATTAACTTCACTCAGCCATTTGCTCTTTATTTGGGGTTAAATTTACCACATCCTTATCCATCACCATATACGGGGGAGAATTTTGGATCCTCCACATTCCAGACATCTCCTTATTGGCTTGAAAAAGTAAGTATAGCTTCAGAAACAGAAGTTAATTTACACATGTTTTATTGAGAATTCCATTCTTTTTTTCCTTACATCCAAGGTTAGAGTAATGAAAGATGAGTATTCTAATACAAAGCCTCATATGTAATATATATTTTATATACATATATATATAAAACATGTGATATATAATAGTTAAGGAGGCAGCTTTGCGATAATAAACGTAGCCCTTCTATTAAACTCAGTTGTATTGCCTTGTGTATATGTGTTCTCACAGCCAACGCAGAGGAAGCATGAGAGTTGTAGAAAGACTGTTGGTCTTGGGAGTCAGAAGACCTAAGGCAGGGGTGGGCAACCTGTGGCCTCAAGGCCACGTGTGGCCTGGACCTTGAGGCTGTAGGTTCCCTTACTCTGCTTTCAAGACCCAGTTCTCTGTGTGAACTTGGGCACATAACTGTCCTAGAGCAAACTTCTTCATCTATGATATAGGGATCATAGTATTTGTACAATATAACTCACAGAGTTATTAGGAGGCAAGCATTTTGTAAAGCTTAAACAAATTAATGTGAGCCATTGTAAAGCATTACCATAAGATTGTTTTATCTGTAGGAATATGGGTTGTACCTGTTATTTCATTGTTTTAGGAAATTTCAGAAAGGGAAACTCCCTGTACCATGCAGGACGGCCCCTTCTCTGAAATTTCTAGTCTTAGAGGCTAGCTTAGACTCACAATGCTTCTTAAACTATGGGTCGTGATCCTTTGGCAGCAGTAGAAGGTTTCTGAATGTACAGCAACCAAAAATTAATTAAAAATCAAACTCATAATGAATCCTAGGTGTTTGTGTCAGCACTCGCCCACATTGTATCCTACAGTTTCACTGCAGCCTTGGTTCTGAACACAAAGCATGTGCACTTTACACAGCACATGCCTTCAGGCCAGGCAGTGCCAACAAACAGTTGCTGAAACATGAAAAGGGGTCAGGAATGGAAGAAGTTTAAGAAGCCCTGCCAGTGCCTAAAAGTACAGAGACATCAGGGCTCTTGCCCAGGGTCCTGTGATAGAACCAGGATCAAAATAGGGCTTCCTGCCCCTGAGACCAACTTTTTCTCTACCATGTATACTGCCTTATCTGTGCGGAAAACAATAGGGCCTTCCTGCAAAACGTGGAAGTTATCTGATGAAAGGAGTTAAGTAAATATAAGAAATCAGTAAGCATATCTCCAAACTTTTTTACAAGTCACTTTTCAATATATTTTGATACGAATGAGTTTACACTTATATAGTGCTTCATAGTTTCAAAGTACTACCCTAGAGATCATTTCATACAGTCTTCACAGAGTTAAAGGTATTTTACTGTAATTAAATGTCTACTAAACCTGGAAGCATAAAAATAAAAAGATATTTGTTTATAAACAACATAGTGGGTCGGAAAAGAGTGCTGGACTTAAAGTCAAGAGACCTGATTTTGAATCCTGCTATAGACTGCAGTTGGATAGCCATGAGCAAGTCCATTAACATGCCTCAGAGCCTCAGTTTCTTTATATGTAAAGTAGAACAATAGTACCTGCACCCTACCTCACAAAATCATTGTGAGAAAAATATTTTGCAAACTTTACTTAAAGCCCTGTAGAAATGTGAACCATGACTATTATTTAAATAAATATTTAGATAGCTCCTTCAACTATATAAATTTCTGCCATTGAGCTTTCAGAAAGAGATAGGAGAAGAGCTGAGATAAAATTCTTTACTTCCTGGTGCTGATATCTAAGACTTACACCAATGCTGATTTTTAAGGCTTACCACCATACTGAACTGTTGGTTTTCTTTTTTTGTACCACTTGGAGTTTCTCTGTTAGCATATAATTATGAGAATTTCAATTTGGTTATACAGCTTTTAAAGTAATTTTCAGAAATGTCTCATTCTACATGTACAAATGTACAGTAACTTAAATGTCAGATAAATTAATTAGTACATAATTCCGTATTTAATTGATTAAATATTTGTTTTAAGTCCTTTGTGGCAAATCTTTGCTCATCATCCTTAATTAGAAACTGTATGTTGGCATTTATAATATGTAAAAACATATCACTCTTACCTTTATATAACTGAATTTTCTCTCTATTTTTTAGGTTTTTTATAAAGCTATCAAAATTCCCAAATGGTCTCCTCTGTCAGAAATGCACCCTGTAGATTACTATTCTTCCTACACTAAAAACTGTACTGGGCAGTTCACAAAGAAAGAAATTAGAGATATTAGAGCATTTTATTATGCTATGTGTGCTGAGACAGATGCCATGCTTGGTAGGTGGTATAATTAATAAGCAATTACATAGAAAAGAAGAATAATGTTGTTTTTCTAACTGACTGTGATTCAGGCTGGCTCTAGTGACTTGGAGAAAATTACTCAAGGATGTTCGTACAACAGTTGCTTAGAGACAACATACTTGATGCACAGAAAGATTGGAAGACATACTTTTGGTTGTGGAATAAACCTTTGCATATCTCAATTATCAGTTGATAAATAACTTGGAAGATAATTCAGTTTATTCAAACATTAAGGAGAGATCAAAGAAGGCTACCATCTGCTTAAGACAAAATTTTTGGATGAGGAGATCGACTTTTGGGCATGATCCAAACGTGGGTAGGCATTTCAAAGACAGCTTTAGTTCTAAGATATAGAATCAATCCTAAAAGCCTGGGTCCACCTTTTGTCAAACTCTTAATATGCAGGTGGCTCCAGAACAGTTTCATTTACCCAGTACTCTAGCAACCAAGACTAACCTTTAGCTGGAACAGATTTTTTACATTCATCTTGGCTCAAGGCCAGCTCAAAAATAAAGCAATCTTCCATTGGTAACATAACAGGAAAGTATTTGCTTTGCAGTTTGGAATTAATCTGTCTGTGGTTATCACATTCTCAGGCTATGAAGACTGAATTCTAATCCTTTTTAAGGAGGTAACAGGAAGGGGCAGGAAGTTTTTGCCAGTAGTAGAATATTAATAAAATCCAGGAGCTTGGAATTTAATTGTTAAACTAGCATTTTACAGTGAGAATTATTTTGAGAACTATATGTTAATAAAATTAAGATAGCACAGTAAGGACATGCGATTTCATTGCTTTGGAAAATCCTTCTCCTGATATAACTCTAAACCATCTCTCAAAGAGAAATGACTGGCCAAAAGTCACACACCAATTAGGCATCTTAGAAAGTAAAGCCAGGTCTTCTTGACTACAAGTCCAGAATTCTCTTTATTATGCTTTGGATTATTTCAATAAGATTTTAATAATGGCAAAATAGAGTAGCCTTCCTTCAACGCAGCACTCAGCTGTGACAAAAGCAGTCAAGTCACCTCTTTTTTAATGCAGCCTGTGTTACCATATGCAGTTTTAGCATTAGCAGTGGTAAACATGGCTGGTATCTCTCAGCTGTGGCGCTGTCAATTATGTATAGGCATATTCTTCCTGATACCCTTTATCATTTTGGGCAAAACATTATTATATCATTTATTTTACAGGAATAATGTTATAAGTATGTACTAAGTGATGTTACTATAAGCTCTCACAGCTTTATAGTGGTTGGCTGTAATATAAATCAATATATTCACTACTTCACCACAAAACTATACAAGGCAAGAATATAGAAAATAATATTTGCCCATAGGATTCTTAGTATTTAGATCTGTAACCACTCAAAAAAGTTTGATCTGATCATCCACATAAGAAAGACTAAGTAATGAAGAAAGTTCCATGAGAGCAAGAACTGTCTTTCACTTGCATATTTGCATCTTCAGCACTTAATACAGTACATATGATGGATGTGAGCAGGCTATAATGAGGTTTAATAAACTCTGAAGTAGAACTGGAGAAAAAGATACCATCAAAGAATTATATAATAGAAAAAAAATGAGGTAGGGACATGTTAAAGGTAAAAGAGGGTGGGTAGACAGAGAGAAAAAGCAAGAAATGTCTCCAGCACATTGGGTGACCCCCTTATGATGAACTTCTGGTTGGACACAAGCAAGGAGTGCCCAGGATTGTCAGGCACGGAGGGGTTGCTGTCTGTATCATTCAGCGAAAGGTCCAGAGTAAAAGAGGTAAAAAATTCATTTGAATATGTATGTGTATACGCGTTTGAGATATATATATATATATATATACACATATATATACACACACATATATACACATATGCATGCATATGTAGTCACCCTTTTTTGGTTATAATAGCTTGTTCCTTTTTCAATAGGTGAAATTATTTTAACTCTTCACCAGTTAAATCTCCTTCAAAAGACTATCGTTATATTCACCTCTGACCATGGTGAGCTGGCCATGGACCATCGCCAGTTCTATAAAATGAGCATGTACGAAGCAAGTTCCCACATTCCTCTTCTGATGATGGGGCCCGGCATCAAAGCAAACCTCCACGTCCCAGATATGGTCTCTCTTGTAGATATTCACCCCACTCTCTTAGGTAAGTTGTGTGATTCTGTCTGAAGTATGAACTTTTATTCTGTCATGCGGCTTAGGAAGGTGATGCGACAAGAATGTGTACCATGGCAGGCAGCTCTTGCTGGCTTGTCAGTAACTTTAAATTGTTCATGACTCAACTTGATAAAAAGTAAAATGAATCCTTGTGCTCTTCACTCCTCAAAATTAATTCCTTTTCCTTCAAAATATTCACATGAGTCATAGAACCATCAGATGGTCAGTAAGCATTTATTAGTAACCTCCTGTGTGCCCCTAGGTTCTGGGTATACAAAGATAAAATGCAAGTCTCTGTCTTCGAGGAGCTCATTTTCCATTGGGGCAATCAATACATACCCATAGAAGTAGATGTTACCTAAATACCAAGCAAAACAAGGTGATACCAGGGGTGCAGGATAGTAACTGCTGAAAGGATTCAGCAAAGACTTTGTATAAGAGGCAGCACTTGGAAAAAGCTAGGGATTTATTAGAGGAGATAAGAAGAGAGTACATTCCAAGCCTAAGAGGTGACCTGTATGTAGGCATGGAGATGGCATACAGACGCTTGTGTGTGCGGACTAACAGGAAATCCAGTTTGGTCTGGAGTATGGAATGCGTGAAGGAGAGCACTGTATAATAAACCTGGAAAGTAGGCTACTGCTAGATTTTGAAGCAGGGAGGAGTATTCCCTTGCATTTTAACCAGTTCGTACAAAGTCACATTATTTTTTAAATGTGAAGCATATACTTGGAAAGAGATTCTTACCAGCAAAGTTCTTCATGCTGAAAAGAAAAGAGTTCCCTGCTCTCCCTGTTGAAACAAACACACACGCACGCACGCTTCCCAATTAACATTTTATAGTAATTGTGGAAAAGATGGAATCGTATGGCAATAGCAAAACATTCATTTAAGAGTTTTTAGAATTACTAAATATTCGTGTGGATGTCAGCACATAACCATGGAAAAGATTTCCAGAAACTAACTATTCCCTCTAAAGACTGCTTCCTTCAGTCTGGTCACTGGTAGACAGAAAGGATACCTCTTTTCCTTAGATGAATAAGAAAAATTGTTACTCTTAGGCCATCTGCCATTAATCCTGTTTGATGATCTACAGATAGATATGCCTTCCTTAGAGAATTACATTTACTCTCTATTTTGATTCTGTGTTCCATTCAAGAGAGACTGATCAGGTGTTCACTCAGAGAAGACCAAGGACATCAGACCAGAACACTGTTAAAATATTAATTCTTACATTATATAACATTGTAGTTCTTATTATTTTATAAGGCCTCAGTTCTATAGGCTTCCATAAGGGCATCAAGAAGGAGCCGCTCGAGATTCGAGACCCTTGATCAGGTTAGTGACATGGTCAGCCCTGTGCTTAGGGATATCACTTTGGCAGCTGTGTGGAAAATGGATTGGAGAGGAGAGGTGTAAGGTAGGGAGACCAAGAGGTGGTTAGGAGATTACTACAATGGTCTGAGAGAGAGGCTTATAAAATTACAAAATATAAAGTAATATCTATAGCCCTCAATGTCACCGTGCCCTCCTCCATAATCGTCTTTCTGAACTGCGTCACCTTCTTTCTCATTGCATCAGTTTTCATATCATACTGCTTTTTTAGTTGTCTTTTTTCCTGTCATGAGTCTAATGATAACAGTTAGTTTTATTAAGCAGCTGTTATGTGTCAGACACAATACTAGGCACTAGAAGTGCAAATACAAAAGCAAAATAGTCTCTGCGCTTCAGATTACATTCTACTGAGGGAGACTGTCATCTTTAAGAATTCTTAATATAGAGTCCATGAGCTTGCTTTTTTTAACATTTTAAGAACTATATTTCAATTTAATTGTTTTTCCTTTAAATCCAATATACTTTATACATTTAAGAAATTATTCCGAGGTGTGCCTAGATGTCAGCATACTGTGAGAGAGGTTCATAACACAAAAAAAGTTAAGAATCCTTGCTTTAGATGTTTCTCCATAATTTGCTACAGCATTGGCTTCCTACACTTGCAATATACTCCTAAATCTAGAATAGCAATATTCTGAAATGAGCATTTGGTAATTTGGAGGTAAGAATAATAAAATGTATACATACATCATCCTTGAATGTAAATGATATTAATTAGGAATTTAAGGATAGGTGTGGTACCATTTTTTTCATTGGCATACAGAACTCCCAGATGAGGAAACTTCTACTATCTTCTCTGCAATTTACAGTCTCAGAGTTCCCCAGAGCTTTGAAAAGTTAAGTGACTTACTAGAGTTGAGCTGAGAGCTTCTTGGCTAGCTCTCTATCCGCTACACCAGAGGTTTCCAGACTTATTTGGCCTACTGCCCCCTTTTCAAAAAAAAAAAAATTACTCAGCATTCCCCTGGAAAACACTTTCTTTAACCGTTTATCAGGGTTTTTTTTTTTAATTTGCATCATTTCAAAAAAATATTTTGAAATGATGCATCTAAAATTTAATAATTTATTGCAAATTTATGGGTTTTTTTCTGCATTGAAATTCTGACACAATGTTGCATCATTGTTGTATTGTAGTATTGTACTGTAAATAAGTCATTACATGTATATATTCCTGCTGATGCTTGCTGGACTTCCCGATAAGGCACCTCACGCTCACCTGCCAACACTTACTTGTTAAGACCTTCAGCAGACTTGACCACAGATTGGTTATAATTTGCATTTTGTATGTTTATTTGGAAAATAATGTAATCATTACAACTTTAACTCTGTTACACAACAGATGAAACATGTAGGAATAGTTTTTCAAAATTCTCTCTTTCCTTATGCTTCGACCACCTCCTTCTTTTTACTCAATGCCCACCCCCCCCAATTGCATCCAAGAATACTACAGTCCTCCCTGAATCGTTCCAGAGCCCCTCAGAGGGTAGTATCACCCACTTTGGGAACATATGCACATCATGCTGTCTTTCAAAATTCTCAGCTCTGAAGATGGTATTTCCAGACTTACTGTTAATATAACATAATGCCTGATTCATAGTAAACAATGAATACTTGATGATTTTTAAAAAAAATTTAAATACGTCTTTTGCCTTCTGAATTAGGTTCTCAAGTAATATAGAATCCATTGTAAAACTTCTGAATTTTCTAATGGTTTTTAGTCGTTTTAAAATGTTTTAATCCTTATCTTTTATTCTTGTCCTGCCTTCAAATCATGTTTTGGGTGTTTTATTTTTTTTATGTATGTCCTTCCTTTTGTTTTTTTTTTAATTTTTTTATTTTAGACAAATACTAAAACTTAAATACATAATAAGGAAAGAAAAAGAAACAATATAAACTTAAATATAAAACAAGAAAAGAAAAAATGTCATGTGCACAGCGGAACATAGAAGATTCAGAATACTTAACAATAACCTATCATTTCAAGAAATCCTATATATTGAATACTGTGTGTTAAGTGGAAGGATGTCCATCTTTTCTTTACTTCCTTGTAGGCTTTCTTTTGTTCTCTGCTGTACCTTTATTACTTTGTCCTTTTTTCCCCTTTCCTCTCCCTACCTACCACCCCAAGGCTACAACTGAGCATGTTTATATTTATATATAGGTATTAATATATAACACATATACATATATATATATATACATATATAAACATATATTTTCCCAAGAGATTCTATTCCTAACCTTATTTTTTGTTTGTACACATCTCTTTTTTCTTGTCTCTCCTTACTACTCTACTTTACTTCTACCTGCTACCTTGCCTTCCTATTACTTAACCTCCTCGCTCCAGCAATCCCTCCCTTATCCTCCCATTTCCTTAAATCTAAACACCCTTCTGTATTCCCGTTTTAACCTGTTCCCTCACCCTCACCTCTAAAGATCCATCCTTTATCCTCTCCCCACTCCCTATCCCCTTAGAGTTTCATTTCTTTTTTAAATTTAGAAGACTTTTATACTCTTCTAAATGTATATGTATTTTCCCCTCTTAAATCCATTCTCGATGAAAGAAAGTAGTTTTCCAGAACTAACAGCCTTCCCTCCCCATATAATTACTCTGTATGATTTCTTCCTCTTGCCTCTCATTTGCATAAGATAATTCCTCTTTTAGCTGCTCTTGAGTGGCTTTATTTTTTGAAGTCCTGTCATGCTCAAGTCTACCCCAATTTTCCTTATAAGCTACCTAATTACCAGTAAAACCTTAGACATAGGTTTTACGTTTTCCATACAACATTCTATCCTTGTTTAGTCTCTTGTAATTGGTCATTGGTTTGTACCTTATATTTCTCTTGAGTTCAGGGTTTTTTTAAAAAGAATCCTGAAAGTCTGACAATTGATCAACTGTCCACCTTTTTCCCTTCAGTTATGCTTCGCTTTGCTGGGTACAATATTTTCAGCTGGAGGCCCAGTTCTTCTGCTCTTCGATATATGGTATTCCAAGACTTGCTATCTTTTAGTGTCACCAATGCTATTTTATTTTTAAAACCTATTTATTTTTAAAACTTTTCTTTATTTTAAAACCCTTCCTAGTCATTGTCTGCTGATATCTCTAAGCAACTTTTCAATCAAATATGCTTTTACCTTTATCCTTGAAAAGTTTATGTGGTCAGTTTTTAAATTTATTTTTTACTGAGTTCTTTTTTTAAATTAAAAGGTTCTCATGTATATACTTTTCTTTCCTAATACCATTAGAAACTGTTAACAAGAGTATGTATTATATAAACTATTCTCACAAAAAGATATGGAAATAGTAAGATAAACTTTGGCCACCTATGACGATATGTCAGTTTCCTTTACAGAGATTTCTGAGGACTGTATAAATTATCTTGTGATTTCGCTGTAGTCTTTAGTCGCTCCACTGACACCTATCATAGCTCCTCCACAATTTCTTATCCTGTGAGAACCATAGGATCTCAGATTTGGTACAGAAATGACAAGTTAATACAACCAGGGAAGAGTACCACTGTGTCTAGAACATACTCATTCCACTTCTGGACAGTTCCAAATGACTTTTCCTTTGACCCCAAGATTCAAGTGTTAATGAGCAAAAAAGGAGAGGGAATTGGGTAAAAAGGAAGAAAGACTTTGCATTGCAGCTTGCTATAAAAATCCTAATGAAATCTCCAGATATCTGTGGGCTTCCTTTCAAGTGCAGAATAGTAGGAGAGAACGATACTCCATTCTGTTGCACTGACATGACATGAGTCATGTGGACATCTCTCTGTACCTCCTTAAGTGAAACAGTAGACGTAGAAACCTGCAGTGCAAGTCTCACTGTAGTTATGGATGTTGAAGAAAATAATTTTCTGAATGTCTGGATTAAAGTCACTGAACCATTCTCTGAAAGGCCACCAGTAATCTTTTGATTACTTGAATCCAATTCCCTCTTCTCTGTCCTCATACTTAACTTCTCCACAGCATTTGGCGCTGTTGAGTAACTCCTTCTCCTAGAAACTTGATTCACTTCATGGGTCCTTCATAGGAAATCCAACTGATTTTGCATTGTGGAAGTATGATTCTCCAATGACAATACAATTAGTTATGAAAATGTGCTCAGTTACAAGTAATATGCATTTTTAAATTCTCTTTGTCTAATGTCTGTGGCCTTGACTAGTGTTAGATGCCATATCCTAAATTTTATTGAGTCAAAACTAATCTAAAGTAGAACTACTAAGATGAATAAGAAGGTAGTAAAAATTATCTATCATCTTTCTTGCATACAATTTTTAAAAATTTGGTGCCATGATTTCATCAGTATGGGAAAATCCTGGTATGAAAGTTCCCTGTACTCAATCATCAACTTATCTGTAATTTATAGTCATAGAAAAAGCCTGGAAACACTGAGAGGTAAAGTAACTTTCTAATGGGCACGCAGTGCTGATGTACAAGAGAGAGGACTTGAATCCAAGTCTCTAATTTCCAGGCTGGTCCTTATACCATGTTGCCTCTTTCCCTGATGCATAAAAATTATAGATGCTCTTTAGTAAACATGTAAAATGAATTTACTGCTACAACCAGGAATACAACCTGTATTATTTTACCTAGGTCAAGAAGCTATATTTCTTATTTTTAAAATAACATCATTATGTTTCTGTTTTCATAATTTTAAACTTTTCCCACAATTTTAAACTAGATATTGTTAACAGTTATCTTCCTACTACTAAGGCAAATGCTTTCTCCTTGGTAATAGCAAAATATGGAATGGAGTACAATAGCAAAATTACTAGAAAAAATGAATATAAAAACTAATTTTCATAAAAACAAAGCACTTAAAAATACAGTATAATGCTAAAGAGGTCACCTTTAATGCTGTAGAAATATGTATATTTGTTTGCATGTTGTTGCCTCCTTTAGATTGTAAGTTTCTTGGGAGTGGGAAGTTTTTGATCTCCAGCTCTTAGTACCATGTCTGGCACATAGTTGGTATTTAATAAATATTTATCTACTGGCTGCATGTACCCCTGCCCTACACCTGGATCCTCTCCCCAACCTAAACTCGTTCTGTCAAGTCTAAGGTGTTTTCCCTGATGGGGGTAGGGGGAGGTCATTGGCCATGAACTTGCGGCTACAAGGCAAATGTGCTCTCTGGGTCCTGGGGGTAATACCAGTGTTGGAGGGTTGCTTTTCTGCTTCTTACTACTTAGAGCTCCTGAGTTCATTCTTCTGATAAGTCAAAAATAATCATAGCATTTCCTCTATAGAAGGTGAAAACAGGAGTAATCCACTCATAAACATGGGTCACACTCTCCCACTAATAGACATAATGTCAATAGAGTTTAATGAGCACACATAGAAACCTAGCAGGGAGACGTAAAAGAAATGCAGTCTATATGTCTAAGACCTCTCATGACTAAACAGCAGGCAATCAATCTGTACCATGTGTCTCCTGTTGGACAAAACCACTTCTCAGTTCCTGCTCACTCCTCACTCCTCACTAAGCTCTCCTGCTTATCAAAGCTACTTTTCTTCTACTCTCACTCAGGCTGCTGAATCAGTGCATGAGCTCTTTTAGCACACAGCTACTCTTGGAAGGGTTCTGAGAAAGCATTATACTTTTCCAGTAACATGCATTTCCCTTAAGCCAGAGAACTTCTGGACTCCTCAGATCTGCTCAGTTCTCTGAGGGGTTTCTCCCTCTCCAGCTATAGACAGTGATAGAGTCATGCAGCCTTTCCCCAACCAGCTCTTATATTAGCAAGGGATGTTTCTCCTAGCAGGCTCTCAGCAAAGTTACATCTCTTCTCACAGCAAAGCAGATGCAAAAGCTGTCTTTCCCCCTTTATTTCTCCCTCTCCTACTACAAAGGTAGTAAAGGGCAATACAGGCAAATCTCAAAACCTTCCCTTCTTCAGACTGTGGATGGCACTAAAGGACAGTCAGCTCTCGGAAGAACAATACCTCTCATCCAGTCCGCAGGACACCCAGCAACGCAGCTGTGGAGCACCCTCTCAGCTTCAGTCAAATGCTATATTAGACTCTATATTCTATCTTCTGAGAACAGTTTTTCTTGTCTCATGTGACTTCCACCTGAACTCCTTCCTAGTTCTCCTGCTTCTTTTTTACCTGATCATCTCTGGTTTCTAATGTCTAAAATCAGGACTCATAAGCAATGACCCATCTCAGATTTGTAATATAAAATTCGAAAATTTCACCTTTCCACTCACTTCTTATATAATATTCCCATATTTCAGAACAGTTATTTGATGTATAGTTTATCAACTGTATCTTTCACAACTCTAAAGACTATCACACCCAAATGATCTGATAGACCACAATGCCCTGCAACCATCTGCAGCCCTTCAGACAAGGCCTTTAATACATTTATCTGAGATACACTTTTCTCTCAGGTCCTCAGAAGAGTCTGTGCCTTTCTACATAATTTTAATTGAGACTGTTTCTTCTCACACTTATTTCCTCAATGTCCCTTAGACAAATGTTCTTTTCCAACCTCTTTCAGGAACATAAAGGTATAGTATGTTACATCTTCCCCATAACAAACATTGCTAGGATAGTAGGAGGTGTCCATATAGCATACAACTGCTTTCCCCTCCTAAAAAAGTCATGATCAGCATATTTTGCATTAGATGCACAGGAAATATGGATGCAATCAATGCATGGATGCAAGTGGATGCAAAAATGAAATCAATATATAACATATGGAAAATTAATACACATAATTCTATTAGCAAGTTAAATCAATAAGCATTTTTAAGGGGTTACTATGTGCTAGGCACTAAGCCAAGTACTAAGAATACAAATGCAAATAAAAAAAGAAAAACAATCCGATCTTCAAGGAGCTTACATTCTAATGGCAGAAACCAACACATAAAAAGGCACTAAAAAGCGGAGAGAGGTAGACGTTATCCTCATAGGGGCAGAGTGTCAAAGTCCAGGGAAATGAAGGATGACTGGTTTGGGCTTTTCCTCAAAATGAGCTTCCAAGAGAAACCATCAATGGGAGAAGAGGTCCCGGGGGCAGAGAGAGAAGGTAGCTGAAGCCTGATGGTAAGGTCCAGAGGAGGAAGGCTAGCTGGACTGGGTTCGTCCTTCTTCAAATGGGGGTTCTGAAAGAAACTCACCAATGGCTAAAAGAGGCACCAGGGGCAAAGGGAGTTGTCAGCAAAAGTAAACATTCTGAATCATGACAACAAAGATTTACACTTTAGATAGATTGTTTTTGGCAAGTATGGGAAAGATATTTTGGAGGGGGGAGAGAGACACTAAAAGTGAGAATCCATTTGGGAAACAATTACAGAAGCAACATGTAAGAGGTTCCTTAATCAGGCTCTGTGAGTGGAGAAAAAGCTATGGATGTGAGATAGATGTTGAAGGTAGATTCCACCAGTCTTGGCAAGTGATTGGCCCTGGGGCATGAAGAAGGGGTTACTATAAAATGAGGATGATAATAATAAAACCTACCAGCGAGGGTTGTTGTGAGAATCAAATGTAATAATATATATAAAACACTTTGCAAACTTTAAAGTGCTACATAAGTCTTAGCTATTATTACAAGTCAAAGGTTATGTGCCTACCTAACTAGAAGAATGCTAGTGTCCTTAGCAAAAATAAGGCAGTTATAATGAGGATCGGGTTTAATTGTGGAAGATAATGAGTTCTGTTTTAGACATGTTGAGTTTGAGATGCCTATGAGGCATCCATTTGGAGCTATCTGGGAATTCAGGAGAGATTGGGGCAGTATATATGAACTTAATCTTCTCAACAACGTTGTGAGGTATGAAATGCAAGTATTCCCATTTTATAGATGGGGAAGCCAATACTTAGGCCATTTTATGAACGTTGCTGTTTTCTATTTCTCAATATGAATGAAAAATAGTTCTTGTACATTGTAGGTTCCTGGGCTTTTTTTGTTCTGGCTTAGGAACCTAACCCCATTATTCTGTTGGGAAAAAAATGCATTGCAAGTTCCAAACTTTTTTAATACAATTTGCTTTTCATGATTTTCTTGCATCTCCCTCATTTCTCTTCCCAATTTTTCCTCCACCTCTGTTACTTGATTTTCAAAATCCTTTTTGAACTCTTCCATGGCCTGAGACCATTGAATATTTATTTTGGATGGTTGGGATACAGAAGCCTTGACTTTTATGTCTTTTCCTGATGGTAAGCATTGTTCTTCCTCATCTGAAAGGATGGACAAGAATACCTGTTCACCAAGAAAGTAACCTTCTATAGTCTTATTTTTTTTCCTTTTTTTGGGCATTTTCCCAGCCAGTTACTTGACTTTTGGGTCCTTTGTCAAGAGTAGGGTATACTCTGGGGGGTCTGTAAGATCTCAGTTCCTCCAAGGTGGCACAATCAAACATGTACACTGGTCTGGGATCACGGAGAGATTTTTGTGCCCAGAAGCTTAGCAGAGTGTCCTCTTCACAACCACCTTGCCTCCAGTTCTGCCAAGTCAGCGCTGGGGGCTGAGATTCAGATAAGCTGCGGGGGCAGGGCAGCCATTCAGTGTGAGATAAAGATCAGCTGCTCAAATCCCCCAGGAGTATTAGATGGGGGCAGGGCCTCTCCACAGGGCTGAGGTAAGAATCAGCTGCTCAGTGCCCCCAGGGTTTTACGATCCAACAACGGATGCGGGCTGCTGTAGGGGCTACTATGGGAACTGCTGCGTGCCCAATGTGGCCTCTGTGGCCACTGCCTGAGACCGGAGCTATGGGAAGGCCCATCGCCCTTCTCCTTTCTCAGCCAGCTGAAAAAACCCTCTCACTGACCTTTGGTGCCTGTAGGTTGAGGGATCTGGGAACTGCTGCTACTGCGACTGGAGATTCCGCCCCAAGGCAGGCTGGAGTCCTCCTCCCAGAGCTAAGCTGCACCGTTTGACCAACTCTGGGCTGGGTTCCACTCCTCATCCAGTGCGACAGAGGTCTCCCTTCGGCCCTTCAGGTCACCCTGGACTAGAAATCTCCTCCACTCTGTTGTTCTATGGCTTCTACTGCTCTAGAATTTGTTGAGAGTCTTTCTTAACAGGTATTTTGTGGGCTCTGGGGGGAGAGCTAGCATATGTGTGTCTTTCTACTATGCCATCTTGGCTCTGTCCCTTTTTAATACAATTTGAATCCATTTCTAAGTTGATTTCTTATTCTGTCATGCTAAAAATTTTTTATGCTTATTTCATATGACTGTGTCCCCTCTGTGCTCAGTATCAAAAGCATGATTTATTTTTCCTCATAATGAATATGATAACCATCCCTTGACCTGATACATGAAAAAAATGTAAATAATATTGTAGGTACCTTTAGCTTTATTGAAAAACTATTGTTATATTTTTTTACCTCTAGATATCGCTGGAGTTCCTCTCCATCAGAACTTGAGTGGATATTCTTTGATTCCATTATCATCAGAAGCATTCAGTAAGCATTCTAAGCCCACAAGGCCACACCCTCCCTGGATTCTGAGTGAATTCCATGGCTGCAATGTGAATGCTTCCACCTATATGCTGAGAATTGACAAATGGAAATACATAGCATACTCTGATGGCACCTCATCACCTCCTCAACTCTTTGGTAAATCAACTGACATGTTTTAAACATCATTTTTATTATATCTTTTTTTTAATCCTGATCTGTGGTTTCATTGTTGTAGATAACTTCCATTTAGAACTATTGATAAATGCTTTATAGTGTTAGAGAGTTGCCTAAGGCATTAAGAGAGTAAGTGATATACTTGAGGGTCCCATAACCAGGATGGGTCAGAAGCAGAACCTGATGGCATGTTTTCTTGACGAATATAAGGCTCACTCTCTCTCAGATCCACTCTGCCATGCAAACCCCCAATATACTTTTAAAGTTAATTAATGGAGCAAATAGGGCAAAAGTAGGAGTACATTACTAGCAAGATGAACAAGTTGGAAGAAAAAAAATGTCCCTTAAAGGCAGAAAATTGATTCTAGTGGATATCTTCAAATTGAGATTTCATTAACTTCACAGTGTTGTCCTTTCATAGTACACTAGACAAAAGTAGAATGAATCAAGCTTTAATTTGGTAGGCATATACATTGCACCAGTTTCTTGCAATAGATATAACTTTAGAAATTGAAGGGATTTTCTCCTGCCTCATAGTTATATTTTTTTTTTGGCAAAAGTGGGAATATAATTTTTCATTGATATGGAATGAATTAAGTTGAATACTAAAGTATTTAAATTTCTAAAAATATTTATATCCTGTTGTTAAAGAAACAATTCAAACAGGAATATTATTATAGTATTTTACATTATTTCTTAAAATAGACATTTTAGAGTTTTTAAATTTCTTATTGATGCCATTTGTTTTCCCCTTAATCACATGTTAATTCCAGTTTTTCCTTAAACTACCAGAGTTATTTTTTCAAAGTAACTCTTAATGACTCTAGGATAGAGAGAAGCAGCATCAGATTCAGGAAGACCTGAGTTTGAAAGTTCAAATCCCACTTCTGACACTTACTGGCTGGGTAACAATGGACAGTTCATTTACACTCTCCAAATCTCATTTTCACCATCAGGGAATCATACCTGCAGTTACTATCTCACAGAGTGGTTGCAAGACTCAAAAGAAATCATGTATAGAAAGCATCTTAGAAAATGTAAAGTACCATGTGAATGTCAGTTATTATATATAATAATATAAAAGTATTGTATTATAGTAATATATTAGTTGCTGCTATATTTAACATTAACTATTACTAAGACCAGTTCCCCTATCACCAGAGTTTGGGATGCCACCATCAGATGACTTTGGGCTACTTATATGCTTATGCATACATCACAGCCCTCCTTATATACCCCCAGAGATAGATATCTAAAAGAACCAAAGGTAGGCCAGGAAAGAAAACCAATGAGCAGTCTCACTTAGAATTCTACAATATTTTTTCATCGATCTCCCTGCCCTAAAGAGCTGTCACCTAACATCATGTATTAAAAAGCAAACTTCTGATGGCAATTGACCAGTAAGCTCAGATGACAAAGAGAATCATAGGCCATATCCGTAAGAGGTTTTCTCTGCTCTGGGACACAGTTTACACAGTTGTAAAGGAAGGTGATTTTTATAGCAGTGTTCAAATGGAAACTTTAGAACCTAATAATATTCAAAATCTTATTTTCAAATTATCTTTGTAAACTATATTACTTAGATATGCTTCAGAAGAACCATGTTTTCATCAGTGTAAATTTTCAATTGCATTCTCTCTACATCAATGGTAGCTGACTCAAATAGAAATGGAAGGCATTAAGCTGTACATAAGGATCCCTGTGGGCCACATATCAAATTAGAAAAAACATGTATTAACATTATCTACGTGTTCTATCGTGTTTTTACTTATTTTGTTAAATATTTCCCAATTACATTTTAATCTGGTTCAGGATCCCCTTGGGAGTATTGTAGGTTTCTAGCTGTGCATTTGATGCCTCTGATCTACACCACATTAGACAGTTTCATGAGTGACTACCCAAAAGCCCCACACTTGATAGACACTTTTTGGTAATGAGCCTCTCCAAACACAGGTAGGTGTATCACCAAGGCAATATTCACAGAGCCTACGGCAGCCATGAATATGCTAGCACAGTTCTGAATCACAAAATATAACAAACTCCCCACATGAGAGACAGAACCAAAACACACCAAAGAAAACAAGACACCAAAACACCAAGATACTAGAAAGCCAAATCCTAACACCAGAAAGCCAAATCCATCATAGCAACTGATAACATTTAATATCATTTTTGGACTTGAATAAGGGCAAGAGTCTGAATTAATCAATTGGAAGGCAAGCCTGGACCTAACAGTCTCATTGTTCTCTGAAGGAAACTCAGAGAATACCTCTTCTTATGTCAACAAGGTCAGATGGGGCTGGCTTAGCATACTTTATGAGACCCTTGACCCAAGATATTATCTTGAATAATGGGACTTTTTCCATATCTTAATATTTTGTGGACATATGTTATGGTGTGTTAATGGTAAAGAAAACACAGATATCGTGGGCCGTAATTTCAATTGTAACTTTGTCACCTCTCTTATCTTATTGTATTTACAACCTATCCAATTAACAAATTCCTTTCTCATGATATAGTTAAACACATATGGAGACCATAAATCTGAAGGACACAGACATCCTTGGATTGTCCTAAAACAGATTTAAGCCTGGTCATTCCTGTAACAGTCAGTCAGAGATTTCCTTCTGACTCCATGACCATGTAACAACTAACTTTAAGGGAATAAACAATGTATATTCAGCCTGTTTGCCTTTTTTAACCAAACTTTCAAGGCGACACAACAAAGAAATCCATCATAGAAACCAAGAAGTCTATACACATTATCAGGCCTTCCTACAAACAGATACTCACAGTCCTGACTGCCTGCTTTCTCTGTCCTTCCCAGCTCTGATTAGTCTGACCAACTTCTTCTCAGCTGTGTTCCAGCTCTACCTCTTCCTGTTCCACCCGTTCAGCGAACTCCTCCCCTCACAGGCTTCATATGACTTGAATTCATGACTTAGGTCCATAGCCCTATTAATGGATGGAAAAGATCTTCCCATTCCATTAAAAATAGATAAACAATACCGTAAGGTAGACCTCAGACAATGACATATTATCAGGGCCATGTTCAGAGACTTTCCTACTTGATAGGACAAGAGAGAAAGAGAACACTGGCTTGTGCTATTGATATAGCCTTCAAGAACCCAAAGCCACCTCTATACCATGATGAGGCATCATAGTTGTACTTTAAAGAAAATAAATTACATTTTCAGTATAATTATATTGTCAGCATATATTTAGTTCATTAAAAAATAGAATTCATCAAGTTTATCATCTTTAAATAACTATTAGCTATTCAAAGAGGTTATCTGCATCTTAAGCCCCATTGTTCATATTTTATTTACAGAAAAGGATATTTACATATTTGAAAATTAACATTGCCTTAGCTGTGACTGAATTTTTTTTAACTTTCACGGCCATTTTTTTCCTAAGCAGTGTTAATAAATGTAACCTGAAGGCTATTGTAAGCACCACATGCTGTGTCTTTAGAGTCATACTTGAATGGATTTATTACTATAAAGAACTGTGTGGAGATTACATTATTAGCATAAGAATAATCTATATAAGTATCTTTAATTGGTATCATTTGAAATATGATCAGATTTATATTACTATGATCCATTCAGTAATACATCACAGTAGATATCGCCATATAAATACCCTACTAACACCTCAAAACTGAACACATCATTTTCCCCCAAAAGACTGCTTCTCCTTCAGATCTCATTATTATCAATAGTGGCACCATCCTCCCAATATCCATATTTGCAATTTTGAAGCCATCTTTGACCATTTCCTGTCCCTCTTACTTACCATATCCATTCAGATATTCTTTTTGCCAACTTTCACTCTAGTCCTACTACTATCTGCCTAGTTCAGACTCTCATTACCCCTCATTAATCTACTGATTACAGTCTTTTCTCTCTTCAGAAGCATCCTATGAACTGCTGCCAGATTCATCTTCCTAAAGTTTATTTCATAATTAATCCCCTTACTTTAAAAATTTCAAAGGCTCCCCATTACATAGGGAAAGCAGAGGGAACAAGCATTCATTAGATGCCCCATATGTGCAAGGCACTGTGCCATGTGCTTTACAAATATTGTCTCATTTCATCCTCATAATTCTTAGGGGTAGGTTCTATTATTATCCGTTTTACAATTGAGAAAACTGAGGCAGTCCAGAATCACATAGCTAGTAAGTGTCTGAATCCAGATTTGAACTCAGGTCTTCCTGACTTCAGGCCCAGTGTTCTTGCCACCTAGCTGCCTTACCAATGAAATAAAAATATACCAAATAAACTTAAATTCCTTACCCTCAAGTCTCTCCACAATTTGGCCCCAATCTACCTTTCCATTCAGTTAGTATTAGTTGAACGGAATTGAGTTGAGTTAATCACATTACTCAAAAACTTCATTTCATATAACATACTGAATAAAAATCCATATTTCTTAACTAGGCATATATACTCAAGAGAATTTAACCAGATAAGTAGTGTTGTCATAGATATAGATAACCCTAATGCAATCAAAACTTTTAGGAAAATGAAGAATTACAATCATGCATGAGGTATTTATAAAATTAGTTCCAGCACACCTAAAGCTTTTTGGTGAACACTCACACACCACTTAGCCTGAGAGGAAGGGAAGAGGAATAGTTCTGCCCAAGTTTATTTCTACCATGCTTAGGCATTGCAGTAAATTAAGAATAAGTGTCACTTTCATTCTGAAAGTACTTTATAAATAAAATTTAATTGGACAAAGTTCTTTACTTTTATCAGTCAGTGTATTTCTGGCATGAATTATTTAAATAGATTCCTAATAATTCAGTTTGATTAGACAAATTTTTATTAAGCACCTACTTTGTGCACAAAATTGTGCTTAATCCCAGAAGAATTAACATCATCACACTTTAAATATAATACATCATCCTCAATATTCTTAGCATATTTCAAATGAAAAGAATGTTAAATTCTTAAATATATCTACCAGAAACTTGTATATTCTAGAACCATATATCCCCTTTGTCAAGAAGTCAATTTTTTGCCTTAGTAGAAAATGATAATATGAAAGAAATTATATCTAGCTGAGATTTCAGGAACAAATTATTTGTCTCTTAGATATACCAAGAATCCATGGGTCCAGGTGTTTTTTTACGATGTTTAAGGAATTTATCCTCATAATTTACTGTAAGTATCCTCAGAACTTGTACTTTGGCAACCAAACCTATTAAAAAGTTTCAAACTACATTGCTAATGATAAGGCTCTGACAGTAGAGCACTCTCTGCTTTGCTTCAGTTGTCCCCACAGAATGGACAGGAAAGGACAATGGAAAGCCAAAAACAGTGATAGGGCATTGCCATGGTCAGCCAGGAAGATGGGACCATTCCAAGGGTATGCTCCCTGCGCAGCATTCACTTTAACTGAAAAGAAGAAAAAGGAAGCAGTTTCTCACACAATACGAAATCTAACATTAAAATAATGGCATTCTCAATTACATTCTGAATTCAACAGAAAATGCTATCTTTCCATCCATTTTGAATGGTAATAGATATCTTATTCAGTCATATAAATTTTTTTCTTTCAGATCTTTCTTCAGATCCAGATGAATTAATAAATATAGCCACCAAGTTTCCAGAAATCACTCATTCTCTGGACCGAAAGCTTCGCTCCATTATAAACTACCCTGTAGTGTCTGCTTCTGTCCAGCAATACAACAAGAAGCAGTTTATCAGCTGGAAAGACAGCTTAGGACAAAACTATACAAAAGTTATAGCAAACCTTAGGTGGCACCAGGACTGGCTGAAAGAACCAAACAAGTATGAACGTGCAATTAACCAATGGCTTAAAACCAACACTAATTTATGAAATGTTTGCACAAAAATCTGTAACCATGTGCTCTACCTGTATGCTTTTATATCTTTATATGAGTAGTATAAATGTGTATGCTGTTACAGAAATCCTTGTCACTAAAAGTATAGTGAAATTTGGTAATTAAATGATCATTGGCAGTCAAAGCAATTTTATTAAATGCTGTTCTATTTTAAAATAGAAGCTGGAGGTTTATAGAATTATGTTTTCTAATAGAGCTGCCATCATGTGCTGACATTAAACAGATTAAATAAAATGTAAAAAAAAACTATACAGTTACAAATACTCTAATGGAGAGATAATACCTCTCTGAAATGTCTTAGTATCAATTGAACCTTTAAAATTTATTATCTATCAAATAAGAACAGCCATAAGACCACAGATTTAGAGCTAGAAGATGAACAGTCCAGTGCCTTTATTTTGTAGAAGAATGTGAAACCCACTGAAGTTACATAACTTGTCCAACATCACCAAGGCAGTAAGTAGCAGACTCACTCGACTGTGAATCTCTTCATTCCTTCAATACATCCATTCTTTTAGCACCCTGGATTGAAGCTTGTTTGAGCCTGGGGAATTGGATTTAGCAAGAGTGACAAGAACTTAGATCCAACTTTAGCTGTGTTATCGTTGTGGTTACTTTGAAAAAAATGTTCTACTGAAGTATGCTTTGCAAATGAATAAGGTGGGATTCCATTCTTTTAATTTTTTCATGTTTGAACAGTTCTTCAATCATGTTTACTGCCATTCTGTGACTTCTCTTGAATGTCTTTTATGTTTATGCTAATAAATATCCCAGTTACAAAAGTATTTTATTTGTTCAGTTAAATGTGACTTGTCTGAAAGTCCTGCACAAAGACTGCTCCTCTGTCTCACCTTCCACATCCAATCTGTTGCCAAGGCCTATTCATTTTACTTTGCAACATCTCTCACCCCCTTCTCTCCTCTGACATTGCCACCACTGTAGTACAGGCCCTCATCACCTCACACCTGAACTACTGTAATGTGTGGTTAGTAGATCTTCATGCCTTAAGTGTCTCCTCCAATCCATCCTGCAAAGTGATTTTCCTAAATCCAGGTCTAAGCAGTTCATACGCACCACCACAACCACCCCCACTCAGTGGCTCCCTCTTTCAGAATCAAATATAAGTCCTCTGTTTGTCATTCAATATTATTCATATTCAGCATTCATAACTTAACCACGGCCTTGCTAGTCTTCTGCCACCTCCACCCCTAATGCCCATACCCTGACCTAGTGACACTGGTCTCCTCAGTCTTCTGTATGTAAGACATTCCATCTGAGTTCTGACATTTCTCGCTGGATATCCCCCATTCCTGGAATGTTCTTCCTCCTCATCTCTGCCTCCTGGTTTTCAAGTCCCAGACAAAATCCCACCTATTAGTGGCTTTTCCTAATCTCTCTTATCTCTGGTATTTGTAAAGTACTTGGCACAGTGCCTGGCGTATTGTAAATACCATGTAAATGTTAGCTATTGTTATCATTATTTCCCATTGTACATAGCTGTTGACTTTTCTCTCCCACCCCTATGCCGCTTTAGATCGTAAGCTCTTTGAGGGCAGGGGTTGTCTTTTGTCTTTCTTTGTAATCCTAACACTTAGCACTGGGCCTGGCAAATAGCCAGGCACTTTTCCTCAGGGATTAGATGGAAGTGATATATTCTTTGTCATAAAGGAGGTTTCAAAGAGGGAAAGGAAGGCATGGAATTACTATCATGTAAAGACAAAAACTATCAATAATATGTTTGAATAAACTTCTTAAAACCTTTACAATATGCTTATTGGGGTTGAATTTTATGAACTCTACAGCCATTTAGTGACTTGAAAACAGAAACTCAAATTTTTGGCAAAGATACTGGAGTGGTTTGCTGTTTCCTTCTCTGGCTCATTTTACAGATGAGGAAACTGAGGCAAACAAGGTTAAGTGACTTGCTCAGGATCACACAACTGCTAAGTGTCTGGAGCCAGATTCGATCTGAACTCAGGAAAATGAGTCTTTCTGACTCCTGGCCCGGGCTCCATCCCCTTCACCATCTAACTGCCCAATGGGCAAGACTTAGAACAATCCTTTCATTTGACAGTTATAGAAATTAAGTCCCAAGAGAGGTAAAGTGACTTTTCCAAGGTTAGACAACTGTCTACAAGGAGTAGGATTAGAACTCCTAACCCCAGTCCAGTGTTCTGACTCCTTTGCGGGGTAGGGAGAATGAGCAGTCGAGCCATTACTAAAAAAATGTGTTAAAAATTTTTTTTTTTTTTTTTTAGAAAAGGCTTGGCAAGTGGGATACCTAGGCAAATACCACGGGGTTCTAGCACTCAGGTCTTAAAGATTTCCCAAGTCTAGAGTTCTCAATCACAGCATTTTATTATATGCCTTTGACCGTCACCTTGGACCTGATTAACCTATATATTAAAGGGTTGCAAAGGTTCAAATTAATGTCTCTAGCAGGAAAAATCAAATCTTGTTTATGGGGGACCCGGGAGGCGAGGTCTGTTGAAAGGATTTAATCTAAACCAATTTCCATTCCTTGGATTTCCAAGTAATTTGGAAATTTGAAAAATTGGCTGCTTTTACGTTTTGTTAGTCACCTTTTCTTAGGTTTAATGGAGGCGTAGTTCCGCTTAGCAACCTCCCATCTGGTGGAAGGGGAAATCAAGAGAATGAGAAATACATCCCGTCTCTGGATCAAAACATAAGGGGAAAAGTAATAAATGGATTAGTTATTTGCATAAAACTTACTAGTGCAGTCTTTAGACTAATGAAATCAATTTCACATCACAGAGAATGTAGCAATCTGCTTGCTACTATGAAAAAAAGGAATGCCTTTAAGTGATCAGAAAATTACAACTGCAAGTCTGACTTCATTCCTGGGAGAAGTCACCGCAACAAAATCCACACTGATTGTTGGACGGATTATACGTACCAAGCTTCTCAGAGATTCTTCTGGTTTGATTTTATTCATACAACCCATTGTAATTGGGTTCTCTGCTTTTATTTTCTTTCTTACGCCGAGCCACACTTTAAATCAGGTTAATTGTTCCCATCCATGAGTTTAAGGAAAATACATCAGTTCTTTAAAGAAGACCCTTTCAAGCCCCAGGCAGCAGCTGCTTTCCCAGCGGAGATGGTTTCGAGGCTCCGGCCAATCTTTCATTATCGGTCCAAGATTTTCTTCCTCGAGAGTGCTCTGCCTGGGCTGCAAGGCCACTTGTGTGCGCCCTGTTCTCTCAAGGCTGATCTGCTCCATTCCCCGCGCTCCGGGGAAGACTGGGGGCGGGCAGCCCTGGTTGGAGGGGGAAAGCGGCGGCGGCTCGAGGTGGGGGGTGGCGAATAAGCAGTCGTGCCTTCACTTGGTGCACAACCCACATCGCAGTGTCAAATGACGGAGACACAACCTATTAAAAAAAAAGGTGGGGGGGCGTGGAGAGAGAAAGAGAGAGGGAGAGCGAATCCGTCGGCACTGCTCACTCTTTGTGCGTTTGCGAGAAAGTTTGTTTTCCGAGAAGGAACTTCACCCGGCGGCCCTGCTGGAGCGCGCCCTCACCTTCACCTCGAATTCCCGCACCCGGTCCCGCCCACCCCTGCAGTGCCCACACTTCCATCCGCTGAGCCGCCTTTGCTGGGAGATGGAGGATCCCTTTGGCCCCGGCCCTCTGCCGCCGGTACCTAACCTCTCCATCTCCATCCCGCTGGGCCAGAGTATCAACCTGTCGTCTGCGGGGGACTCCGCGGCCGGGATGCTGCCTCCGCCTCCCACGCTTACCAGCCACAAGGTCCGGCTCGTATCTCTCGGGATAATTTTGGTGGTGGCAGTGGTGGGTAACTCCACCGTGCTTTGTACGCTGTGCGGCGGCGGCGGCGGACTCTGGGCCGGCCCCAAGCGTCGGAAGATGGACTTTCTGCTGGTGCAGCTGGCCCTGGCCGACCTGTACGTGTGCGGGGGAACCGTGCTGTCGCAGCTGGTTTGGGAGCTACTGGGGGACACCCACCTGGTGGCGGGAGACCTGGCCTGCCGGGTCGTGAAGCTGCTGCAGGTGTCGGCGCTCCTGGCCTCCTCCAACATTCTCGCCCTCATCTGCCTGGAGCGACACCGGGTGGTGAGCCGGCCCCTGGGCCCGCCGCTGCCCACCCGCGCCCTTGCCGCCCTGGGCTGGCTGCTGGCCCTGCTCCTGGCCCTCCCCCAGGCCTTCGTGGTCCGTGGAGGGCCGGCCGCCGGCCTCCCCGACGGCTACAGTGGGGTTCCCGCCTTGCCCTCGGCCGCGTCCACGCCTGGCTCTTCCCTGGCCACCTCGCAGAGCCCGCCAGGACCGCCGGCTTCTGCTCGGACATGGTCGGGGGAGCGCCGGTGCCGTAGCATTTTCGGGGCCCTGCCTCGCTGGCACCTTCAGATCTACACGGTATATGAGGCCGTGGCGGGCTTCCTGGCCCCTCTCGCCATCCTCGGCGTCGCCTGCGGCCGCCTGCTCTGGACTCTGTGGCAGCAGCGACCCCTGGCACCAGCTCCTGCCACCTGGTCCCCCTGCGCCTGGGAGACTGGCCACTGCAGAGCCCATGCTCGAAGCGCGCTTACTCGTGCCAAGGTGCAGAGCCTGAAGATGACCCTGGTGCTGGCCCTGCTCTTCGTGGTCTGCGAGATGCCCTACTTCGCGGCGGAGCTGGCCGCTGCCTGGTCAGCCGAGCCCCCGGGCGAAGGGCAGGGCGAGGGCTTGGCCTCTGCGCTGGGCGTCGTGGTGGTCACCAACAGCGCCCTCAATCCCTACGTCTACCTCTTCTTCCAAGCGGGTGACAGCCGGCTGCGGCGGTTGTGGAGGAGGCTGGGCACGGTCTGCTGCTGCGGCCACTGCCCGAGGAAAGGAGACGAGGACGAGGCGGCGCGGGGCCACCAGCCACTCCACCGGCACCGCTGGCCCCACCACCACTATCATCACCACCGTCGTCGGGAGCAGCCCGGAGCCTCCACGTCGGAGGGCTCCCTTCACCCACCACTACCCCCTGCCCCCAAGCATCTGCCCTGCTCCTGTGAAAGCGCCTTCTAGTTGGTGGAGTGGCCTGAGTTTTTCGCTTGTGCGCCTTTCAGGGAGAAGAAGCCCATCTCTCCAGAGATCACTGATGATCAAGAAAAGCAGGTGGTTTACTTTAAAGCTTCCTTCCTTACCCTCTTTCTTTTTCTTCCCTTCTTTTCCTGGTCTTCTTTTTCCCTCCTTCCCCTCCTCTTCCATCCTTCCTCCTTCCCTGCCTCTTCCTTTTTTCTCTCTCCCTTTGTTTCCTTTCTCCATTTTCTCTTCCTTTCCTGCCACCCTTTCCTTCCCTTTTCTCTCCTTCCTTTCCTAACATTTTCATTTCTCTCTTGAACTCTCATCCCATTCTCCAGGGTGTACAGAAGAAAAGAAAAAAATCAGGCAGCCACTTGTTCTGAAGACTAAGAAATCTTTAGAGAGCTCTCCCTTTTCACATTTATTTAATACTTATGTAGAGTTTTGAATTCTGCCATCGTGTTTCAACTGAAGTGCCAAGATTTGGGTATTTGCTGTCAATTCTTAATATATTTTGAGTCTTACTTATATTTTTTATACTATGTATCCTGTGTTTCTCTTTCTTTCCACAGGAGGAAAAAAAAAAGACATCCTTTCTGTTGGACAGATTGATTAGCTACTGTGACTGAAATGCTGCTACAACTGTAATCATGCTATGTTACATTGTAGTGATAGAGTATTTGTAAAAAATAAAAATTTTTTTTAAATAGTAATTTTTCCCATGTCCCTCATTTATTCCACAAGTTTTGTTAAGTGACCCACTATGCAAAGAATTATTAGTTTCTCCTTTTTAAATAATAGGTGCCTTCATTTTCGTTTGGCTTCTGCCCTCTAAGGGCATCATGAACCTAACTCCCAGATGGTATGAGTAAATTAATGTATGTAAAGTGCTTCGCAAATGTTAAAGCACTATGTGAATATTAGCTATCTTTATTCTTCTCTAACTTAACCTTTTTGAGATAATCCACATAACATCAGAAAATTCTCACTGGAGGGAAGGAGATTTAGAAATTCTTCATTATAGCACTATCTCAGTAGATGCCTCTAGACTCCAAGATTAGTTGGGAGAAAAGGCCTTGGCTGTCACCTGGAGAAGGAGTTTTTTAGTATGGGAGATACAGTCACACTGAGAAGAAGCAGCCAGGACTAAAAATGTATCCTTAGGGAGCTGTGTGGAAACCTTTCAAAAAACCTATATAATGTTGGCATGTTTACCAGGCTGAAAATGATGGATCAGTCAAAACACAGGGAGAAAACAGTGGGGTCCCTCTGCCTTCCTCGCCAGATGTCCTTGATTCTAAGAAAGGGTATGACTGAATATGTGAACACTTCACTACATAAGAAAGGTTAAATGATGACAATTTATGTGTTTGTGTATAGCTCTGAGGACTGGGGGAAAATGGTTTCATGTCCTTTTCTAAATGGAGAAATAAATACATAAAGGTAAATTGGTTTGGCTAAGGTCAAAGTGATGGAACCAGAAACCTAACCCCGAACTCCTGATTTACTACTATTTATTATATGTTAATATTTTTAAAATATTATTATATTTACTATTGATAATCCATCAAGAAAGACAGCAAACCATGTGAAATCTGACTAAATTCAACTCCCTATAGGTTATGTTGATATTGTCATTAAGCCCAATTCACATCACAATCATCATTAAATTTCAAGTCCGAAAATAAAAATTGAGGCCCCTGGCCTCACTGGGGGCTGTTACATATCTAATTGAGGCAAAGGATGGAAGGGAAATAGAGTCACTCTTTTCCAAAGAGGCCCCTGGAAGTCAAATACAAAATTGTCATCTTACCAGAATAGACTCTCAGAGCCTAATGGCTCTCAAACAATGTAAAGGCATTTCAAGACCCCTTCTAACTTATATGGAATATGTCTGTCAATATTAACCATATTAGAAATTAAGCCTAATAAGTTTTAAAATATGTATTTTTTTCATTTAAAAAATAACAATGATAAATCCATTACAGGTTAACATAAATAATATTTTTATTAAAAAGAATTATATTTTCCAAAGCAAAAAAAAATAAGAGTAATATTGCTTCATATGTTTTTGTAAATGATTTTAATGCCTAGCTTTATGGAATATAGCTAGATTCTCATATCTACTTTTGCATTCATTCTATACAAAGAAAATCCAGCCTCACATAAATATGTAGTTGAAAAAAGGAGGAGCATTTTAATAAGCAAATAACATCTTAGTATTATTATAAAGAAGTTTTTTTCCAGTCCCATCCACTCCTTGAAAAAGTCTTAAAGTCTCTCAAGAGTCCTTGGGCCACATTTTGAGAACCACTTTTATAGCCAAATACAGAGATTATTTATGTTCTAGGGCAGTCTCAAAGGATACTCCTATCCCATTGCAGAATACAATTTAACCATCAATTGACCTTGAAACTACCTACTTTACAAATAATTAAGGAATTGGTCAAACTTGCATTCCTGGAACTAGTTTGGAACCTAACTGGGCTCCATGGGAAAAGGATGGGAAGGAGATAGCAGCCACATCTCAATGTCGACCTAATAAGAATGAATAGAAAATATTATCTGCTTCCAGAAAAGAGGCAAACTCACTTCTGGTGGATTATGCTACTGAAACAGATTGTGGCTAAAACAGGCAAACATAAATGAAATTTCATGCCTTGAATAAGGAGTGTATGGAAGATAGTAGTACAGCTAAAATATCAGTCAGGATCATAATGAGTTAAGCTACCAAAAATTAATAGAAGAAATCCAGCTTGGTAAATAAGAAGTCAGAAAAAGCAAGAATTCACTCCTTCCTTCTGAACACATATTTAATGTAGTATGACTTTAAACAAATCACAACCTCCTAGTGCCCCCAGGCAACTTTCTAAAATTGTAAATTATCTGTCATGACCTTGTTCTCCTCTATCCTGCAGCACTTTATTTGCCTACGGGGGATGTTATGTGCCAGGGACTATGCACTGCGGATACAAAAAGAGGCAAAAGACTGTTCTTGCCCTCGAGAAGCTTACAATGTAAAGGGGGAAAAGCCAGCAAACAAATGTAAACAAAGCAAGCTATATACAGGATAAATAGGAAAAAACAGGAAGAAGGCACTTATAGAATAAAGAGGAGTTGGGAAAAGCTTCCTACAGAAAATAGGATTTTAGTTGGTACTTAAAGGAAGCCAGTAGGCAGAGATAAGGAAAGAGTGTGGAAAATGGCTAGAGCTAAGAAAAGTGTGTCATTTCTGGAACAGCAGAGACCAGGGTGACTGAATTGAAAAGCATATATATATATATATAAATGGAGCATTTTGTAGTTGACCCTTGAGGCAATAGGGAGCCATTGAAATTTATTGGGTAGAGGGTTGACATGGTTGAACCCGTGCTTCAGAAAAGGCACCCCAGCAACTGAATGGAAGATGGCTTAGAATGAGGAGAGACTTGAACCAGGCAGACCCTCTGATGGGGTATAGGCCCTGGGAACCCCCTTGAACTCTCCTTCCCATTTGATCTGACCTGAGGCCATAAGCATTTCATTATCCTTAACCTTGCAAGCCTAACCCTTCATTCTGTCACCTCCCCACTACCACCTGCTACTTGCCACCCTTTATCCCATCAAAATCCCACTCTCTTAGTTCTGACCTCTAGTCACCCCAGTCCCATCAAGATCCTCCTTAGACTCTTCCTCAAGACCCACCCTAAAACCCACCTCCCATCACCCCAGACTACTTGGTCACCCCTAGATCCATCCCACAGTCTTTCTGTATATAAATTCCATCTTGCTTCCATGAAGGTGCTCAGATTCAGTCTTGCCCAGATTGAACCTAGCTCAGATTCTATCTAGCCCATTTGTTAATACAAGCATCACAAATGATGAGGCTTCTTAAGTATCAACCCAATATGATAAATCTTAAATAAACTTTGTTTTTCTTTGGCTAAAAGAAGGCTTAAGTCGAATTCATTCTGGCAGGATCCTGGGCATCAATATTTTGGGGTCTCAAGGACCCCAAACCTCAACACCATCACTAGGCTATTGCAATAGTCCTGTGGTGATAGTGGTGGCAGTGTCAGAAGCGAGAAGGGGACATTTACAAGTGATGTTACAAAGGGAAAATCAATAGACCTTGGCATTGGATTGGATATGAGGGGAGGGGAGATAGTGAAGATTCCAGAGTGGTTGAACTGGGAGGAAAATATGGTCCTCTACAATAATAGGGAAAGTGGAGGTAGGGAGAGTGTAGAGGGAAAGATATTAAGTTCAGTTTTTGAATGTTAAGTTTATGATGTCTACTGGATATTCAGTTTGAGATGTCTGAAAGTTGGAGATGTGAGACTGGAGGCCAACAGAGAGTTCAGGGCAAGAGAGGTAGATTTGACAATCATCAGCATAGAGATGGTACAAAGCAGGTGCTGATTATATAAGCAGAATGAGTTGCTCCTCAGAAGCTCCCATTATGGCTAAGAACAGAATTCCAGTTTGCTTTTTAAAGTATGTTTGTCCTTCGTGTTGCTGAAGAAGACCATGCCATCAGAGAAATAATGACATGACTTGCACTTGACTTTGTTTTGAGTGAGGGAGGGCTGTGCAGGTCACCAGCCTCACTTCTCCTGCAGAGCCATCTGAATCCAGTGACCAGATATTCATCAGGATGACTGGAGATGACCCAGGATAAGGCAATTGGGGTTAAGTGGCTTGCCCAAGGTCACACAGCTAATGAGTGTCAAGTGTCTGAGGTGACATTTGAACTCGGATCCTCCTGACTCCTGTACTGGTGCTCTATCCACTGCACTACCTAGCTGCCCCTGCTTTTTAAAGTAAATAGTAACAAACCTAGTATCATTCAAATAAAATTATTTTTAGTGTACTTACAAGGGAAGATTTATCAAACTTAAATTCGTGGTTTTCTAGGTGAGTGAAATCAGGTTGAAGACCCCGCAGGCATGAATTCCCCAAAAAACCCACCCTTCCTGCCAAAGATAAAATAACTAAGTATCCCCCTTAGGCAAATAAAGTGCTGCAGGACAGAGGAGAACAACCAAAGTGCTGGTCATGCAACCTGGTGGACCCCCTCTTCATCTCCCCTTCACCACACCCTTATGCCACATCAGCATATTTGGTAACAAAAACCCTCATTGGTGAGCAACAATCCTTTCTGTGTTCTTTGTCTCTGGGGTAGATTCCCACACTTAGACTCTACGCCTGGATTCCCAGTCAATGCAAAGAGAGGCTAGTGGACTGACGCATTAGGGACTATATAAGGTTGTACTCTGCTCTGCTCAGGGGCATTCCCTTGCTGATTCCGCCCATGGTCTGGGAGGAAGGACCCCTTCTCATGAGATTGTAATAAATTCCTTTTTGCTTTCTACCTTGAGAAGCCTCTGAGTTTAATCTGAGTAAGGGTTGCTGTATCCCACACATAGGTATATGGAAAAATAGGATAGATAGATAACCTGTGAAATTTGTATTTATAATTTTACAGTGACTGAAATGTAAATGAAACAACTGTTTTATGTATCCAGTTCACACTTTCTAAGCATTAACCTTTGATACTTTAATTAATATTCAGGATAACTTTTAAATGAAATTCAATAAGCATTTGTTTAGAACTTAGTCAACTAGCATTCATTAAACACCCACTATATTCAGGGCAGTGTGTTAAGCACTAGGGGTACAAAGAAAGACAAAAGATAGTCCCTTTTCCCAAGGAACTAACTCAACATTTCTAAAGAGAGACACATCAAGAATATAGCAACCTCCTGTTTGATAAACCCAAAGATCCCAGCTTCTGGGATAAGAACTCACTGTTCCACAAAAATTGCTGGGAAAACTGGTTAACTGTGTGGCAGAAATTAGGCATAGACCCATGCCTGACACCGTACACAAGAATTAAGTCCAAATGGGTACATGATTTAGGTATAAAGATTAATACCATGAATAAACTGGAGAAGCAAGGAATAGTGTATTTATCAGATTTATGGAGAGGGGAAGAATTTTTTTTCTAAAGAAACGATAGAAAGCATTATGAAATGCAAGATGGATAATTTTGATTACTTTAAACTGAAAAGTTTTTGCACAACCAAACCCAATGCAACCAAAATTCGGAGGGATGTAGTAAATTGGGAAAAAATTTTTACGGCTAAGCTTGGGGATAAAGGCCTCATTTCTAGAATATATAGAGAACTGACTCAAATATATAACCATACAAGTCATTCCCCAATTGATAAATGGTCAAAGGATATGAACAAGCAATTTTCAGGGGAAGAAATCAAAGATATCTATAATCATATGAAAAAGTGCTCTAAATCACTATTGATTAGAGAGATGCAAATCAAAACAACTCTGAGGCACCACATCACACCTATAAGATTGGCAAACATGACAGAACAAGAAAATGATAAATGCTGGAGAGGATGTGGGAGAGTTGGAACACTAATTCATTGTTGGTGGAGCTGTGAGATCATCCAACCCTTCTGGAGAACGGTTTGGAACTATGCCCAAAGGGCTACAAAAATGTGCATACCCTTTGACCTGGCAATATCGCTACTTGGACTGTATCCCCAAGAGATTATAAAAATGGGAAAGGGCCCCACGTGTACAAAAATATTTATAGCAGCACTCTTTGTGGTAGCCAAAAACTGGAAGTCAAGGGGATGCCCATCAATTGGGGAATGGCTGAATAAATTATGGTATATGAATGTAATGGAGTACTATTGTGCCATAAGAAATGATGAACAAGAAGACTTCAGGGAGGCCTGGAAGGACTTATATGACCTGATGCTGAGCGAAAGGAGCAGAACCAGGAGAACCTTGTGCACAGCAACGACCACAATGTGCAAAAGTTGTTTCTGGTAGACTTGGAACTTAGTAATAACACAAGAACTTACTGAGAAAAAAAAAATCCTAATGTCGGTCTTCTAAGGCAAAATGCCTTCCACACTCAGAGAAAGAAATATGGAAGTCATTGGCAGAATGTAGCAGATCTTGTTTGTGTGTGGGTGGGTTTCAGTGTATTATGTTTTGATTTGTTATATAATTTCTTCCATTTATTTTAGTTCGACTACATAGCATGACTATAGTGAAAATGTGCTCAATAGGAAAGTATATGTAGAACCTATACAGAATTGTATGCTGTCATGGGGGGGATAAAATCTTAACTTTAAGGAAATGATTGTAAAACATTTAAAATAAATAAATAAATAAATATTTTTTTTTAAAAAAAAAGAGAGACACATCAAGTCCCACTTTCTCCTTATGGTACCGTAAGATAATGTGTATAAATTTTCCCAACCTTAAATTGCTATATAAAATTTAGTTATTATTATACAATCGACCTGTTACCTCTTCCATGTGGGTACTCTGCTTCCACAACTGAAATGAAACCCATACATCCTCTTGACTATATCCTCCAGATACCAGTGCTGCAGGCTGTCTGTTATTTTTTTACAGAAAAGGAAAATGAGAAATGTTGGAAGGAATGTGGGCAAATTGGGACATTAATATACTCTTGGTGGAGATGTGAACCCATCCAAACCATTCTGGAAAGCAATTTGGAACTATGCCCAAAGGGCAATCAAACTGTGTACATACACTTTGACCCAACAGTACCACTACTCTACCAGGTGCCCCACCCCCTTTTCTGATCATGCATTTCCTGGATGACAACTTCTATGGTTGTTTTGTGTGAGGCAGCAGTGCTTCAGCTCTTTAGGAAGCTGAACTATACCTATCTTGCATCTCTGTTTCCCTTAGGGAAACCAGTAGTTTTGATTTTTAGGAATTTATAGTGATTAAAAAGGAAACCAATTATATTGAAATACTGTTATTGAAATATTAAAAAACAAATTCATAACTCACCATGAATTCTATTCATAGACTCCAGATTAAAAACCTTTGATCTAACCTGAGAACCATCCTGGGTTTAATAAAAAAAAAAAAACTTCTGGGGGAAGAGTCAAGATGGCAGAGTAGAGAGAGCTGAGCTCTTCCAATATTCCCCTCCAAACAACTATAAAATAACACCTCAAATTGAATTCTGGAGAGGCAGAACCAACAAAGTTCAGAGGGAGATACCTTTTTAGCCTAAAAACACTTAAGAGGTCTGAAAGAGAGATCTGTGACACAGGAAAGGAAGCTGGCCCTGAGCTCATGTGAATGAAACACCAGTGGTGGGACTAGATGATGGTAACAGAAGTAACAGCAATGTTTGGAGCTCTCAAGCCAGAGACAGTAAGAGGACCTAGCAACTGGTCAGAAGAAGACTACAGGAAACACTGTGCTGGTACTGGATGCTAGACTAGATGTTGTTTGGCACCTCTATTGCTTATATCCACTTCTTGGTCATCTCAAGGGCAAGGAGAGCACTTTCAGTCAAGAGGAAATGGAAGCTCTGAAGGACAATATCACTTCTGGCCTCAAGGGATCAGGGGACCTGAGAGGCAGTATCACTTCTATTCCCAAGGGGAAGGGGCCTTAAGGAGCAGTATCAATTGTAATCCCAAGGGACCAAGGATCCTTCCTAGATAAGGACAAGAGTGAAGACCAGGAGAGCAGTGACCATGTCTCTCCCCAGATCACACCGCCTTGGAAGCATTGAAAACTTCCAAACCCCCAAAACAAGCTCTGAAAACAGCAGTGGAAAAAAGTCAGAAGCTTGAGAAAGTGCCCTACATCACCAACAACCCCACCCCACTCCCATTCTGGCAATAGACCCACTATCAACATAAAGTTCCAAATCAAGAAAAAGGGTGGGAAAATGAGAAAACAACAAAAAAAGAAACTGACGATTAAATTAAATATGGTGAGAGGGAAGAACAAGACACAAACTCAGAAGACAATGAAGTCAAAATAATTATAAGAAAAACTTCCAGGAAAAAAATGTGAATTGAATACAAAACCAATAAAAATTCTTAGAAGAGCTAAAAAAAAAAAATTTTCAAAATCAAATAAGAATAGTGGAGGAAAAATATTTAAAGAAAAGAAAGCAAAGGAAGAAAATTATGAAAAGACAATTAATAATTTGGTAAAAGAGGTACAAAAAAGTACTGAAGAAAATAGCCTCAAAAATAGAATTGGTCTAATAGAAAAAGAGGTACAAAAACTCATTGAAGAAAATGACTCCTTAAAAGGTAGAATTGGCCAAATGGTAAAAGAGGTGCAAAAATTCACAGATTAAAAAAACTCCTTAAAAATCAGAAAAGTAGAAGCTAATGATTCTAAGAGACTTTGAGAAACAGTAAAACAAAGTCAGAAGGACACAGACAATTAGAAGAAAATATGAAATACCTCATTAGAAAAACAAGTGACCTGAAAAATAGGTTGAGGAGAGATAATTTAAGAATTATTGGACTACCTCAAAGTCATGATAAAAGAAAGCACCTAGACATCATATTTCAAGAAATTATAAAGGAGAACTGCCTCAATATTCTTGACCCAGACGGTAAAATGGAAACTGAAAGAATTCATTGATAGCTACCTGAAAGAGATCTCAAAATGAAAACTCCCAGGAATATTATAGTCAAATTCCAGAGCTCCCATATCAAAGAAAAAAATACTTCAAATATCCAGAAAGAAACCATTCAAATACCATGGAGCCACAGTTAGGATCACAGAAGATTTGGCAGCTATCATATCAAAGAAGTAGAAGTCTTGGAATATGATGTTCTAAAAGGCAAAAGAGTTGGCATTACAACCAAGAATAACCTACCCAGCAAAACAGTAAAATCATTCAAAGGTAAAAAATGAATATTTATTGAAATATAGGACTTTCAAGCATTCCTGATGAAAAGGACAAAGCTGAATAGAAAATTTGATTTTCAAATCTAAGATTCAAGAGAAGGATAAAAAGGTAAATGTGAAAGAAATCATAAGAGATTCAATAAGGTTAAACTGTTTACCTTTCTATATGGGAAAATAATACATACATCTTAAAAACTTTATCATTATTGGGGCAGTTAGAAGAAATCTACATAGGAAGAAGATATGAAAATGAATCAACTATGTTGGAATGATGTAAAAAAATGGTTAGGAGATGAAGAGGGATACCCTGGGAGAAAGAGTAAGAAAGAGAAAAAATGGAGAAAATTGCCTCACATAAAAGAGATATAAAAGGAAGAGCTTCTACAATGGAGGGGGAAATGGTGAAGGATGGGGAGCAGGCAATGCTTGAACCTCCCTCACATCTAAATTAGTCCAAAGAGGGAAATATACACATATGTGTATGTGTATGTATATACATACATATTCAATCAGTAATAGAACACTATCTTTCCCAACAGGAAAGTAGGAGTGAAAAGGGATAAGAAAAGGGGGAGGTGGATAAAAAGAAAGGAATGGAGATAAAAGAAAGCAATGGTAAGAAGCAAAATAAGACTTTAGAGGAGAGAACAGGATGAAAAGAAGGAGAGAAGCACAAATAGAAGAAAGCAGGTTGGAGGGAAACGCATAGTTACTAATTATAACTATAAATATGAATGGGATAAACTCACCCATAAAATAGAAGTGGATAGCAGAGTAGATTAGAAACTGGAATCCAACAATATGTTGTTTATATTGAAACAGAGAGACACATTCAGAGTTAAAATAAAGTGTTGGAGCAGAATCTGTTATGCATAACTGAAGTAAAAAAGGCAGAGATAGTGATCATGATCTCAGACAAAGCAAAAGCAAAAATAGACCTAACAAAAGGGGTAAAATAAGCAAGAAAATGACCTCTTGCTAAATGAAACCATAGATAATGAAATAATATCTGTATTAAACATATATGCATTCAATGACATAGCATCCAAATTCTTAAAGGAAAAGTTCAATGAATTACAGGAAGAAACAATAAAACCATACTAGTTGGGGGACTCAAATTTTCCGTATCAGAGTTAGATAAATATGACCATAAAAAAATAAGAAAGAAGTCAAGGAGATTATTAAAACCTCTGAAGAAAACTGAATGAGAATAGGAAAGAAGATATCTTTTTCTCAGCTGTACATGCCGCCTTCACAAAAATTGAACATGCATTAGGGCATAAAAACCTCACAAACAAACGGGAAAAAGCAGAAATATTAAGTGTACCTTTTTCAAACCATAATACAATAAAAATTACATTTAATAAAGGGCTATGGAAACATAGATTAAAATTAAGTGGAAACTACTCTAATTCTAAAGAATAAATTGGACAAAGAATGAGTCACGGAAACAATCAGTAATTTCATTAATTTTCAGTTTTCATTCATTGTATTATTATAGCAATGAAACAACATTCCAAAATTTATGGAATGTAGCCAGTGATATTTAGAGGAAAATGTATATCTCTAAACATATATCAATAAAATAAAGAGCAGATCAATAAACTAGACACACAACTAAAACAATAGAACAAATTAAAAACCCCTAATTAAACCTTAAAATGAAAATCTTCAAAATTAAAGGAAAGATTAATAAAACTGAGAGTTTAAAAAAATTGACCTAATAAATAAAACTAGGAGCTAGTTTGTGAAAAGATAAAGTAGATAAACCATTAGTTAATTTGATTTTTTGGAAAAAAAAAATTACCAGTACCAAAAATGAAAAAGTTGAATGTAACATCAATGAAGGTGAAATGAAAGCAACTATTAGCACTGCCAGTTTAAGTGAAATAGATGAATATTTACAATGACATAAGCCTCCTAGATTAACAAAAGAGGAAATAAAATACTTAAATAACCCTATTTCAGAAAAAGAAATTGAACAAGACATCAATAAGCTGCCTAAAGGAGAAAAAAAACAGAGCCAGATGGTTTCACAAGTGAATTCTACCAAACATGTAAGGAACAATTAATCTCAATCCTATACAACTGCTTGAAAAAATAGAGAAAGAAATAGTCCTACCAAATTTCATTCATAACACAAATATGGGTTTGATTCCTAAACCAGGGGGAGAGTAAAAACAGAAAGAAAGCTATAGACCAATTTCCTTAATACTGATGCAAAAACTTTAAATAAAATACTAGCAAGGAGATCACAGCAATACAGTAAAAAGATCCTACACTATGACTAAGTAGAATTTACACCAGAAATGTAGGGCTAATTCAATAATAGGAAAATTATTAGCATAATAGAGCATATTAATAAAAAAATCATTTGATCATATCAATAGATGCAGAAAAAGCCTGATAGAAAATTCAATATTCATTCCTATTAAAAAACACTAGAAAATATATGAATAAATATAGCTTTTCTTAAAATGATAAGTAGTATCTATCTAAAACTAAGAGTAAACATGATCCATAATGGGGATAAATATGAGACTTTCCCAATAAGCAAGGATGTCCATTATCAATTTTATTACTCAATATTGTACTAGAAATGCTAGTTATATCAATAAGAAAAAGAAATTGAAGTTATAAAAATTGGCAATGAAAAACAAAACTATAGCTCTTTGCAAATGATATCATGGTATACTTAAAAAACCCTAGAGAATCACTAAAAAACTCATTGAAACAGCTGTTGAAACCTCAGGGTTATTTTGATTTGTATTTTTATTATTGGCGATGTGGAGCATTCTTTCATATAGTTGTTAACATTCTTTCAATTCTTTTTTTTTTTGAGAGCTACTTATTTATTTCTTTCGATTACTTACCTATGCGGAAATGGTTTTTAGTCCTAAATATTTCCATTAGTTGTCTCTATATTTAGATATTAAACTCTTATCAGAAGCTTTTGAAAGAAGGATTTCTGTATCTTAGATATCAAACTCCAATCAGAAGTATTTTTCCCTTTGGACCACTTTCCTTTTTATCCTAGAGACATTAATTGTTTTTGCATGTGTAAAAGCTTTTAATTTCATGTAATCAGAATTATCTATTTTATTTTTATTTAGAGTTTTTTTGTAAAGGATATATTTCCTACCCATAGCTATGAAAAATGGCTACCATTTATATAGCATATTAAAGTTTGCAAAGTACATTACAAATATTATCTCATTTGAAAAAAATCAATTATCTCACTTGATCCTCAAAACAACTCTCAGATTTACCCCAATTTGCAGATGAGGAAACTAAGGCAGACAGAGATTAAATGGCTTGCTCAGGGATGTATAGCTAGTAAGTATCAGAGTTCAAATTTGAACTCGGGTCTTGCTTGTTCCAGACCTGGCACTCTATCCATTGCTCTTTCTCTTACATATCTTGTATGTAGCTAATTATTTATATGTTTGATCTCGCCATTAGATTGTGAGCCTCTTGAGAGCAGAAACGTTTTTATTTTCGTTTTTTGCCTTTCTTTGTATCCCTAGTGCTTAGCAAAGTGACTGGAATATTGTGCTTAATAAATGGTTTTCAAGTGACTGGCTGCCAAACAGATTAGTTTCTTTTCCTCTTCCTCCTCGTTCTTTTTTGCTCAGTCTCCTTCTTCTCCTCCTTGCTCTACCATTATGTGAGCCTTCTCTTTAATTATTAGCCTATAAGAGAAAGGAGGCAGACAATTATATAACAAAAACAAACATATACATGTAATTCAGCTGCCATATACAGGGGACCCTCTCACTGATGGATGCCTTGGTTAAAAAGACAACCTTAACTGAAATGGGGAAGAAAACGATTAGAGCAGAAAAATGAAAACAGAAATGTAGAGCTATTCAAACAAAATCAGAGGAATCAGCAGTAACAAAATTAAAATACAATGACTTCTCAAAATGTTCTTTCCTCTCCTCCTGTGATGGTTTTATTCGCTGAACCAGTCAGAGATCATAAGTAGTCAGGTAGAATAATGAACCTAATATTTATCTATGAACAGGTTAGAAACTAAAACGAAAGGGAATAAGCAGAAGCAAAATAAATTTTAACTTCCAAAGATGGATTGTAAAGAAGGGATTAAAAGGAGAGAAAGAAAATTTAAAAAATAACAAGGTCAGGGCTAGGCAAAGAGAAGCAGTGCAGAAGATTATGGATAAATTTCAATTACATATTATCAGTGCTCACCTTATTCCTTCTCTTTGTCTTAAGTTCTGTGTTGGAATTCCAAAGTTCCTATTGTAAGTCTAGTCTTTCCAACAGGAATGCCTGGAAATCTTGTTTCACTAAAGGTCCATTTCCCCCACCCGCACTCCTCTATATGATTATATTGTGTCTTGCTTGGTAAATGATTCTTGGCTATAAGCCCATATCCTTTCCTTTTTACAATATCATATTAAATCTCTCTGTCGTTTTACTAGTGGCTGCTAAATTGTGTGTGATCTTGACTAAGGCTCCTGGGTATTTTAATTCTTTCCTTATAGTTGCTCATTGAGTTTTTCTTTGACCTCAACTTTCTGGATTTTGGTTACATTCCTGAAAGGCATTTCTTTCTAGAAATGAGTGAAAGACTGTTTCCACTTTGTACTCTGGTTCTGAGATCTGAACAGCTTTCTTTTAAAATTTCTTGAAGTATGATGTCTCTACTCATTTTTTTTTTTTTTGGTCATAGTGTTTAGGTAGTCCAAAGATTCTTAACTTTTTCTCCTCTATCCATTTTCTAGGTCGGTTGTATCTGCTATAAGCTATCTTACATTTTATTCTACTTTTTTAGTCTTTTGACTGTTTTTAATATTTCTTGTTGTCTCATGGAATTATTGACATCCATGTAGTCCATTCAAATTTTCATAGCTTTTGTTTCTTATCCAATTTTTTCCTCAAGCACTCTCATTTCATTTTTAACTCTTGCTTCGTATCTTCCAGGAATTCCAGTTAAGTTTGTGCCTATACTGTGTTTTTCTTTGAGGCTTTGCTTTTGGATGTGTTGGAGAAATTCTTTTCTGGGTTTGTGTCTTGTGCTTTTCCTTTGTTTTTGAAGAGGACTGTGACATCAGGAAAATGATGATGACATGATTTGCAGTTGACTTTGATTTAAGTGAGGGAGGGCTGTGCAAGGTCACCAGCCTCACTTTCTCCTCCAGAGCCACCTGGGTCCAGTGACCTGATATTCATCAGGATGACTGGAGATGGCCCAGGATGCACTAGGAGACCCTGGCCCTTTTAGGCTAAGCATCTTTTCAGGTTCTGACTTTGACTGAGGTAACACCCATTCAGTGAATAGGCCTCTTTAAGAAGTCAGTCAAGGATGCTCCCTTTAATTAGAAAAAAGAAGAAAATATCCAAGTAGGAAGGGAAGAAGGGTTGCTAGTCAAAAAAGAAACAGTTGCCAAAGACATTCACTCTGAGGCAGGAAGGCCTAAAATATAGCATTAAATGGAGGTTGGGCCTGGACCTATTGTGGTCCAATCTATGAGCTTGAGAGTGAAATAGGAAAGGAAAGAAAGAAAGAAAGGAAGGAAGGAAGGAAGGAAGGAAGGAAGGAAGGAAGGAAGGAAGGAAGGAAGGAAGGAAGGAAGGAAGGAAGGAAGGAAGGAAGGAAGGAAGGAAGGAAGGAAGGAAGGAAGAAAAGAACATCAAGGCAGGAATCTAGCCAGTATACCCCAAGTTAACTGGGGATTTTTCATCCATCAAAATTTACCTTCCTTTGGAGAGGAGGAGAAGGAGAGGATGAGCTGAGTTACCTAATTGCCTGGGTCCCCATTCGGACAGCTTGGGCTACTCACAGATTATGTTTGTCCTTTGTTTTTTGTTTTGTTTTTGTTTTTTTTTTATTTTTTTTTTAAAATTTATTTATTTAACTTTTTACATTCATTTTCACAAAAATTTTGGGTTCTAAATTTTTTCCCCTTTTCTCTCCTCCCCCCACCCCAATACACCGAGCATTCTAATTTTCCTTATCACCAATCTGCCCTCTCTTCTATCATCCCTCCCTTCTCTTGTCCCCCCATCTTCTCTTTTGTCCTGTAGGGACAGATGACTTTCTATTCCCCATTAACTGTATTTCTTATTTCCTAGTAGCAAGAACAATACTCAACAGTTCTTCCTAAAACTTTGAGTTCCAAATTCTTCCCATCCCTCCCTCCCCCACCCATTCCCTTAGGGAAGGCAGGCAATTCAATATAGGCCATATCTATGTAGTTTTTGCAAATGACTTCGATAATAATCATGTTTGTATAAGACTGTATTCCCTTCCATCCTATCCTGCCCCCCATTGTTTCTATTCTGTCTTTTGATCCTGTCCCTCCCCAAGAGTGTTGACTTCAAATTGCTCCCTCCTCCCATTGCCCTCCCTTCCATCATCCCCCACCCCCTTGCTTATCTCCTTCTCCCCCACTTTCCTGTATTGTAAGATAGGTTTTCATACAAAAATGAGTGTGCATTTTATTCCTTCCTTTAGTCAAATGTGATGAGGGTAAACTTCATCTTTTTCTTCTCAGCTCTCCTCTTTTCCCCTCCACTAAAAAGTCTCCTGCTTGCCTCTTGAATGAGATACAATTTACTCCATTCCATTTCACCCTCTTTCCTCCCACTACCTTTCTCTCTCACCATTTACTTTAATTTCTTTTAAGATATGGTCCCATCCTATTCAATTCACTCTGTGCTCTCTGTCTCTGTATGTGCATTCATGTGTGTATGTGTGTGCACGCACACGTGCACGTGTGTACATATGTGTGTGTGTATGTGTGTGTGTGTGGTCCCACCAACTACCCAGATACTGAAAAGTTTTAAGAGTTACAAATATTGTCTTTCCATGTAGGAATGTAAACAGTTCACCTTTGGTAAGTCCCTTATGACTTCTCTTTGCTGTTTACCTTTTCATGCTTCTTCTCATTCTTGTGTTTGAAAGTCAAATTTTCTTTTCAGCTCTGCTCTTTTCATCAAGAATGCTTGAAAGTCCTCTATTTCATTGAAAGACCATATTTTCCCCTGAAGTATTATACTCAGTTTAGCTGGGTAGGTGATTCTTGGTTTGAGTCCTAGTTCCTTTGACTTATGGAATATCCTATTCCATGCCCTTCGATCCCTTAAAAGTGTAGAAGCTGCTAGATCCTGTGTTATTCTGATTGTATTTCCACAATACTGGAATTGTTTCTTTCTAGCTGTTTGCAATATTTTCTCCTTCACCTGGGAATTCTGGAATTTGGTCACAATGTTCCTAGGAGTTTCTCTTTTTGGATCTTTTTCAGGTGGTGATTGATGGATTCTTTCAATACTTATTTTGCCCTCTGGTTCTAGAATGTCAGGGCAGTTTTCCTCGATAATTTCATGAAAGATGATGTCTAGACTCTTTTTTGGATCATGGCTTTCAGGTAGTCCCATAATTTTTAAATTGTCTCTCCTGGATCTATTTTCCAGGTCAGTTGTTTTTCCCATGAGATATTTCACATTCTCTTCCATTTTTTCATTCTTTTGGTTTTGTTTGGTGATTTCTTGGTTTCTCGTAAAGTCATTAGACTCCATCTGTTCCATTCTAATCTTGAGAGAACTATTTTCTTCAGTGAGCTTTTGAACCTCTTTTTCCATTTGGCTTATTCTGCTTTTGAAAGCATTCTTCTCCTCATTGGCTTTTTGAACCTCTTTTGCCAATTGAGTGAGCCTATTTTTCAAGGTGTTATTTTCTTCAGCATTTTTTTGGGTCTCCTTTACCAAGGTATTGATCCATTTTTCATGCTTTTCTTGAATCTCTCTCATTTCTCTTCCCAGTTTTTCCTCCACCTGTCTAACTTGCTTTTCAAAATCCTTTTTGAGCTCTTCCATGGCCTGAGCCCACCGGACATCCACCTGGGATGTCTGGGATACAGAGGCCCCAACCTCTATGTCTTTCCCTGATGGTAAGAATAGTTCCTCGTCATCAGAATTGAAAGGTGGGAACATCTGTACCCCATCAAAGTAGCTTTCTATAGTCTTATTTTTCTTCCCTTTTCTGTGCATTTTCCCAGCCAGTTACTTGACTTCTGAGATTCCTCTGCACCCCCGCCTAGATCCGCCCAGCTAGTGCTTGGGCTCTGAGATTCAAATGGGCTTTCCCCGGCAGGCGCAGCTGCTATTCAATGTGAGCTTAAGTTCTGGTACTCAGGTGGGGGCTCAGTTCCTTCAAGGGGTTTATGCAGAGACCTTTGGTAATGGCCCTGAACTTCTGCCTGCTGCTCCAGGAGTTCCGGGCTGCCGCCACTGCCTCTGCTGCTGCCTCTGCCGCTGCCTCCGTAGGGGGCCCGAGTCACGAAGACACCCCGCTCCCCTCTCGGCCAGCCCAGAAGTCTCTCTCACTGACCTCTAGCGTCTGTGGGTGGAGGGACCTTCGTAACCACTGGAGGTTCCGTCCCTGAAGCCTGCTCGGATCTGCTCCTCTGGGACCATGCAGCCAGGGTAGCACAGGGATGGGCTCCGCTGTCCGGAGCATGATGGACCCCTGGGGACGGCTCTCCAGGGCTCTCTGGAAGGGAAATCTTTTCCACTGTGTTTCTGTGTGCCTTGCAGTGCTCCAGAATTTGTGGGGAGTTCTTTTTGCAGGAAATATATGGGCTGTGCGTTCAGAGCTAGCATGTGTCTCTTTCCACTCACAGAGTTGCCACCCTGGTTCAGGCCCTTATCGTCTTTCATCTTGACAACTGGAATAGGTTCCTATTGGGTCCCCTTACCTTTAAGCCTGTTGCCATTCCAAAACAAATACCACAGTGATTTTCACAAAATGAAGATCTGAATATATCACACTTCTACTTCATAAACTCTAGAGATTCACAATCAACTCTAGGATCAACTATGCACTCTTCTATTAGTTAGGACGGTGTTGATCTTTGACCAATCTCCCAAATCAGAAGGTCCAGAATGTAATCATAATGTATCCATGAAGGGTTTAACTGTAAAAATGTAGGAACATCTTTGTCTTACAGAATTAAAGAGAGCTACTACACTGACTGAACAAAAATTAGATGTGTTCCAGGACTTTAAATAGCCAAGACCCAGAGATGGCAGTTCAGTTCAAGGGCATCCGAACTTGAAAATACATCATGAAGAAGACCCCTTCAAGGAGGAAAAAGGTGATTTCTTTTTTCACCACCAAACCCATCAGTCATGGCATCTGACAGTGATTTGCCCAGGAAATATTCCATACAGTATTTGGAGAGTCCATTTGTTTGAGAGAGTTTGAAGAAAAATTGAGAGAGCAGAGACCCACTTTGCAGATAGATATAGATAACCCTGGGCAAGTCACTTTACCTGGATTGCTTCCAAAAAGACAAGCAAAAAACCAGATAAATATGGAGATATATATATATATATATATACACACACATACATACATACATATATATATATACATATATACATATACATATATGTGCATATATGTATATATATAATCATTCAAGGTAGGAATCAATTTTGAGGGTTGGGACCTCTAACAGCAAAGAGAACTGCCTATGGAGGAGTGACTGGGGCATAATATAAATGATTCAACATGAAGCTAGGTTGGAAAGTGATAATCATTTACAATCATTTGAACCTTAATAAGGGCTAAAGCCTGAATTAATCAACCAAAAGAAGCCCCTAGGCCTCTGAGTAAACTCAGAGAATGCTTCTTCCTGTGTCAACAAGGTCAGAGGGAGCCAACTAAGAGCACTTTCCTGTGTTTATGGACACTAAGGATGAAGACATTAACCCAAGACACTATCTGGAATAATGGGACTTATTGTTTTATGGACATACTATGACATACTATTTTATGTCATGTTAATGGTAAAGAAAACACAGATATCCTGTGTCATAATTTCTATTGACACTGTCAACTCTCTTATCTTATTCTATTTACCACCTAGTCAATTGAGAAAATTCCTTTCTCATAATATGGTTAAACATATATGGAGATCATAAATTTTAGTAACATAGACATCCTGAGTTGAGACTATTCTAAAATGTATTTGTCTTCTCATTCTTTTTATCAAGACAGTCAGATTTTATCTGGCTCCATGCATGCATGTATTCTGCTAGCTTTATGGGAATAAAACAATATGAATTTATACATCACCTAGCCTGTTTGCCTCTTTTAACCAAACTTTCTGGTCAAGAAAAGTCAGGTGGGGTGGTGCCTCAAAAATACCTTCTAGAGAAGGCTTTGGCCAGTGAGGGGGGAAGAGAATTGGGTTTGGAGTGTAGAAAACATTTCTCCTCACTGTTTCGCTAACATTAGCAACCCTGTGTTCCTAGTCCTCCCCTCCACCACTGGCTATATCTTCTTTACCTCCCAGACCCACTGATTCTGATGAAACAGGACACTCCTCTCTCTGCTCTCTACTGCCATCTAGACTCTCCCTTCTCCACTTATATTTTTTTCTATCTCTGTGATGCCATGAGTTTCTCAAATCCCTTGGCTAGAAATCTCTAAGTCATTTGTCAACGTTCTCTTTTCCTTCCCCATCCTCACAGTCCTTGCAAAGGAATACTCCTGTGGTGTACGTGGACAAATAAAGTCCAAACTTTTATTCTGACTTTCTGTTACCATTCAACAAATATTTAGTTCCTATGATGTGCAGAGCCCTGTAGAGAGGGGATATGTATCCTTAGACCAAGCTCAGAATGGTCCCCTGAAAACTACACAAAGGTACAAGCTGCTCTTTGAGAAACAAAGGCAATTTCCCAGAAACACATAACAGCACAAAGTTCCAAAGATTCCCATCATTCATGGATAAGTGGGAGAAGAAATGTGTAGCCAATTCAGTTTCATTTCCCACCTGGACTTCATGATTTCCAGAAACTCATCATCATGAAAGATGAAATCTACTCCCACCTCCTCAAATCACTTCCCTTTCCAGCTGCAGGACTATATCATTCCCCTTCATGGAGTACCCTACCAGTCAGATTCTTTCTATGTGTTTTCTCCCCATAATAATAATAAATTTATATAGCACTTACTTTGTGCCAGGTATTCACAATTATCTCATTTAATCCTCAGAACAACCCTGGGAGGCAGATGCTATTATTATCCACATTTTACAGATGAGTAAAGTTCGGCAAACGGAGGGGGTTAGGTGACTTGCCCAGGATCACACAGCTAATAAATGTCTGAATGTCTTCCTGACTCCCAGTCTAGCTCTCCGTCTGCAGCACCAGTTCAAGGGCCACCCTCAAGAAGCCTGCATCAGATTGTAAGATCCTTGAAGGCAGAGGCTCTTTCTTTGTATCCCCAGGGCTTAGCACCATGCTTAGTCCATAAGAGGTTCTTAATAAATGCTTATTGACTGAAACTGAATTCATGCTCCCATGTTCCATGTTCCAGCCTGCAAAGCTGCTGCTTGCAGCTTCTCCCCTCCCTCCATCTCCGAGTGATAAGAATTTGTTTATGTGTCTTCACTGAGCTGCTACCTGTTTCTGCACTGTGACTGCCATCTGCTGTGTACCAGAGAGCTGCCAATAGCTACTGGCTGTTTCTCCATTCTGCCACTACTGCAATATGCTGTTTCTGCCCTGAGTTTCCGCTGCCATAAATGCTGCTTCTTCACTGACTTACATCGACTGGGCATCCTTAATCAACCTATCAACAAGTATTTTGGGTACTTGTTAATTAGGACGTCCCTCCTTACACTGAACTAAAATCTCCCTCTCTGTAATTTCTCCCAGGGAGCTAAGTAGAATAAACCTAACCTTTCTTCCCATATGACCTCACTTCAAATATCTGAAGATAGTGATATGTATGTAAGGAGGATTTTGTTATCCTTCTTAGAGACAGTTTCTCAGGATCCATGGCCATGGGTATGTCTAGGTTCCAGGTGTTTGATAATAACTCCCAGAATAGTTCCAAGGAATTCTAGATAGTAGTAGTTCTTAGAATCATAGTAACAGACAGTCCTTGTGAGGCTGCACTGTGAGATATAGAATTGACACAACTGATATTTACTATGCTTGCGCAAAATGACGATATTGCTAAAGTTAACCTGTGAGCTTAATGTTGGCCTTCTTTGTCTGATTGCCCTATAAAAGCAGTGAGAAAACTGACCAGTGTGTGAAACCATGGGGAACCTCTAGGGGAATCTGTGTGTGTCTCGGCTGGCCCCCGTTGAGGCTTGAGGACACTTAGTGAAGTGCACAAATGTGCCTGTCTCGATTGCCCCCATTGAGACATAGGGTAGTTGCCCTCCCTCTTCTTGCTGGCCCCTGTGAGAAGAGCGATTAGGGAATGCTGTAGGAGCTGGTTTCCCCAACCATTTGAGACTAGACTAGAATAAAACTGATTGATTATTAAGGTTTCTGAAGCTGTCTGCCTGTCTGACCAGATCAAGAGTGAACCTGTTAGAGGCTGGAGTCCAAAATCTCCAGTGCCTCTTGTGTATTATCTATGAAACATGATCTTATGTTCTCCCACCCCTGAGTCTTTATCTATTCTTCCTTTGAAGATGCCTTGCCTTATCAATGCCCCTACTAAAACAGGATGCCCCACACTGGACTTGACACTAGACAAGGCCCAGTAAAGCAGGACTATAATCTTCCTATTTTGGGACATTTTATTTAAATTAATGAGCCCTTAGATGGCATGGGGTGGGGTGGGGGGGAAGGGCTGCTCCACAACATTGATGACTCATATTATGTTTGCCCCAAGTCCTTTTCACGTGAAAAGCTGCCTAGTCAGGTCTTAATCTTGTCTTGACTTTCTCCAGGAAGCCTTCAAAATGGCTTATTTCATATGTCATATATTATTTTTATTTATTAAAAATATAATTTTCTTACTAGGATTATAGTAATGTGATAACGATTGCATATATGCTTTTAAAAATATTAAATGAATTTAAATTATCTTTATAGTTCTGTTTCCTCAACTCGATTATAAACATCCTGAAGACAGGGTGCTATAATTCCTGAATTCCTATACTTCCCTGAATCTCCTGGCACCTGGCTCAACCCTCAGCACAAGGCCCTAGGCATTTTTTGCTTGCATCCAATAACAGCTTGATAATAATGAATAGCCTTGGTTTGAAAATCCAATTAACTTTCCACATCAAAACTGTTCCAGTGAAAACGGATTTCATTGCCATTCAGGGAAAAACACAGGGAAACCAGGAATAAATTTGGCTTTTCTTGGATTGACAAGAAAAGTGAATAAAGTGTCATATTTAATCAGTAACTTTTTTTGGATTGATGTGAAAAGTAGGTAGAAGACACCAGTAGTATCTAATCCCCAGCAGGCATTTTAGGAATTGGGCAGAGTCCTGCACTCCCCAGGGGTCCTACAGGTAATAAACAAAAGGGCTGGACTTTTGAGTCCAAATCTGGCTGGCCTATCAGCCACAAGCATGTATCAAACTCTTTCCTGGAGCCACCAATAGGAGGAGACACGCAGGAGCAATATACAAGGGGCGGGGCTGGGCAGTCAGGAAAGGCTTCTCGAAGGTGGCGCTGGAGCTGAGCCGGGCAGGGCTTGGCAGGAACTGGATGTGAGGACGCACCAAGCCGCTTCAGCCTTGGTTCAGTGGTGATCCAGAGCGAGGCGCCGGAATAGCAATAATAATAATACATGATTTAAAAAATAATAATAGCACTTGTAGGGTTTTCAAAGCGTTTCAGAAGTATCTCATTTGGTCCTCCCGACACCGGCAGGAAGGCAGGGGCTATTATCGTCTCATTTTACAGATCAGGAAACTGAGGCTGAGCGACGGGCAAGGTTCACACAGTAAAGTGTCCGAGGTAGGATTCGAACTGGTGTCCCCATACCGGGCACACCACGTGACCTAGAGCAGCTCAAAAGGCAGAGGGAGGGGGGAAGAAAGAGTTCCCAAATTAATAGCCCGCCACCCGGCCGCACTACCCAGCCTCCGGACGCTCCGTTTCGGGTCACGTGCATGATGTCGCTCCGCCCCCGCGGAGAAGGGAAAGGCTCCCAGGCCTCATTCTACGTGGATCCCCCGGCTTTGGGGGCCGCTGCACCGCGTGCAGCTGCTTTCTTTTCCCGGCACTGAGGTTCGGGGGCGGGGAAGGGGGGAGGAGCGGGGAGGAGCTAAGAGTCGCCGCGAGCAGGTGGGCGGGGGCGGGGGCGGGGGTGGGGCGGGGCTCCGGGAGGCTGAGCCGCTTCCTACTTCCGGCAGGCGCGCGGACCGGCGTGGGGAGCGCCTCCGAGCGGGGCGGCCTCCCAGCCGGGCCGCCTCCCAGCCGGGCCGCCTCCCAGCAGGCCGCTGGGGCCTTCAGAGGTCGGAGCGAGGCGGAAGCCGCGTCTCCGTGGTGGGGGAGGGGCCCAGGAGACGTCATGGGCCCGGCCTCCTGCAGGCAACGCGACCCCGCGGGCTGGTTCTCGGCCTTGCCACGCTTTACCTCCTAGCCCTGTCTGAGTCTGGAGCATAGTTTGGGGACAGGAAAAACCCGATTCCTCATTCTCCCGAGGAGGAAACTCAGGCTTATTATTGCGATGAAAGCGCTTGCACGGGGCCTCGGCAGAGTTCGGTTCTGAGCCCGGGCATCGCCCCAGAAAGCGGGCGGGCTCTGCCAGCCCCGGCCCTTGGAGGGCACGGACCGCGCTCCGTGTACGTTAAAGGTGTGTGTGTGTGTGAAAATGTACAGCCGTATGTGTGTACAGAGCCGGTCACCTGGGTATATGTATGTGTGTGTATATACCTGTGTGTGTGTGTGTATATATATATATATATATACACACACACACATGCAACATGACCAATATGAAAATAACATTTTATGTGACTTCTTACATATAATCGATATCCTTGTTTGCCCTGTCTCTAGGAGTGGGATAGGGTGGAGCTCAAAAAATTTTTTTTAATGATTTAAAAAAATTTGCATGTAAATAATTATATGTATACTAATTTAGGTGATTGGCTATCCTTTATTTACCAAAAAAAAAAAAAGCACACTTTTAAACAAAAAAAATATATTGCACCAATATACATCAGCTAGTCTGTGGTTTCCTCTAGCCATGCCAGGTTATCAGATTTGCCCAGGGCACCTAGTTGGGAAGGGCAGCCAACACACCGGTTGAGCCAGGATCCTCCAAGATGATGGAATTCAGGAGGCATGAATGTAACATCTTTAAATCCACTTCACAAGTACAGGATGGAGGGAGGTGGTTAGTTGGACAGCAGTTGTCCTGAAGAAGTTCTAGGGGCCTGGAAGCTCTACAGGAATCATCCATGTGATGTGGCCACCAAGAAAGCTAGTGAGATCTTGGACATCGCTGTGAGCTTAGATTCCAGAAACAAAGGGAATGGTGGTAATGTACTGCTTTGTCTTTGTCCAAGTGCCATCTGAAGTAGTATGTTCATTTGGAGGGAAGAAGGTATAGTTTAGGACTTAGACGAGCTGTAGAATGTTCAGAGTAGGGTAACTGTTGTCATAGTTGATGGTCCAAGAGAACCATGACTTTGGAGGTAATGCCATGCATGACATGCAGATGAACTGGATTTAAGTGAGGGAGGTCTGTGCAAAGTCACCAGCTTCTCCTTTGGAGCCCTCCTCATTTGCATTCAATGACCAGTTACAGATCAGGACTGCTGGAGGTGGCCCCGGATAGAGTGCAGGCAACCAGAATGATGAAGGGACTTTAGGTCTATGTCATGTGGAGATCCAGTGAAGGAATGAGGGATAGAAGAGAGAAGACTCAGGAGACACGAGAGTGGTTTTCAAGTATTTGAAAAGTGGTAATGTGACTTGGATTTAGCCTTGGGCGTCGAAACCAAGAATAATAGATGAAGGTTGCAGAGTCAAATTTAGACTGAATGTAAAAAAAAAATCATAACAATTAGAGGAGTCCAAAAAAAATGAAATGAACTGCTTGGAGAGGTAAATTTTCCATCTGTAAGACATCTTTAAGCAGAAGCTAGATTGCCATGTGGTAGCTTGTTAGAGTATCCCTCTACTTCCTGGGTAAAGGTTAGATTTGATGGGTCACTGAAGTCCTTTCTAACTCTTAAATTCTGTGATTTTGTAATTCTTATCATAGATTTAAGGGCCTTAAGAATTCGTTATAGTCCAGCCTCATTGTTTTACAAATGAACTGAACACCAGACAGGTTAAGTAATTTGAATTAAGGTCCAGACAAGTTGAAGTCAGAAGACAGCTTATTGTCAGCATTGAATTTTACACTAAAAGACAAAATTTAGTATAGAGATATAGTGTATGATTCTGTCATGGATGCTGCTAAACCACGTGGCACAGGATTTTCTTTAATCGGCTTGCTTATTTTATGCTCAATTTGTTTTTTTATAAATATAGCCTAGATATTGATTATATACATAAACTTCAGTGTTTTATGTATACCATATCACAGAGTTATTGGGGGATACAGTGTTATGGAAGGAACAGTAGGTTGGGAATCAGGAGAGCCAGGTTGAAACTTCCCAAGAGTTACTCTTCTGGATGATGGCTGACATGGAGGGGGCCAGCAGTCTGCGGCTCTTAGGCCTCTTGGCCCATCAGTGGCCATTGGTCAGCTGTTGTAGATGTGGAGGGGAGGCCTCCTCTCCATAAGGGTTGTTCTTCCAGTTTCTGTCACTGACTGCCTATAATTCTACGCATTCTGAGGCTGTTTCTCTAAAGCAGAAGAGGGAAAGGGGAAAGCCCTGACCAACTGACTTCTAAAGAACTTTCCAACTCAAAATCATTTGATTCCATGGTCTGTCATGTGCAGAAGAACCAACTTTTGCCTTTTAAAAAACTTCCACACTCCTCATAGCTTGTGTTGGATTAGATGACCTCTCATATTCCTTCCCATTCTTTAACTGTAGATGTAGAGCTTCCTTTTGTCTAAAAAATTCCTCTTGTGGACAAGTCATAACCTAAGTGAGAACCATCTCCCTATGTCATATTTGCAGAATTAGCTCTGTAGAATTACAAATAGTGCTTATATACACATACCATGTTTTTTACATGTCTAGTGACCATGAATTCATCTTCAGTCAGAGAATCTAGATTGACAGGAAATGAGATTGTGCACTGATGAATGCATACTGATTCCTTTAAATAAAAGAATAGTGAAAAGAAAGTCATACTAGGGGCCAAGAGACTTGGGTTCTTATTATATCACTACTACTATCTAGCTGTATGACCAGGAATGGGGAACCTGCAGCCTCAAGGCCACATGTTGCCCTCTAGGTCCTCAACTGCAGTTCGTTGAGCCCAAACTTCACAGAACAAATCCCCTTAATAAAAAGGATTTGTTCTATAAAACTTGGACTCAGTCAAAAGGCCACTCCCAAGGACCTAGAAGACCACATTGTCTCAAGGCTGCAGGTTTCTCACCCCTGCTTTATAACCCTTAAATTCTTTGACCTTCAGTTTTTTCATTTTAAATGAAAGGTTCACTGGATGTTCGAAGGGATCTTTCAATGGGGTACTTTTATTATATTCACTAAGGTAGCCCATGCATATTGGAAATATCCAGCTACTATGATGACTCGTGTGTGTGTGTGTGTGTGTGTAACATATATAAATAGAAGATACTAACTGTATTAAAGGAATTTAGTGTCTAGTTTGGAAAACATAGATTTGAGGAAAATGTACTTATGTATCAATATAGATACTACATATACTTATGTGTATATATGTATATATATACAGATACTATATACTCATATAGCTACTATATATACACACATGTGTATATATGTATACACGCATATATAAAATCAGTCATATATAAGTATATGCTCATGCTTAATACTAGTACCCTCTTTTGGTGATTATGTTCAGTTTATCCTGTGTATAGCTTGTTTGCACATAATTGTTTATATGTTGTCTCCCCCACTAGATTTTGAGCTTCTTGAGGGTGTGGATGGTTTTTCCTTTCCTTATGCTCACAATGCTTAGCATAGTACCTGGCACACAGTATGCTCTTTGTAGGTGCTTGTTTATTTTTCACACTGTCTTTTTCAAGATGAAGAATAATACAACTTCTTGCCTCCTACCTTTGTGTTGTATAAAATTTTTATTTTTAGGGTATTTTCAGTAGCACGTTATATATTTTTACAATTTGCAAGCCTTAGCAGATTTTCAGCCATCTTGTTACTTTTCAAGTAAGCAAGCATATCCTTGATGAACTTGAATCTGCAGAAATTTTAAACCTTAACACTATTCCATTCACCTTTGAAATTTCAGGAACTATTTTTCCACATTCTGTTGCTTAACGGATTTATATTTTCTTCTTTCACCCCAGTTAATCCAATAGTATACTGAACCCTACACAGCAACTGTCACTGGGGATAGAAAGAAATAGAAGATACTACAGTACCTGCAGAAAAGGAATTTAGAGTGTAGTTTGGACAACACAACACAGGAAAGAACATAGCAAGAACTGAAGATATTATATACATATTATATATATATTATAGAGTAGCATGTTCGTAAATGTAAGTAAGATAGAATTTACATTACATAACTATTGAGTAGTCATGTAGGATTTAATCATGGAAGGTTTCTGAGAGAAAATGACTTTTAAGGCAGGTTCCAGAGGTGAAAGACATGAATTGGTGGGGGAGAGGCAATGATATGTGCAAAGATACAGAAATGAGAACTAGAAAATTGCTGTGAATTGAATATGGCTTCAGCTTCTGTTCTCCTGAGTTACATTTTTGGAGCTCTGAGTGATCTTAGTGGTCATGTAATCCAATGGCTTTACTCTGTAGATGAGATCAAATAGGTAGTAAGCATATCAGACCCCAAAGCACTAGAGAGTAGGGCTTAGTGAGGTACTGGTTGGTCTTGAATGTTATGGAGTCTGCATTTGATCAGATACATCACTGAATGGGCATTGCCTCAGACAAACTGAAATCTGGGAAAGATCTTAGCTTAAAAAGGCCGAGATCTTCCACTACATCCTGGGCCATCTCCAGTCCTCTTCATCTATATCTTGCCTCTGGACCAAGATGGTTCCTGGGCTAGTGACTTTGCATAACTCTGCCTCACTTAAATCTAATTCACTTACAAGTCATGACATCTTCCCCAAGTCATGATCCAATTTGAGAATGAAGGACAGGTAGACAAACAGTAAGGGTAGGAGTCTCTGGTAAAGAAGAAGTCAGATAAACAGGACAACCTTTAAAGTGACATTGAATTTATTATATACTTGAAAAGCTTTACATAATAAAGATTTGCAGCTTTGTATACAATTCCCTTTTACAGTGTAAACAGAAATGCTCATTTTATTTGGTGTTAAGAATTTGTTTTAAAAGGTGTATGGGAAATGTGTGCACTTTTTTTTATCATAAATTGCAAGATATCACTAACAAATACCTGAGCTACCATGGAGAGAAAAAAGTTTCTAAAATTTATTTACTCTGAAGCTGAAGACAAGGGTGTGGTCATCTTAGAAGTTCTGATAACTTTATGTTGGCAGAGTCCCAACAGTTTGAACCTATTAGTCCTGTGTACTGTGGAGTAACCGTAAGTAATTTTAGTTTTCCTGTTTTCATTGTGTTGTCTCTGTCTCTTCTGTATGAAATATTTACTTACAGATGCTTAGGAAGTCCAGTAGAGTTTAATAGACTTAATTGAGTTTAATGTGTTATAATTATATTCATCCTAAGTATATTCCTTGGAATTATCTAATTTATTATGTGTAGCATTGCCACTCAAAGTTAGAGAAAGGAGAAAAAAATTTTTAAGGAAGCTAATGTCCACTGTTGTGAAGTATTTTCCTTCTCAATACTAACAATTAGGAGAATTAATTTGTCACTTTCTTCTGTTTATTGTGTTGTTTTGATGTGGAATTAAGATAGATTAAAAATGTGTAGGGAAATATAAATAATACATTTAAAATGACAGTAATTGGATTGACCTTGTTTACAGCAGTCTGAATGAGCAAGGGTAGTCACAACTTTTAATTAAGAAATGGAGTTGTTAATTATGAAGTCACTAAATATAATAAGTAATGTCATTTATGTTGTACACAAAAAAACCCAATTATAATGAAATGGCAAGATAAGTATTTCATAGTGTGAAAAGAAGTAAATGAAGTTCCTTAAACCTTTATCACTCCGCCAACAGCTTTTTTGTTCTAGTCTTATCATCTCTTGCCAAAAAAAGGTCCACATTAGCCTTTTTCTCACAACCTTGAAAGAAGCGGAAACTGTTGTAGATTCCTGTGAATTTGTTATTTCCCATGACTAAGAAACTATTCTATTTTGTTTTTACTTTCTTTTGGATTTAATTGCTCTAATTTTGATGTTATTACACATTTTATGCATTTCATTGTTTTTGTGGTACTGGTGGTTTTTCTACTTTTTTAAAATCTGGAAAACTAATTATATATGAGTTTTAGGTGAACTCTCTAAAGTTTTCATTCATATCAGTGCGGTAGACAGAATATTCTTTGAGGATAAAGTATTTTATCCCCTTCCCCACTTTTCTTTTGAGACAGGGTCACTGTCTAGACATAAATGAATATACAACCTAAATCTCCAGGAAAGGTATTCTAAATTTAGGAACTAGATTTGACTTCTACCTACCCCTCTCCTCTCCCTCCTCTCCCCACCAATTCAATTCAAGACAGCATGGTATAGTGGAATGATGAGATCTGAATATGTGGAAAGGTGCTGAGTTCAAATTCTGTCTCTGCTGTTTACTGCCTGTGTAATCTTAACCTCTTTAAATCTGAGTTTATTTGTAAAATGAGGAGGATTGGACTAAATGCTCTCTAAAGACTTGAGCTGAGGGTCAAGATACTGTGAACACTTATTAAGCACCTAGATATTTCCTCATAAAACAATTTTGTACGACTTTTTACAGTGTAGAAGTGAGACACTCCACTATGTCAACTCTTACTGACTTTTGCCTTAGATTTCCTTGACCCTCTAGAGCAGGAGCCCAGTCTGACAGTGGAAGGTCCTTGATCCTCTAGCATTTCACTGCCGAAGTCCAAAAGAAAGCAGCTGGGACTCTCTACCCCTCCTCTATTTCTTGTTGCCTAATTCTTACATTGGAAATAAATTTTTAGAAATTTACGTAATCTCTAATTTAGCAGTTCTCTTTGTAAAAATCATCTGAATGAATGCACTGGATTTCATATGTATATTTTAGAGGAAAGGGGCTTTTGTTTGCTTTTCAAAGAAATAATTTACTTTCATTTATCTTAAAGAATAGAGAGAATCATGAAAAGTTTAAATCTACATTTAATCTGAAAACCTGAGACAAAAATTTCAACTTTTTAGATAATCAGACTTATCACACTTAGTAAGTTTGACTGATGTCAAATTTCACCTCATCACACCCATCAATCTTTGGGTAAGTGCAAATAAACTGGTTATAAAAGGTAACTTTGGTAGAGGAAAGAATAATCTAGGTAGTTTAAGAATCCACAGGTCAGTTGACCAACTGATTATAGTATTTGGGGGTTGTTGCTTCTTTTTTGATACACCTGTATGCATGTGTATCAAACATGATACATAAGAATTTAATGGATTTTCAAAGTTTATTTTTTGACTGAACCATTAAAAATTTTGTTATTGGTGTCTTATTGTCAGTATGGCACAGAGGAGAGAGAACAGATCTGACCTCTCATCAGAGGCAATTGTTAAAGCCCTGCTTCAGACATAAAGTTGGTGTTTGACTCTGGGCAAGTCACTTTATCTTTACAGAGCAGGTTCTAAATATTGGGTAGGATTTTGCTCATAGGAAGCTCACAGTGAAATCATCAGTCCGGTCTGAAATATTTTGTTTTTAATGTCACTTTCATTTCTTTATGTATTTCTATCCTTTCTCCTGCCTGTCAAGCCATCTCATAACAAAAATATAAAAGATAAAAAAGCATCTCAGAAAACTAACCAGCAGGTCAGTCAGGTTCAATAGTATATGCCAGTAATTCATACATAGTCTTTCCACCTTTTCGAAGAAGACAGGGAAGTACATTCTCTTACCTCTCTCTGAGGATCAGTTTAATCATTATAATAACATAGTCTTGAACTTGTTTTTTTTTTAACCTCTTTTAAATACTTTTTCCTTGGACTTTTGGAGAGAATTTCTGCTTGTCATTGTATTTGGCAAGGTTATGAAAGATTCAAAATAGGAATCTAAGCATTACTTTTATTTCACAGCATCATTATCATGATATTTAATCCTTAGCATCAGCCCATCTTTTATCTTGGAACTGCTAGTTATTTTGAATTTATATACCAGCAATCCCCCATTAAAGTCCCATTGCAGTGTTTCATTGTTACATGGCGATAGCCTTGCGTTCACTAATGCTATGATCTTAGAGCTCAAGCTCTAGAAAGTTATATTAAGTTGGAAAGACTTCAAGTACAAGCCTAGTGATCGATTCTGTGTTTGTCATACAAAGACTAGTCTAATTAAGTTTGGAAAGGCTTATCTCCAGAAGGTTGGTGAACAGTTGAGAAAAATATTGGCCACAGCAACTTTTATTCTAAAAATATTAATACAGGTTTAAAATAACAAACACTTTCCATCAAATATCAAAACATCTCCCCATTCTTCCTCCCGCCCAAAGCACGTTCCCTAAAATCTACTTATTATGAACAGAACAGACTTGTCCTTTAACTTTGATAATATGTTGCTATTATTGACCTTTCTATTGGACTGGAGTTTGTTGCTTGTCATTGTTGACTTAAAGTGAAAGGATCATAGATTTAGAGCTAGAAGGAAACTTAACTTCTTCTATTCAAACCTCGTCTTTTTAAAAGGGAAACTGAGGCCCTGATATTAATTTGCCCAAGATCACACAGCTACTCAGTAAAAGGCTTTCTTCTTATAAGTAACTTATTGTTCTAATAAAAATATTGGTTAAAAAAACTACAAATAAATGCAAACTAGGTACTTTTATAATTACTTTTAAAACTCCACAGTTTACTTTTATATCTTGAATTCAAAGCTCCTGTTTTCTTGCTTTTCCTCCTTCTTTTCTAGTTCATTCTTAATTTAAAGGAAAACATGCTAATTGCTTCTATAACACTTGGGAGCACTAACTGCCCTTAGTGGCAAAGACTATGGTCTGGAGTAGTGGTTCTCAGAACCACTTTTGGTCTCAGCAGCCTTTTACCCTCTTAAAAGTTATCAAGAATCCCAGAGAGCTTTTGTTAATATGGTTATAATATTTACTGTATTTAAAATTAAAATTGATAAAATTTTTAATTTCATTTGTTCATCTTAAATAACAATAACAAAGCTATTACATGTTAACATTAATAACATATTTTCTATGAATAACTACTTTCCAAAACAAAGATAGTGAGGAGAGTAGATTATTTCACATATTTTTACAAATCTCTTTAATGTCTGACAATAGAAGACAGATTTTCATATCTGCTTCTGCATTCTGTCTGTGGCAATATATTGTTTTGGCTGACGTATATGAAGAAAATCCAGCCTCAGATATGAGGTTGGAAAAGGGAAGAGTATTTTAATAGGCAGGTAACATCTCAATATTATTATAAAATCACACATTCTTCCTTTAAGGACCTTGAAGACCCTCAAGGGTCATCATACTTTGAGAACCAGTGGTCTAAAGTGCTAAAGCTCTGAGTACCTGTATGCTTTCTGCCTTCTATATAATTCTGAACTGCCTTTCATATAATAATGGCATGTAACAGTTGTATATACAATTCAGCCCTAATTTGCTCAGAGTCTCTATTCTGGAAATTATTTCTCCATGGAAGAACCTTACTTATTCTTTTTAGGTACCCCTCCTTCAAAAACCTTGCTTCTTAGAGGACTGGACCCTTTTCCCCTAACATTTTAAAGTTACCAAACAAAACACAACAGGCTTTAAAAAGGTTATGGACATTTCTTTGCGCCTTCTGAAAGTTCCATTTGCCACCACCACAGTAGACAAGAAAACCAGGAATACCTCCAGATGTGGCTCCTGCCACATATTAGTATTCATCTCTGTGAATAGTGGCTTTGCTAGAGATGTTACACCAATGGAGGAGGAAGAATGTGGAAACTCTTCGTAAGACAGCATAGATAGTGTTGTTACTCACTGATTATCCTAGAAAAAAATAACATATCTACTTTGCAAAAGCCAGTGAGGATTCTGTATCTATAAGAATTTTATATTGATCAAGGAAAACCTCTTATACATCTAGAAGAAATCTTTGTTTTTTATACAGTATAATTAACTCTGTATTGGTTAAGGTCCTGAACTAAGAAAGACTGTACTTATTATTTAGTGGGTTTTTTTTTTTCATTTATTTTATTTAGCAGACATGGATCCTCAGAGCTCTACACAAGATCCTGAGACAATAAAAGATAATTCTCCTGTCTATGTTGGCAGAGAAGAAGACATTAAAAAAACTGAAAGAATGACAGCTGTAGTCCATGACAAAGAAGTTGTCATTTTCTATCACAAAGGAGAATATCATGCTATGGACATTCGCTGTTACCGTAAGATATTTGCATATGTTCTCTTTTTGGTTTTATAGTTAACTATGAAACTGTTTTTATAAACCAGATGTTGTATTCACTTATATTTCAGATTCAGGAGGACCTTTACATTTAGGAGAAATAGAGGTATGTACAAACCCATTTTCAACTGATAGCTTTTTTCTATTTCATTTCTTAATATTTTCATTGTTTAGTATTTTATTAATCTTTTGGCTTTCAAAACTAGTAGGGAACACAAAAGTTATATCTTACTTTACAATGTAATATTTCTAAACTCATGTTACAAAATAAATAAGCTGTCCTATAAATATTCAGCTACAGAAGAGTTTGAAAACTTCATCTTTCTTCTTCTGCCCATCCTGTTCTCCATTCTTGCTTGTTCCCCTCTACTTTCCTTCCTCATGCAAGGTTTAAGCCTCAGCTTAGACGTCCTTTATCTCTCTGAACTTTGTATCTATGTATGTTTTACACATAACCTAGATGTGAACTTAGTAACTGAGAGTTATTAAGAGATTGCTCGATATTAGGGCATTGTGGTGGATGGTAAATTCAAAAGTTTCATTCAGAATTTAATCCATAGCTGATAATGGCTATTAGGCCATGGATAAAATTTGGAGGGCAAACTAATTAATGCTCATGTTAAGAATGATGTCCATGTTCACATTCAAACACAGAACTGTGCTCAAACTACCGTTTTCTCCCACTCTTCCAGTTGTTAACATTCCTCCTCTAAGTGTTGCCCTATAGGGGCCCTAAAAGTGACAGTTCCTTCTATTACTTGGTCCTTCCATTTTCTGTTTCTTACTTCAGTTCACATTGGAACTAGAAAATTGAGTCATGATTCAAGTAGCAAGTGGAGGTTGTTTTCATTCTTGTAACCTCTTAAAGGTGAAAAGGAATAGCGCATTTTATATTTTGAGGACTTTTATTTTTTTGCTTTATAAATACTTAACACTTTTTAATGCTTTACAAATACGTTTAAAGTATCTTGAACAGATAGACTTGAAATTCCTGGGATAAAAACAGGTTAAATTACTTTCTCAGTATTACACATTGGTTTTGTAGTGTAACTGGGAATAAAGATCTATGAATTTCACTTTGAATTTTGTAGTACGAGGAGGAAAAAGAAAAGGAATAAGCATTTAGTAAGCACTTACTGTGTGTAAAGCTTTGTGCTAAGAGCTTTTCAAATGTTATCTTATTTGATCCTCAGCAATTCTGTGAGGTCTTATTCCCATTTTACTGCTGAGGAAACTGAAGCAGGCAGAGGTTAAATGACTTGTCTAGAGTCACCCAACTTAAGCCATCTGACATCTGAGGCTGGATTTGAACTCAGGTCTTCCTGACTTTAGGACTAACATTCTATCCATTGTACTACCCAGCTGCCTCACTTCAGTTCATTCAGTAAATATATGTTGAACACCTGTTGTACACCCTAGATCCCAGGTACTTGGTTAGTAATTATGCCCTAAAGTCAAGATTTACTAACTAAATGTAAAAACACTGCAAAATCTCTTATTTCAAAGAGAAAGTTGATTAGGCCCTTCTGGCACATATTTGATGGTGGCATGTAATAAGAAAGAAAATCTTTGTTTCATTCATTTTGGCGTTTGTTTTGGATGGGTGATTAACTATCAAGAGCTTTTTTAAAAATAATTTGAATATAGTAATTCTTTTTTATGTGGTTTTATTATTAATAACAACCAACTTTTGTGTAGTGCTTTAAACTTATATACATTCCGTCATTCGGTCCCAGCAAAGGTCCTGTGAGGTATGTGGTACTGTTATCCTCATTTTACAGATAAGGAAATCAAGATTCATAGAGGATAAGTGACTTGCCCTTGGAAACAAAGCTAGTAAAGTGTTAGAGGTAGGATTCAAACCTAGATTTCCCATGACTTCAGGACCGACACGTTTTGCTACACTAATAAGTTGTCTCTATTGGAATATAAGCTGCTCCCCAATTGATAGTTAGAGGATATGAATAGACTATCAATAGCTATATTAAAAATGCTCTAAATCACTAATAGAGAATTACAAATTAAAACAACTCGGAGATACCCCCTCACCCCACCTCCCTCACATTGGCTAAGATGACAAAAATGGGAAATAACAAATGTCGGTGCTTATTAATTGGAGAATGACTGAACAAATTATGATATTTGAATGTGATGGGATACCATTATAAGAAATGAACTAGATGGTTTCAGAAAAGCCTAGGAAGAACTGTTGGAACTGGTATAAAATGAAGTGAGAAGAACTAGGAGAAAAATTTACACAATAACAATATTATAAATATAATCAACTTGAAAAGACTTAGTAACTCTAATCAACACAATGATGTACCACAATTCTAACATACTCATGAGGAAGCATTTGTACTGTCCACCTCCAGACAGATAACTGATGGATTCAATACAGATTAAAGTCCCTGCAAAAAACCCAAACAATTGCAGCTGCTTAGAGGCTTGTATTGTGATCGTATCTTCCACATCTAGTACGGGACCTGGCAGGTGGTGGGCATTTAGAAAATCTAAGTTAAAATAGCTTTTATTTTAAAAATCTTGTTGCCTTGCTCCCCATCTTCTGGCAGAGAGGGGATAAGACTCATGATACAGACTGAAATATACATTTGTGGATATGACTAATGTGAGATTTTGTTTTGCTTGCCTATTAAAATTGGATGAAAGTTTTGTTTTTCCTTTTTTTTTTTTCAGTTAGGGGTTGGAGGAGAGAAAACAAATGCCTACTAAATGAAAAAAAGTAAAATAAAATAAAAATTACATTAAAAAATCTTTATGTTTAATGGGAGAATTTGAGATCCCAAAATGTTAAATCTGTTTAATCATTTTCTTCCCTAGGATTTTGATGGACGGGCCTGCATTGTTTGCCCCTGGCATAAATACAAAATTACTTTATCAACAGGAGAAGGACTGTATCAATCTATAGACCCTAAAGATCCATCAGCAGTTCCTAAATGGTGTTCCAAAGGAGTAAAGCAAAGGATCCATACTGTGACTGTGAAAAATGGGCATATTTACGTGACTCTTTCTCAGGCTTCAGATTTTAAGTGTGATTCTGATTTCTATGCCACTGGACAGTTTAAAGTAATTCAGAGACCTTCTACTCTCAGGAGAGTTCCTGATTTTAAAAATATATGACAATAATGAAAAAATATTTTCCTATCTGTGGAAAGTATTTTTAGAAAATTCTATATAAAAGGCAATAAATAGAATTAACCTGGTATAAATATATCATTAAAAACAACAAAATGATAACTCAGAGAAGCATAAACAGGAATGTAATATGAAACCAAATCTATATCCATATCAGATCTATTTCCATATCAGAATACTCATTGACATAATCTTGCCAAAAAACAAGACCAAGACATACCTCAGAAAACTGGAAATAAAGTAAATGCCTTTTAACTAAAACTGACTGAAACAGAAATTAATGTAATGGAATTTTATTGAACTGTAAGAAATTATGAATATTAATATAGAGAAGCATACAAAGACATTTGAACATATTTAAGCAGAACCAGGAAAACAATATACACAATTACTACAGCAATGGAAATAGAACTTCAGCCACAGCATCTAAAAATCTGAACTAAATGCTGAGTAATTATAATGATCAAATTTCAACCCAAACGAGAGATGTGAGAATGCTCCTCCTTTCTTTCTTTACAGAGGCAGGAGACTGTAGGTGCAAAATACTGAATAATGTCACGTTTGATTGATATGTTGATTGATTTTGCTAAACCCTTTTCTTTTTTTCCCATTTTTTTCTTTTTTAATATGAGATGATTCTTTGGGTAGAGGAGGGGAAAAGGTATATTGAGAAAAAAGGTCTTGTAAGAACAAAATATATCAATTATTAAAAGTAAAATAAAATATGTACAGAAAATGGAAGCAAGGGCAGTTATCAGAGCTTCAATACAAAAGCATATCATGGTTCTTTAAATTTGGAAAACTGAAGCTCAGAAAGATCTGAGACTGAAAAGGAATGCTAGAAATAACAAAAAATGGGTTTTATTTTGTTTAATCTTCATTGAGAAGTGGAAGCTCAAAGATAGCACCAGTATTGTAGTGAGCTAGGGCCATGATGACAGATGGCAGAAGGAGGGCAGAACTGTTCCATTCTTGTGTCTATTTTCTCTACCAAGGACAGTGATCTTTGGACTGGAAAAAAGATAGAACAGAAGTATGATAGGAAGTTGAAACCCAAGATAGGTAAGAAGATAAGGAGAGAGAACAACTGATGAGTTCAAGTCACTTGGCCCAGATACATCTGGGATGTATCCCAGATTCTTGTGATGGCACTGTTGAACCATTGTTAGTGCTCTTTGAAAGCATACAGGGAATGTGAGAATTGCAGCAGTACAAGGGAAGAACAAATGTCCTGGTTGGTTTTTTGTTTTGTTTTTAAGAAAAAAAAAAAAGGAAGAGATACTAGCTCTAAACCATAGAGTGATGAACTTGGCTCAAATTCCTTGCAAATATCCAGAATTTATTACTAAAAGAATGGGTATGGAACTTCAAGAAGGGTAAGGAACTTCTAGGCTGATTAGAATGCACATTGGATGTGCCTCCAACCTGGAATCAGGAAGACCTGAGTTCTACTTTGACCTCAAGCACTTACCAGCTGTATTACCCTGGGCAAGTCATTTAATTCTGTTTGCCTCAGTTTCTTTATCTGTAAAATGAGATAAGAAGGAAATGGCAAACTATACTAGGATCTTTGTCAAGAAAACCCCACATGGAGTCACAAAGAATTGGGCACGACTGAAACAGCTGAACAGCAAGGACCTAGAAAAGAAATTAGTAATCATACCCATATATTTATGTTGATCCCAAAGCTGAAGATACAACCTAAAAGCAAGAGTAGCTCGTTGGCAAGATAGTGACTTTGGAGTCTGGGGACTAGCTGTAAATCAACTCTGCTCAATTCAGTTCAATAGTATTTATTAAGCACTAACAGTGCCAGGCATTGTGCTAGATGCTGGAGATACAAAAACAAAAAATGAAGCACTCCCTCTCCCCAAAGAGCTCAAATGTTCCTATCATAAGCAGCATGAGTCTGACTTGTGATCTGAAGTTTGAACTGTTTCTCTGTAACCTATAAATAATACATTTTAAGCCTTGAAAATACACTTTAAGAATATGAAACAGAAGTCACCTTTAAGTGTTAGCATTAATCTATTTCATTTTTGCTTTTAAAGTTGTCAAGTTAATCAGCTTTACATATTTTGTGACATGTAAGATTTGAACTTCATAATCATAATAGCTAATATTTATACAGCATCTACTGTGGGCCAAGTACTATACTAAGTGCTTAACAAGTATGATATAATTGTTTTCATCTTTACAGCAATTCTAGGAGGTAGGTGCTAGTATTCCAATTTTACAGATGAAGAAACCGAGACAGACTCACAAGTTAAATGACTTGCCCAAGGTCATACAGGTAGTGTGTGTATGAGACTGAATTTAAACTCAGGTTTTCCTGACTATAGGTCTAGCTCTCTATCCACTATATCATCTAGTTACCATAAAGTATATAAAATACATTTATCCATACAAATCAATCTTGAATTGTAAATGTAATGTTTTATAATTAAACAGTATGACCACACAAGAATCTCAAGTGTTTATTTCTACATTTTTCAGATAAAGTGAAGCAGAAAGTAAATTATTCATGGCAAAATAGTCTTGGGCTATAAAGCTGGTAAAAACTTACTGTTTTTATAAAAAGGATTATGGAATGTTTTGTTAGTTTTTAAAACATTAAAAATTTTAAATAATGTGAGTTATTAGAAAGACATTCAAAAGAGATTTCAAAAATATAAATTTATTGTAAAAGAACCCACACTCTAGGCTGTACCAAAACACACACTCTACCAAAGTAATAGTGATTTGTTAAAGTGAGGATTTACACTGATTTATATATCTATATTTTCTCTTTTTTGTGCTCAAAACCACATACATATATATACACATACATATTGAGATACATATATATATTATATATATATAAACAGTTGATTTTATTTTTCTTCTAGAGAAGAATGACAGAGAATGACATTTTGTAGCAATTGCTTTGTCTAGAAGTAGGGTATTCAATATATCTACATTTTCCCCATTTTCAGATTAAATGTACCTTCAGATAGCATTTAAGCTCCATTTTTAAAAAGTGATTTTTATATTGATATTATTCATTCATTTCAGTTGATTGGTCAAATACAGAATGTAATACTTGAATCTTGTTACTCAGCTTAATATCAGGAAGCTTAATATCAGAAAGGAGAACAGCATCTGTGTTCTCTGGCAGAGATCTATAAGGCTTAGCTACGATTTCAAATTCAGAAAACACAGGCTCAGAAAAGGCTTTTCTAACTTCAAAATTATCCTTTTTGTTTCGCCTTATGGACTCTTCTTCTTGAAAAATATTCTTCACCTTCTCCAGCAGTGCATTAATACAGACTGTCTATATAATAAAAAGAAAAATCTATTTTATTTTTAAACAACATTTTCTTTAAAAGTTAGCAATCTATGTGTCCCAATAACAACTTCAGAATTTGTTTTCATGATTCATTAAGGAAAATATTTTCTAAGTTGATTGAATTAGCTTCCCAGCTAATGTTATAAAGTAGAATTCTTTGTAACACCTTTTGAATTTTCTCCTTATAGGTAATAACTATATCTAGTTTAGAGTACCATAATTTGAAAAGAATATAGATCATTTGGAGAATTCAATAAGACCACAGAGCAGTGATTTCCAGCCCCTACTTTTGTGGTACCCCACACTCATTATTTCAAAGAATATCACTAAAATTATTTTAAAATTATTTTAATCTGTTCATCCCCTCCAACCTCAGAAGTGTCACTCACATATACAATTATTCTATGTGGCACTTTTATCAGGGAATACATATTAGATAAATAAAAATTTTTTAGAGTTTTAACAATTTCAAAAATGTCGCAAAACATAGGTATGTTATACTCATCCTGAAGAATGCAATGTACAAATGAAATCTAAATACTTGTAGAGGACAACAAATACTCAAGGAAGTGAACAATTCGACAAGTATTTCTTAAGCAACTTAAACTTTGAAGGGACTATTCTATCACATGGGGCTATGCAGGTACAAAGAATGGTCCCTGCCCTCAAGGATCTTAAGTTCTCCTTGGGAAGCACCATGTAAACAGATAAAAAATGAATGGCAAATAGCAAGATCTAATCCATGAGAACCTGGAAGACCTCAACTAATACAACCAGGAGAATGCGATGAACATATTAAGGATTTTGTAAGGTGGCTTATGAACAATTAGTCATAGGTCATTAGAAGGAAAATGAGATATAAAGATTTAATTGTTTGTTTTTTAACCTGGGTAATCCTTTGACAACTTGATTAAAAATTGTGGCATTTTACTTCAGAATGTTTATAGGTTAAAGGCAAACATTTTTAAGTAAACCTTAGGTCCATTCAACACATTTACTATGGGTTAGGTGAGAGGCCTGCTTGTAGCCATTCTCATTTCATTGATTGATAGTATTGGGGCTTAGATGGAAATAGGGAATTTAGGTAATGCCACAGGTTAAATAAAGGGTGCGTTTATTTTCATTTGCTCATAGACCATAGAACATATGGCATAATGGATAGCCTGGGAGTTGTGCCAATTGATGAACTGTGTGGCTTTGGGCAAGTAGTTTCATCTCTCTGGGCCTCAGTTCCTAATCTTAAAAGGTTAAACCAGATTATATCTAAAGCCACTTCCAGCTCTGTCATGCAGTGTTTCTATTGATTCACAAGTCAAAGTTAATGAGCCTATAAATTAAAGAGGTAGATAGCTTACTCTCTTAAGGGTTGTATCTTACATGCAAAAACTTAATCAAATACTGAATTCCATTTTCTATCCCTTAAATAAAAGAAGCTTTTAGAGTTGTCTGGATTATCCAAAGTATTGAAGGAACTCTGACTAATTAAACAATGACAGCTTCTTTTATGAATTTTTATTGGGGATACTGTACTATAGTACAATTTCAATGTTAAAGGAAACAAATAATATTAGATCTGTCTCTAAAAATAACTTTTGATAAGATTACTTCAACATTCTTATTTTCTTTCAGTATACTTTAGATAATATAGATGTTTGGTTAATTAAATTTGACTAATAGAAGCTCTACTGTATTATAATTAGGTTGGTATGAAAATAGGGCCATTCTTTCTTATAGTGTGACAACTGCATGAATGCCTGGGTATGTAATTCTTATTCTCAAAAAGGCATTTATTAGGCTAATCAAGGTTGAAATTTCACCCAAATGCTATGCATATTCTAATTTACCATAGCATTTGATCCTTATGAAAAAATAAGACAGGTATTCACCTTATCACTTCACCATCACATGAAAGAACTGTTGCACTTAGAAGTATTTTATTAACCTACCAAGTAAATTAGTGCTGCATAAGATGCATACATTATGCTTGCAAGGGCAGTTTTTGCTGGAAAGGAGATTACATCTAACAAAGACCCCTTTCTGACCTGCAGGAGAAAGGGAAAAAAATTTAAGTTTTTTTTCTTTTAAAAAAGTTAACACTGAAAAAATTTGAGCCTATGTGAAGTGTAAAATGAGGCTTTTGTCAAAGAATTCTACCACAAAAGAAGACATTCAGCTGGGAACAAATATATCTCTGTGTGTGTGTGTGTGTGTGTGTGTGTGTATACAGAGAGAGAGAGAACTTTACAAGTCTTAAGCTCTCCATGTACTTTATCAATTACTATTATTATTTTAAGTTGATTGTTTGAAATTCAGAAGGCATTTTCCTCTGGAAACATTATACATAATGGTTAGGTCTTAGGCTAACCCCCAAAAGGTCTTTTAACCTATAATGCAGCTATGTTAATATTACTAGGCTGAGCTCTGGATCCTGGAAGTGTGGGAAGGAAAGCATGCAGTATAGGAGATGAAGAGAAAGAATTGTCTTCTTTACTAGGGTCATGTCTAAGCAAAATTTTGAAATAGAAAAAGATTGCCTTTGGAATCTTCATGCCTTTTTTTTATGACCCTATCTAATGCCCTTCTAGTGTCTTTTCTAGGTCCTTAGATACCCAGAGCTACCATACACAACAAATAGTAAATTCCTGCCCCTCCCTCAAAACAAACGGGTTAGGATGCTTCCGTGTTAGTGGTCATTGGGATTAATCTCCTAGAAAAAGCCATGGATTGAATGAAATTCCACTAATGTGACAATAACTGACAAGTCTCCAAAATCCTCCAAAAGATATTTGCATTTTAAAAAGGTTTCTGATTAGTTCAAATGGTTTTTCATTGATGAACTTTCCAGTATTCCCACAAAGTTATGTAGACACAGTATGCCTGATTTTTTAACAAGGTAATTACAAAGTTTTCTGTAATATGCTTACAGAAAAGAGAAAAAAGCCTGGCCTAAATGTTACATAGTTACAGTGAGAATCCAGAGATGTATGAATGCCTTTAGTCAATAAGTGCTGATTAATGGATTGGTGTCAACCTGAAGAAGAGTGTCCAAAAGAGTGCTTTACTTAGTACTGTCCTTGATCTACCTAGTCAGACTGAGTTAACATTTTTGGCAGTCTTAGATGGCAATTATATCCTTCTTGATCTTCTTGAATTCAGTCTCTTCCTTTCCTTTTATTCATCCTCCATAAGACTGCCAAAAATTATATTCCTAAATGCTTAAATTCCTAGATAGGCCATTGCTACCTTGCTCAAGATAATTCAATGGTTCCCTTTGCCTCTAAGGTTTAAAATTTCTTCTTGGCATTTCTTCACCTTTATAATCTAGATGCAGCCTGCTTTGGGGGACTGATGATTCATTACCCTTCCTCAGGCACTTTATACAGCCCAACTGACCTGCTTGCTCTCCAAACTCTGTGCCAGGGCAGCAAAGTGATACCCTGATGTCTACAGTGCTCTCCCTCCTCCCTTTTCCCCGGATCTTATTTTAAGACTCCAGTTAAATGACACCTTCTTTGAGGGTTTGATCAGAAGACCCCTGAAAACCCTTTTAGTCCTAATTATTTAGTCTATGATTCTATGAACTCACAGATTCTCTAAAACTCTGATTTTTCACAATGGGCTGCTATGGCAACAGCACCGGAGACAATGGTCATGGATGGAGGATCATGCTTGCCAATATATTGGTTATTTGTAAGCTAAGGAGGGAAGAGGAATGAGTAGGAGAGGAATAGATAAAATACTACGATAAGAGACTATCTATGGAACATGGAAAATAAGGCCTGCATGCTTTGCTTGGTTTTGATACATTTTTCAAATAGACCTATTATTTGGCAAGCTGAAGTGAAATAAGATTTCACTGTATTTTATATTTAATAAATTCTAATTGAGAAATTATTTGCACACTAGGCATTGTAGTAACACATTATTCTTTCTTATGGGGAAGTATTCTACACTAGTGAATTTTCCAGAAAAATAAAGCTTACTTCTCTCAATAACAAAGCTTTATATATTCTAACTATTTTTTCATGGAAATCTTTTGAAAACAGGTAACATGTTGTTTGGCTTTCTTAAGCATAAGATACTATTACTCTTTTCTTGATGATAATATCATCTTTATGAAGAATAAGTGTGTAATACCCTCAGGTATTATTGGGCTGTACAGGACTGTTAGCACATATACTAAATGGTCCCAGACATCTTAGCTTTTGTAATTCTATCTGCTTCCTTCTCTTAACCTTTTGCCTCATTTTGCACACAATTATGTAACTGAGAGCCCTGAAAATAGTTTTGTCCATATTAGGACTTCCTGAGCTTTGGGACAACTATATTCTGTGAAAATTCCTTTTTCAATGAAAATATATGATAAATTTTCAGATGAAATAATCTAAGCTATCTATAACCATATGAAAAAAACAACTCACTAATGATTGGAGAAATGCAAATTAAGACAATTCTGAGGTAAGACCTCATACCTATTAGATTGGCTACTAGGACAGAAAAGGAAAATGACAAATGGTGAAGGGGATATGGGAAAAATGAGATATTAATGTATTATTGGTGGAATTGTGAACTGATTCAAACATTCTGCAATTTGGTACCACGCACAAAGGGCTATAAAACCATGCATATGCTTTTACCTAGCAATACCACTACTAGGTCTGTATCCAAAACAGATGAAAAACAAAAGGGGAAATTACACATATGTGCAAAAATATTTATAGCAGCTTTTTTTTAGGGGCAAAGAATTAGAAATTGAGGGGATGCCCATCAATTGGGAAATGGCTGAAGAAGTTGTAGTATGTGATTATGATGGAATACAATTGAACTATAAGAAATAATGAATAGCATGCTCTCAGAAAAAGCTGAAAAGGTGTCTATGGGCTGATTCAAAGTGAAATGTACTATGTACAAAGTAATAGCAGTATTGTAAGATGATCAACTGTGAATGACTCAGTTACTCTCAGCACTACATTGATCTAAGACAACTCAGAAGGAACTTAATGAAAAGCACTCTCCATCCCCAGAGAAAGAACTGATGGTGTCTGAACACAGAATGAAGGATACTTTTTCCTTTATTTTTCTTGAGGGTTTTTTTTTTGTCTTTCACAACATGACCCTTATGGATATGTTTTGCATGACTGTACTTGTATAACCTGTATCAAGGTGTTTACCTTGTGTGTGTGTGTGTGTGTGTGTGTGCAGGTTGGGGAGGAAGGAAGGGAGAGAATTTGGAATTCAAAGTTTTAAAAATGAACACTGAAAACTTTTTAAATGTGACTAAGGGAAAAGAAAATACTAAATTTAAAAAATTATGCTAAAACAAAGAAAATGCCTTCAGATATTTCTAGGTGATAACTTTTTCTAGACTGCTGACTTTTAGAAAAATAAGGTAATTTTTAGTTGTCCAGAAACTCCAAGTATTGCTTTCCATTTAAAATTTTTTTTAATCAAGCCCTGTTAGCAGTACTACTCTGCATCTTGGAAAAAACTTTTCATTCTTCAAATTAATATTATCATCCTTACCTGAATTATATACATTTCTGTTGAATAACTAACAGTCATAGCATTTCTAGTATATTAGGAATTTGAGAATGACAAGAGCATTAAGTGTAGATGGCATCAGGTCTTGTGGAACCTACAAAAGGCACAAAGAGCAACAGTGCAAAGGCCACCAGAATAAAGGCTTACAAGTTGTCTCTAATTTCCAGGAATAGTCTCTGTTTTGATATCATATTTCTGACTCAGACTAACTATTGGAATGTCTTCTATTTTGTTGGCTACTATTATAGCTATGAGATTAAACATTGGCATCTTGGGGGTCAATGAACTTAAATGGAAAGGAATGCTTGAATTTAATTCACTACATATACTACTATGGGTAAGGATCCTGTAGAAGAAATGGAGTAGCTCTCATAGTCAATGACAGGGTGAAAAAACAGGACTGGGGTAGAATCTCAAAAATGACAAAATGTTATCTGCTCAAATCGCAGGCAAACGATTCCAATACGATGTTGAAGAGACCAAAGTTGATCAGTTCTATGAAGACTTACAACATCTTCTAGAAACAAAGATGTCACATTTGTTAAAGGAGATTGGAATGCTAAAGTAGGAAATCAAAAGATAATTGGAATAATAGGCAAAGTTCTCCTTGGAGTACAATATGGAGCATTGCAGAGAATAAGAGACTTTTGTAAAGATGACTCTCTGGTCATGCAAACACTCTTTTTTGACAGCCTCAAAGGCAGATACATGGGCACCACTAGATGATCAATATCGAAATCTGATTGATTATATACTTTGCAGCAAAGGTGAAGGAGTTCTATATAGTCAGTTAAAACATGGCCTGGAACTGACTATGGCCCAGATCATTAGCTTTTTATTGCAAAGACTCAAATTAAATAAAATAGGAAAACCATCAGTAAGTATAGGTATGACCCAAATAAATCCCTTATAAATATGAAGTGAAAGTGAGGAAAATAGATTTAAGGGATTAGATCTGGTAGATAGAGTGCCTGAAGAACTGAACAGAGGTTCACAGGAGGCAGCAACAATAGACATCCCAAAGAGAAAGATGAGCAAGAAAGCAAAATAGCTATTTGGTGAGGGTTTACAAATAGCTGGGAAAGGAGAGTGAAAGGTAAAGGGGAAAGAGAAAGATATACTTACCTGAGTGCAGAATTCCAAAGAATTGCAAGGAGAAATAAGAAGGTTTTCTGAAATGAGCAATGCAAAGAAATAGAAGAAAACAATAGGATGGGAAAGATGAGAGATCTTTTCAAGAAAATTAGAGATGCATTTCCTACATAAATGGGCATGATAAAGACAAAAATGATAAGGACTTAGCGAAAGTAGAAGAGATTAAGAAGACGTAGCAAGAGTACACAGAACCACAGAAGAAAGGTCTTAATATCACTTAAAACAATGATGATGTGGTTACTGATCTAGAGCCAGACCTCCTGGAGAATGAAGTCAAGTGAGCCTTCGGAAGAGTCATTGCTAACTATAAGGCTAGTGGAGGTGAGGGAATTCCAGCTGAGCTGTTTAAAATCCTAAAAGATGATGCTGTTAAAGTGCTGCAGTCAATACATCAGCAAATTTGGAAAACTCAACAGCGGTCACTGGATTGGAAAAGATCAGCTTAAATCCTAATCCTAATGAAGGACAATGCTTCATGAACAATTGTGCTCATTTCATATGCCAGCAAAGTTTTGTTGAAGATTCTGCAACCTAGGCTTCAGCAATTTGTGAACCAAGAATTAGCAGAAGAGAGACTTTTTTGAAGAAGCAGAGGAACAAGAAACTAAATTGCCAACTTTTGCTGGATTATGGGGAAAGCAAGGGAGTTTCAGCAAAACATTTATTTCTTCATTGACTACACTAAAGCCTTTGACTGTATGGATCATTACAAAATGTAGCAAGTCCTCAAAGACATGAGACAGATCAACTTACTTGTCTCTTGCGGAACCTGTAGGGGGGTCAAGAAGTAACAGTTAGAAGCAAATAAGGAACAACTGATTGGTTGAAGATTGGAAAAGGAGTATGACAAGATTTTATATTGTTACCTTATTTAACTTATATGCAGAGTACATCATGTGAAATGCCAGGCTGGATGAATCAAAAACCAGAATTAAGGTCTCCAGGAGAAATAACAATCTCAGCTAGGCAGATGATACCACTCAGATGGCAGAAAATGAAAAAGAATTAAGAATCCTGTTGATGATGGTGAAAGAGGAGAGAATAAAAAATGACTTGAAGTTTTAAAACAAAAAAACTAAGATCTTGGTAACTGTTCCCAAGACTTCCTGGGAAGCAGAGGAAGAAAAAATGGAAGCAGTGTAAGATTTTATATTCTTGAGTTCAAAGAGCACTGAACATGGTGACTGCAGCCATGACATTAAAAGATACCTGCTCCCTGGTGTCTAGCAAATCTGAACAGCATACTAAAAAGCAGACACATCACCTTGTCAACAAAGGTGTATGTAGAGTCAAAACTATGTTTTTTCCAGTAGCAATGTGCTATGGACTATGAGGAAAGCTGAACACCACAGAATCAATGTTTTTGAATTGTGGTGCTGGAGATGACTTTTGAGAGTCCCTTAGTCAGCAAAGAGATCAAATCAGTCAGCACGTTGAAGAAATAAATTCAGACTCTTGACTGGAAGGTCAAATACTGAAACTGAAGCTTTAATACTTTGGCCATATGATGAGAAGACAGGGCTCATTGAAAAAGACTGATGTTGGGAAGGATTGAAGGCAAAAGGAGAAAGGGATGGCAAAGGATGAGATGGATAGATAGTCTTATGGAAACAGTGAACATGAGTATGGACAAGCTTCAGGAGACCATTGAGGATAGAAGGTCTGGTGTTCATGGAGTCATGAAGAGTCAGACACAACTAAATGACTCAACAACTACCTATGAGCATGACAGGGAAGAAGAAAACTAGACAAAACTTTGTTTTTCTTTTTCTTTCTCTTGTACTAAGCAAATCACACTCTAATTAAGGAGGAAAAATCATTTAAGAGATGGAAAAGAATGAGATTCTGAGAAGGTGCCTATCCTTTGGGGAATGGCTGAGCAAACTGTGGCATATGAATGTGATAGAATACTATTGTGTAGTAAGAAATGATGGAAAGGATGGTTTCGGAGAGTTATGAAATCTGGTATAAACTGAGTCAAAGTGAAATGAACCAGAAGAACAATATGAAAAAGAAAAACAACTTTGAAAGTATTAGGATCTGATTAATGTAGTCATCAGTCACCATTCTATTAGAAAAATGATGAAACATGCTACCCCCTTCCTCATAGAGAGGTGAAGGACTCCAAGTGCAAAATAGACATCTTTCATTTTGGACATGGCCAAAGGGAAATTTTGTTTGCCTGATTGTACACATTTGCAACAAAGGTTTTGTTTTTCTTTCATTCTTGCTGGAGGGAAGGTAGAAGGGAGAGAAGGTGGATTTTCATTGTTCAAAAAAAAAATACAATTTTTAAAAATACCAAAAAAAAGTTTCTCTCCCAGAACATACTATGCCAAAGAATGAAGTAAATAAAAACTAGAAGTACTCCTTCGAAGTTCACTTGAATACTTCAGCCTACCAGCTGTTGTGAGTTCAATAGCTCAAGCACTGTCTTACGTGAACTACATAAAAGCATGCAAAACTCAAATAAGAGTACATTGTATGTTCAGAGTTTCTTTTGCTTTCACTGAATAAAGCATGGAATCCTCTTTCACTGTTTCAACTTAATACACAATAAATACAAAAAACAGAGAGATTTAAAATAAATTACTTATGCATATGTTTTTGTTTAATCTCATTGAAACAGTTTGGCATCAGTTTTTTAAGAAATGTCAAAGGTCATTCAATGGGACAGACTTAAGCAAAAGAAACATGACAGCATAGTGTTTGATTAACCCAAAGACTCCATCTACTGAGGGATAAATGATTGGACAAAAACAATTGGGAACACTGAACAGAGTTTGGCAGAAATTAGATTTAAATCAACACCTCACACAATTTATCAACATAATCTCCAAATGGATCTATGATTTAGATATGTGAGTTACATTTATAAGTGAATCAGAGGAGCAAGGAAGAAATTATCTTTTGGATCTAAAGATAGAAGAGGAGTTCATTGCTAAAAAAAAAAAAATAGTGATACAGAGTACCACACAAGATAAACCAGGAAATTTTGATTATATGAAGCTTGAAAGATTTTGCACGAAGAAAGCTTATATAGTGAAAATTAGAAGATAATTGGGGAAAAAAATCTTTGCAACAAGGGTGTCTGATAAAGGTCTCATTTCCAAGGTAGATGAGGAAGTGATTCAAATTTTTAAGACTAACATCCATTCCCTAATTCATAAACGATAAAAAGATAATGAACAGGCAGTTTTCAAAAGAAAAAAAAACCCCAAGTTATCAACAATCATGTGGTCTAATAGTGGTCTAAATCACTAATAACTAGAGAAATGAAAATTAAAACAACTCTGAGGTTCCACTTCTTAGCTATCAAGGTGGAAAAGATACCAAAAGAGAAAAATGACAACTGTTGGAGGGGCTTTGGGAAAACAGGTGTATGTATGCATTGTTAGTGGAGCTGTATTGATCCAGTTATGTTAGAAAACAATTCTGAACTATGCTTCGAAAGTGATCAAACTATGCAAACGCTACTAGACCCATATGCACAAAGAAATAAAAGAGAAAAAGGATATACATGTACAAAACTATTCGTACTAGCTCTTTTCTTGGTAGCACAAAATTGGAAACCAAGCTATCCCATTAGGGGACAGTTAAACAAGTTGTGAAATATGAATGTAAAGAAATATTAGTGTGTCATAAGAAATAACAAAATTAATAATTTCATAAGAAACTGGGAAGAGCTTTTGAAGTGATGCAATGAAGTAAGCTGAACTAGCAAAACAATTGATACAGTAATAGCAGCATTACTGAGAAAGCAACTTTGAAAATTGTGTTTAGAACTTCAGAATATAATGATAAACCATTAGTTCAAAAGAATAAAAATGAAACGTCACTCACCTCCTGACAGAGAAGTGGCAACCTTAAGTTGCAGAAAATGATACATTTTTTTGACATAGCTAACATGGGAATTTATTTTACTGCTCTATGTAAAAATATATTGAGAGATTTAGTTTTTTTTTTAACTTTTGTGGTTTTTTGTTGGTGTTTGATGGGTGGTGGGAGGACTTTTTAGTAAAAATGTTTATAATTTAAAAAAATTTTAAAGGGGAAACATATGGCTTATAATCAAAGCTAGACTTGGAAAAAAGTACCATTCATCAAAGATATACTTAATGTCCAATGTGATAAAATTGTGATTTCATGATGTAGAATTAAAGAACATATGTCCAAAAGAAGGAAGTATTAAAGGGAAATTAAGATTTGAAAGAAACCAGAAAGACAAAGAAGAGATACTGTATATTACTTGATTTTCAATAAAGCTACATGGCTATATTCTAGAAAAAATATACTGGACTTTTTAAAAAGATCTATCTCTCCAATTATCATTATCTAGTCGTATTCACCAGTGTTCATGACTGAATCATACAGCTAAGGAATAGATGTACTTGTGTTCTCAAGAGCTTTATTGACCCTAAAATCGGTCAGTGTAGGAGACATATTACAAAGCAGTCACTTTTAAGCTGTGGGATACACTATGGCCTACCATATAACTCTTACATAGTTTAAAGGTTTGCTAGATATTTAGTTTTCCCCTGGAGCTAAGGCAGATTTTTTTAAATCCCCCGGGAAGAATGAGTTGGTTCTGGTACTCTGATCAACATTTGAAACCCTGGGATTCACATGGTGAGAAGGGGTCTTGGGTTGTCTAGGTTAAATTGAACCTTTCAGAAGTCAATATAGACTGGGTCCCAGCAAACTAGCACTTCTATGTGGCTTATGACATACCATGTATTCCCAAAACAAAAAAGTGAACAAGGGTGGGGGGAAAACCCCCACATGACCATTTTGACATTACCTCTTTTGTAATTTCTTTGGTACTTTCAAAAAAAAATGATGTGTCCCCAGTTCACAGGTTACAGTTTACAGACACCTCATCATCTACATTCCTAGGACACTAAAGCCAATTGTAGAAGGGATTTTTTAGACTAATATAGGAGGCATGAGAAATTAAATTTAACTCCACAGAGGGCTGGTTTAATACTGAGTCATTTGGCACATCTTACTGGTGTATGCTAGCTTTGGACAGTGTCTAGCTGACAACCTTTTTTACATTTCCCCAAATGTGACACTCCACTCTCTTTAAACAGCTAGGATGAAAGACCCTAAGCATATCCCCACAGTAAAATATGGTCAGCATTTTCTCACATTCTTCCCTTACTCCCTCCACAGATACTGTGTATAATTTTAAAAAAAAGTAATGAGAAAAGAGAGCAAAACTTTTTTTTAAAAGCCTTCCTGCTTACTTGTTTTAGGTTTGTGCTTCTCTATATGATTGTTTCAAGGAGGCATCCATAATCTCTTTCTCTTACATTCATTACTCTCCCGTCACAATACTTGAGAACAAATTGCGTGGGATGAAAGGTCCTAGCAAATCCTTTCCTTACCAAAGAATATCAGTTTTGTACCTAAGAATGTAAATGCACTGTATACTCATTTTTTCACATATTTTAGAGAATCAATTAAAAAAGGTTATTGCTATTTAAATGTCCTTTTCTCTTACCTTAACTTTATACAGAGGTTGCTTTGGGGTGTTTACATCCCTCAGCAGACGATGTGATATGTTCTTTAGTTCTAAAAGCCTATGGGCAAGTTGAGGCTGCAAAAGTTTGGCAACTGATTTTGATGATCTGGATATCTCATGTAACCCTTGGAGGACTGATCCTGCATGTATCTTAGCTAGAGCGATAGCCATTCTTGTTTTGGATGCTCTCGGGACCACATCTGTTTTCTGAAAAACAAACCTTTGAAAAGTAACTGGTACATGATCAGAAAGCTCCTTGAGGGCTGACATGAAATCTCATACAATTTTGTCTCCCCATAATTTCCTGTATATGATAATATCTGTGGGATAAATGACAAATCCCACAAGATTCAAGAACCTGTGATGGAATTTCATGGAATCTTCCAATGTATATTGGGAACACCCTCTACCAACAAGAAACCCTCTTTGACTTAGCAAATGAGTCTTTATCTGGGACATGAAGAGGTTAAGTGGTTTGTCCAGTGTCATGGGGTTGGCAGGGTTGTAATTTAATCCCAGGTCTTTGTAACTCCAAGCCCAGACTCTATGTACTACTCCAAACTAAGTTACAAAACAAGAATATCCTGAATCAGAAACATTTTGGCAACACCAGAACATGTTATATCATGATATGTTATAAGTACCTCATCAGCCCTAGTGAATAATAGTTCACTGGACTTGGGGTGAGGATGACTTGACTTCAAATCCTGCCTCCTACAGTTATTGACTATATGACCCTGAACAGGTCATGATTACTTTTCTTCATCTGTAAAATGAGGGGCTCAGACTCCATGGCTTCTAAATGCTTTACCAGCTCTAAAGATATGATTCTTTAATTTCTAATAGAAAATGAACCTGAGAAATCACTTAGTATTGTAAACTTTATTCTAACCAATGAAACAAAATGAGCCATTCCTCAATTAATTTTTGATGTTATCCCTACACTTTAAGTATCTGAATTTTTAAAAAGTCAGTGCAAATAAACATCACATAGATATTTTTATGTAAGTTTATTTAGTAGCCTAATATGCTGAAATGTTTACTTTAAATGTCTCAACATGAATTTTGGCATTATTACAGATTGTTAAGGTTGCTAATGGGATATTATCAAGTAAATGGATAATTTTTGAAGACTATTTTCTCCCAAACCATGGTAAAGCCTTCTCAACTCTAGAGTATGAACGTTTCTGGCAAACCAGATTATTTACCTCTCATAAATCAGCTTTCTTCCTGACCAATGTAAAACAATCATTGGCCCACATTTTTCTTCCAAATCCTTCCATTTACTCAGAGGGTTCCGTACTACCATCTAATGTCTCTTGAGCATAAGTCTTTTAACACCTTTTTTCCACATTTTTTTTGCCTTTTTTTTTTTCTTCCCTTTTTCTTTTTGGTATTCCCAGTGCTTAGCTCATAGTGGTACCTAATAAATGTTTATTGACTGGGTAATATATGCCCACCACATTTTATCTTTTCCCATTGTTATTATTTTTCCTATCACATTTACTTTAATCCAAGTAAGTTTTATTTGGAGTATGTGCAGATGCATTTTTATTTTACATTAATTAAATCTTAAGTGAACTATATCGTTTGTCTTGAGGATAGTGAAATTTCCTATCTTGTTTTACATTGTCACCTATATCAGGTTGATTTCTGTTAACCATAATAAACAGAACCGTTTTTCTTGACCTTTGGTTGATTTACCTTGAATCAAATTCCTAACTTTTCTAAGTTGTTTTTTCTGGGTCCATAACATTATCTTCTTTCCTTAGATTGGAACCCTTATAGTGGTTTAAAATTTAGGGAGTCTTTATGAGCTGAAATTTGCAACATTTTTGCCTTATATTTGAGCTATCAATCTTTCTTGTGTCTTTCTGCATTCAATCTGATGATCAAGTATCCAACAAGTGGTAAGAAAAAATACAATATTCATTTATCTTTTGAAAAGAAGATCCCCTTTCAAAGTTAGAAAGTCACCTTACCTGGTTTGATTGTGATAATCTTAACACGGTGGGAAACTCATCCTTATACTCGTCTAGAAGGTCCATGACTGCTTTCTGTAATCCCTCAACTGAGAGATGAAAAGAAGCCAGAGAAATATCTTAACTAAAAATATACTCCCCAACTCATTCCCAAGGAATGCAGCATATGTAGGTGGCCATTCCTTGGAGACTGAGAAAATAAGAAAGTCTTGAGGAATTTCTATCCATTTCCCACATCCCCACTCCCTCCCATCTGAACAAGATTGTGTATACTTCTTCCAGAAAAGTTCTTCACTACTTGGCCACATATCCAGCCAACGGGTTTGATTGGCATGATGAATCAATCCCTGCTTGCACTACTAATTCTCAGTTCTCTTGCAGCCCTAGGTGATGCTTGTCCGACTCGGCCTATAGGCAGAGATGAAGGTAGTCTTCCTATTTAAGAAAGCAGGGAAGGCCTAGAACCTGTAGGTGACCACCAGAACCATTTTTTATGGAACAATGGGCCTCTTGTGAATGTGTTACAGAATCTTCTGAAATCACAATAGTAAGGATAGGGATTGTAGAGGTGCTGGTAAAGAGAACCGAGTGAGAGCACAAAGCATCAAGAACTGATGAGCCCTATAGACAACTGTTCTGTGCTCTATAGGGGTGCCTGAATTAGTGAAGCCTCAGGTAGCAAAGTTTCTTTATTAGGAAATTTGCCAGTACTCTTTTAAAAAAATACCTTTCTTTATAAACCAAGGGAAATAGAAGTATGTATTGATCTTAGTGGTGTGTTGGTGTTCTTTCCATCATTATCAAGTGGATTCTTTCCACACCTTATCATCTGTGTAGCCTCCATAAAGTAACCACCCAACTCAATGGAGGTCTTGTTCTGATTCTTTTCATATATAAAGAATACAAGCACAGGTTGCCTAACTGCTGTTATTTGCTACAAGACTGCCTCACCTCCATTTTTAGTGTGTCATTGTTGACTGCAATCTAATTATAGTCGTAATTCATTTTTCCATTTCCTAGATGAGAGAGCATGACCAAAAAAGATATCTCTAAACATGATTCCTGTTTGTTTATACCCAGATCAAGGTAAAGAGGGCTTTTCTTGGGCAAGATTGTGAAGCCTGAAGTTTATTTTCTTTATTTTGAGAGTTCCCACTTCAGAATTAGAAGAGGCAAAGAAGAAACAGGGCTATTACTCTTTGCCAATGATATAATGGTATATACTTAGAGAATCCTAGAAAATCAAGTAAAAAACTACTTGAAATAATAACAACTTTAGCAAAGTTCCAGGATATAAAATAAACCCACATCAATCACCAGCATTTCTGTATATTACTAACAAAATCCAACAACAAGAGATAGAAAGAGAAATTCCATTTAAATTGCTATAGACATAATAAAATATTTGGGAATATTTGCTAAGACAAACCCAGGAGTTACAAAACATTTTTCACACAAATAAGGTCAGATCTGAATAACTGGGAAAATATCCATTACTCATGGGTAAGCCAAGCTAATATAATAAAATTGACAAGTGTACCTGAATTAATACACTTACTCAGTACCAGCCAAACTACTAAAAAAAATATTTTGTAGAATTAGTGAAATAATAACAAAAACCATCTCAATTCAAAGTAATTAATGAAAAGAAATGCAAGGGAAGGTGCCTAGCCATACCAGATCTTAAATTATATTATACAGCAGCAGTCATCAAAACTACTTGATACTGGTCAAGAAATACAATGGTGAACTAGTGGAATAGGTTAGATAGACACAGTAGTCACTGACTATGATAATCTACTGTTTGTTAAACACTAAGATTCCAGTTCCTGGGATAAGAACTATTTAACAAAAACTACTGGGGAAACTGGAAAATAGTATGGGAGAAACTAGGCACAGACTAACATCTTACATCATATTCCAAGATTAAATCAAAATGGGTGCATGATTTAGATATAAAGGCTGATACTATAAGGAAACTGGGAGAGCAAGGAATAGTTTACCAGTCAGATTTATGAAGAAGGGAAAAATTTATGACTAAACAAGAGACAGAGAACATTATATGGATATATAAATATTGATATATAATTAATAAATAAATATATATTTATTATAATTATATTACATATATTATATAATTATATTATATAATTAATGCAATCATAAAATTAAATAGTGTATATTATGTTATATATTACAATTAATATATATTTATTATAATAATATAATATATAATGAATAAATATATGCAAAATGAATAATTTTGTTTATATTAAGTTGAAAACGTTTTGCACAAACAAAGCCAATGCAATCAAGATTAGGAGGGAAGCAGAAAACTGGGAAAGAATTTTTACGACCAGTGTTTCTGATGAAGGACTCATTTCTAAAGCATATCAAAAGCTGAGTCAAATTTATAAAAATACAAGTCATTCCCCAATTGATAAATGATCAAAACATATGAACCGTTTGCAAAGGAAGAAATTAAAATGCTCTCATCTCTACTGATTAGAGAAATACAAATCAAAACAACTCTGAGGTACCACATCACATCTAACAGATTGGCCAATATGACAAAACAGGAAAATGATAAATGATGGAGGAGATGTGGGGAAATTGGAACGCTAATGCCTTCTTGATGGAATTGTGAACTGATCCAACCATTCCGGAGAGCAATTTGAAACTATGCTCAAAAGGCTATAAAAGTAGCTTAAAGCTGGGACTACCAAGGTTAATTTCATTGCTTTAATTTGTGGATTTTATGGCCCTTCTCATCATATGTATAAGGATATATTTGATTGTTAGAATTTTTAAGCTATAGATATTTTTCCTCACTCTAAGGAATGTAAATGCTTGATGGACAATATACATACATACATACATACATACACACACACACACACACACGCCTCTTTATATGTAGCCATATTGATCATTAATGTCTTTCTCTCCTTGCTTGGATCTTTGTGGATTGGAAGTTTATTTCCTCCCTACTACAGAATCTGAGTTAGCATTCATATGTAGAATCTAGAGGAGGGAAAAGGTTTATGTACCTCCACAAAACCTTTTATTCTCATTCTGAGATAACAATCTAAGACCATTCTTTTGAACATAGCCAAGTAATTTAGGAAGCAGGACTCATTAGTAAAAATATTAATTGGCTACTATCCGATATGCTTATGTAATTTCAACTGCTTATTGCTTTTAATGGCATTGTATTATAGCTCCTGTCTCATCAGCATACACAACTCCCAAACTACAAGAAAGTTCTCATTGACAAAGTCCTTAATACTGTCAAATGACTCAATGTCAAAAACAGATAAGGTTTTATCAATGGAAATAGCATTAAGGAAGATGCATTATGATGACTACACATGTATCATTTATATCCTATTTCTTGCCTTCTCAAGGTAGGGGAAGGGGAGAGGGAAGGAGGGAGAGAATTTGGAACTCAAACTTTTTGTTGCAGGCCTAATTCATTGATCTGTACTTTTTCTATTTTGCTGATTTAAGTGTTTAAAGATATAAAATTTCCCCTATTTCTTTGGTTGAATCCCACAAATGTTTATATTTTTGTCTCATTGTTGTCATTCTCTTTAATGAAATTATTGATTGTTTCTATGATTTATTCTCTGAACCACTCATTCTTTAGGATTAGACAATTTAGTTTTTTAGCTATGTTTCTATGATTCTTTGGTCTGAAAAGGATACATTTAATATTTCTGCTTTTCTGCTTTTAGCTGTGAGGTTTTTAGGTTTTTAATCTAATAAATGGTTAATTTTTATGTAGAGTGCCATCTACCACTGAAAAAAAGGTATATTTCCTTTCTGTACTTATTCAATTTTCTCCAGAGGTCTATTATATCTAACTTTTCACAAGTTCTATTCTTCCACTTAACTTTTTTCTTGTTTATTTTTGTTGAGATTTATCTAGCTCTGAGAGAGGAAAGTTGAGATTCCCCACTAGTATAGTTTTACTGTATATTTCCTCTTATAACTCATTGAATTTTTCCTTTAAGAATTTGGAAGCTCTACAGTTTGGTACATATATATTTAGTATTGAGACTACTTCATTGTCTATGGTAACTTTTAGTAAATGTAGTTCCCAACTTATATCATTTAATTTGATCTATTTTTGCTTTTGCTTTGTCTGAGATCATGATTGCTACCCCTGCCTTTTTCACTTCAGCTGAAGCATCGCCCTTATTTTAACTCTATGTGTGCCTCTCTGTTTCAAGTGTGTTTCTTGTAAACAACATATTGTCAAATTCTAATTTTTATTCCACTCTGCAATCTGCTTCCATCCTATGCATGAATTCATCCCCTTCACATTCAGTTATTATTACTAATGTGCATTAGTAATTCTCCATTTATCCTATCCCTCCTCGAAACTTTATTTTGCTTCTGACCACTGCCTCCCCCAACCTGCTCTCCCTTCTATCACCTCCCTTCTCCTATTTCCCTCCCCCCTACTTTCCTATAGAAAAAGATAGGTTTCTATACCCAACAGAGTATGTATGCTATTTCCTCCTTTAGCCAATTCTGATAAGAGTAAGGTTCAAGTGCTACTTCCCTCCCCACCTTCCCTTCCACTGTAAAGAACTTCCTTTCATGCCTCTTTTATGTGAAGTAATTTGTCCCCATTTTACCTCTATCTCTCCCCTCTTCTCCAAGTGCATCCTTTTTTCTCATCTCTTAATTTTATTTTGTTGGATATTATCTGGTCATGGTCAGCTCATACCTCTGCCCTCTATGTGGACTCCTTCTAATTGTTCTAATGATGATGGAGTTCTTAGGAGTAACAAGTATTACCTTCCCTTATGAGTTCTCTTACATGTTTACCTTTTTATCCTCCTGAGTCTTATATTTGAAAGCTAGTTTCTATTCAACTTGGGTCTTTTCATCAGGAATGCTTCAAAGTCTGCTATCTCATTGAATATCTATTTTCCCCCCTAAAGGATTGTATTCAGTTTTTCTGGGTAGATTATTCTTGGTTGTAAGCCTAGCTCCTTTGCCCTCTGGAATATTATATTCCAGGTTTTCCAAGCCTTTAATGTTGAAACTGCTAAATTTTACATTATCCTGACTGTGACTCAATGCTATTTGAATTATTTCTTTCTAGCTGCTTACGATATTTTCTCCTTGACCTGGGAATGCTGGAATTTACCTATAACATTCCTAGGAGTTTTCCTTTTAGGATTTTAGAAGTGATAGGTAGATTATTTCAATTTCTATTTTACCCTCTGCTCCTAGGATATTAGGGCAGTATTCTTTGATAATTTCTTGATATATGATTTCTAGACTCTTTTTTATTATCATGGCTTTCAGATAGTTCAATGTGAATTCTTAAGTCATCTTTCTCAATCTATTTTCCAGATCAGTTGTTTTTCCAATAAGATGCTTCACATTTTCCTCTATTATTTCATTCTTTTGACTTTGATTTATTGCCCAGTTCTAATTTTTAAAGAATTATTTTCTTCTGTGAATTTTTATATCTCTTTTTCCAATGCTGCTTTTTAAGGAGTCATTTTCACCAGAGCATTTTTGTACCTTTTTCCTTTTGGCCAATCCTGGTTTTTAAGGTATTATTTTCTTCAGTATTTTTTTGTGCATCTTTTGCCAACATGTTAATTTCTTTTCATAATTTTCTCCCTTTGATTTCATTTCTTTACCTAATTTTTTCCTTTACTGCTCATATGATTTTAAAAGTCATTTTAGCTCTCCCAGGAATTCTTATTGGTCTTGTGTCCAGTTCACATTTTTTTGAGGCATTACTTACAGCTATTTTGACTTCATTGTCTTCTAAGTTTGTGTCTTGATTTTCCCTGTCACCTTAGTAGATTTTTATAGCCAGATTCTTTTTTTGTTGTTTGCTCATTTTCCCACCCTATGTCTTAACTTTTTAACTTTATGTTAAAGTTGGACTTCTCTCTTGGGACCCTGGGGGCACTATTTCAAGCTTCAGGCATTTCTTGATGCTGTTTTCATAACTAGCTCTGAGGGTCTATAAGTTTTCAGTTCTTCCAAGATAGTATTCTCTAAGAACACGTGTGGTTATTGCTTGCCTGGCCTGTGCTCTGGTCTATTAGTGATTACAACCACTCTTCTCCTACCTGGAATTGTGACCAGGGCCTCTACACCTATGGCCTCAAATACTAGTGAGGTAAGGCTCCTCTTAGCTCTTGACTATGACTTAGAACTGCATATGGTCAAGCTAAAATGAGTCCTATACTCAGTGCCCAGGAAAGAGTCCCCTGTTATTGCTTTCTGACCAGCTATCAGACCCTCGACCCCCTTACCATATGTGGATTGAGAGCTCCCAAAGTTACTGTTGCCACTGATGAACTGCCTCCACAACCTGCTTCTGGTACCTTGTCATGGCCTGTGTTCTGCTGTCTGCATTTTCTTCTAGATCTGACCACCACCCCACTGAGACACAACTTTCCTGCCAACCTCATAAGTTGTCCAGGGAGAGAAAATTGTTTCAGCTTGACTATTTCTTGGTTCTGCAGATCCAGAATTTGATTTGAGGTATTAGTCTAAAATTGTTTGGAGGGACATTTGGGAGAGTTCAGGTAAGTTCCTGCCTTTATTCCACTATCTTGTCTCTACCTCCCCTCAAATTAAAAAAAAAAAGTTTTGGCTTTTTTTACATGTAATTGGGAAATATTTAACAAAATAAATAAAAATATATTTAGAAAAATGAAGATGCATTACTTGTCTACTTTGCCATTATACCCTAAGGATTCCTAGGCCTTTCTCCCTGCTTGTTGTTGTGTTTCTTGAAAGCAGGGACTTTCTTACTTTTCTGCTTGTATCCCTAAAATTTAGCATGCTGCTTTGTAAATGCTTAACAAGTGTTTTTTAATTCATTCATTCACATTCCACTTTTACTCCTGAAACTAGCTAACGTCTATTCCTTTTTACAATTTTAACTTCTTAAGGAAGTTTCTATGTGAGCTTAAATAGTCCTTGGGATCATAGTTAAATCTTCCCCAATACCCTTATTACATAACCTTAACTAAATCGGGAAGTGCTCCAGTCCCACACTTGCATCTCCTTCAACAAATTACTGTCCTCAAGGATCCCAGATCAAAGCTCTAGGAGCAGAGGTATGAGATAATTGCTTCAAACTCATCAAAATCCAATAAATTCCTGAAAGAAGAGAGCATTGCTAGCACACATTGGAGACAGGACTCTCTGTTTACAGAAAGGGAAATTTGGCAAACCACTGGAGCTGCCACTCCAACAATGCTGAGTTGTCTGCAGATATGGAAGACTGCAATATTCCATTTCTGCCTCTAGCCGTCCTGAGGACTCAGCTATGCAGATAATTGTTTAATAAATCTCTTATGGACAAATAAGTCACGTGTGGGCTTTCTCCTCACTCTTCTTCACTCTACCTCCCTCTTCTCAACCCAAATTGTCATATAATTATTCTTTTTGATAGGCCTTTGTAACTAAATGTAGGAATTCACACGGAGTCCTCAGCTGTAGTAAGTAGCTTTAACATAAAATATTTCAGTAGTTCTTATGAAAAAGGGAGCCCTTAGTGGATAACTATTAACTTCCCATTACATTATTTTTATTCCTTTAAGTAAGGTGAGTATGATCCAATGTTAAAAAATATTTTTGAGTCTTACTTAAGATGCATTAATAGTTACATGAGTCCACTGATAGCTTCAGAAGCAAAACATATCCAAAACATAACTGAAGATCCTCTATGAAGGATCATCATCTTTTTATCTCTTCCTGAATTTCCCCAATGAGTCTGTCAAACTCTGATTTTCTTTTATGGTATAATTCAAGGCAGTTGTGGTTTTTCCCCTCAATATAGGGATTTTTGACTGATTTTTGTTAATGTCCAGTTAGAAATTAGAATGTATTTAATATCTCATGTGTTAAAATATGAGGATGAGCTTAAGGGTAAAAGGAAATAAGCTGTAAGGAAATAATGAAGGATTAAATCCTGAGTTACTTGTACAACAATTTGTCAAATTGGACTCTGAAGTATTTCTATATGATGACATTTACATTTGCAATCTAATTGTATTAAACATCCAAAGTACTACCATTAAAAAAATACCAAAACTATGCCCTAACAAGTGTTTGTTAGTAGATTTTACTTAAATAGATTACATACATAATGTATATGTGTGTATATTTAACATTTATATGGCATTTACTATGTGCCACACACTGTGATAAGTGTTTTATGATAATTATGTCATTTGATCCTTACAATAACCCTGGGATATAACTGCTATTGTTATCCCAGTTTTACCGGTGAATAAATTGAGGAAAACAGAGATTAAGTGACTCACTCAGAGTCACACATCTAGTAAGAATCTAAGAGAGACTGGATCTGAACTCGTCTTCTTGACTCCAAGTTCAGCATTCTATCCATTGGGCCACCTAGTTGCACCCCAGCAGTGGGAAGAGCATTGGCTCCAGTGCTGGCGGACCCAGGAAAAGGTCACTTAACCTTCCTGAGTCTGTTTCCTCATTTATAAAATGAAGGATTTGAACTAGTTAGCCTCTTATGTCCCTTTTGTTTCTTAAACAGTGATTTAAAATTTATGTTCTTGGCTTTGTTGAGCACTGGACTATTGGTATTGTTTGTTCCTATTTCTTGCTTCTCTAGCGCATTCCACTGATCTACTTTTCTGCTATTTAACCAATACTAAATAGTTTTGATGAAAAAATACAAAATTAATGCTTTTAATATGGTTTGAACATTGGTAATACTACACTCTGGTTATTTTTTTCTCATTATTTACTTTGAGATTCCATTCTTTTTATTATTCTAAAAGAATATTATTTCGTCTAATTCTAAAAAGAACTGCCTCTGTTTGGCACTGCAAGAAATCTGTAAATAAATTTAGCTAGCATTGCCATTTTTATTAAGTTGATATAGTCCAACCCTGAGCGGTGACTCTCTCCAATTACCTTTATTTCTCTCCAAAATATCTCTCCAAATCTTTATTTTATTACATTTTTATTATTTGTGTGATTTATAATATATAAATATTATTTGTAGTTTTATTTGTGTAAAATTTGTGTGTCTTGATAGGTTAACTCCTATATATTTTGTGCATCTTGTACAATAATAATAATTTTTTGTTAATACTGTATTAAAATAGTGGTGATTTTATGGATTTATTTTGCATTATTCTCCTTTGCCAAAGCTATTAGTCATCTCAATTAGTTTCTTCACTGATTCTTTGAGGTTTTTTAAGTATGTAATTATATCAAGTAGGAGTACTTTTGCCTCCTCCAAGCCTTTAATTTTTTTTCATCTTATTAACATAGGTAATATTTCTGGAACCAAAACAAATAGTAGTGGGAAGAAGATTCTTTGTTTCTTTACAGATCTTTCTACTAAGACATTTCTAGTATTTCTCCATTGCAAAAAGTGCAAATTATTGGGTTTTTTTTATCATTTTAAAAAGGAGCCCTTTCATGATTACTTTTTTAGACTTTTTTAACATAAATGTTAATTATGTCTATTATGTTATAATGTCTATTTTGTCAAAATTTTTCTGTATGTATTTAAATAATTATGTTACCTTTGTAATCTATGTGGCTAATTATGCTAAATGTTTCCTAATTTTGCAGTATCCTTGCATCTTTCATATAGTAGACCAGGCCTGATTCAATCTGGTCTGTTAGTTTAGGTTTGAGATTAGAATGAAATAAGATACTGGTAGGACATCTGACAGTTAAGAAAAGAAAATTTGAGGGGGAGGAGCCAAGATGGTGGAGTAGAAAGATACACATACACTAGCTCCTACCCCACAGTCCCTAAAATACCTGTAAAGAAGAACTCTCAACAAATTCTGGAGCAGCAGAAGCCACAGAACAATGCAGTGGAGGAGATTTCTAACCCAGAGAGACCTGGAAGATTGACAGGAAAGGTCTGTCGCCAGATGTGGAGCAGAGCCCAGCCCTGCCTTGGCCATGCAGCACCAAGAGGAGCAGATCCAAGCAGGCTTCAGGAACAGAATCTCCAGCAGCAGCACAGATCCCTCAACCCACAGGTGCCAAAGGTCACTGAGAGGGTCTTTTCGGCTGACTGAGAGGGGAGCAGGGTGTCTCCATAACTCAGGCTCCCTCAGGAGGCAGCAGTGGAGGCAGCAGCAGAGGCAGCAGCAGACAGGAGCTCCCAAAGCAGACAGGAGCTCGGATCCATTATTGAAGATCTCCACATAAACCCCCTGAGGGATCTGAGCCCTGTATGATGGCCCTGCCCCCACCAGAGCACCTGAATTTAATCTCACACTGAATAGCAGCCCCAACCCTGCCAAAAGCCCAGAGGCTGGGAAGCAGCATTTGAATTTCAGATCTCAAGCACTAGCTGGGCGGATGTGGAGGCAAGGTGGGTGTGGAGAGGAATCTCAGAAGTCAAGTAACTGGCTGGGAAAATGCCCAGAAAAGGGGAAAAAATAAGATCATAGATGGTTTCTTTCTTGGTGAACAGATATCTCCTCCCATCCTTTCTGATGAGGAACAACAATTCTTACCATCAGAGAAAGACACAGAAGTCAAGGCTTCCGTATCCCAAACATCCAAAATAAATATTCAATGGGCTCAGGCCATGGAAGAGCTCAAAAAGGATTTTGAAAATCAAGTTAGAGAGGTGGAGGAAAAACTGGGAAGACAAACGAGAGAGATGCAAGAAAAGCATGAAAAGCAGGTCAACACCTTGCTAAAGGAGACCCCAAAAATGCTGAAGAAAGTAACACCTTGAAAAATAGGCTCACTCAATTGGCAAAAGAGGTTCAAAAAGCCAATGAGGAGAAGAATGCTTTAAAAAGCAGAATTAGTCAAATGGAAAAGGATATCCAAAAGCTTACTGAAGAAAATAGTTCTTTCAAAATTAGAACGGAACAGATGGAGGCTAATGACTTTCTGAGAAACCAAGAAATCACAAAACAAAACCAAAAGAATGAAAAAATAGAAGATAATGTGAAATATCTCATTGGCAAAACAACCAAGACAAGAATCAAGAGAAGCATGATAAGGTAAACAGAAAAGAAAAATCATAAACGACTCTCTAAAGCTGAACTGTTTACATTACTACATAGAAAGAAAATATTTTTTAACTCCTGAATCTTTTCTCAGTATTTGGGTAGTTGGAGAGATTGTACATACACACACACACACACACACACACACACACACATACACATGGAGAGTACAGGGTGTGTTATATCAGAAGAGATGATATCCACACACACAAAAAAAAAATAAAATAAAATAAAAATTAAGGGGTGAAGAAGGAAAATTCTGGGAAGAGAAAGGGAGTAATGGAATGGGGCAGGCTATAACTCATAAAAAAGATAAGAAAAATCTTATTCAATGGAGGAGATAAGAGAGAAGAGGAGATGGGGGAAAAATAAATCTACTCCCCCCACATGTGGCTGAAAGAGGGAATAGCATGCTCACTAAATTTGAAATGAAAATTTATATCACATCACAGAAAAGTAGGAGAGGAGGTGACAAGTGGAGTGAGGGGGATGTTAGAAGGGAGGGCAAATGGAAGAAGGGAGTCACCAGAAAGTAACACTTTCAAGAAGGGACAAGGTCAATTGTAGGGGAGAAAAATAAGGGAGGATAGGGTAGGACAGAGGGCAATATAATTAGTATTACACAACATAATTATTATGGAAGTCTTGCAAAAGAACACATATTTAATCTGTATTGAATTGCTTCCCTTCTCAGCAGGGCTGGGGAGGGAAGGGGGGAGGGAGAGAAGTTGGAATTCAAAGTATTAGAAATGAATGTTGAGAATTTTTATTGCATATAATTGGGAAATAAGAACTACAGGGTATGGGGCATGGAAATTTATCTTGCCCTTCAAGAAAAGAGAGAATATGGGGATAGGAGAGGGGTGGGGTGTGATGGAGGGGAGAGTACATTGAGGGAAGGAGTAATCAGAATGGAAGGTTTTAGGAAGCCGGGGGAGGGGAGTGATGGGGAGAAAAATTGGACATGTTACAAAGTGAGGTAAAAGCAATTAGTATTAAAACAATAGACTGAATTGATTACTGAGAATAAGTCAATGACATCTTTAGTTTGGAGAAAATAACTTCAGTCTAAATTTCCTAAAGGAAGGTAACCTCAGGTAAAATTTGGCATTGATGGAAAAGTCAAGGTTTTAATGGTAAATTGGATCTTATGATTGCCATTTAATCAGGAACTAGAACATGTAGAGAAAGACATGTAAGCCACTGAAGACTTGCCTCAAAAGATCTTCCTTAGCCAAAGTGAAACTATAATCATATTTGGAACTTGCCATTTTTAGATGCTATGAGACTATTAAGCGACTGTTCTTCTGAGTCTAACTCCAGGTATGGGTAGCAGGAAAGACAATCTGAGCCTCCAATACATGATGCCAGTAAGCTGATGAGACGCTGGTATGAACTGCACAGGTGATCTCAAGGGAAGGGTGGGAGAACAGCTGTTCAGCCTGGGCTGAGGTAGGATTCTCCTGACTCAGTTTCCCCACTGACACCTGTCAGACTTTAAGCCTGACTGAAGGCAAGTGGATAATCTAATCCTCCCTGGAACTGACATGAAGTCGGGGAGATATTGTATCCCTGCAATGTCCCTACTGTTGGTGGCAATTTCCTATAGTCAAAAGGTTTGTAAGCTTAATACCAGATCTATTCAATTATAGATTATTGGTAGGGGAACATCCGAGGTTAAGTCTAAAATTAAGCTATTAGGCATAGGACTTTGGACCAACAACAAAAAGTTGAGGTCCTTTAATTTTTAGTAATACTGTGGAGACAATTAGGTCAAGAGCTTGTGAAGTTAGCAATATAAATATTCTTTGGGTCTCAATTGATTAATGTTAAAAAAAAATTCTTTTGTGGTCCATTTTGTAAATGCTTTAAAAAGAAGTATCACCTGACCAAAAGTTGGAATTGCTTTATCTGTTATAAACTGTGTTAAAAATAAATAATAAAAAAAAAGAAAATTTGCTTAGCTATAGCAGGAGAAAGATATTAGCACTGACTTGGCTGGACCTCAGAAGCATGAAGGAATACTGCTGGCCTTTTTGTGTGTAGGCCACCAGGAGGCTATGACTATGGATAAGCCTTAGTCCCCTGAGCCAGTTAAGTCTAAAGAATAGTTTCAATTTATTTTAAGAAAAAAATCCAGCAGTTTGTGTGGGGTAGGACTAACCTTTCTAGCAGACTTGGTTTGAATCCAGTTTGGTCATAGTGAATAATTTTATGAATATTTATTAATATATTTTTAGATTACTTGCAAAGGTTTTATTAAAAGACTTTTGCCTTGACAGGAAGAATCATATTGAGAGAGTAAGAAGCATTTTTGCCAACCTCACCTAGCACATTATCTCTCCTTGATCTGTTTTCCAGGCTAGTCATTTTTCCTGTAAGATATTTCACATCTTCTTCTATCTTTTCAGTCTTTTGAATTTGTTTCTTGATGTCTCATGGACTTTTTAGCTTCCATTTGGCCATTTCTAATTTTCTAGGAGTTACTTTCTTCAGGAAGGTTTTGGCAAAAATGCTTCTCACTCCATCAATTTGACTCTGTCTCTCAGGGTAAAAGTATTTAATAAAACCTTTGCAAGTGGTCTAAAGAAATATATTAATCAATATTCAGAAAATTATTCACTGTGACCAATTTGTATTCAAATCAAATTTGCTAGAAAGGTCAGTCATACCCCAAACTGCTGGTTTAGTTGGTTTAGCATATTTTAATCTAGAAAAGTCTCCAGCCCAAATTCTAATTGGGATTAGAAAGAAAAAAAGTCAGAATGAGTCATTTCTCCAGGTCAGGGAACTAGGGAGACAGACAGAGAGGTCTGTATCACTGAGGAATGGAGGATTGGCTGATGGAAAGCATTCCAGCTCCAAGGGAAAGAAAGAAGATCAAGATACAACACTAAGGTAAGAATCACTGATGGAGGAGGAGATCCCAGGAAATCCTTGAATGCTGGATACAGAAATCCATGCCATCTAGGCACTCATTACCCAGCTCTAGGTCACAGGTCCAAGAGCTAGAGGAACAGTGCCACTGTGTACTAAGCAAGAAGCAAGTTCTAGAAATATAGCTGTGTGACTGAGCCCAGGAGAAGAGCAGAAGGGACTCAGTTTTAGTATTTAGCCCAGCTTTTAAGGCTTCAGTGGAATAACCAGGAAAAGAGTCCTAGACCAAAGATGGGCCAATAGTTTAGCTGCTACAAATTGGCAGTCTCCTGGCAAGCTAAGAGTGCCTGAGGCCCACCATCAGTCTACTCACTACACACAGGCCAAAGGACCCAAAACTGAGTCAGGAACTTGCAGAGATCAGACCAGGAGGGCAATGAACAGATCACACTAATTTGGAGCACTAAAAACTTGAAGGCCCCAGAATGAGTTATGAAAGCAGAAGAAGAACACGAAAGGACAGACATTTAAATGAGGCATCCCTCTCAGAAGCATGCAGAACCTAGAAACTACATGAAGTCCAAAGTTAAGAAGTAGTCTGGAAGAATGAGCAAACAAGAAAATAAGCTGACCATAAAGAACAACTTCAGCGACAGGGAAGCTCAAGATACAAACACAGAAGAGGACAATCTCTTAAAAACTTCTATAAGCAAACCCTCAAAGAAAAATTGAAGACTGGGCACAAGCCCAACAAGAATGGAAAAGTTAAAAAACAAAAGGTGCTAAAATGATTTTTAAAAACTAAATGAGAGTTATAGAAGAAAGATATGAAAAAGGAATTTGCAGCTTGATAAAGCTGTCAAAACCTTCCTGAAGAAAGTAACTCCTTGAAAATTAGAAGTGGCCAAATAGAAGCTACTAAGTCTATGAGACATCAAGAAACAAAGTCAAAATACTGAAGAGATAGAAGAAGATGTGAAATATCTAATAGGGAAAATGACTAGCCTGGAAAACAGATCAAGGAGAAATAATGTAAGATAAAGTGGACTACCTGAGAATGTAAATGATGTCTCAGCTCTCCCATTACCGTGCCCAAGCACTTGAACTCCTTATTTTACTTTTATTATTTTCTCTTCTGCTTAACTCTTCCATTTCCCACCTCAGATAAATGTGCTACCTAACTAATTTCCCCACATCTAGTCTATTCTCTCTCAATGATTCTAATTTTCAGTATCCCTTCTTTCCAGAATGTGTTATTTTCTTTCTAACTCCTTTCCCCTTCTAAGATTTTCAAGAATATATGTTCATTTTTAATGAAGCAACAGGGCAAATTAATGTTCCTTAATCCCAGTCTAGGGGAAGAACTGTTAACTTCTGTTGTCTTTACCCTCATTTCTTAGTCCTGGTGATATCACGCTATCCTTCTTGTGAATCTGTGAATTCCTGTTCTGTTCACTGAATCATTACTTCCCAGATAGCTGACCACTTTCTCCTTCCGAATGGGAGTTAGTACCAAGACACATGATCGACTCTTGTAGAATGTGATCTCCTAAAGTATGCAAACCTCCCCCCACACAGCATTACTGCTTTTGTGGAGTCATGCTATGCTGTTTTCAAATCTTCCCTTTCTTTTGGCTACAAACAGTCACTCTGTTCTTTTATGGCCCCACAATGCGCTTACTTTCTCATCACTCTGAAGGCAGAAGAAAAAACTGAAAGCCTTTCATCTACCTTGCCCTTTAATTCCTGATCAGTTGTTATCTGAGCTGTCTCATTCTTTGTTTCTTTCTAATTGAGTTGCATTCTTCTATATAATCCTACCATATATGTTTTTAAATTAATTTTTATTGACAGAGTTTGATTTGCATTTAAACTTCCCAATGCAAATTTCTCCCTACTTTGTTTCCTTATAATATTAAGAACTATCCTTTTTAATGAGAAACAATAAAGAAAGGGTGGAAAATTAAGCAAAACTGACCAAAATATCAAAAAATTCTGATGTTATGGCATGCAGTATTCCACACCCAAAGTTCCCCACTTATGCAAAGAATCAGGGGGAGATGTCACCTAAAATATTGATAAGAAATTAGTGGTAAATTAGGAGATCAGTAGAATTGGAAGACAGATTGCAAAAGGATAAGAAGGGAATTGAAGGTGAAGACATGAAAGGAGGAGATGTTTGTAACCCCAGGAATTTATCTAGAAAGGAAAAAAAGTCTTTAGTTAGGATAAATTTCTTCAATAGGGATAAAACTTAACCTCATAAATAAAAGACAGAGGAGGTTTAATTACACAACAATTCATCTGATAAGAGATGAGTGAATTTAGTGGGTTTCAAGGTCAATGAGAATCAACATTGTGTAATTATGAACTAAACTGAGAGGTATAATGTTTGGGACGAGATGGGAGATAGTTCACATATAGAATATTGTGTTCTTTTCTGGGTAGCACAATTCAGAAAGGTAGAAAACAAAGGAGTCAAGGATTTTGATACAATACAAAGATTAGTTGAAGTATCTTGAGACATATACCCTTGAGAGGAACTGGAGGGGGCTATAATAGCTATCTTAAGATATTTGAAATGTTTTAGTAGATTTATGAATTAGATTTGTTATGCTTGACTCTAGAGGACAGAACTGAGAACAATGGGAGGAAGTTGCAGGAGTTAAATATTAGTTTGACATAAGGAAAAATTTCTGAGTGCCCCTGCCCCACCCCACTGTGCCTACCTTTACCATCTTCCCAGGCAAAGGAACAGACTCAGCCCTGGCACAACCATGTGCAGTATCCCTTGGAAACTGTTTCCTTTCCCAGCTGCCACCTACTATTACCCCTTCCTATTGCTTCTTGTATTTCTTTCCCTATCCTTGTAATAATTCATCAATGTCTATTTAATCCTTGTAATAATTCATCAATGTCTACTTAGGATAGAACTGTTCTCTGTCTCCTTCTATTATTTTCTCATCACCATCATCCCCAACCCCATCTTATCCATATTCTAATCCCAGTCTGTCCACCCCTTCCATTTTGCCTTGTGGAATTCATGCTCCATAGCTAATAACCTCCTCTTCATGCTTGACTTCTTTCTCTCACAATCTTTCCATCTATTAGCCCTCACCCAGTTTTGGTTTCCCATTGACAACACTGCATCCCCAGCTACTCTTTCCAGCACTGGCTATGCCTTCTCTCATTTCCCCTCCTCCCTCACATTGGTCCTTTATGGTGACTTGGAATACTCCTTGACCCCTGTTAACACTTCTAGATTCTTCTTTTGTTTCCTTCACTCAGTAACCTTTTTCCTTTTGAAGTCCACCTAATGACAATGATGGTATCTGTATTACATTAAATCCAAGGTCATTCTCATTCCTTTCTCAGGGAGTCAAGTACCTGACTCATCATCTTACTCTCCTTATCAACTTCTGCCCTCACAGTAGGATACTTTAATACCTACGTATATATTCCCTCAGACTCTCTAACCTCCCATTTCCTCAACCCCTTCCGTCCTATGACCTGCTTCTTCCCTCCATCTCAACCACAATTAGGAATGGTTGCAGACTAGATTTTGCCATTACTCATGAGTTCTCTATCTCTAATTAGAAATTCTGACATTCTCCTATCCAACCGTAACCTCCTCATTCTACCTCTCCTTATGGCTCATTCCTTCTATACCTATTTTTCATCCTCAATGTGACCACCATTTCCTCTATCCCTCAGTATTTTTTCAGGTACTTAATAAATAATTGTTGATCAACAATTGAAATTTTTTGGAAGAGAAATGCATTCTCTCAGGAGATATGTGTTTTGTCTCTTGAAGATCTTTAAGCAAAGGTTGGATGACACCTTGAGTATGAGGAAGAGAGGATTCTTATTCAGGGAAAGGTTGAATTACATGGCCTCCCCAGGTATTGCCAATTCTGAAATTCTGTGAATTCCATAACTGATTACTGAGGAAGGTGACAGCTTTTCCTCCACCAAGTCTCCTCTAAGTTTTTTAGTTGTTATCATTGTTTTGTACCCATTTTCCTCTTGGGTTCTTTAACCAACTGTAACTGTTTTCTCACTGTCACTCAATGTTGGTGTTTTTTTAAAAAGAAAAAAGAAACAACAAGCAGAAATATTTTTTTACTTCACATTCATGTCCATGTGTAGCTCTGGACACATGAAAAGAAAAATTTCATCTTTTTAGCCTTTCATTATTAAAGTATTTAGCTTTCTACTATTTGGTTAGTTTACATGTGCTTCAAAAAGAAATAACTTAAGCCCTTCCCTTTTACTGAAATCCTGTTGTTTCGTTTTCTGTTTACATTCAGTTTTGCAGGATATATTAGTTTTGGGTATGAACCAATCTCATTTGCTTTTTCTAATATCATATTACAATTTTTCCTCATTTGTTTGTAACTATGGACTAATCCTGTACTGTTCTGAGTCTTCCCTCTTTGGGCTCTGAAGAGGCTTTTCCCTTTGCTGCTGCAAATATGTTCTTTGATGTAAGAATGGCATTTGGCTATAATACTAAGAATGGTCATACACTACATTTTGGGATTACCCACAATTCCCTAATTTTCTAGTGGTAAACTCTGACATCTTCTGTCTGAGCACCTCTCTCTGTGCCTCTTCTCTCCTAAACATATTCTTCTGTCCCTCTACCCCTTGGTACTTTCTTGGGCCATTTATCCCTGCTCTGACTGTACTTGCCTCTCTCTTACTCTCAACCCTTTAGTTAGACACTTCAGCTCTACACTGTTCTTTGCCACTCTTCTCTTGGCATAAACTTCAGCCCTGGATTACTCCCACTATCGAGCTTCTCTGCTCCTACTCACCAGCTGCTTAATGTAGTTGGAAAAAGTCTGACTGAGCACATTACAAATTCATGTTATTCAACCTCCCTGGGCCCTCTGCGTAGCTAGACCTTCCTTTTATTCTAATTGATTCCCTATCTCACTCTCCATTGAAATAATTCCAAATCTCCTCCTCACTCCTCAGGCTTCACACCTCTCCTTTCCGAACCCCCTTCCCCTGACTCACTTCAGCTGACGATCCTGTCTCTTATTTTACTGAGAAAACTGAGGCCATCTGATGTGTTTGCTCTTCTTCCATTCTCATCGTCTCAAAACCTTTTGATATCATCTCTCACTCTCTTCTTTTTTTCTTCAAGTCTCTGAAGCCTCTGAATGGACCCTTCTCCTTGCCAAGGCCAATTCCTGTTGTGCATGTACACAACATGTGCACGTATCCCTTCTCTCATTTCTCCAGTAGATTTCATCTTCATTCATGTCCCCTTTCTCTTGAATCGTTGACGTTTCCATATTAGATTATTTCTTTCCTATAGCCTTCAAACATACTTGTCTTCCCATTCTTAAAAAAACAAACCCCTAAACTCTATCATCCTTTCAAGCTATTGTTCCATATCTCTCCTTCCTTCTCATCCAAACACCTTGTAAAAGCTGTCTATTATAATTGCCCCCAGTTCCTTTCACTCACCAGTCTTTTGAAATTGGGACTCTGACCTCTGATGTCTGAAGCTGTTCTCACCATAGTTAATGATGATCTCTTAAGTTTTAAATCTGATGTTCTCATCCTTTTCAACCTATTTGAAGAATTTAACATTGTTGATCATCCTAATCTCCTGGATACTTTCTCTTCTCTGGGTTTTTGTGACACTCTTCTTTCTCTTGATTCTCCTCCTACCTGTGTTACTTCTCAGTTTCCATTTCACAGACCCTAACTATAAGTGTTCCTCAAGGTTCTGTCCCATGTCCTCTTCTCTCTCCACACTATTTTGCTTTAACAACTCATCAGTTCTCATGGATTTAAATATCATCTTTATGAAGATGATTGACAGATATGGTTAGCTACATCTATCAGTGTACCTAATCTCACAACTTAAAGTCAACATGTCCAAAATTTAATTTATTATCTTTCTCTCCAAACATTCCCTTCTTTCAAACTTTCCCATTTTTGTAGAAGGCACTATTGTCCTTCTAGTCTCCAAGGTTTCAAACCTGGACTCTTCATTTTCCCTCCCCCCATGTCTAGTCATTTTCTAATTCTTGCTTTTCTTACCTTCATAGCAAATATCATTTCTGACTCCTGTCCATTCACACAGTTATGATCTTACTTCAGGACCTCACCATCTTTTGTCTAGATTATCCCAACAGCCTCCTAATTCATGTCTCTGCCTCATGTCTTTCCCTACTTCACTCAATTCTATTCATGACTGCCAAAGAAATTTTTCTTAAGTGTTTATCTGATCATATAACTCCTCTATTCAGTCAGCCCCAGTGGTTTCTCATTTTCTCTCAGAGAAAATATAAACTCCTCTTGTTGGTTTTCAAAGCCTTTCACAACCTGGCCCCAAACTATCTTTTCAGCCTCACTGGGCATTTCTACCCATCCCATCCTCTGTGATCTAGCCAGATCGGCCTTCCCACATACCCGGAATGTACTCTCTCCTCACCTCTGTCCTCATACCTTTCTTTAGGGCTCAGCTGAGGTGCGATCTGTATGAGGTCTTCCCTGATTCCTTCTACTTGCTAGTGCCCTTGTTCCCAAACTACCTTGTACCTTCTTTGTATATATTTATTATTATTACACTTATGTTTTTACATGGACTTTTCTTTACTATTGAAATACAAGCTCCTTGTCAGTGGGAATTGTTTCATTCTTTGTGCTTCTGTTCCCAGAACCCAACTTGACAGATACAAATTGATTGTTTTGTTTCTTCCCCGAGGGCTATATCTAATTAATGTTTTTATTCCCTTTATGTTTTCAATTAATTTTTTGACGGCTCTTCTGAATTATTATGGTGATTATTGGAATTGCTCCATTGTCGTTTCAGGAAGCCCTGGATAGTATATTGTCCTATCTTTCCCTTCCTCAGGAGATTTTAGATTCAAGTTCCTTCATCAGGCAGGAATTGTGTTATGATAGTTTACTTAGAATGTCTCTCAAGTTAGTTTGTGTCTATTTTCATCACTCTGCTAATTTAGCTATTGTGCCACTGATGCAAGTGTAATTATTGGGAATCCTTTCCTGTTAGAAGGTCCAGTGGTCCTGATGGGGTTCAGACTCTGGAAGCCCCCTTTGAGCTCCCCTTGAATCTCCCCACTTGGCCTGGCTTTTCGTACTCAAACTGAGCTCTTTTGTATCTCCCCACATAACCTGGCTTTTCATACTCAAATCTGTGGCCATTGTCTGCTATGGTCTGTTTGCCCCACCTGCTTCCCACCTAGGCCCTCCATTGTCTCTTGTCTCCTGATTGCCTCTAGTTGTTTCTGGCCTTTGATATTCCTTGGATTCCCTCCTTGGATATCTCCTCCAGACCCCTCCTAGATCCCTCCTCCTGTCATCCTGGAGTACCAGAACCCCACACCCCTCAGATCCCTCCTATACTCTTTTCTGTATTTAAGTCCCATCTTGCCTCCATGAAGGCACTCAGATGCAATCCAGCTCAGGCTCTGTCTAGCTGGGATTCTATCTCGCCCACTTGTGAATACAAGCGTCACAAATGCTTAGGCTCCTTAAGAGACAATCCAATTTGGGGAATCTTTAATACACTTTGTTTTCTTTGGCTTTAAGAAGGCTTGAATCGAATTCATTCCAGCATGACCCGGACTGTTGATATTTTGGGGTCCCCAGCACCCCTAAAGCTCATCAGTCCTAACCCAGCCCCTAGGCTTCTGGTCTCTGTTCTGTTAGACATTAAGACTTAGATAAATCAAGGGGTATTTGGTAAGTAGAGATACTGTAGTAGAGTCTTTGTACTCACTGTAGTACAATTTATTTTCTTTTACCAGTTCTACTCTTCTTGCCACTACTGTTTCCAAAATGATTTTCATCAGTCACTAGAGTTGCGGGGGTGGGTGGCGATAGGGGTGGGACAAAAGTGGTGGAGGTGAAGGGAAGCCCCAAAGGAGTCAGGAGAGGGGCCACCTTGGACCCTGCTGACAATGCTCTAAGAAATTTTGGCAGCTGAGTTTCCTATATACCATAACTCATTCCCACTACTTGGTTATTTCCTCTGAGGTTGCATTAATTTTTGTCAGCAACATTTTTGTTTGTTTCTTAGGCTCCAAACTCCTCCATAGCTGCCCCCTTTACTTTTTTAAGATTGAGGGATAATCTGATTCACAGGTTTCAACTCTCCCTGCCCCCACTCCTTTTCCCTGCCCTGTGATGGGATTGTGCCCTTCATCCTAACCCTGCACTCCCCACCGCACCCCCATTCCCAGGACATTGCAATGGGCTTTAGATCCTAAAACTGTAGCATACACACTTGATCTGGAGGTCATCTGGTGCTGAATCACATATAGTGAGAGCAGGAGGGGCCCTGAAGGATAGATTTCTACCTGCCCTGAGAGTGGGGAATGAATGCCCCTATGAAATTGTCAACAAGTTAACTCCAAAATCCAGATCCTAAAAGTATAGCAGCCAAAAGGGATGCACAATTCCCTTGTTCCCATTAAAGGACTGTGGAATCAGGAAGGGGCAGGATCAATGGAGAAAGCATTCAAAACTAGTCTGATCAGCCCTCTGGCACTTTTGTTTGTTTGTAAGACATACCTTAGGCAAAGTTCTTCATTTCTTGCCACTGATTTTTCTGAATTTCATAGTTTTTACTTGTATTATTTACTTATAATATTTGGTATCATCAGGAAGAACTAATCCAGAAAAGCTTTCTGACATCTTCTGATGATTTCCAATGGACCAGTGTTTCGAGGTGCTTGGGGTTAAGCAAAAAGAAGAAAATGTCTGAATCTCTGTTCTTTAGCATATATATTTTTTTCACAGTGCAGAAGGCATACGTAGTCAGGCTTTGTGTATGCTCATATCACCTAGTGTGAAGGCACCTACATGGGAGATACCAGAAACCAGCTTCTAGGAGAAGACATTCTGTGTAGCTTATAAATGACTGGGATATTTTCTTTCCTTTCAGCAGTTCCAGAAAAGTAAAGGTCCAAGGTCATCCAGATCAAGGACACCAGAAACTGAACTGGTGGTAGTAGGGAGGGGGTAGAGGAAATACCTTCTCCTCCTCCCCCTCTTTTAGGCCCTGCGGCTTAGGGAATAAAGCTTAGGGGTTGGGTTTTTTTTTGTAGTTTGTTCATTCTTTTACCTTTCTTTTCAGTGTATTTTGCTTATCATTTTCAGATCTAGATGTAGAGAGTGGAATCCCTGGACTAGACCATGGTGACCTCAGAGACAGGATTATAAACCAGATGTTGCTAATGGTCTAGTGAAGAAACCCTGAGAAGTCAGCACAATGGGGGCTTTGGACGTGGAGCATACCAGGACTGTGCTATATAAGAACTGAGCTAAACTATGAACCTAATCCCCTACCGCTCCCCAGAAACTGAGTGATACAGTGGTTGGATTATGCCTCCAGGTAGTAGAGGGGTATTTCTATGTTTATTCTTGCTATATATTTGAAGGAAATATATTCCCTAGTAAAAGCTAATCTGTTAATCTGTTAAACAGATTTAGGGTTGGGGACCTCTAAAACTGGGAGAACACTATTGGTAAGGACCACAAAGCCAGAGAATAGACACCCCAAATCTCTTTAACAGCAGCCTCAGAGGAGAGGCTGTGGGAAGTGTTGGAGGGCTGTGTTGTCCCCAGTCCCAATTCCTTCCTCCCAGGGCAGAAGAAGGGTCTCTGCCCCACAGTGTATATGAAAACAGTGATAACTTCTACTTCCTTGATGCTTTAATGTTGATAAGGCTCCTTCTAGCGCCCAGATGAGGCAGGTGGCATCATCACCATTCTTTTCTCTCCCCATTCCAACCTATCTTTCTGCTCAACTGCCAAAATGATTTTCCTAGTGTAAGTCTGACCATAGCATCTTCCTACTCAATAAACATCAGTGATTCCCTACTTACTGTCACAGGAAGTTAAGACCTCTGCCTCCAAGGCCTCCAAAGTGAACTTAAACTAGGCCCAGGCAATAGAAGAGCTTGAAAAGTGAGTTAGTGAGAAAAACTGTCCTGATATTCTAGAACCATAGGCAAAATAAATATTGAAAGAATCCACTGATCACCTCCTGAAAGAGACCTGAAAAGAGAAACTCCTAGGAATATTGTGGCCAAATTTCACAGTTTCCAGGTCAAGGAGAAAATACTGCAAGCAGTTAGAAAGAAACAATTCCAGTACTGTGGAAATACAATCAAGATAACACAAGATCTAGCAGCTTCTACATTAAGGGATGAAAGGGCATGGAATAGGATATTCCAGAAGTAAAAGGAACTAGGACTAAAACCAAGAATCACCTACCCAGCAAAACTGAGCCTAATTGATCATCCTGGGCTTTTGAAGGTTTATGATGAGTACAAACTGGAAAGACTTAGAGTCCAGTGACAGATGGTCCACTTGTTGAGACATATGTAATGAACTTTTAAGAGGTCCAACACCAGATTGACCAAAGGGAAATGAATTTTTCAGGCACAGTAACTTTTTGAAGTCTGTCTACTAAGTCATTAGAAATGTTGAAATCTGTAACAATGGAAGAAATACTTACACTGATGAAATAATATCCTTGATTCATCAGAATATATTTATATAGACAGAGCTTGACAGATAGTAAATACTTACAATCTTACTTATTAAATGATACACACAAACTGTGGAGAGTTATTTTGTTCCTTCCCAACCTTGCTGTAATTTTTGATCTTGCTACTGATTAGCAAGAACAATTAGGAGGTGAGAAGCAGAGTTGGGCATGTTTAAGAGGTGAGGAATTAGAGTAAGAACTGCAGAACAAGACACAGAGAGAAGTACAGTATTGGTGAAAAGAGGGAAGAGAAGGCAAGACAGGGGAAAAGGGAAGGGGGGTGGAAATTGGAGGCAGAGGGGAAAGAATCAAAGGGCTAAGGCAGAGAGAGGAGAGAAAGGGAGTGGAGAAATGGTGGAAGGATGGGGAAGAAAAGAAGAGGGAGGGGTATGAAGACAGTAATGTAACTGGTGAAGTAGAAAAAGTTGGAAAAGCAAATTAATAATTGAGGCAAACACACACACACACATACACATAAACAAACAACTTAAACCCAGATGTACTAACATGCCATGGTTACTGTGCAGAAACAAGTCTGTGGTAGATATTTCATTTCAATGTGGGTGAAATATAATTCTGTCATGTAGCAGCAAGCTAGTTCTCACTTGTAATGCACTAAATGTGACTATTCTAGAATAAACTGACTCATGTGACTTGAAAATTATATTCTATCTTTCCTTCTTCATTTCTTTCAATTGTCTATACTCCTAATGATACAGGAAATAATAGATGAAGGTACAGATAATTGAGAGGTGATAAAAGTAAATGTGGATACCATCAAATCCATCCTGAGCATTCTAAACCAAACTGAGGAGTGAGATCATTTAAAAAAATATTTCTTAGGCATTTATTTTTGCCTATAATGATGTACTAATTTTGGAGAGAGCAATTAACACTTTTCTGATCTAACTTTTAAAAACTGTCCTATGTTCAAAGAATATATCTTAGAGAAAAAGTAATGTGAAGGTAAAATAGAGCATTTAAAAATAAAGCCACAACTACACTAAAAATAGATTTCAGCAAGGGAATGTTTGTTTAGAAGAACTATAGACGTCTATGAAATTTTGACAAAATTAACAGAATGAGGACAATCTAGGACAAGATATTATTGACATTTTATTTCACTGATTTTAAGTCTCCAAGTCTTTGCTTATACATAGGATTATTAATCCTTGTTCCAAGAATTTTATTTTACTTGTTGCTTTCTAGACAGTGAATGTTTTCAGGAATCAGCATTTGAGGAAGGCCATATTCTCACACTAGATAATGCTATATAAACTAAAGGGGAGAATATACTATGTAAAATATCTCTAGGGTAAAAATACCACATTAGCTACTTTTATATCTGTATGGACCAAGAAAATACTTTAAAAGTGTACTCTAACGGTTCCTTAATTTAAATAGTCATTTTTATTTAAGAGACCTCCCTTCAAAAACTTCAAAAAAATCATTTAAACTATCTTCAAGATCTAATAGAAACTCATCCAAATCTCTTTCCGTATATGAAGTAATGTTACACCCTATCCAGTGGTCATAGATATTATATCCAATTCCAAAGCCATCTGGTACAACTGGCCCAAACCCACCAAGGAAAGCTGAAGGACTATTTAATGTACTGGTTGAAAGGATGTTATAGTTAATGTATTGGTATGCTGGGTCCTGGTAAAATTCAGGCATAGGGTCACCTCTGGATTGTGCAAGATACCTCAATGCAAATAAATGTCGATCAAATCCTTGTCCTAAATCAAAAAACAAAACACATTCAAATAAGCAATGTCACAATTAAGACAAATCATTTTTTTAAAAAAAATGAGTAATTACTCAGTCAACTTAAACAAGGATATAAACAAAAAGTAGCTATAGATAGTCCTTGACTTAGTAATAATTATCAACTTTGAAGTGTAATAGAGAACTCATCTTGCCTTTCAAGTCAACCTGTATTCTAAACCTCCCTGTCTGTTGAGGAATCTACCATCTTCTCAGGCATCCAGGATTACAACCTCAACTCTTCACTCTCTCCACATATCCATTAAGTTGGCAGGTCTTGCTATTTCTGCCTCCGTAACACTTATCACATCTAAGGTCTTTTCTTCACTCACGCAGTCACCATTTTAGGCCCCCATCACCTTTCACCTGGATTACTGTCTCCTAAACCCACCTGCCTGAAGTCTTTCCCTTCTCCAAACTATTCTCCATAATAGCCAAAGTGATTATCCTAAAACATAGGTCACTTCCTTATTCAATAAACCCCAGTGGATCCCTATTGACCCTGAACTCAAATGTTATTTTATCTTTATCTCAACCTATTTTAACTTCTGCTTTATAATATGCATTATTGAGTAGGAAATGCATATAATTTTTAAATGATATATACATGGAGATAGAGTCAAGATGGCAGAGTAGCAGGGAGAAGTGCAGTAGGCTCCCCATTCAAAACTCCTCCAAACAGACCAAGAAAATGTACTAGCTAGAATCCTGATGGGGAAATCCAAGAGAAAGTCACAGTGAGTCATTTTCTCAGCCTGGCTTTAAGAGCCTGACAGAGAAGTCTGTGCAAAATGGAGATGGAGTTAATAGAGCCTCTGCAGCTGGGCAAGATGGGGTCCAGCCCCATGCCAGGGCACTGCAACAAGAAGAGGTGACAACTGGTGGCTTTGTTGCCTCCTACCCATTTCTAGATCACAGATTTGGAGTGGACTCAGGAGAGGCAAGTTGCTGTTCCAGGTCCTAGGCAGTGTACAAAGAAAAGAGGAAATTCAGTAGCAAGTAGGAGTGACTCAGATCCCAGAAGCAGAGTGGGATCTCAGTTCCAATTTTTATGGTGACAAGTATGCTCAAGACACAAACTCTAGGATGACTCTAAAATATTTACAAGTAAGGTCTCAAAGAAAAATACAACTCAGACACAAACTCAAATACAATTCCTGAAAGAGATGAGGTTTTTTTTTTAAAATTATTTTTAACCAATGAAATGGAAGTTCTTGAGGGGAAAGAATGGGAAAAGAAATGAGAGCTATGGAAGAAAGAAATGGAAAGGGAATTAACAGCTTGACAAAAGATGTACAAGACCTACTCTAAGCAATAAACCCTGAAAATTGTAATGGCCCAAGTAGAAGTCAATATTCCATGAGACTACAAGAAAAATTAAAATCAAAAGACTGAAAATATGTAAGAAAAATATATGGTATCTCATCATAGCAAAAAAAAAAACTGATCTGGAAAACAGATTAAGGGGAAAAGATTAAAAATCGTTGAATTATCTAAATGCTATGACCAAAAAAAGCACCTAGACATTGTATTTCAAGAAATTTTAAAAGAAAACTAGTTCTGCTTAGAACCAGTGGATAAAGTAAATAAAGAAAGAATCCACTAGTCATCTCCTAAAAGAAACTCCAAAATAAAAACTCACAGTCAAAATCATCATAGCCACAATCTAGAGCTTCCAGGTCAAAGAAAAAAAGAAAAACTGCAAGCAGCTAGAAAGAAAGAATTCAAGTTCCAAGGAGCCACAACAAGAATCACATTGATTAAGCAGCCACCACTATAAAGAAGTGAAGAGCATAGAATACCGTATTCTAGAAGGCAAAGCCCTCCAAACAAGAATAACTTATCCAGACAAATTGAATCTGTCTGTGTTTGTCCTTCATTTTCAAAGAAGATCCTGTCATCAGAGGAATGATGACATGACTTGTGCTTGACTTTGTTTTGAGTGAGGGAGGTCTGTGCAGGTCACCAGCCTCACTTCTCCTCCAGAGCCATCTCAATCCAGTGACCAGATATTCAACAGGATGACTGGAGAAGGCCCAGGATGCACTGGGAGACCTTGGCCTACTCTATAGGGGAGACATGTACCTTTAATGAAAATAGAGGCCTTCTGGAGGGAAAATCAGACCTGAATAGAAACTTTGAAGTTCAAACACAAAAGAGAAACATAAAAAGGTAAACATGAAGGAATAATTATAATGGAATAAACAAGGATTAACTGCTTACATTAAAAAATGGAGAGATGATACAAATGTCTCCTCTTAACTTTTATCATCATTAGGAATCAAAGAGGGAATCTCATTAAACAAAGCTTGGAAGTGTCTTGAAGTCCTTAACACTGAAAGAGAGGGAAATGGGGATGGGTGAGGAGGGGAAGGGGGAAGAGAAAGAAAGGTTAGGGAAAATTATTTCAGATAATCAGTATGCACAAGTAGACAGCTACACAAACAAAAAGGAGGATGGCAAGGGGGAGGGCAACAACTGATGCTTGAACCTTTCACTGAATCAAAATGGTCAAAGAAGGGAAGAATACACACACATTGGATGCAGAAAAATATTTTACTCAATAGGGGAACAGGAGTGAAAGAAGAGAAAGGGGAATTGGAGAATACATTAAGCCTTAAGCAAAATGGACTCAGGGTGTACTAAACTCTTTGTAGCTCTTTTTTGAGGTGGAAAAGAATGAGAATCTGAGGGGGCACCCATAAATTGGGAAATGGCTGAACAAGTATGTAAATGGGATGGAATAGTACTGTGCTATAAGAAATGATAAAGAAAATGCTTTCAGAGAAACCTGAGAAGACATATATGGACTGATGCACAGTAAACAAAAACAGAACAATTTTTATGACTACATTGTAAAAACAAACAACTTTTTAAGAAATAAGAACTCTGATCAGTGTAATCACTAACCACATTTCTAAAGGACTGATAATAAGACACGCTCCCCATCTTCTAATAGAGGCAAAGGGTTCAGAGTCACGCACACACACACAATACACACACAAGACACACACAATACACACAAACACACGCACATACAATACAAACACAATACATACAATACACACACAACACACATGTACACACAATACACATACACAATGCACATACAATACACACAACACACACATGTCTGACATATCTATTACAGAAATTAGTTTTGCTTAACTGTACATGTCTGAAAGAGGGATTTCTTTTTTTCATTTTGAGTTGGGGGTAAGAGCTGGGGTGAAGTGAGAGGGAGAAGGTGGATCTTTGTTATTAAAAGATCATATACATATATAAATGATATATACATATTGAGGGTATGTGCTCAAAATTTCAAAAATTTTTATAGGGTTCATGATCAAGTAAGTTTTGATACTATTGCTCTTGTTGAACTGTCTTACTTGCTTCTCTCTTGTCACATTCAAATTTTTCTCATTTTTGTGCCTTTGGTCTCATGCCAATCATTATGCCTAGAATGCTCTTCCCTTCCCCCAGCTCTGACTTCTGAAATCCTGCCCATTCAAGAAGTAGTTCAAATGCTATTCCCTCAAGAAAGTCTTCCTTGATCAACCCTTGGAAATGATTTCTTTTTGTGACCTTAAATAATACAACACCTATCCTATGTTGTCTTCTCTGCACTATTAACCATATACTTATATATTACATCTTTGTATCATTATCCACTCTCCTAAATTGTAAAGTCCATGATGGCAAGGAATACTTATACTTATCTAATCTTATCTTATACTTAGAATCATATCTTTAAAGTTAAAATCAATCTCAGGAGTCATCTAGTCCAATCCTACCTGAAATGTGCTGGGTATAGGGTGTAGGGAAGACTAGTACCTCTGGTGTAAGGACTGCTTTTCACCTTTGGGGTGCACCTAATTCACTCACATGTCTGTGGCTCCAAGAAGATGTAGCATGCACAGTGACCACACCCTGGTAAACCATTTTGGCAGATGGGTTAAACCAGGTTGAGGGTAACTAAGGGATCTCAAACCCTTTGGTGAGATAGGGGGGTGTCTATGCCAAACATGTGAAGACTTCTCCTGTTAGATGAGAATAATCTGTTCCAATGGTCATGAAGGCAGCTGAAGCATGCCCCGTGGAGCACTTAGAGCTTGGTTAGACATCTAAAGACACTGAGGTCATCAACTGCATCAAGAGCTATCATCACTTGCTACTGGACTTGGATGAGTCTGGAAGAGAGAGTGAAGCCAACGACTTCACACAACTCTACCTCACTTAAATCCAATTCATGTTTGAATCAGAAGACATCATCCATACCAACTTGCCATTTTTACCTATCTAACGGTTTTGTGCCAACGGTCAAGGGATGAAGCAGCAGATGTCCAGCAGGATACCCTGGAAACTGTAGTGTCAGCCTTGCACGCAGGCAGCCCAGGCACTACACCGAAGCAACAATGGGATCTGGCAGCTCCCTGGATGTCTGAGCATCCTTTTTAAAGAACCACACTGCTCCCCTCCTGGTGTGAAAAAGGAGTAGAAAAGGTGTCCTAAAATTGTCTGCTTCACCCAACTCTGACTTACTTACTGCAGCTGGCAAGGATCCCACCTTAGGTCAAAACACACACACACACACACACACACACACACACACACAAAATGTACAAAAACTTTTGCAAAGATTATCTCACCCACCATCAGTACATGGAATGTATGCATGCTTATGGATGACATGAAATCTAGTATGCCTGAAAGGCGAATAGCTCTTGTTGCAAGAGAACTCAGCAGGTATCACATTCAAATAGCAGCCCTGAGTGGAACAAGGCTAGCAGACGAGGGCCAGCTTACCTATGTCAGAGCTGGATACATGTTTGTTTTTTTCTAGAGTAGCCTCAGTGAAGGGGAAGCACTGTGAAGCTGACATAAGTCTTGCAATCAAAACTAATCTAGCTGATAAGCTTGTTTGCCTATCAAAAGGACAGGCTCATGACTATGTGATTGCTACATTCAAGAAAGCACCAAGCCATGGGTGCACATGCTCCCACCATGATGAAACTTGATGAAGTCAAAGAAAAATTTTATGAAGACTGGGAGGCCCTCATCACCAATGTGCTGAAAGAGAACAAGCTTATAATTCTGTGTGACTTCAGTGCTAGAGTAGGCACCAGATAAGCCAGGAAGTCCTTGAGAGGAATGGAGTTAGAAACAAAAACAGCAACAGTCACTTACTACTGAAGACTTACGTATCTCATGATCTTTTCATCACCAATATTGTCTTCCATTTACCTAAATGCAATAAAACTTCATGGATGCATCCTTGCAGCAAACATTGGCATTTAATAGACTCTCACTATAAGGAGAAGAGACAAGACAAGATGTAAGGGTGACAAAGGTGATGTGGGACTCAGAGTACTGAACTGATCACAGACATCCTTTCCAAGCTAAATATCACATTCAACAAAAGTGGTGGCCCCAAGGGAAAATGACTACCAGAAGACTCAGTGCCTACAGACTAAATAAAGTACGTCTCTGAGAGGGAATAATTTGTTGCTAACTTGGATGGAAAGTTGAGCCAACACACAATTAATAACAGTGGAGCAGAAAAGGAGTGGGCAGCTTTCAGTCATTTGGTATGCAGCACCATATTTACTAATCTGGACCAGAACACCAGCAAACATCAAGACTGGTCTGATGAAAATAATGGGAAAATTCAGAACCTGAAAAACTATAGAGAACCTTGAGGGGTTTGAAAGAGCCCCGATCAAGAGTTCCCCTCCTCCAAGAGAGAAGAGTAGGTGGCTTGAGAAGTTAAGTGATATATTGTTCTCAGGTGCACATCCTTGAATTTGGGTGCTGAAGTTCCAGGAATCAGGGCTCCTGCTATATAGGATAACGTTCCAATAAAGAGGCCTTGAAGCCTCCCTTTCTACTTATCACCATCTGCTCTGTTTCATGCTTCAGTCACTGCCTTTATGGTTTTTTACTATTTAAGCATCCCAATTCCCTGAATTATTGCTCAGTATGTCCTGAATAAACTCAGCTTGTTCAGACTGATGTGTTCCACCTGTCTTTTCATCCTTACTCTGTGAGCCCCGTAACCGCCCCGGACCTGCTGGACTGCGCTGGCCGCAGCAAAAATCTCTACAGGGTTTACCAACAAGATATTTCATCCATCTCTAAGAAAGCAATGTTTAACTCCATCAAAAGTACAGTGCATCTCAGAGAGATGCAGAGTTCTTAGCTCAGTAAGAAGGTAGATGAAGTTTGACTTTATGCTGATAGTAATAACCCAAAGTGTTTTTTATGATGCCCTGAAGGATATTTATGAGTGAAAGACCTATGGTAAATCACAATTGCTCAGTGCTGATGGAGCCACATTGATTAATGATAGGGATGTGATCCTAGATAGTCCAAACACTTCCATAGTATTCGCAATAGACCATCATCAATCAATGCTGAAGTCAATGACTGCTTACATCAGGTTGAAGTCAATCCCTCTCTAGAATTAATTTTCAAATGAAAAGGGTTTTGAATGCCAGTAGACTGCTCTCATGTGGCAGATCACCTGGCAATGAATCTATTCCAGCTGAGATTTACAAGGCAGGGAGTCCACTGTTCATATAAAAGCTGACTGAAATTTTTAGAGGAGAATATCTCCCAGGAGCATAAGGATGCCTCCATTGTCCCTCTCTATAAAGGTAAAGGAAATAGATTGTCCTGTGACAGTCACGGGGGTGGGAAGAGGAGTCCTTTCTCCTAGTCTTTGCTGGCAAGATTCATGCCGGTGGGGCTTCAGAAAGAAGCAAGGAATGGTTGATATGGTGTTTGCTGCCCAACACTTCTAGGAGACATGCCAGGAGTATATAGAGTTGTGTACACAGCATTCACTGATCTTACCAAGACCTTTGATACTGTCAGTCATGAAGGCTTGTTGAAAATTATGTCAAAATCTTATTGCCTGGAAAAGCTAATCAGTATTGTATGTCATTTTCATGATGGCATGCTTGCCCAGGTTTTGGATAATACACCATGTTCTCACACTTTCCCAATCACCAATGGAGAGAAGGCTGTGTATTTGCTCCCATGGTAATTTTTAGCATGATGTTTTCAGCAATGTTACTAGACTCCTGTGACGAGGACAAAAATAGCATCAAGGTCAGCTACTGTACTGATGGTAAATTATTTAATTTGAAAAAGCTACAAACCAAGACTAAAGCAGAGGGAGAGCTGGTGCATGATATTTTTGTTCAGAAATGATTGTATACTCAATGCAGCCTCTGAAGCTGAGATGCAACAAAATATGGATTGTCTGCTACTTGTGTAAATTTTGGCTTAAGAATTAACACCAAGAAAACACAGGTTCTCCACCAGCCAACACCACACCATTCATATATAGAAACTTTTGTTACAGCAAATTCTGAGTACTGTGGATAAGTTTGCTAACCTTGGCAGTACACTTTCTAGGGACTTACATACAGCTGATGAAGTTGATGCATCCATTGCCAGAGGCAGATCAGTGTTTGATGGTATGGAAGAGAAGAGGCATTAGACTGCCTATCATACTGAAGATCTATAAAGTCACTGTATTGACTTCATTGTTGTATGCCTTTGGACAGTATACCAGTGCCAGGCCAGGAAACTGAATCACTTCCATTTGAATTGTCTTAGGAAGGTTCTGAAGATCACTTGGCAGGATAAGGTACTGGACCCTGAAGTCCTTTCTCAGGTTAAACTGCCAAGTATTCAAACTCTACTGCAGGGAGTGCAACTTCAATGGGCTGACCACGTTGCTCAAATGCCAAATGTATATTTGCCTAAAAGACTACTTTATAGACAACCCACACAAGATTAATACTCACATGGAGATCAGAAGTGATATAAGGACACTGTCAAGATTTTTCTGAAGAACTCTGGAAGTGACAGACTTGGGAGTGACATGGGAGATAGTGACAAAGGAATCCCCAGCATGATTTGCTCACATCAAAGAAGACCCTATGCTCTATAAGCAAAGGAGTAGCTTTGAGCAGTACCTCAAAAGAAACAGGAGATGTGCAAATTTCCAAATATTCATGTGGATTATTTGTGTCTGATCTGTAACAGAGCCTTCCAAGCTCATACTGGTCTGATCAGTCATAGTCAGACACATTGTACCTTGACCCCAACATAGTGATGTCATTGGGGTCTTCTTCGAGATTTAAGGACAACAGCCCACCAACCACCTGAAATGTGACTCTTCTCTCCAACATTTATTTCTAACAGGAAACGACATCACTTAAAAGTAATCTTCTAATTAATTTTCTTCTATAAATCTTAATGTTTATATAACAAATTAGCCTGAATTGAAGTAAAACTATAACTGAATCATGTTTCTCCAATCAGCAAACATTTATTTGCAAGGCATCTTATTAGGTACTGAACATCCACAAGTGAAATAATAAATAACAACATTCATTCAACATTTAAGCACTTACTGTGTTCAAAGCACACTGCTAGAAGAAATATTAAATTTATAAAAGACATGGCGCCTCTTCTGATAGAGATTATAATCTAATGGAAATGGGGAGGTATAAAATACAAACAAATAACTATAATACATAGCATCACATGAAAAGTGCTTCAGTGTTGAAAAATTAAGAACTATTTGAGGTCAAAAAGAAAAGGCTGTTAAAACTAGGAGATCAAGAAAGGCTTCATGGAGATTGTACTTGAGTGTCTGAACTGAAGGATGGGTAGGAATTCAGTAGGTAAAGAGAAATAAAAGAGGGCATTCCAGGCAGAAGAAACAACATGACAAAAAACACTGGGGCAAAGTATATTTGGGAAACAAACAGGAGTCCAGTTAAACTGAATAGTAAGGCTAGAAAAGTATGGTACCAGACTGTAGATGACCTTGAATGCCAAAGAGTTTGAACTTTATTTAGTCAGCAACTGAGAGCCACTAAACATTATTGAACAACAGAGTGATGCAACCAGTGAGTAAAAGACTCAGTTTCATTATAAAATTAAAGGTTTGGATTAGGTGATATCTAAATTCTTCCAGCTCTAAATACCATATCTTATAAAAGATTACTATTGCAAAAGTCTGAAGGGTAGAAAATCATTCTCAGGAAGACATTTCAGAAACGTAGGAAGTAGTACAGTAGACAAAGGTAGTGGTGGTAACGAGGGCCGACATTAAGATGGTGGCGATGGATTTGACAAATGCTGAAGTTCGAAGCTGATTAGGTATGAGAGATGAAAGAAGAAAGACAGGATAAATGATAGCAGGACAGGTAGGAATAGTTTATTCGCAAACATAAATAAGTTTTTGGGGAAAGATACCATCGTTGATTTTGGACATGGGTTTGAGAAGATGTCAGTGGAATACAGGTAGAGATATCCTATGACAAATATAATAAGCTCTAGAGCTGAGAAGAGATGTCAGTGCTTGATATAGATTCGAGAGATATTTGGATGGGGATGGTAGCTGAAGTTAGTGGAGTAAATGAGACGCTAAGGAAAAGGATGTAGAGACAGAAGAGAGTCAAACATGGGTTATTAATTAGGTTATTATTATAATTATTATGTATTAATATTTATAATATATTATATAATAATTATAATGTATTATATAATAATTATATTTATATTATATTAAATTATATATTAATATAATGTTATAATATATAATTATTATAATGGGTTATTATTATTAATCAGATTGAAGGGTCAAGAAGAAGACAAGTATCTAGCAAATGAGACCAATGGATGAGTCAATCAAAAAAAGGAAGAAACAACGCAGTCCCTCTGAGGCTGTAGGAGCAAAGAGACTCAAGTGGAAGGAGCAATCAAGTATCAAAAACTGGAGAGACCTCAAGGAAGATGGGGAGCAAGAAAAGACTAATCTATTTGGCAAAGTATGACAGTCATTGATCTCAGGATCTCATTCCAATAGGAGATACATAACAACTATACAAGTGATTACAAATCAAGAAGAGAATACAATTAGTGCCAAGGACAGAGGCAAAGGACTATAACAAGTATGAGGAGGCAGAGCTCCTCTACAACTTGGGGGGTTTGGAAATGTTTAACTGAGAAGGTGGAACCTAAAAACCAAAATAAATTTTGTTCAGTAAGCAAAAGCAGAGTTATTGAAAGGGCCTTTGCTTTACAACATGATTCATTGAAATTTTCACTAAATTTGCCTCTTAGTATCCTTCTTCAGTTTATATTTCCTCTATGTTTTACTGTTCTTTAAAGACTGTCTTCTCCTTGCCAATATGCTTCACTGTGTAGATGTTTTTCTATACTGTTTTCATTCTTTGTGGCTTAATAAGGCAGTTTTTTTTTGGTTCCTCTGCAGTACCATTCATTCAAAATGGACTCTCTATAGAGCTTAAAAATGTTCTGATGGAGGAAAAAAAGATAAATATAGAGACCTAAACTTTGAACTATCACATTGACAATTAATTCTTCCACTGCATTTTTCCAGATCTATTTTCTGCAAAAGCTTGTGTTTTCTCCCTCTCCAAGGTTGATGTTTATATGCACCACCAAAATTCTGTTTTTATCAGCCTTTATTCTCATCTCTTGATACATTATTCATTAAGTTCTGATTTTTCTTTACGATGAAATAATAATAGGTTATTTTCTTCATCATTCCTTACAATATCAGTTGATCATTTTATCAATTTTGTATACTTTATAAAAGGCAAACATTAAAGAAAGTCCTCTTCTTGCTTGTATTTTAAAGTTAACTGAAAGAATGAGGCCTTTTGAGATGAAATCTCTGATTACTCAGAAGAGTGACCTAAAAATATGGATGAGAAAAGACAACTGGATGAAAATGTCTACTGTCCAGACTGTAACATGCAGTGAATGGCTAATTCACTGAATCGGTATCTATCTATGATAGACACTGCAGACAGACAAAGAGATAGATCCAGAATTCAGTAGGAAAAAGGGATGGTGCTAGAGTTATTCTGTAAACTGTGCAGTCCTCTTAATGATAAGTTACTGAACCACATTTCAATACCAACATTCTCCCGGTGAACTAGTAATATTGTATGCTTGTGAATCTTAGAATGCCACAATCTCCAAATAAGTTGAAGGTGGCCCAAAGGGTAATTCAAAGTTGGTGGATGAAGTAGATTATAGTATATTTGTACACAATGAAGTGGACAACAAGAATGAAAGATGAATATATTACCCAATAAAGAAGGTACCTTGGTCACATCTGCATAGCCTACACTGGTTCCCATGGAATATTAAAAGACCTACAGAAAGGCCTCTAGAATCCTCACTAGAGAATCTATAGGAGAACACAGATAAGAGTAACCTTGTAAAACTGCATCAATCAATAAACATTAATTAAACATCCACTGTGTACCAGATACTGTGCTAAGCAGTAAGGATATAAATATAAAAGTGAAAGTCTTTGCTCTTTAGGAACTTACATCCTCTCATAGAAAACAGACTATTTTATATATTTGTACACACATGAAATAAATACAAGGTAATGAAGAAAATGAAGGATTCTAAATGTCAGGGTACAAATAGAAAAGTGAAAATTCTTGCTCATGAGGAGCTTACGTTCTATCAGGAGAGATAGCATGTACATATAGGAATGGTCAGAAAGCCATTTTGACTGTTCATAATGTATGACATAATATCTTATATGAATGGAAAGACAAGATAAGGACAGATTGTGATGAAGAGCTTTAAAGGAGAGATGAAATAATAGAGAGCCACTGGAGTTTAAGTAAAGGAAGGAAATGGATAGATTCAAATTTAGGAAAATCACTTCAGCAACTTTTTGGAGGATGGATTCAGGTGTGGGAGAGACTAGAAGAAAATTTAATAGTCTAGGAAAGAGGTAAGGAGGACCTGAATAAAAATGGTGACCATGTGAGTAAAGAGAAGAGGTTATATCCAAGAGATATTATAAAGGCACAAATGAGTGTGAGGAGTTGAGGATGATACTGAACTTGTATAATTTTGTTCATGATGAGTTTGCAATGCTTCCATTTTTCATATGAAGTATTCAATAATATGGTAATATGGGAGTACAGCTCAACAGACTGCAACTGAATGTCCACATGTTGGATTCATCCTTAGAGACATAATTAAACACATGTGAGTTGATTATCAAGAAAATAGAAGGAAGAAGGCCCAGAAGAGACCTTAGGGAACATACATCGTTAGGGGCTGTGACACAGATGATGACTCAGTAAATAAGGAGTAGCCAGACACATAGGAGGGAAACCAAGAGAGAAGAACAAGGTCCACAATGTCAAATGCTGCAGAGGACAAAAAAGGATAAAGACTAAGAAAAGTCCATTGGTTATAGCAAATAAGAAATCCTTGGTGACTTTGGAAATCTGCTTTTACTGAATGATGAAAGGGACTGAAATAAGCATTTATTGAGCATTTACTTTGAGGCAGGCACTGTACTAAGTGCTTTACAAATATCTCATGTGAAGAAATTAGAAAGCAGATTGCAAAGGGTGGAGAAGTGAGAAAGTACAATGGAACTGGAAAGCTTTCACGAAGAATTTGGATGAGAATGGGAGGAGAGAACAATAGTTTAAAGGATGAATAGCATCTAGTAATAGTTTTTTAAAGATGAGAGGGGGCTGAACCAAGATGGTGGACTGGGGCAACCATTCAGCTGAACTCTCAGCATTTTCCTCCAAATAAGGTTAAAATATTGCTTCAAATCCAATTTTGGAAGGGCAGAGTCAACAAAAGATCAGGGTGACACATTTTTCTGGCCTAAGCAAACATAAGAAGTTGGCAAAAGTTGTGACACCAGGGTGGAGACCTGTCTGGAACACACCCAGTCACACACCCACACCCACACCAATGGCAACAGCTACTGCAACAGCTTTGGGAGCTCTCAGGCCAGAGATGGTACTGCAGTCAGACTAGTCAGAAAGAAATTATAGAAAAGAACCCTTTTCTGGCATTGGATACAGCTGGCACTGATTGGCAACTCTATTGTCCATACGCAGTTCTGGGTCACAATTCCAGGGCATAGAGGGGCATTGGTAGTTAATCACAAGGAAGCAGGGGCCCTGGTAATAATTACAAAGCAAAGAGGAACGCTAGCACTTGTAGGCATACAGCACCAGGGGCCCTTCCTGGATAAAGATCAAAGAACAGATCAGGATAGCAGTGACCATACCTCTTCCAGGATTCTGCCACCCTGGAAGCATCAACAACTTGCAAACTCCCAAAATTAGCTCTGAAAACAGTAGCAGGAAAAAACCTGAAGACTGGGACAGTGCCTACTTACCCCAAGATGAGCAGAGTTCAACTTTAGAATAAAGTTCAAAATCAAGAAATAAGCTGGAAAAAATGAACAGCAAAAACAGAAATTGACCATAGAGAGCTACTACAATGACAGAGAAGAGACAAGACATAATCTCAGAAGACAACAATAATGGGAAAACAGGCAGCCCAAAAAGCCTCAAAGAAAAATGCTAACTGGACACAAACTCAACAAGAATTTCTATAAGAGTTAAAGAAAGATAAAAGTAGTAGAAGAAACAATTGGGAAAAGAAATGAGACTGATGTAAAATATATAGGAGGGGAGGAGCCAAGATGGTCGGAGTAGAAAGACTCATGTATGCTAGCTCTGAACCCACAGCCCATAAATTTCCCGTAAAAAGAACTCCTCACAAATTCTGCAGCAGTGCAAGCCACGCAGCAACGCAGTGGAGGAGATTTCCGTTCCAGAGAGCCCTGAAAAACCAACCCCAAAGGTCCGTCGTGCACCGGACAGTGGAGCCCAGCCCTGCCCTTCCCTGGCCGTGCAGCCCCAAGAGGAGCAGATCCGAGCAGGCTTCAGGGACGGAATCTCCGGTGGCCACGAAGGTCCCTCCACCCACAGGCACTCCAGGTCAGTGAGAGAGACTTCTGGGCTGGCCGAGAGGGGAGCAGGGTATCTCCATAACTCAGGCCCCCTCGGGAGGCAGTGACAGAGGCAGCAGTGGCCAGGAGCTCCTGGACTAGGCAGGATCTCTGCTCCATTACTGAAGATCTCCGCATAAACCCCCTGAGGGAACTGAGGCTGGGAGGCGGCCCTGCCCCCACCTGAGCACCAGAACTTAAGCTCACATTGAATAGCAGCCGTGCCCACCGCTGAAAGCCCTGAGGCTGGGGAGCAGCATTTGTATGTCAGACCCCAAGTACTAGCTGGGCGGAACTAGGTGGGGGTGGAGAGAAATCTCAGAAGTCAAGTAACTGGCTGGGAAAATGCCCAGAAAAAGGAAGAAAAATAAGACCACAGAAGGCTACTTTCTTGGTGAACAGATGTTTCCCCCTTTCATTTCTGATGAGGAGGAACAATGCTTACCATCAGGGAAAGGCATAGAAGTCAAGGCTGCTGTACCCCAAACACCCGAAATAGATATCTAATGGGCTCAGGCCATGGAAGAGCTCAAAAAGGATTTTGAAAATCAAGTGAGAGAGGTGGAGGAAAAACTGGGAAGAGAAATGAGAGAGATGCAAGAAAAGCATGAAAAATGGGTCAATACCTTGGCTAAAGGAGACCCAAAAAAAATGCTGAAGAAAATAACACCTTGAAAAATAGGCTCACTCAATTGGCAAAAGAGGTTCAAAAAGCCAATGAGAAGAAGAATGCTTTCAAAAGCAGAATTAGCCAAATGGAAAAGGAGGTTCAAAAACTTACTGAAGAAAATAGTTCTCTCAAAATTAGAATGGAAAAGATGGAGGCTAATGACTTTCTGAGAAACCAAGAAATCACAAAACAAAACCAAAAGAATGGAAAAATAGAAGAGAATGTGAAATATCTCATGGGAAAAACAACTGACCTGGAAAATAGATCCAGGAGAGACAATTTAAAAATTATGGGACTACCTGAAAGCCATGATCAAGAAAAGAGCCTAGACATCATCTTTCAGGAAATTATCAAGGACAACTGCCCTGATATTCTAGAACCAGAGGGCAAAATAAGTATTGAAAGAATCCATCAATCACCACCTGAAAGAGATCCAAAAAGAGAAACTCCTAGAAACATTGTGGCCAAATTCCAGAATTCCCAGGTCAAGGAGAAGATATTGCAAGCAGCTAGAAAGAAATAATTCCAGTATTGTGGAAATACAATCAGGATAACACAAGATTTAGCAGCTTCTACATTAAGGGATCAAAGGGCATGGAATAAGATATTCCAGAAGTCAAAGGAACTAGGACTCAAACCAAGAATTACCTACCCAGCTAAACTGAGTATAATACTTCAGGGGAAAATATGGTCTTTCAAGGAAACAGAGGACTTTCAAGCATTCTTGATGAAAAGACCAGAGCTGAAAAGAAAATTTGACTTTCAAACACAAGAATGAGAAGAAGCATGAAAAAGTAAACAGCAAAGAGAAGTCTTAAGGGACTTACCAAAGGTGAACTGTTTACATTCCTACATGGAAAGACAATATTTGTAACTCTTAAAACTTTTCAGTATCTGGGTAGTTGGTGGGACCACACACACACATACACACACATGTACATGCGTGCACACACACACATACACACATGCACGCACACACAGAGACAGAGAGCACAGAGTGAATTGAATAGGATGGGACCATATCTTAAAAGAAATTAAGGTAAATGGTGAGAGAGAAATGTAGTGGGAGGAGAGAGGGTGAAATGGAATGGGGTAAATTATCTCTCATTCAAGAGGCAAGCAGGAGACTTTTTAGTGGAGGGAAAAAGAGGAGAGCTGAGAAAAAAACCCCAAGAAGTTTACCCTCATCACATTCGACTAAAGGAAGGAATAAAATGCACACTCATTTTGGTATGAAAACCTATCTTACAATACAGGAAAGTGGGGGAGAAGGAGCTAAGCAGGGTGGGGGGGATGATGGAAGGGAGGGCAATGGGAGGAGGGAGCAATTTGAAGTCAACACTCAGGGAGGGACAGGATCAAAAGACAGAATAGAAACAATGGGGGGCAGGATAGGATGGAGTCTTACACAACACGAGTATTATGGAAGTCATTTGCAAAACTACACAGATTTGGCCTATATTGAATTGCCTGCCTTCCCAAAGGGAATGGGTGGGGAGGGAGGGATGGGGAGAATTTGGAACTCAAAGTTTTAGGAACAACTGTTGAGTATTGTTCTTGCTACTAGGAAATAAGGAATACAGTTAATGGGGAATAGAAAGTCATCTGGCTCTACAGGACAAAAGAGAAGATGGGGACAAGAGAAGGGAGGGATGATAGAAGAGAGGGAAGATTGGTGATAGGGGAAATTAGAATGCTTGTTGTAAAGAAGAATTGGAAACAAAGGAAAAACTCACAAGAAAGAAAAAGGAAAAATAGTATCCTTCAAAGGAAATTGGTCCAATATCTTGGATCTAGAGGATAAAATAGACATTGAAAGAATCTACTTATCACCTTCTAAAAAAAAAAAGTAGAGAAGATGAGTAGTGGGAGTAATCCAGAGTTGTTGATAGGAAAGGCATGAATGATAATATGGAAAAGGGAACAAGTGACTCAGGAAGAAAGGATCATGTTGAGTCAAATTACTTAATTAGAATTAAGTCTGGGAAGTGAAGTGAGGGGCAGGATCAATGCCAGGTTAAAGACTGAGGAATATATGAACTGAAGGTCACAGTGAGGATGTAGAATAGGATTAGGAAGAAAGGGACACAGGGAGATAGGAGTGATTGGATGCCATAATTGGATGATGGAATTTCAGAGATTTTGATCATGGAAGTAAAACAATGACAAGACTTTCTGTATTATTAGCAAATACTTTAAATTTGAAGTTATAGTATGTCCTCAAATTAAACAAGATGGAGGCCATATATCTATCCTATTCTTCTCAAATCCATTTCTTCCTAAATATTTAAATGCTAGTATAAAAATAACTATTTTACCACTACTTCTTTCCTCCTATCCCACTCATAACATGCCCTGCAGTAAAAATCAACATGTAGTTCAGAGGTACAGATAATTTTTACTTAAAACTGGTGACTGAGACTTCTAAAATGGGTCAAATTACTATCATGATCAAGAGTCTCAGCTGATCATACAGGAAGCAAAACATGTAGCATTGACTTAGCATCCATGAAGAGCTTAAAGATGTACCCCATATCAACAGGAACTTTCTCATTCTGTTCATATCATCCCATGGATCTGACTAGAATCCTGGAACTTGCCTGCTTTTTGTGTCTTGGGAAGCCTCCATTTATGATATATTACCATTTTAGGGACTAGTAGGGATAAAGTTTTTCTGCACTGTGAAAAATCTGTTAATTTTCAAAATAGCTACTACAAAAAAGCAACCAACCCTGCTAAAACAAACAAAATCTCCCATCCACTTCCTTCTCCAAAACAATCTGATTCTTGAATCTACCTTTATGTCCTTCCTCTGTATTGTACTCTTGAAATAAAATTTTTTTAACTTTCTCCAAATCCCTCATTGCATTCAATCTTAAAAGTCTGAACTCCAGATATATAAACAGGATTGTAAACTTCTAGACTAGTTTAAGATTTGTATAGTGCTTTGTTTCATAATGTATTTCCTTCACATCAACCTTTTAAAGTAAGTAGTTTACATTTTTTCAATGACTTTTTTGGGTAAAATTAAGTATCTTATTGTTACTAACTTTTAAAAACTATGCTTAAAACGATGGTTAAATAAGCATACTTACATATTCTTTAATTTCCTGAGTTCTCAAATGTTCAAGGTATAAAGTTTAAATATTATTTCCCTTGTTTTACAGATGAAGAAACATCACATGGAAGTTAAATAACTTGTCAATGGTCACAGAGCTGTTGTGAAATGGATCAAATTGCCGTCACATTCAAGAGTTCCAGTTGGTCATTCAGAAAGTAAAACATGTAGCATGAACTTAACCCCTTTTACAGAGTTTGAAGATGCACCTAAAAATAACAGGAAAATCCTCCTATATTACCCCATGGATCTGGCTAGAATCCTATATTTATTTTGTATCAGGAATCCTTCATTTCTGGCATATCATCACTTTGGGAATAAATACCCCAAACTCTTTTGGGCATCTAAATTTTCTAAATTTAGTGCTCTGAACTTCAAGGAGAAAGACCTGGCACCTTTTTCTTATTGAGCTAGAGTCAAATAGGCTTCAAATTAGGAAGGCTAGGTATTTAAAAGCCATGAAATCATGAGCAAGTATCCATGATTTCTAACTTTGATTTCTTCATCTGTAAAATGGAGATAATAATACTTACACCATCTACACAATGGATTGCCACAAATGAAGTGCTGTGCAAATACTAAGTTCTATATAAATTTTAGGAGGTTTCTTTTTGTTAGAACAACAATATATTAAAATTTCATCCTGAACCAATAACATAAAAAAATTCTAATGAACACAGTACACAATTAATAAATTGTAATTTGGGGCTACTGAAAATATTAACAAGGTATGTTCTAATTTTGAACATTACAAAGTGGTATAAAACTAACCTAGTGCAGCTTCCATCTGTAAAAACTTGTGGTATTTTGAACTGCTATCAATTAGTTTTCTCAGGTCTTGTACACTGTATTTTCTCCGGTCTCTGATAAATGCCTGAGCACATCGTTTTGTGTAAACTGTTGCAGATCGAATAGTTTCTGTGCGACCATGTTTAAAGCCAGCAGTACTACATGCTTCATAAGTAGGAACTATTTTCCCAAAGTGACGATAAGCAGCAACCTGACATGCAAGTTGAAATATAGCATCTGGACTCATTCTTTCTTGAATTACGTATTGTTTTCCAAACTTTCTAAACTCAAATGGTTTCACTGTCATTTTATGTCTTAGATTCTCAAATTTTTGATGTGCAACAGTCACAGCTGACTGAATTGATTCATTCAAATGAAACTGCAGCTTTTCTACATGTGTAGGACACACTACAGCAGCAGTACTTCTTGGCACAACTGCAGGATGCTTTGTGCTGTCAGCATATACCTCATTAAGAAAACGGAGAACTGCAACTCCATCTCCCCAAGAATGTTCAAAATTTATCCCTGCACTCCCATCAACAGTGACAATTAAACTGAAAGATTTGTCAAACCAGCGGTTATAACCATATCCATGAAGCATACAGTGAGATAGGTGGGAACTGTCTTGTATTTTAAAACTATCTAAACACAAGCAGAATATTGCACTTTCAATTTTGTATATGCTTTCTTCATTCCCAGCTTGCAGAAGTTGTTCTCTTACTGCTGCCCAGGTATTTCTGTTCTCAGTGGTTAGGTAGCCCAGAGGATACTCAGCTACTGTTTCCCCATCCTGTAAAATATTAATTAAATGTGCTCGTATTTCATATGGATGCAGAATATTTCCAATAGGATCCAATATGTCAAATACATAAAAATGTCCATTTCTCATCACCAGCAAATGGCGTGCACCATGATCTGAAAACAGTTCGTCTTTACCTTCTTTAGGAACTCTGGAACTATTAAAGAGATGAACATACTGCGACATATCTAAAGGATAAGCTTCTGCAAAATAAGCTCCATACCAAGACACCGAAGTTGGGAGAAGGCTGAGAAACCTTTTAAAGATTTTACTCTTGCTCCATTCAGGGTTGACATAATAGATGTCTGGCTCTAAGATACGACTCCTCAGAGAGTTAAGAAATTTTATTGCTGATACAGTCAGATTTGTTGCTCTCACAACTTGGGCATTATAGGATTCTTGTGGATCTCGTTTAAATGTGATGAAAGGATTAAAGTTTAAAGCAATAGGAACTCTTGAAGAAAGATACATATCAAGCCATGGACCTGTAAAAACCAAGAACAGAACCAGACAAATAAAAGTCAGTGAAATAGTTTTTTTTATAAGAAGGCATAATTATTATAGATATGGTATATTTGCACAAAGCAACTATTACATCAAGGAAAAATTCAGTTCCAGTAAGCTCATATTTGTATACATTAATATGGAAAAAGAAATTCTCCAATAATAATAAGAAGAATGTGTTTATGTAGTATTTTAAAGTTTGCAAAGTACTTTGCATATATTACTTCATTTGAGCTTTCCAAAAGATTTCTGAGGAAGGTAGTGTAGATATCGCCATTTTACAAATAAAGAAAATGAGACCTCAAAAGGTAAAGTGGGACAAAAGGTCATAGGACTAATAATGGCAGAGCTGGGATTTAAAGCCAGGTCTTCCTGGTTTTGAGGCCCACTCTCTATATCACAATGTCTATCATACTCTCTCCAATGTGTTTCTAATTTTGTCAGCTGGGAATTCATATTACCAACTTTATTAAAATTAGGTTTGGATAAAATAAATAGGCCTTTTCTATGAAATAAATTGAATTTCTACTCACTCACTGGAAGCAAGAAGGATAGTAAGTAGTCAAAGCAAGCAATCAATATTAATATTTCGAAAACAACCTATTAATTTACCAGCTACTCTGATAAAATCCTTGGTAGCAGTTAAATAATGAATTAGGAAATTTCTGTAAAAGTTTTTGGCTTCTGGGGGTGGAGTCATGATGGAAGAGTAAAAACAAGGACCTTGCCTGAGCTCTCCCCCAAACTCCTCCATAAAAATGATTCTAAACAAATCCTAGAGAAGCAGAACTCACAAAATGAAACACATTCCTAGCCCAAGATAACCTGGAAGGTCAACAGAAAAGGTCTGTTGTACCTGCTGGAAGAGGAGTGTAGTCCAGTGTGGGCTGCACCAGCACAGACCAGGCCCTAGAAAACTTGGAGCAGGTCTCAGGGGACTGAATCACTGGTAGTTGTATTAGTTTCCATACTTCTCAACCCACAAACGCCAAAGACAACTTAGAAGGTCAGTAGGAAAGGTATGTAGGACTTGGGTGAGAGAGGAGTGTGGTCAGACTCCATCAGACCCCGAAGAAGTGGTGGTGGCAGTAGCAGCAGCAGCTTCTTCCAGAGACAGTGGCAGGATCAAGCAGCTGATTAGAGGTGGATTACAAGATCTTTCTGCTGGTGCTGAGGCAGGATTTTCTTGCTTTGCCCATGTTTGAATCTTGGTCACAGTCCCAGGTGGGGGTCCCAGGGCAAGGAAGGGCACTGGTGTAGCAGAGCTTGCAGCGGCAGTGGAGAGGAAATCTTCCTCACAGTTCCAAGGCAAAAGGAAAGTACTCGCAGACCACAGTATACACAGTAAGCACAGGCCAGGGGAGGAGTAAACAACTCTCCTTTGATCATACCACCTTGGAAGAACTGAAACATTACAGGTTCCTAGAATTAACTCTGAAAACAGCTGCACAAAACCCCAGAAATTTGGGATAGTATACCCTCCACAGTGACAAAAAAGTTAAATAGTCAAGTAATTACTAGGAAAATGACAAAAAAGTGGAAAAAACTAGGACTATAGAATTTTACTTTGGTGACAACGAAGATTAAAACATATAAGCACAAGAAAACAACAAAGTCAAAGCTCCTACATCCAAAGCCTCCAAGAAAAATGTGAATTGGTATTACACCATGGAAGAGCTCAAAAAGGATTTTGAAAATCAAATAAGAGAAGTAGAGGGAAAAACTGCGAAAAGAAATGAGAGTGAGGAAAGAAAATCAGGAAAATTGAGTCAACAGCTTGCTAAAGGAGACCCCCCCCAAAATACTGAAGAAAATAACACCTTAAAAATAGACTAATCTAATTGGCAAAAGATGTCCAAAAAGCCAATGAGGAGAAGAATACCTTAAAAAGCAGATTTGACTAAATGGAAAAGGAGGTCCAAAAGTTCACTGAAGAAAATAATTCCTTAAAAATCAGAATGGAGCAAATGGAAGCTCTTGACTCTATGAGAAATAAAGAAATTATAAAACGAAATCAAAAGAATGAAAAAATAGAAGACTGTGAAATATCTCACTGGAAAAACAACTGAACTGGAAAATAGATCTAGGAGAGACAATTTAAAAATTATTGGACTACCTGAAAACCATGATTAAAAAGGAGCCTAGACATCATCTTTCAAGAAATTATCAGGGAAAACTGCCCTGATATTTTAGAACCAGAGGTTAAAATAGTAATTGAGGGAGTCCACTGTTCACCTCCTAAAAGAGATCCCAAAAGGAAAACTCCTAGGAATATTGTAGCCAAATTTCAGAGTTCCCAGGTCAAAACATTCCAAGTAGCCAGAAAGAAACAATTAAAGTATTGTGGAAACACAGTCAGGCTAACACAACATCTAACAGCTTCTACATTATGGGATCAGAGGGCTTGGAATATGATATTCCAGAGGTCAAAGGAGATAGAATTAAAACCAAAAATCACCTACCCAGTAAAACAGAGTATTCTTCAGGAGAGAAAATGGACATTCAATGAAATAGAGGACTTTCAAGCATTCTAGATGAAAAGACCAGAGCTAAACAGAAAATCTGACTTTCAAATACGAGACTCAAGAGAAACACAAAAAGGTAAATGGGAAAGAGAAATCATAAGGGACTTATTTAAGTTGAACTGTTTACATTCTTACATGGAAAGATGATATTTGTAACTCATGAGACCTTTCTCAGTATTAGCATAGTTGGAGGGAATAGATAGACAGATAGATACAGATATAGAAATATAGACATAGAAAGAGGACACAGGGTGACTTGAATATGAAGGAATGATATCTAAAAAACAAAATTAAGGGACGAGAGAGGAATATACTGGGAGAGGAAGAATGGGAGAGGTAGAAAGAAAAACTTTTATAGTAGAGGAAAAGAGAGGGAAGGTTAGAGGGAATGAGTGAATATTACTCTCATTGGATTTGGCTTAAGGTGGGAATAACATATACATTCAATTGGGTATGGAAATCTATCTTACCCTACATAAAAGTAAGGGGGAAGGGGAAAAGAGAGGGGAGAGTAACAGAAGAAAGGGCAGATTGTGGGAGGGGGTAATCAGAAGCAAACATTTTTGAGGAGGGACAGAGTCAAAAGAACAGAATAAATGGGGGGAGGCAGGATAGGATGGAGGGAAATATAGTTAGTCTTTCACAACATGACTATTATGAAGTGTTTTGTATCCCTACACATGTATAACCTATTATCGAATTGCTTGCCTTCTTGAGGATGGGTGGAAAAGGAGGAAGGGAGTAAATTGGAACTCAAAGTTTTAAAAACGAGTATTAAAAATTGTTTTTACATGCAACTAGGAAATAAGATGTACAGGCAATGTGGTAAGGAAATCTAACTTGCTCTATAGGAAAACAGAAGGAAAAGAGCATGATAGAAGTGACAGAAGGGAGGACAGACTGGGAGAAGGGGTAATCAGAATGCACACTGTCTTGGGATGGGGGTAAAGGGAAAAATGGGGAGAAAATCTGGAACTCAAAATTTTGTGGAAGTGAATGTTGAAAACTAAAAAAATAAATAAAAAAGTTTTTGGCTTCTGTTAAGCTAGAATTTGTGGGATAGGTAAAACACTTATTTGTACCATTTAGCTATGTAAATCTAGAGACCTTTATAATTAATTATCTACATGAATTTGAAATTGCCTTAAATACATACAAAGTGACACTAATCTTTGTAATTTCTAAACTAAACATGCAAATTCACTGGTATGAGTACTTCCCTCCATTGACACAAAGTAAATCGTCTTTGAGAATTAACATTGTTTACATTTTCTTGAGGCCTGCCTGCCAATAAGTTTCTCTGGACTAATCAAGGCTGTACCTCAGACAACAGGCAGGTCTCATTCTACAGCCTCTAAATGAAGTCTTTCTAGTGTGACAGGACCTTTGAGAACTTGTACTCTGCATGCACAATCAGCCTTTGAAAATCCAAGATCACTTCCACATCAAAATTAAGGATTGGAGTAGGACTTTTAATAAAGAGCTAATAGGTAAAGATCAAACTCATTTATACTTAGAGAAAACAGTATTAACATAAAATATCACCCTTTACCAAAGTCCTATTCTGAGCCCTCATCATGGCACAGAGGTGACTCTGAGATCTCAAAGCAATATTAGCAGAGAATACGTTCTGGTTTATACCAAACTGTTTTTATCTAGGAACTTGGGGCTGTTTGCCAAGCAAAAAAAAAATCCTGGCTATGAAATTCAGAGGGAAGGATCATCTATAGAAAAGTTGGCCACCAGGATATTAATTTTTTAAGTCACAGTAGTTCATGAATATTGTCTCCTAAGGCAAAATAAGGTTACAATCTGCGTCAGTGGGGGGACGACCTTTCACTGATGAAATTATAGCTCTTTTGAAGTATGAAATGTCACTATTAAACATTTATTGTGCATCCACTAAATAAGCAGAGTGTTAGGTAGAAAATCTAAGGAGAAACTCATTTCACAAATATGTGACATTTATGCTAATTTATAACAATTTTTTTAAAAACCAGTATTATTAGATATAATAAAAAGGACATTGAATTTGGCATTATGGGATTATAGATATCAAGTTGGGAAGGACCTTAGATCCTGACAGACCACGGAACTTGGAGTCAGTAAGACCCATGTTCAAACCCTTCTCTAGACAGTTGCCTATATGACCCTAAGCAAGATGCTTAGCCTTTCTGTGCCTTAGTTTCCTCTTCTGTAAAATGTTAGAAGCAATGGTCTCCAGCTCCAAGAGATCCATGCTGGTATGATACTGCTAACCCCTTCATTATGAGAAACTTAGGTCCAGATTGGTGAAGTGACTTGCTCAAGTCATACAAGCTGTAAATAGAAGAGCTGAGATTCTGACTAAAGTTGCTAGCTCCAAATCTATCACTTTTCCCCCTATGCCACAAAGCCTCATGTTCACAGGATCTGAGTTTGAATCTTGTCTCTTCCATGTACTTTCTCTGTGAATGTGGGTAAATCATTTTTGTCTTTGTTGGGCTCAGCTTCCTCATTTGTAAACTGAGGTTTAATTCAACAAACATTTATTGGACTAGATGACTTCTAAGGTGAAACAAATAAACATTTATTAAATGCCTATTATGTGCCAGGCACATGCTAGGCATAGACAATTGGGGGAGATAGCATGCACATATTTAATTATTTACAAAAATATATACAAAATAAATATAAAATAATTATAGCTAAGAAGACACTAGCAGCTGGGGAGATTAGGAAGGGCCTCAGCAGGAATTAGTATATAAACTCAGCTTTGAAGGAAACTAGGGACTCTCGGGCAGAAGTAAGGAGGAAAGGCATTTTAAGTTTAGAGTATAATACGTGTTTTATGATGAGGAGACTAAAGTTTATGTGCAAGGAAGAAGGCCAGGTAGGCTGGACCCCAGAGTGTATGAATGGGAGTTACATATAAATTTGAAAAGAATGGCTGGAAATAGGTTGTGAATGGCTTTCTTTAAATGTCAAAGGAGTATATATTGAAACAAAGAGGCAATAGCAAGCCACTGGAGTTTTTCTGAGTACTTTAGGAATATCACACTAGCAGCTGTGGAAAGGACAGATTAGGGAGAGGGGAGGAAGAGAGCCTTGAGGCAGGGAGACCAATGAGGAGTCTTCTGTACTGGTCCAGGTGGAGATATGGGCTTGAACTAGAAAATGTGAATGCAGGGAGGGGAAAGAATGGGTAAGATGTTGTAGAGGCAGAATCAAGAAGACTTGGCAACAGATTCGATATAAAAGTAGAGGAAGAGGGAGGAGCTGAGAGTGATTTGGAGGTTGCAAACCAAATTGGCTGAAAAGATGGGAGAACTCTTCCAATTCTAAGTTCTATGAAACTTTTAAATTGAATAATGAATTGCATAATCTAGAACAAAAATCCCAATTTCAACCAATGTGAGTTTCAAGAATCAATACCTAAAAATAATCACAGATTTTTTTCTCCCTCAGTAATGAATTAGCTTATATCAATAGTTCAACTGTGCTTCAATAAGTTTACTTTTATTTATTTAAGACTGGCTAAAAATAAGTTTCCACCTCAGCTTACATTTAATAACTTTCTGTTATTACTAATCTATTTCCAAATCAATTGTATTACAAATATGTGTCAAGTAATAGATAAATTCATCAAGTAGAGATGTATATAACTTAAGGGAGTGTAAAGAAGAAAGAGCGCCTAGGATAGAAGTTGAGGAATGTCTACACTTTAGGACAGGTAAAAGGACGTAGATATAGAAAGAAGAAAACCGAAAAAATACAATGTATCTCATTTAAAAAATGTATCTTCCAGATAAACAATTACAAAGAATATGATGCATAGTTGTAACAGAAACAAATTAAGGAAGCAAAAAAATAAATCATCTAAGTGGGGGGAGGGGAAGGAAACTCCATTCCATTTTTTGAGTTCTCATTCCCAGCAATAAACTAGTTAACATACAGTTTTCCAGAAGTATCTAGAAGTGAAATGGCTACTACAGATAACAGAGTTTAAAAATTAAAGTATGTTAAAAGTAAAATGTCTCATTTTTTTAAAAAAGGATAAGCAAGCAAACCTGTTATGTAGCTTGTATGATAGTTCTTTTTATCAAGCTCAATGAGATTTCTGTGTAACTCTTTTCCAATTCCATTTTTAAAAGCCATCGCAAGTTTTTCAGTATTTCTAGTTTGTAAAAGAAAAAAATTTTAGTACCACAAAATATAATTTAACCTTTCATGGAAAAACTTCAACAAAAATTATCTCCATCTACTCAGTATATGTTAATCTCAACATCTACATTTGCACTTTTAGAATTTTCATTTTTTTAAACTCTCCTTTGATTCAAAATCTAAAAAAAATTCTCATAAAGATTTTGATATATATATATATATATATAATGTTTTTTATTAGTCTCAGACTTAAAGACTCAGATGAAAGGTAAGGAAACAAAAATATCATAACTTTAAGAGCTTACTAGAAGTCATATGAAAGGATAAACAATTGCCTTAAAATAGCTCCAACTGCTAAAACTAAATTCTAGCATAACACCCTCTTTGTCACTACCACACATAATTTAATCTAGTTCCTACAGCTGGCCCTGAGTCAGGTTTTATTTAATTTTTGAACAGTTTTGTTCCCCTAAATTGTTATATTCTCTGCAGGAATAGTTTACCTCACAAATTAATTAAAAAAAACAAACCACTCACTATATTAGTAGCCAAGAAATCTAGGTTCTAAATACTACTGCCATTAATCAACTATGTAATGTTTGGCAATAACTCTTTGACATCCATAAAATAAGACAGTTTAATTTGACAGTCTGGTCCACCTCTAAATTGTGATTCTCCGCCAGTGGCTTGAGGAAGATACCTTGTAATTAATTATGTGAGCATTTCTACTGATAAATTAAAGAGTACAAGGACACAAATATATTCAGCTCTTATTTTGTTTTAACTTAACTTGCTAGGGTTAATTTTCTTTTGAAGCAGGTGTCCATAATGCAAATTTCTTTTTCTGTGCAGCCTAAGTAGATATTCAGGTCTAGCAGGGCTAAATTTCAAGGTCACCAAAGCAGCAATGGAGACCTGTTTCTTTTTATTGTCAATGCTACTTTCTCCATTCAAGTTTCTCAAGGTTAGAACTTTCTATCGTGTGAATCTGCTTACTGTCTAGAAATTACATTAAAGCCAGAGGATATACAACCATGAATTGAGCATTATAATTACTTCAGTTCTGTAATATCCCACCTTCCATTAAAAGAGAAGGGATATGGAAGATGATGTTTCATTTACAGCCATGAAAGGGTGGGAAAAGATGGAAAAAAACCAGCATGCAGGGTATCTTGGAATTACTGACTGAAATGGGAAGAAGGAAGGGATAGGGACAAAGGATGGTCAATTCCTGCCTTAAGAGTCAACTCTAGCATCTTGCCACACAGTTCTAATTTTTCAAGCCCTATGTATCTGACATTAGAAGGAAAATTCTTTAGAATGGAAAGAAGAAAATTTGGCAGGGTAGACAGAAATAAAATTAGATTACTCTTGGAAAATTGTCAACAAAATTGTCAACAAATATTATAATGAACATGGGAAAGGAATATAAATAAAACTAGATATGAAGCTGTCAGGCTTTGTTTCTGAACAACAGTTTCTTTCATGAATGCTTTAACTCGGATTTGGGGGTAAAAGTTCCATTACATCACACCGAGAAAATTATCCATATAAAAGACTTATGTTTATTTGCTTTAAGCTTGATTTTAGACTTTGAAGAACTTATGACTAATTTGTAAATTTATCATTAAAGTGGAAAATTTTTCCATCACATTTCAGTGGTCCAACCTGTATTCACTATCTCCCAGCAGAGGTTTCTGAGCAGCCATGTATCGCTTGATGGAATCCTCCAACTCTGGAATTGGTAATCTGGAATTGTGTGATTTTTAAGAAAAGTAAATTAAGTATGTTTAGGTATTTATATGGAAATTTATGTCTATAAGTAACTGTTCAGTAAGGAAACTCATTCTTACATAGTGACATGGAAACATATTCATTACTTAAAATCAGACTATTACCTATCAATGTATATAACACTGAGGTTAAGGAAAGTGTTTGAATCCTACTAGTCAGCAAGAATTAATCTACAAATCTTGCCACAGGGGGAGATAAAGCACAGGAGTAACAAACAATTAGAAACTACAGTTTATACTGAGATGAAACGAAATGGGAAGTGTTTCGTTAAAAAGGATAGAAATAATGTTGGTAAGAAATGATGTGATAAAAGTTGAAGATTTTTGCAGTCATTTTTTGGGAGAAGAAATATGGGAATGACGATCCCTAGCATCTGAAATGCTGAAAAAATTCAATTAAGACCTGCCAAAGGTCCATTCGGCCCACTAGAGTATCTGCAATGTCTTGTGGGCGTGCTTTTCCATTAGTGTCTTCCCCGCATTATGAAAACGAGTATGAATATATATTTACTTATATGATATAAACGATCACTCTGTAAGTACGTGCACATAAACGTATGCCTAGGTTTAATTTCGAGTCTTCCTGAGGTGCTGATTTCCGAGTCATCAGCGCCACTTTGGGGGCAAACCTTGTCCCACGGACCCCGCACTCGGGGCCTTTACATTGAACATCGAAGCTCGCGGTTCCGGCCCGATTCTTTTCCGTTGGCGGTGGCCCGTCCCTCACATAATGCCCTGCAGTCTCCTCCGCCCCTTGGGTCGCGGGCGGGCGTCTCTCGGGTCCGCCGCCTCGTGGTGCGGTCGCTCGTGGGGGGCGGGGGCCTCACCTGGGCAGGCTCCGCTGGAAGTGCAGGGTGGGGATGACGCTGCGGTGCACGAAGTGATGGTCCAGGTCCCAGGTGGACGCCACGAGCCCGTGATCCGTGGACCGCCAGTAGTCACGCTCCGCGCCCGCCCCGGCCCCCGCCCGGGCCAGCGACCGCGCCCTCCACCGGCCCCTCGGGGGCTGCCAGCAGCGTGCCCCCAGGCCTTTCAAGCGCAGCATCCCCCGGCGGCGGCGGCGGCCCCAGGCTCCCACCTCGGGGATGGACGCAGGCCTCCGGCAGGCGGCGCCGGCCCACCCCGCGGCGGCCCGAACGGCTGGACGACCCCCGTCCCTCCTCTGCTCGGTAGGGGGGCCTCGCGGGCTCCGCGGAGCGAGCTGGGGACGCGCAGGCGCGCTGGGGCCGGGCGGGGGCGGGGGCGGGGAGAGGTGTTGGAAGGGGAGGGGGGAAAGAGGGCGCGGGGTGAGGGGGCGGGGGGGGGCGTCTGCGTCTGTACGTGCGGTGCGTATATGTGCGCGCTCATAGCGCGTGGGCGGGTGTGCGGGGCACAGCGTACCCTAGGGATGCTCCCGGCTATGAGGGGGAGGGGGGCAGAGTACACAGGGGGCTAATTACCTTTGTAGGGTCCAGGTGACCTTTCAAAAACTCCGACAACTGAGATGCACTTACAATGAAAAAGTACCGTGAATTTAATCTTCTCCAAACAAATTATAACTTGAAACCGGTTACAATGTTGTTAGTGTGTATGTGTGTGTAGCCTACCTTCTAGCCCACAGTCTGAGCCACTAGAATTTTAGCTTACCTTTAAATACTATTTCAAACTAAACATTGTTGCAACTATATTAAAAAATATTTTCTTTTTACAGTGTGTCCGTAGCTTACTATTATTTCCAACACTAGATGCTGTCACCTGCATCTTGAAGGACTTTTCTCCTTCCCACCCCCACCCCCCGCTTTGCTTCAAACACCTGCGTCCTGAGGCAGCTCCACGTGTGAACACTTGGATTCTATTTAAAGTGTGACCTGCTCAGTGCTGACATCGCAGTAACAGATCAGCTAGCGTTCTGCTTCTTCCCCTCAGATCCTGGCCAAGTGGGATGTGCCAGTCCTAGGGAACAAAGGATGTAGCATGTGCCCCGCTTTTATGGATAGTGAAATCTGTTAAGGGGACAGACAGGATGCTGACCGGTCAGCCTTGTACAGAAAAAGTAAAGATTAGGAATAAGTTCCCGGGACCTGTCTATAGGATATTTAGGACTTTAATTAGAAATAAAAAGTATACTTTTGTTAGCCCAGAATCTCAAATTTCTCAATTTCAGTTCAATTTCTCTCTGCCCCTCCTTTCCCCCAAATATCAGATCTGGAATTCTGTCATGTTTTACCAGCATTATTTTTGGAAAATTACAGAGAAAGTGTAGTGAGGCAGTTTGGAAAAAAAAAAAAAAGTACTGATTTGGATACATACAATGAAGGACTTTCTCTTCCTTCTCTATAACATTCTAGGAGAGAGTGATTACTTCCATCATTTCTGTTTCTGTTTAGGCTCACCCAGGAACCCCAAAAACTGTTGCAGTTTCATGATGTGTTATGGTGGAACACATTCAGTCAGATCACCTTTAATCCAAGTACAGGCATTTATTGAGATTAACACGTCTCATGAATTGGGCTGAGTTCCAGGAGGAACCAGCAACTTCAGAGAAAGCAAGATGGATTTTTATAGGGTAAAGATGCAAGTACATATCAGAAATTATGGGTTTTAAAAAGACAGTAGGGGTTTGTTAATTAGGTAATAGGGGAGGGGTGCCAGCCTCAGTGGAATTGTGAGTGCTATGCACAGTACATACAGAAAAACTCATTTGAAGAGGTATGTATGTATGATAATGATATTTAATAAGCTTCTCTATGTCATAAGTTTACTCTTGGTCAGTTCTTTACTATTACATCACAGGTGCCTACTTAGGGAAAGTCCCTTCTATTGTTTTGGGGGTCACTTCCTGCTTGGGCATCCTGCTGGTGCTGCTTTCTGATTGACTGAGTATTGTGGTCCTGTCTGAGAATGGATGGATGTGCTTGTGGTTGAGTGCAGGACACACCTGCTTTTTCTGTTGGTAATATGAGGAATGGTTCTGGGAGCAATGGCTGGGATTCCAAAGACAGTGGCTGGGATCCCATCACATGGACTCACCTGCTGTTCTGTGAGAAATATGAGTTCATGGACACACTTGTTGTTCTAGTGAGCAGTGAGGCATATATGAAGTAGTTAGAATATTGGGGGAGATAAGTGGCTAGATAGGGGCAGTGGGCTGGCTGTTCAGTGGTGCCTATGAGGAAATTACAATACTGGGGTTGGGGGCAGCTTTATTAAGATTCCATCAATTTCCACCCAAGCAACTATTGATGAGAATCAGAGTTTTTGCCAGTAATCAAAATCAAAATCAATATATATTGAAAAATTCTCCATTCTTTCCCTGTTTTGAAAATCAGGAAAACATTTACCCTTCTCCAAGCTTATCCTATAGTACTTTTCCATTTGCCCAGGAAATTTTCTAAATGTCACCAACTCATTGTGCTCAGCAGTCTCATCTGACAGCAATTTCAGCACCCTAGGATGTGTTTGTCTGGTGACTGATTCATTGAAGGGGGTTAGGTGTTCTCTTACTACCTCCTTACTCATCTTGGGTTTCAGCTGTTTATTAAATGATTTTATTTTGTCTTTTTCAGTTCAAAGATTAATTTTCCTGGTAGAAAAAAAAAACAGATGTAAGAGTTGAGTACTTTTTTATTTTTATCACCTGTGATCATGTCCCATTGATCCAGAGCAGGTAAGTAGCTAGGCACAATGGACAGAATCAGGAACACCTGAGTCTAGATACCACCCCAAACTTGCTAGTTTTGTGATCCAACCGAGTCACTTAACCTCGTTCAGCCTCAGTTTTATCATCTGTAAAATGGGGATAGTAATAATTGCTACCTCCTAGGGTTGATTGTAGCTACTCCATAACCCCCAATTTTCCTGTCATTTCTACTTTACTAATCAATTTCTCCTTGTTAATCAGAACCAGATCTAGTACAACAGTTCCTCTTGGGACTTCCTGTACATTTTGGAGAATGAAATTGTTATAGCAGGTCAATATCTATTATTTGCTCTGCTTTAGACAGTGAGAATTCCAACAGATATTTGGATATTTGAATTCCCATGGGATGCTAGTGGGTGTGTGTACACATGTAATACTTTCAACTATGTGTGGATTCTGCAGTATGCACACCATGAGACACTTGGAACACTGCAATGGCGTAAGCAACCCTAATTGGCTCATATGCTGGCTTCTTTAAATTTATAGAACTTTAGTGTATTAGTAATAGATTCAGTGGTCATGGTAAGGACTTGCTCCCCATTGCCACTTTCATATTCTTCCTCCGTCACCATTGCTCATCAATCTCTCCTCCTTTGAGACTCACTCCATCCAAGTTTATTGCCAAGTCTAGATTCCACTATCCCTTCTTGTTGTTCATTTGTTTCAGTTGTGTCCAACTCTTTGTGACTCATTTTGGGTTTTTTGTGGCAATGACATTTCCTTCTCCAGCTCACTTTGCAGATAAGGAAACTGAGGCAAACAGGGTTAAATGACTTGGCTGGGTCACACAGTTGGTCACTTTCATTGGGAAGATGAATCTTTCTCGCTTTAGGCCCATCACTCTATCCACTGCACCACTTAGCTGTCCCCACTGCTATCATCTTATATCTCTCCTCTATTTCTAATCCAAACTCCTTGCCAAAGCCATGTATACTGGGTTGGCTCCTCTCGCTATCTTCCATAGTCTCTACATCTGGCTTATCTTACTATACCTTACTATCCAACTAGCATTGCTCTCTCCAAAGTTATTGAGAATCTTCTAATTGCCAGATTTAATAGTCTTTCCTCAGTCCTCAGCCTCTTTGACCTCCTTGTTGCATTTGACCAGGAGTAGGGAACTGGCGGCCTTGAGGCCGCATGTGACCTTCTGGATCTGTAAGTGCAGCCTTTTGACTGAATCCGAATTTTACAGAACAAGTCCTCAAGGCTGAAGGTTTCCCAGCCCTTCATTTGACACTGTTGACTACTCCTTCCTGGCTACTCTGCTCTCTGTGCTTCTAGGACACCTCTTTCTCTTGGTTCTCCTCTTATTTGTACAACTGTTCCTTCTTCCTCTCCTTTGCAGCTTCATCATCCATGTCACACCTGCTAGAGAGGTGTATCTCAAGGTTCTTGGATCCTCTTCTCTTTTTTCTCTGCACACCCCGCCTTGGTGACCTCATCAGCTCTCACAAGTTCAATTATCATCTCTTTGTGATGACTCTTAACTATACATCAGACATATTAGATCCAGTCCTGGACTCTTACCTAACACTCCAGTGTTTAGGAGTGGCACTTTGATATTTCATACTGCATATCTCAGAGGCATGTCTAGCTCAACATTTCTAAAGCTGAACTCATTACGTTACCCCTCAAACCTTCCCTTGTCAAAAACATCACCATTTTTCTAGACACACAGGTTCACAACCTTAATGTCATTCTTAATTTCTCACTCCCCTCCCTCTTCCCCCACATGTATCTAAGCTGATGCCAGATCTTGTTATTTTTCTCCACGTAATACCTCTTTTATGCCTCCTCTTCCCTCTACCCAAACAGTCATTACTCTACTTCAGGCCCTTATCACCTTTTCCTGGGAGTACTGCCTTAGCCTCCTCTAGTGTCTTCTTGCCTCAAGACTTTCCTCTCTTTCGTCCATCATCTCCAGCTGCCAAAGTGATTTCCGAAAAGCCTAGGTCTGATCACTCCACCACTCCTATTCAACATACTCAGTGACTCTCTACAAAGGAATGATTTTAGAAAGTATTTGTTAAACATCAGGCCGCAAGGTGGGCCTACAGATACTAGAAGCCAAGACAGTCTCTGCCTTCAAGGAGCTTATATTCTAATGGGAGAGACTACACACCAAAGGAACTGGTGACCAAGGAAAGCTTTCTGGTTCAGAAAGTTTTGGGGATGGTGAGTACAGGAACAATGGTAGAGTTGATTTATTCTTGGTTCCAGAACTTCTAAGGTGGGGGAAAGGGGAGAAAAGAAAGAGGAGAGGAAAAGAGGATGAAAGGATGAGGAAGGAGAAAGAGAGAAAAGGATGAGAAGGCAGAGGAAAAGAAATGAATTGAGACAATAAGTAGGAAGTTAAGTGAGTCGGATCTTGAGTTTTTCTGAAACAGTGTTCAAGGAGAGGCAGTTGAAAGAAGCAGGGCAAGGAAAGATAGTTGGAAGTAGAGGAATGGGGAGGGGAAGAGTGGGAATGGCTCTAGGCTCTGGTATACTGGATCAAATATAAACTCTTTTGTTTGACGGTGTATCGAGGTATAATGGGAGTAATTTCACCTCATTCTCCCGTATGCTCTGGCTAGAACAAACTTTGGACAGTTTGGTGGTACAGTGAATAAAGTGTGGGGCCAAAGTCAGGAAGACTCTTCTTCCTGAGTTCAAATCTGACCTCAGACACTGACTAGCTGTGTGACCCTGGATAAGGCATTTAACCCTGTTTGCCTCAGTTTCGTATCTGTAAAATGAACTGGAGAAGAAAATGGCAAACTACTCTGGTATCCTGGCCAAGGATATCCCAACAGGGGTCATGAAAAGTGGGACAAAACTAAAAAATGACTAAACTATAGCAATAACAATACAGCACGTTTCATTGTATGCATTCGTTGAGCCAGACAATGGAAATAGAGAATGCTGGAGACCTGTATGCTGGAACATAGATGTTGTCACTTCTGGGAATTTTTTCTGACAAATTTTTTTCATTAGGAACTTCTAGACTCCTTGGCATGCCATAGAAGTAACATATTAGATTGTCTGATTTCATTACTACTATTTTATATCATCATGATAGGTTTCTGACCTGTCTCCCAAATTCTTTGTTTCATGCTTTTCCTATCATCTGTAGCATGCTCCCGCAGCATGATTAGTTTATTTCTTCCTCACTTGAGCTCTAGTTCCAAAAATTCTTCTTATAAGAAGATTGTCTTAGTAGTTAATGTAGTTCCCCTTATTTTTTCCTTTTTTAATGAGGAATCTATCCATTTAGTTCTTTCCTAACGCATATCAGTGATATCTATGTAATCAAATTTGCCCCTTGTCTTAGGATCTTAAGTTCCTCTTAACTTTTAACCCATCTTTTGTTTAGTGGATTGAAAACATAGGTTTCATTGTTTTCTATGGTATGTATCTTGGAATATACATAAATATATATATATATATGTATATATACACATATATATGGATATAGTGAGAGGGGAGGAGGGGAGAGAGATAATTGGGAAAGAAAAGGAGAGGAAGGCAGTTTTTTTCTTTTTTTCCCCTTTTCTTCCTCTTATAGTTGGGGAAATTCTTGATTTAGATTTACATGACTCCAGGAAAATATATCTAAATTTCATATTTCTTTTTTATCAGCCCTTGTTAAGTTCAGTATATTCCTGCCCATGAGCTTGTCATTCCTATATTTTTAACAGTAAGTTGAGAAACAAAAAGCTTATTCTCAGCCATCATCTTTTTTAAAAAAATTGTTTTTTAAAATGTCACTGTCACTTCTGAGTACTTCCCTCCCAACACAACCCTCCCTTGTAGCAAAGAAATTTAGTTAAGCTAAACTATCTACTATTTTGGCCATGCCTAATAACATAGAACTCATTCCATGACAGTAAGCCCTGACCCCTCTGCTAAGAGAAGTAAAGCATATTTTCATTATTGGATGTAATCTTCTTAACCAATTACTCATTTCCAGATCTCTTTTTCTCATCCAAAGCATCTGCCTTCAACTATAGCAGTAATGGAAACATCATCCATGCCCTCTGAAGCTTTTAATTTCTTACCTAAGATATCATAATTCCTAGTAATGCCTTCCTAGTTTCTTCGGCAGTACCATTTGTTCTAAAATCAATCATCAGAAATGAAGGGTAGTTATCAGCTCTGACAAATCTTGGGAGGTTTTCATCATGACCTCTATGTGTGGCCTCTATGTGTGCCCCAGGAGGACAGCAGAACCTCTTTACTGGGAATTTAAGGTCAACAAATAGCTGCCTTGGGACTTCTCAACAGGAAAGCATCAACCACCATTCCTTTTCTCCTCTTCCTTTGACCCAATTGAATGATTTCTTTTTCCAGGGCTCTTTGTGTATCCACGTGGTCCAAGGCATAAACATCTTCTTCCACCATAGAGGATCCTGCTACCAAAAGAACCTCGTTGTTTTCATTATTTCATTCAGAATGTGCAGAGGTCTCTGCCCTGGTCCAGCCACTTCTAGAGAACTGTTCTGTTCTGAGTTCCTCATTTTATGAAAGACACTGAAAAGTTGAAGGAAGTCAGATGAGGGCAGCCCTGGTGATGAGAAGCCAAATCTTGTGAAAATTGGTAAGAAGAAGGAAGAGAAGAAGGAAGAAAAGGAGGAGGACAGCAACACCTATTAAGGATGTCTTAGTCTGGAGCAAGAAAGGCTGAGGGAGTGACAAGCTGATCTGTCTGCATGTCTGAGAGTGGTCGTGGAAAAGAGAGATTCAGCTTATTTTCCTTGGCCCCACAGGGCACAAAGGAAGCCACAGTTTGAAGCCTTGTGATTTCCCTGTCACTGTCATTCTTCAAGTGTAAATTGGATGATCACTTTTTGAAGTTGTTGTAAAGGGGTTTCACTCTTTAGGTGGGATTTGAACTCGAATAATATTTCAAGATCTCTTTCAGTCTTAAGGTTTTATGATTTTCAAAAGAGGGAGGAAGAAAGGAAATAGGGGAAATAGGAGACCTGGATTTTTGTATTTTTATCTTGCTTCAACTTAACAGCATGATAGTAAAATGTCAATCAAAAAACTTTTAACTTTTCCCCATATAAAGTAGAATGAAAAGCAAATTTATTTGTGGTACTGGACTTTGACTGTCTTTGCCAAGAAAACCCCAAATAGGGTCAAGAAGAGTGGAATACAACTGAAAAATGACTGAAAAGACCAGTTGTCTTGGTGTCAGAACTGGATTTAAGTCCTGACTCTAACACTTAGTACATATTTTACCCTAAGAAAGTAACCTACTGTCACTGAGTCTCAATCTCCTCATCTGAAAACTGGGAATAATACTGCTTAAGTTACCTCTCCAACAAGGTACTTAAATTACCTTCCCCAGAGGGTACACAATTTGTTATAAGGAATGTACATGCTTTAAGATTTTAAAAATATGAGCTATTTCACTTAAGTAAGTTCACATACAACTGTACCCTGGCATATGCATATAAAGTATGTACCATGCACATACTGTTTATATAGTTTGAATTTTTTGTATTTCACTCAATATTATAATAAAGTTATTGGAAAAGAAACATAATCATAGATATTATAATTTTTTTACTATGCACACTCACCACCACTCCTAATCTTCAGCTCACCTATTCATCTCTTGACTAAATACAAAGTTAACTTTAAAGAGAAATTTCTCCCAAACTTCTAATGAAACTATTGTTGCTGTGATCTCTTCATCTATTAAAATTGTATTTACCATAATTTGCCAGCATCTTACCTATTGATTCTCTCCAACTATAAAGCTTTAGGTACTTTCTAAAGTGAATTTCAATTCCTACTATGCAAGCCAGAACAGATACATGGAATCTGGTTGATCCCTTCAGTATGTATTAAGCCAAAAAGGGAGAGGAATAAAGCTAATCCCTGGATTTGAGAAATTTCTGTGTTAATCAGACATGTCTATGCATAGAATGAAATTTATACTTTGAGAGACAAGAAAAACATATAGGCCAAGAAGGAAAAAAAAATCTGCCTTGCTCAGGGTTATTTGTTCAGTCACATCTGCTTTTTGTAATGTGAAAATCATGAGTAAGGCTTAGTTTCTACAGTTTTGGTATAGGAGTTCTTTGCTTCCTAGATCTTCTTTACAGAATAACTGGCTTACCTTTGTTCCTTTATGAACCTTAAATTTTACACAAACATAAGTTATTATTGTCATTACCTTTGTATTTATATTATCTGCTTCTCTTAGGAAAATTTTTAGGAAGTTGAATTCCTTTGACCTCTACTAAAATCTTCTTAAATATCTAAGGAAGGAAACATACCTCAGCTCCTCCTTTACCAAAGTGAGAGGTTCAGGAGCATCCCTAAAAACTAACCACATTTTGTACTCACTACCTTACATCCCCCAATTTTTGATACAGATTTGTAAACAAAATCATACCAAGAAGTCAAGAGCAGCCTTGGAGAGGAAAAGGTACAAAAAAGAGGGGTGTATGGGGGAGGTGGCGGGTGGAGAAGGGCAATTCAAACCCTTTGCCTTGATGAGAGAGAAAATGATTTCTAAAAAGAACAAGAATAAAACACTGCATCTAGGGTCAATGATTTGGGCACCAATCTTGGCTCTATTTCTATCTACTTCTATGACAGTGGGAAAATCATTTAACTTCTCTGAGTCCACTTTTCTCCTTTGCAAAATTATGAAGTTTAATTAGATCAGATGTTCAGAACTTAGGATCCATACATAGATTTCTAGAGGTTACTGAACTTGAGTGGGAAAAGTATGTCTTTATTTTTACTTTAAAATTTAACATTTTCTTCAGTTATGAAATTTTAAAAAATCATTTTTCTAAGAAAGAGCTCCACAGGCCTCACCAGACTAATAAAGGAGTCCATGACATACATAAAATGTTTAAGAACCTCTGGACTAGATTATGCCCAAGAGTCTTTTAAACACTAAATCTTATGTTGAGAAGAGGGGTGGCAATTATGGGTAGACTGTCTAAGGTATTTTTAACAACATCTAGACATACCTCCTTGGCTATGTGGCCTCCAATTTAGAGCAACCTCTAAACTCTAAAGCACAGGACTTAGAGAGAGACTATAACCTTAGGAATAGCTCAAGATGACTTTTATTTTGTTTCATTTTTTTTCAATACATTTATTATTTATTTTGACATTCTTTTCTTTTTAAAGTTTGTGTACCAAATTCTCTCCCTCCCTCTTGCTCTTCCCCCACCCACTGAGAAAGCAAGCAGAGTGATATCAATTATACATATTAAATCATGCAAAACATTCCGTATTAATCATTGCCCCCTCCCAAAAAAAAGCAAGAACAACAATTACAACAAAAAAGAAAGCTAGAAAGTTATTCTTCAATTTTTTTTCACAGTTCTTCAATTCTCTCCCCAGTGATGGATAGCATTTATTCATCGTAAGTCCTGTGAAATTGTCTTGGATCATTGGGTTTATCAGAGCAGCCAGATCTTTCACAGTTGATCATCGTTACAACATTGATGTTACTGTGCATAATGACCTCCCTGTTCTTCTCATTTCACTTTGCATCATTTCATATAGGTCTTCCCACATTTTTCTGAAACCATTCCCCTTGACATTTCATATAGCACAGTAATATTCCATCACAATCACATGCCATGGCTTGTTCAGGCATTCCTCGATTGATGAGTATCCCCTCACTTTCCAATTCTTTATCACAACAAAAAGAGCTGCTATAAATACTTTTGCGCATATAGATCATTTTCCTTTGATCTCTTTGGGATACAGACCTAGTAGTGGTATTGCTGGGTCAAAAGGTATGCACAGTTTTATAGCCTTTTGGACACAGTTCCAGATTATTCTTCAGGATGTTCACTACTCCACCAGCAGTTAATTAGTGTACCTGTTTTTCCCTCATCCCTTCCAGCATTTGTCATTTCTGATAAGTGTGAAGTGGTACCTCAGAGTTGTTTTAATTTACATTCTTCGAATCAACAGTGCTTTAGAATATTTTTTCACATGACTATAGTTAGCTTTGATTTCTTCTTCTGAAAACTGCCTGTTTATATCCTTTGACCATTTATCAATTGGGGAGTGACTCTTAGTTTTATAAATTTGTCCCAGGTCCCTATCCATCTGAAAAATGAGGTCTTTATCAGAGAAACATTCTGTTAAAAAAATACTTTGTTATTACATCATTGTCTATGGTACCTTTTAGTAAAATGTAGTTTCCCTGATTATCTCCTTCAATTAGGTCTATTCTTGGTTTTGCTTTGTCTGAGGTCATGATTACTACCCCTGCCTTTTTTACTTCAGCTAAAGCCTAATAGGTTCTGCTGCAGCCCTTTATTTTAACTGTGTATGTCTTTCCATTTTTGTATAAGAAGACTTGAAAAAAAAGAATGAAAGAAAGAAAATGAAATTCAGTCTTTATTCAGGTAATATCAGTTCTTTCTCAGGAGGGGGATAGTGTGCTTCATCATTAGTCCTTTGGGATTATCTTGGATCATTCTTTTGCTAGGAATAGCTAAATCATTCACAGTTCTTCATTGTGCAATATTGCTGTTACTGTGTACAATGTTCTTCTGGTTCTGTTTACTTTACTTTGTATCAGTTCATGTAAGTCTTTCCAGATTTTTATAGTTAGTCTTCTTAAGTGGTTTTGTCACTAAAGGAAGGAGAGGTATGGGAAAGATAGCTAGAGGGGATGATTGGATCAAGTTAGGATTTTTAAAGGATAGGAAAGACATGGGTATATTTGTAGGCAGCAGGGAAGCAGCCAGGAGACAAGGAGAGATTGTAGATTAGTGAGAGAGTGGGTATAAGAGAGAAGGCAATCTGTTGGAGAAGATGGAATGGAATTGGATGGAGGGGGAGAAATTTGCCTTGGAAAGTAGTTCTTAGGTGGGGGGAATTGGTTTTTAGTCTCACTGAAAATAAAGACTTGATAGCTTTCTTCAAGTACTTGAAGAGCTGTTACATGAAGACTTATTTAGTTTGGCCCCAGATAGGATGCAATGGAGCACTTGTGAATGTAGAAGGGTTTTCCTTGGTACAAAGAAGAGCCACTTCTTTTGAGTGAAACAGGCATTGGTGAAAAAAGAGAAGACAACAGTGCTGTTACATGAAGACTTATTTAGTTTGGCCCCAGATAGGATGCAATGGAGCACTTGTGAATGTAGAAGGGTTTTCCTTGGTACAAAGAAGAGCCACTTCTTTTGAGTGAAACAGGCATTGGTGAAAAAAGAGAAGACAACAGTGATGTGAGATGAAGAGGGAAAATATAGAACTCTGGGTTCTCTTCAGTGAAGTATGAAACAAGGTTCTTAGTTGAGTATAGTCAAAGGGGGGAAGTACTAAAAAATACAGTTTTGTTTATCATAGACAAATCCACTGTAAAAGACGTTGATTATAGTCAGGATTTTCAAATAATTGTTGTAACAAGATGAAAATTTTAGATAGGTGGGCCTTTCTATTGGAAATTTTTTTAAAAAGAGTAAATTCCCTCAATTTTTAAAAATCATATTGTGAAGTGTTATTCTAACAACAGAAGTAAAAAAAAAATGAAAATGTTTTCGGAGTTAATTTGGGTGCTTATTGCAATACTATAGATAAAATCCCACTGCAGTTCAAATAAATGAATGGCAAAATAATTTTCAAGCCTTATTTGTAATCGGATTTAGAGAGGTGAGACAAGCTATGATATAGCTTATGAATTATTTTAAGTCTTAAATTTTTAAAAAGCAATATCTGATGCAGATATATTAATATGATTCATGCAAAATAAACTTTCTCTTTACATGGGTGCATTTGTTCTATCAAATTTGTAATTCCTGTGAACTAATTGGTACTATTGCTGTAGTTAATGTTTTACATCTACAGAATTAAAATTCACAAATATAGTCTCACTAATGACTCAAGCATTTTTAATTGTTTTCTAAGATGAAAGATGATATCATGTGAAGTCCTGGTGTGACTATAAATGGCATTAGTAATCAGTAGAAGAAAGCTTCCCCAATCAAAAGAGTCAATAAATATTTATTGAACACCCACCTCTTATGTGGCCATCACTGTGAACAAAAAGAAATAGGAAACATTAGTCCTGCCCACAAATTTACAATCCCACTGGGGAAACAAGACTTAAATATGTGAAATAACTCAAAAGCAATAGACAGCAATCTATAATTAAATGTTATATTGGTACAGAATGTATTGTCATAGGCACTCAAACAACTCAAATTGTGGTCTGGGATTATTCAAGTAAAATTTCATTAAAAAGTAGGACTTAAGTTCATTAGTAATAAGGGGAAAAAAGAAATGGTTCTTGTGGGGGAAAGTTGTTTTTCAGTCTCACTGGAAATAAAGATTTGATAGCCTTCTTCAAGTAACTGAAAAGTTGTTATATGGAAGTTCTATATGTTTTATGCATACATATATATGTATGTATATATATATGTATGTATATATATGTATGTATGTATATATATATATATATACATACATATATATAAGTTTTATTTGGAAGAACAACATACTATTGTTCTGTATGGCCCCAGAGGAAGCCAATGAAACTCTAATTGATGGGTGGAAGGTGCAGTGGTGAATGAAGGCCTGACGACAGGAAAATTTTCCTAACAACTAAAATCATTCTCAAGTAGCATGGGATTACCTCATGAATTAGTGGTTTCCCTCTTACTCGAAAGTCTTCTCATCACTTCTTGGCTGAGTTACAGAGGGAGCTCTTTTGGGGAAGTACTGACTGAATCGTATGCCTCTGAGATCTCTTCCATCTCTTGAGATTCTACAGTTTCATGCAAGTATAGGATATGTATTGGCAAGACAAGAGGAGGACAGTATGAATCAGGCCTGCACAACCTGCAGCCAGCTTACGAGCATGCCTAAGGATTTCAGGCAGCCCTCAAAAGACATAGAGGAGAACATCCTTTGTATGTAGAAGAAATCCTTTGGCGGGTTGTGCAGGCCTGGCATGAACAGAATCAGGAAGGCTGGAATGAACATGTAGTGATTTCAGAGGCCATGTGGACACCACATTTATTGGCAGGATGATTTATGCTGGAGAATAGTGAGAAATAATGATGCAAAGTAAGACTTTGACAGGCTGAGGAGTTTTAATTTGAATCAGTTACAGTGGGCAGCCATTATAGTTCCTTAAAGTTGATTCATAACAAGATGAAAGTGGTTATGAATGTGGTATTTTAGAAATATTAATCTTGCATCAGTGTACAGGATGAATTGATGTTAAAGAAAGGCCAGAGGCAAGGAACAGTGCCTCTTGAATTCTTTTGAAAAAAGAAAAAACAAAACCAGAGAATTTTGTGTGCACGCAATAATAATACATGGTTGTTGAATGAATAACTATGTAGTCAAGATGTGCCCAGCAGATCAGGAATGGGGTAGAGATGGAAAGATGTAGATAAGAAAGTTACTTTGAATTTTTAAAAATACATAAGAACTTGATGTACACTTTTTAAATGCACAAAGAAATTTATATAGAGGATGAAGGAGAGGAAAGAGCCAAGGATGATCCAGGAATTTCTTACCTCAATAATTGGGAGAATGTGCTATTGATAGAAGTAAGGAAATTGACTAGAGGGGCTGGATGGTTAAATGGTTTTGGTTGTGGTGGGACAGGAGATATATTTTCAAGCCATCAACCTAGATGTAAAGATATGGGAGAGTGTGTATCTAAAGAAAAGAACCCCAAGCAGGACTGAGTCTGGGAGAATGCCTGCAGTTTAGAGATAAGAAAAGAAAGATAAATCATTGAAGTCAGAGATGTAAGAAGAGAATCAGCACAATATGGTGTAATAATGTTAAGTACATACTTCAGAACATTACAATGAAATAAAAATGATGAAACAAAGTTTTGTATAGTTGCTATTGTCTGTCTTTCATTCTCAAAAAGGACCATAATATCAGGGAGGTGACGCCATGCCTTGCAGGTGAATTGGATTTAAGTGAGACAAAGCTCTGCAAAGTCACCAGCCTCAATTTCTCCCCCAGAGTCATCTAGGTCCAGTGGCAAGATATAGATCAGGAGGATTGGAGATAGCCCCAGACGCAGTGGGAGACCTTGACCTTTTTAAGCTAAGGTCTTTACCAGGTAAGAAATGAGGCAAAGAATGACCTCTTTTACCTCATCAAAAAAAAAATCGGTCTGGGTGGGGAAGACCCTCAGAGTTTCTGGCCAGGACCACTAAGTGGAGCTTGGTCTGGGACCTATTGTTGGCCAAACTGTGAGAGTCAAAGTGAATGGGTTTAAGAAAGAAATCTAGTCCTTAAATAAGGTTTCAGCGATCAGATTACATTCCTTTGAACAGAGCAGCCACAAAGAAGAGGAGAAGAAGGAAGAGGAGGAGGAGGAAGAAGAGGGGAAGAAGATGATGATGATGATAATGATGGTCATCCTACTCACAAGTTGTTTGTCCTTTGTTCTTGAAGAGGATAATGACATCAGGAAGGTGATGTCATGACTTGCGGTTGAATTGAATTGAAGTGAGGGAGGGCTGTGCAAAGTCTCCAGCCTCATGTTTTCCTCCAGAGCCATCTGTGTCCAGTGGCAAAATAGAGATCAGGACACTTGGAGATGCCCCGAGATGCAGTGGCTTTTTAAGCTGAAGTCTTTCCCAGGTCTCAGTTTGACTAAGGCAATGCCCATTCAGTAATTAAAGCTAATTAGTTGTTAAATATTATTCAAATACACTTCTTCAATTTTTGTTTTTCCTTACTCCATTTACATGAAGTGAGCCGTCCTCCTTACAACTTACTAATTCTCCTTAGGGATAAAGAAACTCAATGAAGCAAAGATTATTTAAGTTTTAGTATGGTTTTAATAAACAAGAATTTTGTATCTTTCTATTGCATAGAATACATTCAGTCACCTGCTTGTGTGATTGGGGGCCAATCATTCATCTAATTGGGACCTCAGGTTCTTCATTTGCAAAAAGGAGGGGATTGTGCTAGAGGACTGCTGAGATCTGCTCCAGCCCTAGACTTCTATGATTTTATGATGACTAGTCGTGCCCTTGTAAAGCAAGCGCCTGTGGGGAATGCATTAATTTCTGGGGTCAGTTTTCAGCATCTTGTTATGGAAGCCATTGTTTAAGCATGCTTTATTATATAGTTCTGCTGACTTGAAACAATTCAGCTTGTGAAACACCTACTTTATAATCAAGGTTTTAAACTTGAGGAGTAGAAAATAATAACCACAGCAATGATAATATCTGATATTTATAAAATGCTATGAAGTTTACAAAATACTTTACATATATATGGATGTGTTATCTCATTTGATCATTGAATAGAAAAAGTCAGAAAACACAATTTTTAGGTAAAAACATTTACATTGTAAGATTGTTTTTCTTAAATGCTAAAATAATGTGCATGGACCACTCCTAAAGTTGCAATATTGAGCATATTATGGTTGAATTTTATTCATTCATAGCACATTGACTTGGAATTTGGTGGCTGGGTGGTGCCATGGATACAGTCCTTGAGCTAGAGTCAGGAAGATCTGAGTTCAGCTATGATCTTAGACACTTACTAGGTGTGTGACACAGGGCAGTCACTTAATTTCTGCTTGCCTCAGTGACTTTCCTCATGAGTAAAATGAAGATAATAATAGCCCATACCTCCCAGGCTTGTTGTGAGGACCATGTGAGATAGTATTTGTAAAGCACTTTAAAACCTCAGAGTGCTATATGTGGGGCAGCCATTATTACTTATGAAAATTTGTCCTGTTGCTGGACCTTGCTGAAATTTACCTTTGCACTATTTATGATGATAGGGCTTTCTGTACAAATAATAAGCTGTATCAAAAAGAGTATGTTTTGCATGAGAACAGATTTTACTACATTTTGTAAAAATGTTGGAAAGTCAAGATTATGTTTGCACTCTGGAAAAAAAGGTTGATAGAAAGTCTTTATAAGGTCAGGTCAGTACCATCTTGCTACGGTGCTTACCACTTTGGTAAGTGGCTGTGAGATGTTACATTAGAAAGCTTCACCTATTTCATACATGCTGCCTTGCTAGATAACACAATACAATAGCAAGGTAAAGTTCCTATGATGCCAGTGCTTTAGAAATGCAATGGTGCCTCATGACATTTTTTTTCTTTTTGCCTGAGACTCTCTCACCCAGGCTAGAAATATGGTGGCTACTCACAGCCTGCTCCTAATGCTAGCTTGGAAGTTCAACCTGCTCCATTTCTGACATGGTCCAATTAACCCATCCTTAGGCAGCCTAGTGGCCCTCCTTTGAGGGCTCACCATAATTATGCTGGACTTAAAGTGGATGCCTGATTGGTTTAACACACTGTAGCTTAAAACCCCTGAACTCAAGTGATCCACTAGCCTTCTGCAGTAGCAGAGATTACAGATATATACTGCCATGCAGGACCCTCATTATATTAAAGAAATTTCACTGTGCTATTCATGTTCCACAAGTGATTTGAGTGTGTTAGAGTTGTGAGAGAAAAATACAAACTGTGTCAAAGAAAGATTAAGAACATTTAATATCTACCTTTCAGGAATGAGACCAAATAGCAAAAATGTCTTCCTGTTGTAATATATCATAATATAACCTTGATTATTAGGCAGCTAGATTAGGCACCATGATAGAGTACAGGATCTGGAGGCAAGAAGACTTACCTTCCTAAGTTCAAATCTGGCCCCAGACACTTACTAGCTATGTGACCCTGAGCAAGTCACTTAACTCTGTTTGCCTCAGTATCTTCTTCAAGAAAATGCCAAATGGGGTCACAAAGAGTCAGATATGACTAAAGCAACTGAACCACAAAACCTGATTATTATGTTCAGTTTCCCTTGGGAAAATACAAAATAATACAAAATCTTGATAAGGCAGGCACTGCCCCTGCCCTCAGTCTGGTAGAGAAATATGACACACAGATAACTGTTATCCAAAATAACACAAGAGACATAAGCACTATGGAGATCCAGGGGGAACAGGGAAGGTCATTATACAACAGGGTAATAAAGGAAGGCTGCCAGGAGGAGGTGGAATTTGAGCTGGGTTTTATAGGATTTATAGAATAAAACAGATTAGGAGAGGAAGAATCTCAAATATATCCTACTGGTGGCATGAAAGGAGTGTGAAGATTGTGGTATCCTGTGAAGAAAGCTATGTTTCAGTTAAATCAAGGGGTAAAAGGAAGGTTGGAGGAAAAAAATCTGAAGTTGTTAAGGGGAGTTTGTTGAATAGAGAGTTGTATTCAAAATGGTACGGGGGAATGGGCAATGGGCTAGAAGAAGAATGAACCAGGTTGGAGGGAGTCTGGGGAGGAGGAGGAGAGCTGATCCCAGTAGAGATGAGAATTCAGAAGATAGTAGAAACCAGCTGTAGTCGAGTCATTTCAGTCATGTCCGACTCTTTGTGAACGTATTTTGGAGTTTTCTTGGCAAAGATTCTGGAATGGTTTGCCATTTCCTTCTTCAGCTCATTTTTATAGATGAAGAAACTGAGGCAAACAGGGTTAAGTGACTTGCCCAGGATCACACAGCTAGTGTTTGAACCCATGAAGATGAATCCCTCTGATTCCAAGCCCAGTGCTGTACCCAGTGCACTACTGAGTTGCCCAGTATAAGCAAGTAGGTTGCCTCTAACTTAGTGATACTGGATGAGTAGGATTGGAGAAACAAAATGATGAGGGATAGACTGGTATAGCATGTTGACAGTACTAATTTGTATAATTAGCCACTCCGGAGTTCTAAGTGGATTATTTGGTGAACAGCATCTGGTAAAATAGTGACCCAAAGACAATGACAAGAAAGCAAATGTTATCTCAATAGTAAAGCAATACATCTTTGGGTAATTCTGCTATTCTAAAGTGAGAATATTTGCTTACTGTCCTTAGTTTCTCCCATTGGTTCTAATTCTTCTTTACAACATGACTAATGTGAAAATTAATATGAATGTATATAGTATAGTATATAGTATAGCCTATATCAGGTTGCATGCTATCTTGGGGAAGAGGTGGAAAGGGAGGGGGAGAAAATTTAGAACTCAAAATCTTATGGAAGGGAATGTTTAAAACTAAAAATTAATTTTTTTTAAAAAAAGAACTATCTGTGAGATCCACTGATTAAGTTAGGGATTGGTCTATTCATTAATTTGTCCCTCCTTAAATCTTATTTCTTGCAAATGAATTTTATGTATCTGTTGAAGCAGACATAGAAACTTTACTTAAGAAACATTTGTCAGTTTGGTGTAATATATACTGTCTTCCATTTATTTAATTCATAATTTATCCTACAGTTTGGACTTTTTTTTTTATTTAACTTTTTACATTCATTTTCACAAAATTTTGGGTTCCAAATTTGCTCCCCTTTTATCCCCTCCCCCCACCCCAACACCCCAAGCAATCTAATTTTCCCTATCTCCAATCTGCCCTGTCTTCTGTCATCCCTCCCTTCTCTTGTCTCCATCTTCTCTTTTCTCCTGTAGGGCCAGATGTCTTTCTATTCCTCATTAACTGTATGTCTTCTTTCCTAGTAGCAAGAACAATACTCAACAGTTGTTCCTAAAACTTTGAGTTCCAAATTCTCCCCATCCCTCCCTCCCCACCCATTCCCTTTGGGAAGGCAGGCAATTCAATATAGGCCATTTCTGCGTAGTTTTGCAAATGACTTCCCTGATGGTCGTGTTGTGTAAGACTAACTGAATTACCCTCCATCCTAACCTGCCCCTCATTGTTTCTCTTCTGTCTTTTGATCCTGTCCCTCCCCAAGTGTTGACTTCAAATTGCTCCCTCCTCCCTTTGCCCTCCCTTCCATCATCCTCCCCCTTGCTTATCTCCTTCTCCCCCACTTTCCTGTATTGTAAGATAGGTTTTCATACCAAAATGAGTGTGCATTTTATTCCTTCCTTTAGTCAAATGTGATGAGGGTAAACTTCTTGTTTTTTTGTTATTTTTTTCTCAGCTCTCCTCTTTTTCCCTCCACTAAAAAGTCTCCTATTTGCCTCTTAAATGACATATAATTACCCCATTCCATTTCACCCTCTTTCCTCCCACTACATTTCTCTCTCACCATTTACCTTAATTTCTTTTAAGATATGGTCCCATCCTATTCAATTCAATCTGTGCTCTCTGTCTCTGTATGTGCGTGCATGTGTGTATGTGTGTGTGCGTGTACATGTGTATGTATGGACCCACCAACTACCCAGGTACTGAAAAGTTTTAAGAGTTACAAATATTGTCTTTCCCTGTATGAATGTAAACAGTTCACTTCTGGCAAGTCCCTTAAGACTTTTCTTTGCTGTTTACTTCTTCATGCTTCTTCTCATTCTTGTGTTTGAAAGTCAAATTTTCTTTTCAGCTCTGGTCTTTTCATCAAGAATGCTTGAAAGTCCTCTGTTTCATTGAAAGACCATATTTTCCCCTGAAGTATTATACTCAGTTTTGCTGGGTAGGTGATTCTTGGTTTGAATCCTAGTTCCTTTGCCTTCTGGAATATCCTATTCCACGCCCTTCGATCCCTTAATGTAGAAGCTGCTAGATCTTGAGTTATCCTGATTTTATTTCCACAATACTGGAATTGTTTCTTTCTAGCTGCTTGTAAGATTTTCTCCTTGACCTGGGAGTTCTGGAATTTGGCCACAGTGTTCCTAGGAGTTTCTCTTTTTGGATCTCTTTCAGGTGGTGATCGATGGATTCTTTCAATACTTATTTTGCCCTCTGGTTGTAGAATGTCAGGGCAGTTTTCCTTGATAATTTCATGGAAGATGATATCTAGGCTCTTTTTTTGACCATGACTTTCAGGTAGTCCCATAATTTTTAAATTGTCTCTCCTGGATCTATTTTCCAGGTCAGTTGTTTTTTCCATGAGATATTTCACATTCTCTTCCATTTTTTCATTCTTTTGGTTTTGTTTTATGATTTCTTGGTTTCTCATAAAGTCATTAGACTCCATCTGTTCCATTCTAATTTTGAGAGAACTATTAAATTCAGTGAGCTTTTGAACCTCTTTTTCCATTTGGCTCATTCTGCTTTTGAAAGCATTCTTCTCCTCATTGGTTTTTTGAACCTCTTTTACCAATTGAGTGAGCCTATTTTTCAAGGTGTTATTTTCTTCAGCATTTTTTTGGGTCTCCTTTACCAAGGTATTGACCCATTTTTCATACTTTTCTTGCATCTCTCTCATTTCTCTTCACAGTTTTTCTTCAACCTGTCTAACTTGCTTTTCAAAATCCTTTTTGATCTCTTCCAAGGCCTGAGCGCACCCGACATCCCCCCTGGGATGTCTGGGGTACCGCGGCCCCGCCCTCCACATATTTCCCTGATGGCAAGAATACATCCTCCTTGTCAGATCAGAAAGTCGGGATCATTTGCATCTGTTCGAAAAAACTCTCCATAGTCTTATTTTTCTTCCCTTTTCTAGGCATTTTCGCAGCCAGTTACTTGACTTCTGAGATTCCTGTCCACCTCCGCCTAGATCCGCCCAGCTCGTGCTTGGGGTCTGAGATTCAAATGGGCTTTCCGCGCCGCACCGCTGCTAATCAATGTGAGCTTTAGTTCTGGTGCTGGGGTGGGGGCAGGGCCGCCTCCCAGGCTCAGCTCCCTCAGGAGCTTTATGCAGAGACCTTCAGTGATAGAGCAGGTGGGGCAGGGCCATTTCCCAGGCTCAGCTCCCTCAGGGGGTTTATGCAGAGACTCTCAGTAATGCAGATCCTGCCTGCTGCTGGGGGAGTTCCGGGCCGCCGCTGCAGCTGCTGCCTCTGCCGCCGCCCCCGCCCCTGCCTCTGCCTCCGCTGGTTCCTCCCAAGGGGGCCCGAGTCACGGAGACACTCCGCTCCCCTCGGCCAGCCAGCCGTCTCTCTCACTGACCTGTAGCTTCTGTGGGCGGAGGGACTTTCCCAGCCGCTGAAGCTTCTGTCCCTGAAGCCTGCTCGGATCAGCTTCTCTGGGGCCGCGGCCAGGGCAGCGCTGGGGGTGGGGTCCGCTTTCCGGGGCGCGACCGACCCTGGGGATGGCTCTCCAGGGCTCTCTGGAACGGAAATCTCTTCCACTCTGTTTCTACACACTTTTCAGTGATCCAGAACTTATGGGGATCTCTTTTTACGTTAATTCTATTGGCTGTGGGTCCGGAGCTCGTAAACATGCGTCTTTCTACTCCGCCATCTTGACTCTGCCCCCCTACAGTTTGGACTTTTAATTAATTCAGATGAGTTTGTCATTTTATTAGTTTCAGCTTTCCTGTACTTTCAAGAATTCCATGTAGTCATTTGTTCCTTTGTTGTAAAGGAAAATTAAAATGAGGTTTTAAAATTGTAGTCACTTAACTTGACCTGATGCTTTCTTCATTTTTTCAGTTTCTACCTTTCCATAATAAATCATTTTTAATAAATCATCTTTCTTATATTATTCCATGATAGATGTCTCCTTGATTTCTCTACCTCTCCTTAAGGCTGTTAACAAATTCTTTATTAGAAATCACTTGGGACATTTGATACTTTTTGGTGAAATCTGCTGGTTTTTAACTGTGAAGTATTTAATTATTCTCTGATTTCCATTGAAGACAGCATGTCTTCTGAAGGCAGGTGTTTAAAAATATTGTTATATTTTAAATCTTTAAAGCAGCATCCATAATGAATCTGATGGTTTATTGTTATATAGACTGGTTTCATATGCAATTCCTGTTGATGCAAGATAGCCAACACTCTGTGACCCCTTTTTTAGTTTTTTACTAGCTAAACCATCCACTGTGTTGTTTTGTTTCTATTTTTAGGCTGAATAGAGACATGTGACAGACAGATGATAACATCAGATGCTAATCTAAAGAGATGTTAAATGTGTCCTGGGATCAAAATACTAATAAAAAATAATTCACAAGTGATATATTTTGATTTAGGGAGAGAGATTACAGTTTTTCATCCAAGTGTCTGCAATATAGGACTTTTATGATTAGCCCAGAGTACTGCTTTCTTAAATAAGTTATTGGGCAGATGAAGCCAGCTTGTACTATCTATTTCTTATGAATTTGGATTTGGTACTAACCTTCTTTCATATCGTTATTCATGTTTATACTAAAATAAAAAGTTACTCTTAAAATGGTTAAAATAATTTATGCATACTACTACTACAATTATATATATAAATCATTTATTCTTTCATTAATCATTAAGTTTAAGAACACTATAAGTATAATTATTTTAAAATAAATTTTACATCAATAAGACCAACTTCACTATTTACTGTTTAGTTTTACAACTATGTATCTGGAATTTATTCTGACAGGCCAGCGTGCTCTAATAGAAGAAATTTGCCATTTAATTTACAAAGTGGCATGGTACCTTGAATTTACACTGAGTAAGACATAATCTTATTTTACAATATTGCTATATAACCCTATTATTGTTCAGTTAAATATTGTTATTTGTCGATTTGCAATTTAAGCTACAGAAATGCTGGAACTTGACCAAATTGGTATGAGGCCATTGAACTAAGGGATCACCAAAGCTTTTTCACATTAGTGATGAGGGTTGGAAGGGAAGGTCAGACCCCCTCCCCGCAAAGACCTGAGTACCAGGAGCAGGTTGCCTGGAATGAATTCAAGGACTCAAGCATTGTGGAAGTTAAGATGGTCAAGATTTATCATGCTTTTCAGTGGACAAGAGTTCTTAGGGAAACTGCAACCTTAGAGGGGTACAGTTAAAAGTTTATATAGGATATTGTATAGTAAAACATGTGCCAAATATGCTAATTAGGTGATTCAGGGCAGGATTCAGAGTGGTTAAGGAATGATTAGTTCTTAGAGGAACATGTACTTTTAGTAGCTACTGTATGGATATTTTACTCAGAGTTCATCAGGAAATAGCAAAAGGTAGGCCTACATGGAGGTATGGTTTTTTTAGGTAAAACCTCAGTAAGTCAACTAAGGGTTAGGACGGACTAAGGAATACCAAGTTGCTCTCATCAATGTCTTGTTAGACAATAAATGATTGGTCAGTGAGTAGTAAATGTCATTATGACCCAGTGCACAGCCAACTCAGCCAGTACACAGCTGGTTCAAACTAATAAATTCTATAGGTGCAGCTGTATCAGGAAAAGAGATAATGGTAGTTGCTAGGGCGGGCTGTGTCCTTAGACTGGGGAGAAACTGCCTGTAATAGTGTTTTGAGGCTAGGGAGAAATGTGATTTTTTTAGAGAGAAATGTGGTTTTAGAATTGGGGTCCAAGCACATGCCCCCAAACCCCCCATCACTAGGAATGCCTAACAGGCCTGAAGACAAAGCCACATCCTTGAATGGGCTGATGAATGATTGGGGGAAGATGTGAACATGGGGAGCACTCTTTGTCATCTGTAAGCTACTTGAGTAAGGGGTACCTTGCGATAACCCTTAAGAGTTAAGAATCAGAGAGCATACCTGATAACAAATGACTAAACATATCACTGAAGAAGAGGGAGATAAAATTCTAGACCATCTTACAAAGGAAAGCACTGTTTCAAGTTAGTATCCAATGTGTATATGAGAAAAAGTTGACATGTGTAGGTACAGAGCAAGGCTTTCAATATGAAAAATTGTAATCATTTTGGTTAAAGTTGCTATATTTACCTGGTGAAAAACCATTTGATTCCTAAGTAGGACATGCTGTACAGAGACATTGCATCTGTGCCAGGTGACTGAAGTAGAAATACAGATGAGATTATTGAATGTGGTCTCAAGGGACCAGCTTTGGATCTAGCATGTGATCAGAAATAGGAAGAACCTGGTGTAACAGTATGAAAACACATGCTCAAAAAAATTATTATTATTGATGTCTTTTGTTTTACAAAAGCTAAACAAATCATATTTTCCAAATATACCTCTCCTCCCCCACTCATAGAGCTATCCTTTGTAAAAAAGAGTGAAAAAGAAAGCAAAAGAGTAGTTCAGCAAAATGAATACATTGACTGTGCCTGACAGTATACATAATGTTCCACACCTATAGCCCTCACTCTAGAAAGGAGAGAAGTGCATTTTCTCAACTCTTCTCTGGGACATGGTCATTATAATTACACAATATCTAGGTTATTGACTTTTTCTTGACATTCTTTACATATATGTTTTCCAGTTCTGCTTGCATTTCTCTGCCTCAATTCATACAGGTCTTTTTGAAATTCTTAGATACAAAGAACTCAAAGTACCACTTCATTACATTAATATACCACAGTTTATTAAGCATTCCTCAATCCATAGGCATCTATTTTGTTCCCAGATTTTTGCTACTATAAAATAAAATAATATTTTCACCACACTAAGTTTTTACTTACTAAGTTCTTCAGCATATATGTTGGTATGACAAGGAAGAAGTCATTGCTTCAAAGATTAGTGCTTAAGGAGGTAGGGAAACCAAAAAACACAGACAGTGTAAGTTGTTGTAACAGCAAGCACCCTGACACATGCAGGACAGCCTGTTAACACAAATTCTTAGATCTGCTTTTCTAAAAGGAAAGCAACTTTTAAGGGATCCACAATATCCTTTAATCACATATACCAACAGAGAAAATACAAGCAGAGAAATAAAGACTGACAGAGTTTCTAACTGTCTGATCATAAGCAATACATACATTACAGATCAACAGACAGATCTAGTGTCTGACCATTACATACATACATGGTTACCAGAGAGAGAAGTACTAACATCTGGGTTTTCAAAGCCAGGGGGGCTCCTTAATGGCTAGCCAAAGTCTCAAAGAGTAAGCCCCCAAAGGAAAACCTCATCTGAGATTATATATACACTTTTCAGAGCTGGAGGGCACAACATTTATGACCCAGTGCCTCATTAGCAGTTAACAAAAGGTGTGGGCCTTCCTACAAAACAAATCTCCCCTAATCAAGCTTCACTTAATGGGTTCCACCTGAGGTCTGTTAATGGGTGGGGAAGATCTTTACATTACAATTGTCCAAGTAAGGAATGGACTGGCAGGTAATAGGCACATGGTGCTATGAGAACACTTGTTTGAACCTGAAAGGGCAAAACATTATATGGGATACTGTACACAATGATTATTTGAGACAAAAGATGACTTCTCAGTGGAAGATCTTCACAGAATGCTATCCTAAATACCTTTATATATATGGGAAACAAAAGCAAGGTGAAAGACCACCTTTGGATGCTCACACCTGCAGTTAGCAATTCAGGCAAAGTTTACTGAGAAATTGCACAATGAACAGGACTGCTTTTACATTCAGGACAGGCAATTGGGAGACTATAGGTGGAACCATCTTGATGCAGAAACACTGACATCAAACACAGCTAAAGAAAGGCAACTATCTTCTGATACAGCTGTGGTGTAGATCTCATGGTGTGTAGTGGACAGCCTACATCCCTACACAGCTCGGTGAAGTGGTTGAAAGAAAAGAGTCCCGGGAGGCAGGAAAAGATAGACCAATTCTGTTTATTGATCTGAGGGTTAGGGTTTATATAGACAAGGTACTGCAAGTTTTATGTGACATTCTGCTTGTCTCCTGTCCCAGTGATGAAACCAGTCAGGGTGACTACATCAGTCTTACAAGACTGATTTAATCAGACTATGAGCTTAGGGGCATCTATTTTACATATCCCTTGTTTTCTGGGTAATTCTCTTGTCTCACAGAGACAACAAGATCTGGTGGGGGGGGGGGGGGGGGCATGGAGAGCCATTCCAGATGAGAATGAGCACAGTCTCCAAGAACAGTTTCCCCTAAGGTCTATCCTGATCTTGTCAACAGCACTCCACCCTGGTCCTCAACAATTCCCCCTTTCTTTTGTTGTAATGGAGACAAGGTACCCATGAATAGGTGGCCATACACAGAAACAAAGGTATAGAGGTAATATAGATATGAGCCAATGGAACAGGAATGCAAAGGGATTTGTATTAGCATCATAATCCCAAATTGTGCTTGCAGCTTCCTGTGGGGTCAAGATTTCCCTTGGAGGCCTGATCAATAAATCGAGTATGGTAGTATTATAATGGACAGGAGTAACACAAATGGCAATGAACCTATAATCACATCTTATGAACAATCTTGTTTCAAAAACATCAACTTTTGTTTCCCACCACCACAATAGTTTCCCTTAAAGTATCCATTAATTTGTATGTACGGATAAACCAATTGATACAGAGGAAGCCAATGCTTCCACAAAGCTTATAATGCCTAAAATAATGCAACTTATACATCTTTTCTGTCTTACTTTCAACATTAACTGATTAAAAGTTTGATCCGATACAGACAGATACCAGCCTTCACTTTTGATAGGCATTACAGCCAACCTAGGACACAGATATAATGCTAGTGTTAGCTATTTGAAAACCAATGTATTCAGTTAATAGTACAATTAAAGCATGTCATTTCCCAATCACAAAAGCAAAAACTATATCAATGTTTCCCAAAAACCTTAGATCCATATGCTATCATAATTACCTCCTCTATCTTCCCTCCCCATTTCACCACCCATAACCCAAGATGGATTATGTACAAAAAGTCCATCTATCTTCCTCTCAGTCAGTTCCTTCTGCTGCAGTTGTCAGCTGGAGGGTGCCCAGAAGCTGAATGAGTGTCTTCATTGTCCTGTCAGTCCGATGACGGGTTCGTTGTGGTCTTGGCCTTTTTTCTTTCCTCTTTTCCTCAATCCTTATCTTCTCCAATGTAGCAGTTGTGTGTATGAGATGGGACCAAAGATCTTTTGGGGTAAGGGATGAAGGTCTCCCTTCTGAAATTGCTTCCTGCTGAGATTGGATGTAGAGCTGTCCCTTCCTCAATAAGTCCTATTCAAGGGATACATAGCTTGAGCAGTTATCTGGAATTTGCTGCTGGCTTGCACTCTGGAAAAGACAAACCTGGCATGGAGGTTACACAAAGACCAAACAGGAACAAAAGGAATATACTCAAATTCAAACTCAAAACAAAAATATATATGGTCTCAAATGTCTTTTGCCTTAAACAGCAGAATTCACTCATCAGTTCAGAGCCAGACAGTCAATCCTATTGTCCTGGAGTTACAGTAAGCAGGACTCATATGCATAAGGGAATCCCATTAAGATCTTTCCTTTTCAAGATTAAAACTTGTCCAGATGTAAAAGCCAATTGCCAAAAATCCTCAACTTCTGAGCAAGTCCTATTCACTGTTTGTAATTTGCATAAGCCAATCAAGTTTCTTTCTTAGGACTGATGGCTATACCTACAGGAATGGTTTCCTAGGGGCCTTAGCAATTCTACAAAATAAAGGAGATTGGTACCGCACCCATGCCTGCCATCAACAATCCTATCTAAAAGGTTTTAATTCAATTCCTTTTCTACATACAGTAATCAATTAACAATTTTAGGTTTAGCATTAAAACAGTAACTTATTTCTTACAACTTTTAAAATAACTTCTTTAATAGGCTAAGGTGAAAATACCTGGTTTTCTAAATGACAATAACAAAAACCAAAACATTATAACTGGTTTTACACAATTTTCCCAACATCTTTTAGTTTCAAAAAAATTCAGATTAGAAATTTTGTTTCTCTTAACACTGTTTCTGGATTGCAGGGGTTATTCAATTTTTACAATACAAGACTATAGCACTTTAGAAGCACAACCTTAGGTGTCATTAATTACATTTCCAAACCATCACATAAAAATATTAATAGAAGACTGGGCTTACTAAATGTAGGGGCTGGTTGGCTTGTGATCTCATACTGCTGTGACCCAACACCTACCCTTGGGAAGGGTAAATTAAATTCCCTACTATTCTTTAGCATTCTCTTCCCTTGATCTAATCTGGGATGATAAGAGTTACAATTCACTGTAGTCTTAGCTGGATGATGAGTTGGGACTGCAGGGTAAAAAAAATCTTAATAGTTCTAACCTTTACTCAAGTAAATTTTACTTCTGTGTCCACTCCTTAAGAACTTCTTTGAAAGAGAGGGCTTTTGAATCTATCAGCTGAAGTGAGGGAGACTTTTGGACAACTATCTAGCAGCACCAAGTCCCCTCCGTGCTACTGGAGAGTTCAAAAACTTTATCTTTGCTGAGGTATTTTTTTTTTCGCAGATCTATTCATTTTTCCAACTTGCCTTAGTGCCAAATAATATAACAAATTCTGATCTGTTTTAAACATTCAATTAGCAGTGACATGTTTCACTTAAAATATGACCAGATTACTACTTTCTGATTATTTCCCATTATATAAAAACTTCTCTTTCATGTGAGGCATGAGATAATTAAAATGCTAGTCAACCTGCCTGATATGAGGAAAAAACTTCCCTGATTTCTTGTCTTTCTCTCCACCTTCCCAACCTGGCCAGGGTTAGAAGGTAGAAAGAGAGTTTTACAAACAACTTTCCAAAACTTTTATGCTTTCCTGAAACTGCCTTTAGCAATAAGGTTAGTTTCTTTTTCTTTCTCCCATACTCCTCCCTGATGCTGCAGTCAGAGAGAAGGTACGAGGGAAAGAGAAAATATGGCAAAGCGATTAACACACAAACATACTCACACAGAACATAGAGACAGAATACATATACAGACAATAAGAAAGAATTCAAAAAACCGAGAAAAGATTGTTAGAAATCCTCTGCACAAATTAGACCTATGGCTTGATTTCTTTTACTTTGTTCCAAACGTGCTTTGTGAAATTCAAATTTCCACATTAAGTAATCTCCTTCAAGAATGACTTTATCTAAATTACACCAATCAGTGGGGCATAGGGCTGTCTGAGAAATGTTGTCTAGAAGAGACTGAATGTAAGTATTACTTGGTCCATAATTGATTGCCCCTTGCTTTAATTCCTGTAAAAATTTAAAATCCAGAGGGGTGAATTCTCTTGCAACTCCTCCTGTGTTACTGGGATATGGGGTTTCTGGAGGAGTATAGAATGGTAGCTCTGTGGGAGCCAAGGGTTCCCGGAGTACTGAGGCTTCCTCTAACCAGGAGGCTTCCTCCTTCTCCGCAACCACCTCTACTTGAGTGTTTCTGCTCTTAAAAAGTATCTGATCCATTGTTAACCTTACTTTTGCTATTTACCTATCAGTACTGATTTCTTATGCATAGAATCTGCCTTTTGATTCTGTTAACACAGTAAGCTCTCCCCATAAGCCTGTAAGTGCTGAGATTTTACTGTGCCTGCATGAACCTCCAACAAAGTGAAACGCCCCTGCCAGGCTTCCTCGAGGCTTCCCCTTACCTTCGTTGTCTTCTCACAACTTGGAATTTCTGAATTCCTTTCCAAGAGGGCCACTCACCGAAAGACTAGTCCTTTTCTTGTATCAGGTCCCCGGTCCCTGTTCGGGGGCCATATGTAGCAAACGGCCTGCATCCCTACATGGCTCGGTGAAGTGGTTAAAAGAAAAGAGTCACGGGAGGCAGGAAAAGATAGACCAATTCTGTTTATTGATCTGAGGGTTAGGGTTTATATAGACAAGGTACTGCAAGTTTTATGTGACATTCTGCTTGTCTCCTGTCCCAGTGATGAAACCAGTCAGGGTGATTACATCAGTCTTACAAGACTGATTTAATCAGACTATGAACCTAGGGGCATCTATTTTACATATCCCTTGTTTTCTGGGTAATTCTCTTATCTCACAGAGACAACAAGATCTGGGGGGGGGGGGGCATGGAGAGCCATTCCAGATGAGAATGAGCACAGTCTTCAAGAACAGTTTCCCCTAAGGTCTATCCTGATCTTGTCAACAGCACTCTACCCTGGCCCTCAACAATGGTGGATGTACTTTATGGGTGAATACAGACTGGGTTCAATAGAAATTTCTGACTACCAGATCACATGTCAGGAAGTAATGGAAGAGTCAGGAACAGAGGTCACTGCAGACTGAAGACCCTAAACTTGGCTCCATCAATAACTATTCATAGGATCTCTTCATTTGGACTTATACTGCTTCACCTGGAATTGATTATGAGGACTGAAGGTCTAGAATGCCCTGCTGTATTGTAAGAAGATCTCATGTGATTATTGTATTCCAGACTTTTTTACCCCCCAAAAAATGTAGACAGAGCAAGAGCAGAACCATTGATCCAAAGAGAACAGACAATCTCACCATATGTTTACATCCAAGTAATCTACATGAATTAAACACTTTTCTAGGATTTGTCTATCATTACTAAACTTCACAGAGATCTCACTTGTGAATTTGGGATTAGGGAAAAAACAAAGGAAAAAGAGCAAGAAAGAGAAACTCTAAACCCCTTGAACACCCGAAATTGTTGGGATAAGAAGTACGAACATGCTTCTAAGGATGTGTTCAGCTGCCTCTTCCATGCACAGGTGCAACAAAGCAGATCATTAGTGCCGCACCCTGATTCAAACCTAAAGATTTGGGAGACTTTCCAGGAAAGGACTTGACAGTGAGATTCATTATCTATGTCTATGGTTTTGAAGCAAGTTAGCACTCACTAAGAATCAGTTCTGAGACTATATGTATGGAACATAATTTTAATAATTTGCTATATTACATTTTGTTCAGTGCTAATTTGGACACTTTCTGACAGGTGTGGGTCAAGGCTTGAACCACCTCCAAGGATAGCTTTTCGCTGCGGGTCAGGGAATATAATGTGGATGCAGTTGCCCTATCCCATGGCCATATGAATTTGAAGCTATGGAGATATCCATAGAAAGGGTGATGTGTGATATACAAGAGGATGGACCTTTGTCATAGAAAGGTGCACCCGAGAATCAGGAGCTTCCAAATTCAAATACGTGTCACTTTTATGTTTAGGATATTCTTTCTTCTCAAGAGCTGGATTCTTCTCCATCACTCCATCACTGACTCACCTCTAATTTCCAGAGGTGGCTCTGAACTGACTCACTTATAATTTAAAGGGCTCCAGGGGATGTGACTGATAATTCAGTCAGCCAATGAAAATTGTCTCTATAATTCCTTAAAGTTTGATTGAGGAACTTCAGATCTTCTAAAGGAGAAAAATTACATATATATATATACTTCTCATTAAGTGCTTTATAAGCAGGAAATGGGCCACTCCCTGTTTTGTAGTTCTACTTTGTGAGATCATTCAAAGAGTGAGCCCCTCGAAGTTTCCTGCACTTTACAATCTGCTCATGCAAACACTCAAAGTCTGAAAGGGGGGAAACCTTAACGTCTTATTATTTCTGTTACTTAGGGAACCAAATCAATCAGCAATTGATTGTGTGATCCATGTCACTTCCATCTCAGGCTCTCTGTAGATTTCTTCTAGTCCTCAAGTGTATCCACAGATGGAATTTTAGTCTGGAACAATGGCTGTTTTGGGGTCTCATCTTCCTCAGCTGTATGAATAGAGGTTACCTTAGGGTCAGGATAGACTTAATGGAATTCTCTAAATCTGGAAGGATCAGTGCTTATATTCCTCTTCAATGGAGTCAGAAACACTCTCTGGTACAGTTGATATCTAGTCTCCTCTTTCTCCTCTTTGTTGCTGATCTAGAGGCTTTTAGCTCCCTTCTCAGGTGTTTGAGAGGTAAGTTACGTTTGTTGTTCCAGCTTTTTGGTTTCGTAGTCAGAGTCAATTTGAAGCAGAGAACTTTTTGTCATAAGATAGGTATAGACTTTTTAGAAGTCTTATTACATTCATCTCTCTCTGCTTTCTAGCACATTGCCTTGCATATATGAGGTGCTTAATAAACTCTTGTTGAAAGCAGTGTTAATCTGTATAGTTTTTCCAGGTCTTGGTCATTCAACTAGACTGTTCCCTCTGCTTCTCTGGCTGTTAACTTTAGGAAGTCCTTACTCTCCTTACCAAAGTGCTCTTCCATCCTGCCAGAGCCACCTTACTCCTTAGCAATTTCCTATTCCTTACAGATGCAAAGATAAAAAATTAGTCTTTATACCCTACTGTAAAATCCTTCTCCAGAGACCCAAGACCATCTTATTCATCCTTTTATCAGACCATTTGACTGTGTCCCTTTTGCTCAAAAGTCGGACTTATCTTCCAGATCATCTTCTCAAATGATCCCCAGATCCTGACAGATCTGAGTTATCTCTCTTCCATTATTGAAATAGATCTTGGAGTCCTAAACATTCTTGGACTGTCTCCTTGACCGTAGAAGAGAGAATCACAATTTCTTTCAGAACCAATCTTGTCTAAACAAACAAAAAAAAATCCCATAAATATTCCCATTTACACATACTGTGAATACTTTCAAGTATTTCTGTAATAATTATTCATTTGTTCACTAAGTTGAATTTGTCTTGTCTTATGTATGTATGCTCCTTGAGAGCAGAAATAAACTCCCTTGTAGGACTTTTCATTATAGCATTCTCTGACAATTGCTTAATAAATATCTTGGATTATGATGATTTTTGTATGTGATGCATCATCAAGGCTAAATAAGAATAGCTTGAAGATACTTTTGTAGGTTATCAGACCGCTTTAATATTCATCTTACTCTGTCTACATGTAACAATTTTGAAAATATTCTAGAACTTCCCCCCCAAAATTATTGAAGTATTATCTCAAGAAAATTGTTTGCTTTATTAGAAATCATACCAGGATAATAATATGGACAGACTAAAAATTCTTCCAAAGTTTGAAGGAGTTTTGCTTAGAGAGGCACTGAGTGGATGGCTGTTGTTTTTGGACTGCTCTCTAGAAACAAACTGTTCCATTTCAAAGTTACATGCAGTGAGTAAAACATACTTGTAAAAACACAACACAAAATAAACTTTGCTTTGTTCTTTATTTGAGTTATGTTAATTTACACATCAGTGCTTTTTATATGTTACCCTCTGGGTGCTTTTATTTGCATTCCTGGGCATCTCATTAATTTTGTCTGTTGGTAGAATTGTTGATTTTCACCTGTAACCTTGAAGCTAATGAGGTGTGGTAATAAGTTTCCTCAACGTGTCAAACATGCTAGTAACAATCATTGCATATCCATTCATATGTCTACCATTCCCATTAACTTATCAAAAGTTAGTTGTGAGCTAAATTTTTCCCCAGCCAGTTATGTGAAGTATAAAACTCTTTTTCAGATATCACAGAAGACTAGGTAAAGAGGCCATTTATTACCTCAATCAAACTGAGACCTACTAAAGACCTTAGCTTGTAAAGGCCAACGTTCCCCACTGCATCCTAGGCCATCTCCAGTTGTCCTGATCTATATCTGGCCACTGGACTCAGTGGGCTGCAGAGGGGAAAGTGAGGCTGGTGACTTTGCATAGCCCTCCCTCACTTCAATCTAATTCACTCACACTCATATTTCGACATCACCTCTTTGTCCTCTTTGAGAATGAAGGACAAACAGCAAACAAAAGAAAAGACCTCTCTTCCTCATGATGGTTGGATCACTTCTGTCCCCCTTGGATATATTTTCATGAGTTCAGATAGAGAACTTCCAGAAACTGGTGATGTCCCATAAGATGTTCCCAGGGCAGTAGAGTTGAGGTTAGCCAAAAGAACCACTGCTTTGCTATCCATCCTTTGCTATTCCTTTGAAACAGTCTGTGCTGTCTCACAGGTCACTGAACAGATATCTAAATATTCTCTAAAGTAATTTAACCAACCTCTCAATACTAATTCCTGAATAGAAAGAACTTGAAATGCTGCTAGATATCATGGGAGGAAGACAGTTGGAAGAGAAAATACAGTATTAGTTATTTGTGCATATGTTTATTCCATATTAGATTGTGAGCTCCATCAAGACAGAGATCCAATTTTATCCAATCTTTAGATCTGTCCTGGAACTAGAATAAAGTTGGTGCTTAAGAGGTATTTGTTGGAGTTGAAGTAATCAGGAGAAACAGTTCTACTTTTGTAGAGGTAGTGACGGTAAACACTTTGGAGTATGGTAGTCTGACAATGGATGTTTATAGATTTAGCAGAAATGGAAATAACAACTGCAGAGATCCAGGTGCAGTTTTTAGGGAAGAAAGGAAAGAAGTAGTTCATAGAAGAAACTGAGCTCTCTATTTAAAAAGAATTTTTTTTAATGAATAAGGAACATGAAGCTTTGTGCCTCCGTTTCCTCATCTGTATAATAGTGGGACTTGATGATCTCTAAAAGTCCTTCTGACGATAAGTATAAGACTGTATATTCATTGTTGATAAGAATGAAAACAATCTGGAAAAATGGAGCAGCATGAACTTTTTTTCCCTGAACCTGTGATTTTATTTATATAGGAAGTTCCTGGTGAAATAACTTTCTTTACCAATGAAAACTAGCTCTGGTTCTACAACTTATTAATTTAGGGAGTTGCCAGGTCACTGAGGGGTTAAGTGACTTGCCCAGGGTCACACAGTCAGAGGCAGAAAATGAACCCTCACTTTCCTGATTCAAAGGCCAGCATTCTGCCCTCTTTGCCACTGATAGCCCTTAGTGTAAAAAATACATCAGAAAATTGTAGGTGAAAACTTTCAAATGTTTTTAACATGTGAAATCACTAGGTATCTCTAGTGACCTCAATATAAGCTCAATTTTTTCCTTATATCTATGACAAAGCTACTACTGGTTCACATTGTCTTTTTCTCCTGCTATTTCAGGCAGTCTGCTAGTGCTGATTATTAATGAAAGTCAGTAAAGCTCAGAGCCCCCAGATCAGGGAAAAAATTTATTTTCTTTCCATAAGCATTGGACAGAGATTAACCCCAGGGTCCTATAGTATTCTCTGTAAAATCTCAGTCACTAAATTTCACCACCCCACCCTTATCCATACCCTCTTTCTAACAAACATGATTCAATTTTAAAAAATTAGCTTATTTTTATCTCCAGATAAAACTTATCTTCAGAGTTCAAGGAACAAATAAATAGGACTTAATAGAACAGGAAAAACTCCCTGAAGTTAGTAATGCTATTTGCCAGGCAGTGATAAGGCTGGGGAGTGAGAACAGAGTAGATAAATCCACCAGGTCCCAGAAGTACCATTTGGTAGATACAGGCAAGTTCTGTATGAGCAGATCATTTTGTAAGAAGATCACTGATGGAAGAAAAGGTCCAGCTGCAAATACTTATGGTCAGTCTGGGGCAGAAAATGTCTTCCATTGGAGGTTACTGACCATCACTTGAGTGAACTCCTCTGTACTGCACACTGCCTTTTCAAAACATGCATCAGTGTTGCCTAGCTCCAGCCTATGCTAATCATTCAGCTTTTTTGAATTTAGGTAAACTATACAGTTGATTTTCAGCATTCCTGATGGTTAAGTTCTGTAAAGTCACTGAAAATACTGAATTGGCAAATCATTGCTCCTAGGGGAAATTCAGGCCTCTCATTACAACATTTACTTCAGCATTTTCTGGAGTGGCCTCATGCAAAGGTCAGAGAATTTCCTCTTCCTTTCTCGGGATGTACCATATTGTTCATTTACTCACACTAAACTCACGGCTAACTGCACTATAACTCATGCCTGAACAAAGTTTATCTAACACCACATATTTTCTCTACAAGGCACATCACAGCTGTCTGGTGCTTAGAGACATCAGACAACACTTGAGCAGTGTGCGTGGGGGCCATTTTAAATAGTGAAATCACCAAGAAAAAGCACAAAAAATGCAAAAAATGTGGCACTAAGCAGACTGCAAAAAGGATACTTTTTTGTAAGATGGGAGTTGCACAAGAAGGCAGGGTCCCCTTGTTCAACTTCAGCTGGAAACATACACAGCTCAAATTTTCACTGCTCTGCATATGTCTACAAGTGACTGCAAAAGCGCCATGAGTATTGATTTAGAGAGTGACTTTAAACTTTAGTGACTAGGTGGATTTGCAAATATGGAATCTGCAAATAATGGAGATTAAGTGTACTTCCCAGCAGCACATGCAGCTAATGCAGGGCAACATCTGGATATGTTTAAGTATCCTAAAGTTTCTGTATACTATTCCATATATTTTGTTATAATGCTATGATATTACTATAAATATTCTAATTGACAACTCGGTGATATAGTGGATAGAGCACTGAGAAGACCCTCAGAAACTTACTAGCTCTGTAACATTGGGCAAATGACTTAACTTCTCTTTGCCTCAGTTTCCTCAGTTGTAAAATGGAGATAATAAAAGCACTTATCTCACAGAGAGGTAAGATGATATTTGTAAAGTGCTTAATACATGTCTCGCACAAATAGATGATATTTGTAAAGTGCTTAATACATGTCTTGCACAAAGGATATACTTTATAAATGTTAACTATTATTATTATAATGTAAAATATTTAATTGTGAAATATGAGTTCTAAACAATGAGTGACTTTTCAGACTCAAATTAGCATAGCTCATGTTCTGAGGCTTGTATCTCAAATCTCACTCCCACTGATCAGTTAGGATAACCCCCAGAGTATTTGTGACCCCTCTATTCCTTCAGGGGGCTGGGGGCAGCTCTGAGGAATGTGAGGGGTGTCTTTTCTAGTTCTTTTCTAGTTCTAGTTCTACACCTCATGTTTCCCACCATGGTCATGAGTGAATGTCATTTAGCCATCCAGCTTCAATGACTTTTTAGAAAGTAATAGTTAGCTACATGACAGGGATAGAGCTCTAGGCCTGGAGTCAGGAAGATTCATCTTTGTGAGTTCAAATCTGGCATCAAATACTTACTAGCTGTATGACCCTAGGCAAATCACTTAACTCTGCCTCAGTTTCCTCATCTATAAAGAGCGCTGGAGAAGGAAATAGTGAGCTGCTTCAGCATCTCTACCAAGAAAACCCCAAATGGAGTCATGAAGAGTCAAATATTATGAAAAATGACTGAACAGCAGAAATCATAGGAACAATGGGTCTAAAACATTTTCCCTAGTCTGTGACACTCTCTCACAAACACATACAGAGTCCCAGGGAAAATAATCTGAGGTTTGGAAGGTGCGAAGAGAGTGAGTGACCAACGGGTCACAAACCTCCTGGCTGCTCAAAGACGTTTTCTGTTCTTTGTGGGCTGCTCCAGAAGTTCCCTGTAGACATGGCTCAAGTTCTCTACTGGTCTCTTGGTAGAGCTGTGCATCTCTCCAGTCTCTCCTTGGCTGCTGTTGCCATCTGTTGCTCTTCTGGGTGGGGGAGGGAGACTCTGTCAAGATGCCATTAGAAAGATAGGAAATCCAAAATCCTTTGGACCCTTTATGGTTCTCCTCCAACCAGTGGATGAGGGGGAATACCAAGTCAAAGTTGAAGTGTTTCCTCTTGTCAAACCCTGAAAATAAATGATCAAAGAGTCATAGAGGTTATACAACTGCTGTTAACTCTGAAAAATACCAAAGAGTTCACAGAGGTAATATTCCAACTGTTAACTCTGGAAAATAAAATTAAAATAAACCAAAGAGATAACAATGGTTATAAGCAAAAAGCATTTTTTTATTTGGTTCAAAGAGGGAAACTAGACACGTATGCCGGGGTCTTTTCTGATACTGAGGGACCCTGATACTGATACTGAACTGAGCCTTGACGCACATCCTAGCGACTATGCATTGAGCTGTGGCAGTGACAATGAGGGGAAACAGCAACAATGAGGCAAGTTTGATTCATGGCAGGGCTTCATGAATGGAAAGTGGGCTGGACAATCCAGTGCTTGTCCAAGCTCAGAGACCACCTGGGGCTGGTGTGAAACAATTCTGGGATTTTGCTGTAGCAGAGTTCATCCAGAGGGTGAACAAAAAGGATTGTTCTTATGCCAAGTTCAAGGCACAGCTTGTTAGCTGTGCCTTAGCTCTGAAAAACAGGGTGTCTCCTAATAGCAAGAAGAGAGGATAAAAAGAGAAAGGTGGTCTTGGCCTGGGAATCCTGACACCCTCTACCACCCAAGTGATTCCTTCTCAGATGGCTTAGCTAGAAAATTCTCCTGATTTGCATTTTTCTGGAATCCCAATCTCTTATTTTTGCACTAGTTTTCTGTTGTATGGAAGATTCAATCCAGATGCTCTGCCTGTGCAAGTCACTGCAGTTGGGTCTTAGAGACATCTGAATATACCAAGACCTCTTCACACCTACTTAGGATGCTTTTGATTGACCTGGTAAACTACCTGGACTGCAGCATAATATTACTTACTTTAGGTAGGGTGGAGTAATTTGATTAATTGATCAATGGAACCCATCAAAAAACAGAGGAAAAGGCCTTGAGATACCAGGTCAAAAACATTATTTGAAAGGAGGGAGGAGAGACTTGATTAAAAGGTCTTTGAATAGACGAAGAGAATATTTGAAGACCTGCTGAATGAAGTGCCAGGTGCTAGAACAAGATATATTGCATATCAGTGGTAAAAGTGGCATAGAAAAAAAATCCCAAAAATGTTTCTATCTCCACTGAAAATGACATGAAGTCAATGTGACATGAAAGGTTTTACTCACTCCATTCTGCAGGCCACCAATGACCATCTCACTGTCAAACTGGGGACATTATTCCATCATGATCTCTAGTTCTCATTTATTCTCTTTTCATTTTTAAATTTTATTTTTATATTCAGTTCCAAATTTTCTTCCTCTCTCTAAACTGCTTCCCCACTTATTGAGAAGACAAAAAATGCTATACCCATTATGAAGTCATGCAGAACACATTTCTGTATTAACCATGTTCTGGGAGGCGGGGGGAGAAAGCAAGAAATATAAAAAAAGGGAAAAAAAAAGTTTCATTTTGTACTCTGAGTCCATCAGTTCTCAATGTGGAGGTGGCTAGCATTTTATATCATGTGTCCTTTGAAATTGCCACAGATCATTGTTGTGATCAGAGTTATTAATATTTTCGGGGGAAGCAGGGCTAAAATGGTGGAGTAGAAGGACAGACCTGTAGAAACTCTCCCCACAAAGCCCATAAAATACCTGTAAAAAATGACTCTAAATAAATTGTAGAGCAGCAGAAGCCACAAAACAACAGAGTGAAAGAGATTTCCAGCCCAAGACAGCCTAGAAGGCCTACAGGAAAGGTCTATCACATGCATAGCCCACGGAGTGCAGCCCAACCTTGGCCATGCTGCATGACTCAGACAGGACTGGAGCAGACTTCAGGGTGCGAAGTCACAGATAGCAGCTGCAAGTTCCCAGATCCCCCAAAACAGCTTCAAAGATCAAAGATTCAAAGATCAGTGAGAAAGCTTTTTCACCTGGGTGAAAAGGGAATGGTCTAGCCACAGCTGCAGGCTGCAGCGGCATCCATTGTTGGAACCCTTGGCCTAAAGACCCTTGGGCAATTGAGAAGCTAATCTGGATCTCTGCTGTGAGTGGCAATCCTGGGGTGAGGAAGAGCACTGGCTGGTGGAGCTGGTGGAGGCTCTGGAGAGGGAATCCTACTCACAGATCTTGGGCAGAAAGGTTGGTGGTTGCTTCCAGATCAGAGTGCAGGGCAGGAGAGGAGTAAACTGCTATCCCTTGATTGTGCCACGTTGGAGGAACTGAGAAATTACAGGTCCCCAGAATATACCTTTCTCTTGACAAAAGACTCAAAAGTCAAGTAACTGGCTGGGAAAATGCCCAAAAGAGGGAAAAAATAAGACTATAGAAGTTTGCTTTCTTAGTCAAAAGGTATTTTCTTCCATCCTTTCAGATAAGGAAGAACAAAGGATACCATCAGAGGAAGACACCAAAGTCTTCCTGCATCCAAAACCTCCAAAATAAATATGCAATAGTCTCAGGCCATGGAAGAGCTCAAAAAAAGATTTTGAAAATCAAATAAGAGAGATGGAGAAAAAATTGGGAAGAGAAATGAGAGCAATGCAAAAAAAATCATGAAAAGCAAGTCAACAGCTTGCTAAAGGAGACCCAAAAAATGCTGAAGAAAATAACACCTTTAAAAATAAACCTAAGTCAAATTGCAAAGAGGCCCAAAAAGCCAGTGAGAAGAATGCTTGAAAAAGTAGAATTAGCCAAATGGAAAAGGAGGTTCAAAAGCTCACTGAAGAAAATAGTTCTTTAAAAACTAGAATGGAGCAGGTGGAAGCTAATGGCTTTATGAGAAACCAAGAAATTACAAAACAAAACCAAAAGATTTAAGAATTAGAGGATAATGTGAAATATCTCACTGGAAAAACAACTAACCTGGAAAATAGATCCAGGAGAGACAATTTAAAAATTGTGGGACTACCTGAAAGCCATGATCAAAAAAAGAGCCTAGACATCATCTTTCATAAAATTATCAAGGAAAAGTGCCCTGATATTCTAGAACCAGAGGGTAAAATAAATATTCAAAGAATCCACTGATCACCTCCTGAAAGAGATCCCAAAAGAAAAACTCCTAGGAATATTGTACCCAAATTTCAGAGTTCCCAGGTCAAGGAGAAAATATTGCAAGCAGCCAGAAAGAAACATTTCAAATATTGTGGAAATACAATCAGAATAACACAAGATCTAGTTACTTCTACATTAAGAGATTGAAGGGCTTGGAATATGATATTCCAGAAGTCAAAGGAACTAGGATTAAAACCAAGGATCACCTACCCAGCAAAACTGAGTATTCTTCAGGGGAGAAAATAGACATTGAATGAAACAGAGGACTTTCAAGCATTCTGGAAGAAAATTAAATAAACATTAGTGATGCATTAGGCTTACCACAGTTTTATCTTAATCAGACTTTTAGAGACTAAATAGAAGAGCAAAATAGACTAAAGAACAGAGAGAAGTTTTGAAATGGGTGCATCCCCTCTTAGGAAGGAGAGGAGAAAGGAAAGATAAGGAATGTCACCACCCTTGTTCTCAGAAAACAGGGACAGCTAATTGTGCATTAGCTCCTGGTTACAGTGTTTTCTTTTCATCTTATCCCTCATTGGTGCAGTAGCATCAGCAGCCGGGGTCTCCCATCTTCTCTTCTCTCTCAAGTTGCTGGGTGTGGAAACTGTGACATCATGTGACATCATGGTTGGAGCTGTTTAGGTGGGAAGTTTTGGCTTTTCCCTTTCCTCCTTAAATCTCCTTCTGATGTTGAAGTTGTATACTTCCAGAGTTCCTCATGACCACCCCTTAGTGTGCACATGCTTTTTTCGGAAATGTTGTCTTTCATGAGCCATCACCTCTCCCTTGGAAAGAATAGGAGCTAAGAGTTCTTTTATTTTAAGGTTTAATTTTGTTTGAAATTCAATTTAATTTTGAGTTCTGAATTTTCTCCATCTCCCTTCCCTACCCACTGAAAAGGCAAAAACAACAAGACTCTTTCTTGCATGCCTCTTTATGTTTTGCTTGACCATACGTATTTGTAATAGGAGTTTCGTTTTTCTTGCTTTCTCAATAGGGAGGAATGGGCAGGTGGGAAAGAAAGAAGGTAGATCTTTACTTGGGAACAAAATAAAAAGTAACCAACCATGTAATAGTGTTGCAAAAGAAATTCCTGCATTAGTCTTGTCCAAAAAAGCAGGAAAGAAAATTAAAAAAGAAAATATGCTTCAATTTGTTCTCTGAGTCTATCTATTCTCCACCTGAAGATGGACCATAGTGTTGATCAGCTTCTGAATATTTCAAAACTGATTGTCTTTACAGGATAGCTGATATTCTATAAATTGTTCTCATGGTTCTGTTCACTTAACTTTACACTAGTCTCCTGAAGGTTTTTCTGAAACCTTCTCCTTAATCATTTCTCACAGCACACTAATATTCCATAGTATGCATATACTGTAACTTGTTTAGCCATTTCCCAATTTCTGACCATCCCCTCAATTTCTAACTCTTTGCTACCACAAAAAACACTACTGTAAAAAATTGTTTTTGTACGTATGGATCCTTCTTCTCTTTCTTTGATCTTTTTGGGATATAGACCTAGTGGTAATATTGTTGGGACAAGGGTATGTACAATTTGATAGCTTTTTTAGGCATACATCCAAATTGCATTCCAGAATGGTTGAATTTGTTTACAGCTCCACCAAGAATACATTAGTGTACCTGTTTTTCTATAGCCCATCTAGCTTCGTAGATTTCTTTTGTCATTTTAGCTAGTCTGATAGGTATGAGGTTGTACCTCACAGTTTTTTAAATTTGCATTTCTTTAATTATTATTGATTTAGAGCATTTTTTCATAGGAATATTGATAGCAAGGTACTATACTTTCAAGATGTAGTCCCACAAGTTTACAGTGTCTGAGTACATAAACATTGTAAAACCTTGGTTCTACCAATGTTGGACTTGTTATATAAATACAAAAAAAGGTGAATTTAGATTATATAAAGATTAGGAAAACAGGATGATAAAGTGGAAAGACAACTGTCTGGAAGTCAAAAAACCTCCTGTTTATCCCAGTTCTTCCATTAAGTAGCTGCTGTGAACTATGCAAAATAATTTAACCTTTCTGCATCTTGATTTCCTGTGCTGCAAGATGCCGGAGGATGGATTAGTCAGCAATGTGCTGGTAAGTGTATTCAGGACACACTTTTTAAAATTTAATCTTTGTTATAAATTTTTCTCCATCTCTTTCTTAAGACAATAAAATAATAAATCAAGCTCTGATTTGTAGATTTTCCTGATTTCTGAGGTATAAATGCTTACATTGAAAATTTAACAATGAACTAACTAGGTTGGAGTTGCTTCCAGCACACCCCAGGCTCCAAATCTCATCTATAAACACCAGAATAGACTATAAATGCCAACAACAGAAACCCAGCAGAGAAAAAAGTGACTGTAGGATTTTTTTTTACATAGGAATACCCCAGAAATAGTTAGTGTATAATTAGTAGAAGAATATCTAAAGTATAATAATATTTGTTTCACTGACTCTTCCTGCCAGTGGAGAGGAGTCAACCTACTGCTTTGGGGTGGTGGTAATTGGAGAAGGTGGTGCTACTGCCTCCTCTATCTGGAGCAGAACAGAAGCCAGGGTAGGCTGGAGTAGGGTTCTTGGGGCAAAATTTTTTTCATCAGCTATTGTGTTTCTTTTGACTTTAAGAGACAAAACTATTCCAGCTTCAAGAAAACGTTTTGAGTGTGAAGAAAGAAATAAAATCTTTCTAGAAAGAGAGCTCAGCACTCCAAGTTACTACCTAAAGATGTTGGTGGTAAAGTTCTTTTTTGAAGAGATGTAGTGAGGAATAACTAGTTCAAGGTGAATACAAAAAAGGTTTTGACCACTTGACAAACACTCTTTGCTGTTTGCAGGCAGCTACAGCATTTGCTTAAAATTTTATAACAAACTCTTGTCACCGCTGTGCCAGATGCTTCTTACTGAACTACCAATAATTATCTAGGGAATTGTAAATGTACAGAACTTGGCTGAAGATGATGTGCAATGAGAAAGATGTCAAAATAATAACATCTTAATAAAAATTTTTTAAAATCTTAGCCTGGCAGTGGAGGGGAGAGGCAAAGTTGGTAAGGGGAAGGGAAAGGCAGATGTCCTAGATATAGACTATGCACTTCACTGAAATCTATCAAAGATTTTAATTTTGAGTTGGTAGAATTGCCCGAGTTTTTTAAAAATGTATTTATTCTGATGAGAAGTGTGTTTTGGTTAAAAATTCATTTTATAAATATGTGCATTGTGACATTTGCAAAGGTTTGAGAGACAGTTTCTGGGTAATTTAATCATTTTATTAACAAGGCCAGTAGATTATTAATAAAAGGGTGTCATTTGGCTAGCCCTCTTAGACCAAAGACAATCATGGGGGGTGGACTCAGAGTTTATATACCCTCCAACACAGTAGGTGGTCCATCAAACTAAACTAGAGCTTGAGCTAAACTGCCAAGCATTCAAACTCCACTGCAGAGAGCACAACTCGGATGGACTGGCCACATAGTTTGAATGCCAAACATATGTTTGCCCAAAAGACTATTTTATGGAGATATCACATAGCACAAGTGTTCACATGATGGTCAGAAGAAATGATACAAGGACAATCTTAAGGTCTCTCTTAAGAACTTTGGAATTGATTGTGTGACAGGGGAGACACTGACACAAGGCCATCCAGCATGGTGTGCCCTTATCAGTGAAGAAGCTGTGCTCTATAAGCAAAGAAGAATTGAAGTAGCTCAAAAGAAAGGCAAGATGCACAAATTTAGAGAATCCACCCCAAATAAATGTTCCCATGAACTATTTGTGCCCAACCCATGGTAGAGCATTCTGAGCTCTTATTGGTCTGATTAGCCATAGTTGGACACATTGAAACTTGACTCTAGCTTAGTGATATCATTTTGGGCCCCTTCAAGGAGGAAGATCAACCAACCTACCATCAAACAGCAATCAAATCTAATTGGTTAATGTTGTTGGAGGTAGTCTATATTAAAATGAGAGGCTCAGTATTTCTTGGATTGGGAAATTATCTTTGTATTAGACCACCCATAGCATTTGGTTATCACTTCAAAGAATACATACCTCACCCAAGTCTGAGCAAAACACATGAGCTTCTGCACTGTAGATTAAATTCCTTGTAAGGTTGAGTGGGGTCTGACCAAGACTAAGGAGAGTCTATGCAATCTCATTATCAGTGATATCCTTCAAGAAAAACTGGACTTTGGAAGAAGGTGGGGAACCCTGAATCTCCCCAAGATATTGGTTGTTAACATTGATTTCTCACAGACTTACCTAAATATCCCTAATTTCATGTATTACTAAAATATTCATTTGTAATGTACATATAACATGACACTAGTATGTGTTAAAATACCTACTGGCTATTTTTTAAAAAACAAGAGAATAAAAGACCCATTCTGAGCTTTGTGTAAAAAGAAACAATACTTTTAAGACTCCACAAAATGATTTCCTGTATTGAATTCAAGAAATAATTTTTATCTGTAGGTAATATGTTTAAATCTTATTTTCTATATTTCTAAATGTATATTGAAATTGAATACTTCATGAAAATGTGTCATTTTGCATAAAAAATGCCATCGCCAATGGTGCTTGATAATGATCACTGAAATTTATTTTTGTATGTTCCCTGAGGTGCTTCGTAATTTTAAACCATTCTTCTTGCAACTCAGGAACTAATGTACCCAGAAGTCATGCCAAAGCCTTGCAAGCCATGTTTATTTGAAGTTTAACTCCTTAAAAAATTCTACTAATGACAGACAGGCATAATTCAAAGGGAAATAGCTATCTGCTCCTCTAACTTCTCAAGTAACAGCTGAACTGGAAAGCTAGGTAGCTGCTTGAAAAGCACTATTACATATAATAAAGAAAACAATAAAGATGCATCAAGAAAGGATAATTTGTTGAAAATGAAATTTTAGGGGTAGCCTATCCAGACTCACACAAATCAGGTTCAATCTTGGGGGCTGTCCCCCAGATCAATAACTTTTATGCTCATAAAATCCCCACAGAGAGTTCCCATTGGGGGAATAGTTTGAATATAGCTTGTGGCTAGGTATCCATAAATGAGGGTGTTAAAGGGTCCCTGGATCTTATACAAGCACTGAAGCTAATTTCAAGTACAGGACAGCCTTTATTCTACCCCAAAGAAAATTATAAAAACATATAAAGGACACACAGTGACCCATAAACAGTCAAAACAATTCTCTTTTCAGTGAATCCCACTTTCCTCAGATTATTAAAATCCTTCACATTCATAGCGCCACTCTAGAATGGAAACACGTTTGAGGTTAGCAGCTAACCTCCCAGTATCCCAGTAAGTCTCATTTTCTAACGGCCCTATATAATCTCTGGGGCTCAAAATACTGCCTTGTTTATAGTCCCCTGCCTTGAATGGGAAATCCAGTTGGGATTACTAAAGAGACAATTTCCTTGTCCTCAGACCCATGCTGTCCAAATAACTTTAGGTAACTCATTTTCCATGTTGTGGTTGTAGGCCCTTGCCACACCTTTGCTTTGGGGATTATGTAAGTGAGCCTCTTCTTCTCAAGAAGCTATTGATTGTTCAGGAACTCTCAGGAACTCCCAGTCCTCGGATAGAATCTGCATTTTAGAACTCTTACACTTAAGGTCACTATGGTTTTGTTCTTGAAGAGGACCATGACATCTGCAAGATGATGCCATGACTTGCAAGTGAACTGGATTTAAGTGAGGGAGGGCAATGTGAAGTTATGAGACTCACTTTCTCCTCCAGAGCCATCTGGATCTGGTGGCAAGATATAGATCAGAACAACTGGAGATGGCTCAGTTAAGATTGTTAGAAAGGCAACTGAACAGGTTGGCACTGCCCAGAAAATCTCTCCTTCTCCACCTGTACAGTGGATTCAGGAGGCCAGAATTCAGGTACTTGACATTGTCTAGAAACTGCTTTCTCTATCCTGAGGCTCAGGAACTCTTAAGGCTCTTCAAGAAAGGTGGAGACCAGGCATTTCCACCACTAAGATGAAGTGGTTTCCCTATACATGGTAATTTTTTAATAGATTATGCAACTATGACTCCAGAGCTGCAGCCAGGAATTCTCCAGAGTCACATGGACAAGTGCTCATAGCCCTCATGTGCCTTGCTCCAAGGGAGTTCTTAATGGCTCACTAACCCACTAACCCAGGTGACTCAGGTCAGCTTTTCACTTTGCTTATCTCATAATCTCAAAGGCAAGGTGAAACGGGCAAAGAGAGGCCAAGGTCGTGAAACACTCATAGTGGTGGAAGCCAAATGGTTCATCTTGGAGGAATTTTCTCAGCAGGGTTGCACCAGGCATGTTCATACCCTTCATTGGGAGAAGCTTTCAAAAGTCCTAAATAAAGGCTTATCACCTGGTAAACTATCAATTCAATCAAGGAACCTCTTACATTGACCTTTGCTGAAAAAGTTTGTGATACTTATGAATTACGTGTAAATTGGTATTCAGGATTTTTAATTTGGCTTCTCTAAACACCTTGCAAATAGCATAACACAAATCCATTAGCCCCCCCACCCATTTTAAAACATCATTTCACTTTTTCTCTGGGTTAACAGTATAGATAATAAGAGAAGTAAAATAATAATTTATTCGGTATAATAATAATAACGGTAATGTAGTGCAGTTGTTTTGTTTTAAAACAAATCCAGTGCTGTTTCCTCTATATCACATGAACAGGTAAACATCATGAAGATAACTGCAGTTTAGGCGCTGCCATCCATTTACAGAGGCTCTTCTAAGAAGAATCAAATGAGATCCTCCAAACCTCCCAGCAACTTCCATGTGGAGCCATTGTCCTCACCCCTTTCCCACCGGAACCTTGGACTCCGCTCCTGGAGCCCCCCAGATGTGGAGAGGTAAGCTCTTGACTTGCTGTGCCTGGAATCAGTTCTCCATGACCTTTTATAGCCACTGTTTCCAAATCATACTGCCAAGGATATCCCAGTCTTTACCCTCCACCCCGACTCCTTCCAGCTCCCCCAAGTGTTGTCTTTCACCATTACAATGTACGTTCCTTAAGAACAAGAACTATTTTCCTTTCTTATATTTGTAACAGAGTATAAGCTTATTTGGAAAAAAATATTACTAAGTGGTATAACTGAACACTATCAGCGGTATTGCCTCAAAATAGAAAAAAGCAATTGAAAAGAAAAAGACACTGTGGAGGGTTTGGCTTGAGATTCAGCTAAACCAGATTACTTTGATGAAAGTAGAAGGAGAGAAACATACAAAATGGAGCAGTTCTGCTACCATTTTTATTTAATCTGTTTTCAGTGATGACAATAATGGAACTGCAGCATTGGGATTTTATCTCACCACACAACAAATGATCATATAAATGAAGAAGAGGAAGTCAGGACAGATGACCGTACATGATCGAGGACATACAGAAGGGTCTATCTTGCAGTCAACATAGTTTTAGAGACACTAGTGGATTAATTCTTTGATATGTTTCAAAGAAAGCAATATTCCAAAAGAATGGTAGAGATTACAGATAGTACCTTAACTTCAAAAAAAATGACTGACAAATCACAAGCAACTACCAAACCATGTTCTTGCATTTTCAGCTCCATAAATAAAGTCTTTGGGAAAATAGTGTACGTATGTCTAATAATTAGATCTACCACTGACCCAAAGAGGCTGGGGCACTTCACCTTCTCCCTGCGTTCTAAGGGCCCCATTTGCGCTATACCCATACAGGTGGTCACTGGACAAGGTTCAGATCTGGGGGAGACTGACCGACTATCTAGAAGAAAGGTCATATTCCTTTTCTCAGATTTCTTTTCTCCTGCTCTTTGGTTCTTTATGCCTCAACACTGGCCCTCCAGGGAAATAATACTTAGAGCTTAGATCATGATTAAGGGTCTTCCCAACGGTATGTAGTACAGTCTAAATCAATTATTAGACACATTTATTTCCAATACACAAAAGACTCTACTACTATACTATATTGGAATGTTAAAACCATGGGAACATAAAGCATTTGCTGGGACTGTTGAATAGGCATTTTACATTTTACCTTGGCTCTGCACTATCACAATCTACCCTACTCTTTCATCTCTCAAGTAGATGTTTTCTGACAAGCCAGGTCATGTTGGAATCATCCTCTGGCCAGGAGTTATCTTCTCCAAGAATGTTAGATTGGTTGCTGGGACCTTCTTCCAAAATAGAAGATGATCCACCTGACCCAGCCCTGAAGCAGGGGTCATGGACTCATTCATTGATTATGCCCCATTTGTAGTGAACTCAGTGGGGCAGATGCTTTTTAGCATGTAATTGCTTTCACACAGTCTCCATCTATCACATCAGTCCTTAGAGAAGTAGCCCTTCCTTTGATTGCAATTGCATTTTGGTCAGTCTCCCTGCTTCAGGTTTCTCTCTCTCTCTCTCTCTCTCTCTCTCTCTCTCTCTCTCTCTCTCTCTCTCTCTCTCTCTCTCCCTCTCTCTCTCCCTCCCTCCCTCCCTCCCTCTCGTTGTTGGCAAAGTGACTTTCTTCAAATACAGGTTTAACTCTGTCACCTCCTACTCAAAACACTTCATTGGCTCCAGGATCAAATTAAATGCTCTGTTTAGTACGTAGAGCCCTTCATTACCTGGGTCCTTCCTACCTTTCCAGACATTACATTTTACTCCCTTCCACCTAGTCTACAATCAAGCTCCACTGACCCTCTTGCAATCCTTGCACACATGACCCACTCTGTGGCTTCTCACCAACTCTCCCTCATGCCTGGAATACTATGTCTCTTTACCTCTGTCTCCTTGCCTTCCCTGGTGTCTTTTGGGATTCAAATCAGATCCCACCTTCTCGTGGCTGGCCCCCTTACTAGGTTCTCTTCTTTCAGATGACTTTCTGTCTATTTTTCTTGCACATTGCCTCATCCATTTGAATGTGAATGTATTGAGAGCAGTGACTACATTTTTCCTTTATTTGCATCTCCAGTGCTTAACACATTTAGTAAATACTTAACAAATTCCTGTTAACTGACTGACTCACGGATTCTAGCATTCTAAATTGCAGAGCCTTTGCTGTTCTGCAGAGAAGTCTTTTCACCATCATCTTCTTATACCAAAGAGATCATAGGTTTGGTCCCAGAAATACAAACAAAAACCAACCCAAACAAAAAGCCCATACGAAGTGCTGTTGTTCAGTCATGTCTGACTCTTCATGGGGTTTTCTAGGCAAAATTACTGAACTGAGACATTAAGAGACATGCCCAGGGTCACATAGCTAGCAAGTGTATGAGGCTGAATTTGAACTCAGTGCTTCTTGATTCCAGGCCTGACACTATCCACTGTGCCACCTAGCTTTAAAAAAAAATCAACTGTACAAATAGGCTGTGAGTGACATGGTTTAAAAGAATTTTGTAGGGAAAAAACTGATAAGTTTTAGGTGATTTTAAGTTCAATGTGGGTTAGTAGTGGGATAAGGTTACTGTGTTGTTGTGCTGCCTGGACCAGGGAGGTGATTAACCCCACTGTATTCTGCTTCCCTCCTTAGATTGCACCAGGAGCATGATGCTCACTTGTGAGTACCACATTTTAAGAGGTAAACAGCGTGAATTTCAGTAACCAGAATGAGTGATAACAATAACATCTGTATAGCACTTAACATGTGTCAGGCACTGTGGCAATCACTTTACAATTGTCTGATTTGGTCCTTACAACATCCTTGTGAGACAAGTGCTTTAATAATCCTCATTTTACACATGAGGAAATTGAATCAAACTGATTAAGTGACTTATCCAAGGTCACACAGCTAACACGTGTTTGAGGTCACATTTGAACTCGGATCTTCCTGATTCCAGACCCAGGTGCTCCATCCCATCTAGCTACCTAGATGAGGAATTTCAGAATCATATTCAATTTAGTAAATTCCATTAGTTGTTTCCTTCTGTGTGGCAGCACCTGTGTTAGGTGCTGAGGGTACAAAGACCAAAATGAAAGACCCAAATGTGCACAGTCCTTTCTGAGGGAAGCCCAAAGGTCTCCAGCAGGGGCTGTCAAAGGGTAGGACTGGAGGGACGGGAAGGATGCACTTAAAAAGAGGAGAGAGGCGTCTATAGAAGAAAGCCGACTCAGTCTCCAATTCAGAATCACAGGGATTCTGAAAGGAGCCATAGGATTGTCACCCCTTTCCCCTAGCAGTGGCACATAATGTAAGTTTATTGATCTCTGAACAAGAGATAGAAAAAGAGGAGGAAAAAGAGGGAGGAGTATTTATATGGTCATAGTTGAGAGTCCCTGGGCCTGCCTCATGATCAGTGGCACTCTGGGGCTTGGCCTGTTGTAGAAGGGTAAGGTTTGTTGGAGGTATTCACTTTCTACGTGGCCAGACGTCCCCAGGCCTACTCCAGTGTTGTGTGGGTTATGTTTCTCAGGGTGAGGGAAGCTTTGGGGGGTCTTTGGTTCTGGATGTAAAGAATAAATTAAGAAATTGGGAGGGGGATTTAGCTTGGAAGTGACACATAGAGGAACCTTATAACTACGTTTGCAAACTTGAAGAAGGTGACAAATTACCAGATTTATACTCTGTTGCTCCAGAGGTCAGAATTAAGAGGAGTGGTTACAAAGGTTCAGGGAAGCAACTTTTTAGCTGGACATAAGGTAGAACTTTATAACAATTAAAGCTATCCAAAAATGGGACTCCGCTGCCTTGTAAGGTAATGAGTTCCTTGTTCAAGCAGAGACTTGTTTAGAGAGAGGACCTCAGATCATAAAGTACCTGACAACTCCAGAATTTTATGAAAATATTAACTTGTCTTGAAACATTTGTATTTCTAAATGCTTCTCTTTTGAAAAAAAAAATAGGTCATACGGCAAGAACAAAAAATGAAATTTCCGATATTACCAGGGGCAAGCATTATAGAATTAGATTTTGTGCTTCAGGTGTTTTCCCCCCTTTTTAAATTGTGGGATGTATGAAAGTGAAGAAGAAACTAAGTAAGAAATATGTTTTTTTATTTGAAGAGGAGGAGTCAGCACCTCTTAAAAGGAAAGTTTAAGTGGTTAGACTAAAAAAGTTCAAAGAAAGATATTTCAGTTGATCTATGATGTCATTGTGATGGATCCACCCTGTAGTGATACAGAATACGATCTAGCCACACATAACTCTTGTTCAAGGGTTCCAGGAAGCTGTCCATGTAGTGTTATGGCCAGCCTTGAGCTGTTTTAACACTGGATGTTTTTGTTGTTGAGCCATTTCAGTTATGTCTAACTTTGTGATCCCATTTGAGGTTTTCTTGACCAAGATACTGGAATGGTTTGCCATTTCCTTCTCCAGTTCAATTTACAGATGAGGAAATTGAGGCTAACAGGGTTAAGTGACTTGACCAGGTGACACAGCTAGTAATTATATGGTTACCAATAGAGTATTCAGGCAATTCATTGGTTGTCCCTTCCTCTAACCACATTAATCTTCTCTTGGGTTCAAGCATCTCTCTCTCTCATTATATTCTTTATAGGCTTTCTTTTACTTATCTGTTTTACTTATCTTGCTGAATTCTTCATGGGTAATGAGTTGTAGGCAGCTAAGTGGTGCAGTGTATAGAGAAGGTGGACCCGGAACCAGGAAGACTCATTTTCAAATCTGGCTTCAAACTTACTAGCTGTGTGAACCTGGGCAAGTCAATTTCCTCATCTGTAAAATGAGCCAGAGTTGGAAATGGCAAACTGCTCCAGTATCTCTGCCAAGAAAACCCCAAATGGGGTCACCAAGAGTCGGCCATGACTAAAAACAACTGAAACAAAAACAAAGTATTGTAACCTATTCAGAGTCACTGTGCCCCTTTCCATTGTCCTTTGGGTGACACTAAATTTTAATTCTTTGAATACTAGTGTATTATATAGTTCATAGTAATAATTGGAAGAATATTATTTTTAAAGAAGTGGGCTTTTGTTTCTAGGAAAAACTTCAGATTTTTAAAAGCACTGTTTAATTTTCCAAAGACTGCTGTCCTCTTCCTGTTTAATTTTGTTTATAGTTCATCTGAAATGTCTTTCAGTGATATATATTTTATATTCTGGTGGTCCAGTTTTTAAGATAGTCTATCCAACTGCATATAATATTCTGGACAGCAAATATTTTTCATTTAATTGAGTTTTCTTGAGCAACCTGAACTCTTTGATGTGATTATGTATCTCATTTAGGAGGTTCCACGCTATTCAGGGGATTGATACAATCAGAATATTATCTATAAAGAGGAGCATCTGAAAGAGCTCTCAAGATATAGTGAATTCTTCTTCCAGTTGGACCCTGAGATGAGCATAGTTCATTAAGGTTGCAAAAATGTGTCTCCTTGTTTCATATTTTGCTTGATGATAATAATTAGGAGCCTTTGAACAGTTAGCCTCTGTTTTTATATCTTTAAAAGAATCTTGTATGATTTTGAAATGAGCATAGAAGACACTTTATTGGAGGAGAGGCTTTAAGGCAGCATTTCACTCTATTGAATCAAAGTCGGCAAAAAATAAGGACAGTAAAATCTTGCATTTTCTACTTATTTAAGTCAGTTGTATGACTATCAAGATGTGGTCAATTTATTAATACCCTCAAAATTGTGTTGTCTCCAGCACAGGACTCCTCTTTGTGTAGTTCTTCTAGTGTAGATATTCTTCCCAACTGTTTTCAATTCCATTTATATTTGCTTACACCAAGGACTATGATGTTAGAGTATATATATGGTAACCACATGACATTGATGGAGAAGTTTAAGAAAAAATAAAATCCTTTGTATTTTCCATTTTTTCATCATTTTGTTGTCCTTTGAATTTCATTCTTAAATATTCTCAGACAGTTTTGCTTAGTTGGGTTTTTCACTAAGCTTTCCTTAAATTTGGTTTTTCTCCATTGTTTCTTAATGTTTTGTGACACACAAGTAATCTTCATAATCTTCCACCCCCTATTCCATAAGATTACGCTAGTGTCAACCTTGGTCTCAATAGCAATCTGCCTTGAAAAGATCACTTTTGTCCTGGCTCCTTTGTGTCTTTATTGCCCCATTTTGGCAATTGATATACATTGGCTAAAATAATTATTTAGTAATAGTGTCTCTTCTTTTTCCTATTTTTTTCATCAATAGAGAAAAATGTCAGGTAGGAATCTTCTTCTAATTTGGTGTTGATTTTACCCTTTTCTTTGATGATTCGACTTGTTGAGAAATGATCTGCCATCATTGACCAGTCATTTCCTGCCTGTTAAAATATAATCAGTTTTACCTTTCTGTGTTGTGCTTTGCTGCTTATTTAGTATTTTATCTTCTGAGTCTCTTCTTGAAGGAATTTTTCATGATAGAGAGGAATGATTCTTCTGTGTACTTTACAAACCTTTGAATAATCTTGTTTCTTCCTCTTTTACCAGGTTTTCTTACATTTTTTTTTGCCATCTTCTCCTGTGCCCATGTATACTGAGAAGTAAAGTATATTTTTGTTTTATTTGAAATGTCTTATCAAATTTTTTATAAAATTTCCTTACCTCTTCATCTTCCAGAATAGATGCGACCATATGTGCTATGTTCATTTTCATAGTCACAATTTTGCAAATGCTTCTTGTGATCACTGCAATATATGATGACTAAATGTGCTGTGAGATGTTGTTTCATGTTGCTTATGAGCATACAATGAAAACAACTCCATCTACTTTTATTTTTCTCTCCAACCTGGGAACCATCCTTTCATTTTAGCTACACATTTCATTTATCTTTCGGCTTCTTCTATAATGAGGACAAGATAGATACACTGTAGTTCCTGGAATCATATCTACTTGTTGGCCACTGTATGAAGATCTCACATTTAGAATACCAGCCACAAAGCTAAAATTTATATATATTGTCTAAAAGCATCTTCTGCCCTCCTTTCTGGTACTATACTAGCTAGCATTGGTTCTGAAGTCCTTCACAGGACTGAGGGCCAGTTTGTATTATTTTTTTTAAATTTCATTGGTTACCACAGCCAAAGAATTCATCACTAAGTAGCTAGCTAGATTGGTCCTCTGATAGCAGATATAGTCTCTTGCTTGAACCATACTTCCAGCATGGTAGAATTTGCTTTGTTGTTCAGCCATGTCTGACCCTTTGTGACACCATTTGCGGTTTTCTTGGCAAAGATACTGGAGGGGTTTGCTGTTTCCTTCTCCAGTAGGTCCGTGTTTTCAGAAGGTAGTCAAAGGTTAACTGACTTGCCCAGGGTCACAAAGCAAGGAAACATCTGAAGCTGGATTTGAATTTAGGTTTTCCTGACTCCAGACTCAGTGCTCTATCTACTGAGCCACCAGCTGCCTCTGAGAAGACATATTTTTTTGACATAGCCTTTAAGATCTCAAGTTCAACTCCACATCATAATGAGGCATCTGAATATCACTTTGTGGAGAAGTATGCTGGGTTAACTTAATATTAAAATAATATAAAAAACAAATAATAAAAAATAGCACCATCCCTACCTGAATCTCATTCTTTATCCTCGTACCTGGAAAATATTAAAATGCTTTCAGATAAGCAATAAAGACTTGCAGCAAATCTTTGGACAGATCTTTAATATCCTTGGCACTAGCCACATCTACAACACATCTATGTCCAAGAAAGAAACAACAGTGTTAGAATGTGAGCTTCTATTAGAGCATGACCTTCTTCGGTGCTGAGACTGTTTTTGGTTTTTTGTTTTGTTTTATCTTTAGTCAACAAAGCTGACTAAAAAGTCTTATTAAAAATCAGATGACATCATGATTTGCTTTATTGATTTTTACTTAGACAGTGTTATAAGCACATGAATAATTATGTAAAATTGAAAACCAAAGTAAACTGTTACTTCTTTCAAACAGCTGTGTGACTTTGGGAAAGTCATTTCCCCTCTTGAGTTTCAGTTTCCTCAACAGTAAAATGAGGAGGTTTGACAAGATAATAGACACTTAATGATAGTGATGGTGATAATCTATGTCACTCAGCTCTTGATATCAACAGAGTTACAAAGGGACTTATTTGTACAAAGACTTACATAAGTCTTTTGGTTACCTCAACCATTGTCTCCATGTGGTATCCTAGAAAAACCATAAAAACCCATGGAGCATTATGGTATTATTCTGATCATTTGGTACTTAGCACTTTTACAGTATGTGGTGGCATGGCTACTTTCAGGGTTGCTGTATTTGGAGACAGGCTCACTTTGGACATTTATTATATGTGGTAACCATGAGCACGTTGGGGCAAAGAGCTGGCACTATGAATAGAGTGAGGGTCTAGAGTCAGGAAGATCTGAGTTCAAATATGGCTTCAGAGACTGTGTGACCCTGGGCAAGTCATTTAACCCTACTTACCTCAGTTTCTTCATCTGAAAAATAAACTGGAAAAAGAAATGGCAAACTACTCCAATATCTTTGTTAAGAAAACCCCAAAGAGGGTCAAAGGACAAACTGGCTTAACAACGACAACAAAATGGACAAGGCATTTAATCTTTCTAAACTTAGTTTTATCCTCTGTGTACAATTCAAATAATAGCAGCACTTCATGGGAGTTGTGAGGCTCAAATGAGATAGTATGTACAGAGGGCTATTATCAGTTATTATTTTAGTCTTTACAAATATATAATTAGATTACCCAGTGAAAATCCTTAAAAATTAAGGGTTCATTATAATCATTTGTCATGTGTAAAATATGGGCCTTTTTTCAAAGTAATTCCGTTTACAGTCTATTGCTTTAGAGTCCTTCTTGTATTTACTAGTTTGTCTGTTATTAAAAGATGTCAGTTATAATGAAGCATAATCCTCTGCAAAGATACATTAGGCAGTTATTTCTTTATTGGACAAACTGTATCATCATGAATGCTGTTTCTAGTTTCTTCTAAGCATGATTTTTATTTTATTTTTTATTAAATTAATTTATTTCTTTTTAGTTTTCAACATTTACTTCCATATGTTTTAAATTTCCCCCCTCTCTCCCCAAGATGGCCTGTAATCTGATATAGGCTTTACATATGCATTCCTATTAAACATTTTCACATTAGTCATCTTATATAGAAGAATTATAACAAATGGGAGAAACTGTGAGAAAGAAAAAGCAAAACAAAACAAAAAAAGAAAGTATTCTGCAACAAAAGAAAGTATGGAGTATTCAGACTCCATAGTTCTTTCTCTGGTTCTCTGGATGTGGATGGCATCTTCCATCATGAGTCCTTTGGAATTTTTTTTAGGTCCTTGCATTGCTAACAAGAGCTAAGTCTATCAAAATCAGTCAGGGCAGACTGTAGCTGTTACTTTGTCCAATGTTCTTCCTCCTGGTTCTGCTGACATCACTTAGCATCAGTTCATATAAATCTTTCCAGGTTTTTCTGAAGTCCAACTGTCCATCATTTCTTATAGCACAATAGTATTCCATTACATTCATATACCACAGCTTGTTCAGCTATTTCCCAGTTGATGGGCATCCCTTCAATTTGCAGTTCTTGGCCACCACAAAGACAACTGCTATAAATATTTTTGTACATGTGGGTCTTTTCCCCATTTTTATGATCTCTTCAGGATCCATCCCTAGAAGCAGTATTGCTGGATCAAAGGGTATGCACATTTTTATAGCCCTTTGGGCACAGTTCCAAATAAGCATAATTTTAAAGAAAGCTCCAGTGCATGTATTTATTTATTAAACAACATGTTCACAGTAACACAGCTACAAAGATGATTTTTCAAAACCCCACATTTTCTCCACCCACCCCCAAAAAGGGAAAAGGGGCGGGAGAGAAAACGCAAGGAGCAAAACCGCTGGAATCCCCAAATCTAGGTCTCTGGCTTCCCCCCTGTCCAACAGCAGTCTACACCCCAGGCGGCTGCTCCATCTCCCCTTTCTTCCTGCTGGTTTGGATCCGACCTTTACAATTCACCCAAGTCGCCGCAGGGTAGGGAGGCGGGCAGCGCTCCCCGATTACTTGTTTTCTTTCTCAATTGATTTTCCCGAGCCTCCAAGACCGCCCAGCCCCCTCCTCTCGCCTCCGGAAAGGGGGAGGGGGTCCAGTCTGGTGCCCTGCCCCGCATTACGTGGGTTCTGCAGCCTCGGCCCTCCGCGGCTGCACGTGCGCTGCGCTGGGGGAGGCGAGGGTTTTCTCTTCCCTCCTTCCCAGGGCCTTGGCTCGCTGGCCGCGGCCGGAGGGGAGGAGGGGATTGAATAGGCTGACATTCACCTAGCTGAAGATTAACTCTGTCCGGAGTGCTGGGGCTGTCACATGCGGCCAGCCGCGCATTTACATTCGGGGACCAGGCGGCGCCGCAGCAGCAGCCGGGCCAGGGGCAGAGGCAGCAGCAGCAGCAGGGGCACCAGCAGCAGCACCTCTCCCTAGGATGGCACAGAGCTTTTCCTGATTGGTCTGGAAGCCCACGGGAAAGCCCTGCGTTTGCCGCAGCGATAGTAGAGGAAGGAGCGTTTGGGTGGAAACAGATGGAAATGAGAAAATCCACGGGGTAAACAAGCCGGACATTTATCATGAGAGTGCTGGCGGAGCTGCTCTTTTCTGATTCGCTGCCCTGCCTTTGGATTTAAGATCATGTATGTATCCAGTTTTTGCCTCTTTTTTTTTTTTGGTTGAGTAATTTCAAATAGCAGAATTTAATAGATTTTTTCTTTCTTACTTGAAAGCAGCATATTTTCGACCTTGCCTCCTTCCTTGCTTTCCTTCACTTCCTGTTCTGATAAAAGTGGAAAATCGGTCTCAAAATTGTTTCTTCTTCCCCCGCCCCCTCTTTCTTTCTTTCTCTCTCTCTCTTTCATAGGTCCATTCACATTGTTGCATTAGGAAATGAAGGAGATGGACTTCCCGAGGACAATCGTCGGTCGGGTCTGATCTGGACTTATCTAGGGAGAAGTGCTCTTGTTTCAGAGACAGAAAGCAGCTTGTTGCTGAACTCTGATGCCAGCTCGATTGCATATCCTGTATTTACTGAATATCAAGCCTGTGTGTTTGGAAATGTCAGACTGGTGGTACATGATTGTCCCGTCTGGGTAAGAGAAAGCAGCCGCTCTATCCGCTTCTAAAGAGTCTAGAAGCAGTGTCTTTTTCCTTTTAACTCGTTACCCCAGGAATTTTAGGCATCATTAATTTTTATCTCCCTTTGGTCATTTGCTTCCTTGGAGGAAAAAAAAAAATTAGCTAAAACTCGTGTGTTGGGCACCTACTCCTACAAACGCTTCACAGATACTGTTAATTAAATCCTTTGCTACAAAGACAGCTGAGTAAAATGACAGGGTCACATTGTTGCACCCAGGGAGAGCTATGTGTTTTTCCCAGTTACCTAACGTGTTGATAATGTAGTAATGCCATTCTAAAAATAAAACTCTCTGAAAGCTGATAGTCAAAACTCTTTTTTAAATAAACCAGTTTAGAAAGAAGAGTAGGTTAAATTCTTTTAAACTTGTGGCTGAAAAAATTATTTTAAATTGTCTATTTCTACCATAAGATTAAGCATGGAAAACCAGGTTTACCTGATGATGCGTTCTCTTTTTTTAAGGAAGGTAATTCCTGTTGGTTGCCTTTCATGATTTTATAGAGATTTAAGGTGAAGTAATAGGATGATGATTTTTAAAAATGAATACAACACGTTTTTCTGTAATAGAAATAATAAAATTGCAATAACATTAATCAGTTTCCAACATTGTTCCTATGAGGTTACTGAAAATGTATTAGTGAATTTCACCAGCACACCTGCATTTTTTTCTGAGTATCCTAGAAGTCTAACTTTTGATATGGTTAATTTGTCTTTATTTTGCAGACCATTTAACCTGATCCTTTAATAACATAGAAGTTAATAATTGGATTTATGTTCTTAAAAGTTGTATCAGGATTGTAAAAGTATAGATCATACTTTGAAATTTTATCAGACACTTGGAATTTTTAAAAAACTTAATCAGCATAAAAAGAAATTAGTAGTTCTTTAAAGAAATGTTTTAATTTAATTTCAATTATTACAGATGTTAATTTCAAATTAAAGGAAAGTTATTAGGTGTCTAAAATCTAAGCTATGTCAGTTCAAGAATGATAATTCATCCTTGATGATGATAAAATTTGTGAAGTGCTTATCTGTTTTCCACAAAGGATGATTATGCCAATTAATTAAATACACTCTTTGTTTCCTTTTAGCAGACTTGTTTAACTGCACCCCTCAAAGCAATGAGGGTAAGCGACTTCCCCAGAGTCATACAGCTAGTGTCAAATATCTGAGGCTAGATTTGAACTCAGGTCCTCCTGACTCCAGGGCCAGTGCTTTATTCACTGTGCCACCTATCTGCCCTTTGGCTTATTGAATCTTAAATTCACAGACAATTGGTTAAAAAGTGTTAGTAAAGACATTCAAACAACTCAAGAAACTTTGAGCAAATAAAGTATTTTTGAGGAAAATAAAGCACAGTTTGAAGTAGGAACTATATGTCCGTGCTTTTTCTTTGACCCTTCCATGTTTTTTTACTTTAAAACAATGTTTATTTATTAGCTCTAGTAATTGGAATCTTCCAAATAAGTTAAAAGTTTTCATTTTGTCTATAGGAGGAAAAAAAAACCCCTTCTTAAAAATTTTGAAAGGAGTTTTGCCATGTGTAAAAAGTATGCCTGGAAATTTTTATGGTTTAATAGTTCATTTTCGTATAGATATTGACTAGTCCTGGATTTGTTACCTTTTATAATTTTTTAGGTCACCATGACCTGTTCTAGCTAAATAACAGAATTGTTTAGAATGTTTTTCTTCTAAGTCCATTATGTACTAATGCCCTTTGTGGACATTAGCATCAGTTATGTTCCCCATCTGTGTTTGATAGAGACTGAGCCCACTTGTACGTAATACCAAGAAATATACTTTCATACTGGTTTTTATTGTTATTTTTTATTATTTAGGAAAATGACTGGCATTTGGAAAGTACTTGCCAGGCACTTTATATTCATTTTGTTATCTGAACCTGTGCTGTGAGGTAGGTATATTTTAAGATCTTGATGATCTAGCAGTTTTCAGTTTATATTTTTAAATAAATATGACATTTCTAAATAAATGTAATGGCATATTAAATGCTAATTATTTTTCAAGTTTCTTTTTTAAAAAGCCAAATTTATATTATGCAGCTTTAAATAGGGCATACCACATGGAAAATAACCTATTTCTTAAGCAGAGGAATTTTAAATATCTTAAGACACACACACACACACACACACACACACACACACACACACACACACACACACACACACACACACACACACACACACACACACACACACACACACACACACACACACACCCATAAAAGGACCCTATGAAAAGTATTCCTTTTAGAGTATGTGATTTATAAAGAGAATCAAAACTGTGTTTAAGTGTCAGGTAGTGCTTATTGGGGATTGGGCAGGCCAGGTGTAGGGAACCTGAGATAGATTTTGCACTCCTACAGGCCCTAGCTGGAAGTGAGTTTTGACATGCCTTGAAAAGTGCAAGGCAACAGTTTGATGATTCTGTAGTGTCTGCTGCCAATCTAATGCTTCCATGGAAGCAGCAGATAGTTTGTAGAGAAGCTGTGTAATATAAAAGAAAGAATATTATACTAGGAGACTGAAGAGCTATTACATGCATGTCCCTGCCTGGGAAAGTCAATTAAACTTTGTAAGTCTCAGTTTCCTCATCTGTAAAATGAGAGTATTGCATTCGATAATCTTTAAGGTCCCTTCTGGCTCTAAGTTCTGTGGTTTTAATTGCTGATATGCCATTTACTATCCATGTCACCTTGAACAAGTCACTTTTAACTTTTCTGGGCCTTGGTTTACCTACCTGTAGATTGAGGGGATTGGATCATGTGATCTCTAAAATCTAGTCCTACTTTATTTGCTGTGCCCCACAATGATTTCTCTGGTTCCAGTTGTACTGTAGTCAATAGTCTGATGTCCCTATTGTGAAGGCAAAGTAATAGCATTTTAAATTTCACATGAAGTAAAATTAGGAGGGATTGCGATAAAATTAATACCCCAGATGGCACTAGTTTTATACCTCACATATTAGTAAAGATGTATTGGAATATATTGATTGGAAGGTTAATTGGAATAATTTGACTATTTGTATCTACTCTCATTTTTCAGTCACTGTTTTCAAAAACATAGTAATTTTTTTAAAAATTAGCTAAATTATGGCCACTTGAAATGTGCCTTATTCATAATACCACTGGGAAATGGAATAATTATTTCACTTTATAACACCTGATAAAAAGGAGTAAATCCAGCTCTCCAAACCCTATCTCTGAGGCTGTGGTCATATAATGCTGTAGAGAATTCCTTGGAACTGTAGTGTACAAAAGAGTAGGAATATTGAATTCTTCCCTTCAAGGGAGAAGCAAATTGTTGTCTCCTTCACCCATTTTTGAGTGGCGTGGTGCCTACAAAACTGGAACAGGCCAACTGGGCCGCTAATTGATACAGTATTACACTTTGACAGAGCACTTCCTGCAGATCACTAGCTTTTCTGAAACCTCATGTTAGGTATAATTCATAATTCACAGATTTATTTATTTATTTTTTCATACAGAATACATTCTTTGCTCCTCTTTTCTCCCATTGTACTTGTATTTTAAGATTTGATACCAAGTTCTTTATTAACAAAAATACAGAAAATGAAAAAGTGATGCACAAATCCTTTCCTGTATGTTAGGTACAACAGGGTCCCAATTAGTGCAAGTAATGAATTGTGCATTATTTATATTCCCACTACATATTAACTTTGGATTGGAACCAGTGACTATATTCTATGTTGTAATCATTTTGAATAGTGCAGATTTGAAATCGCATAGACGGCTTCTTGCACCAATGGAGACCTAGATGTACATTTCTTTCTGTTTTATGTATTTATTGAACATTTGCATAACTTTTTCATTCTGTTCCTTTGACTTTGCCTATCTAATACTTTGTTCATATCTGTATCTGCACAAAATTAGAACGGAAGCAATTAGAAGGGGTTTTGAGCAGGAATTGGGAAGTACTGGCAGATTGTGCTGGGAAACTTTCCCAATTCCCTCCTGCCCTTTGCCACTCTTCCTCCTTTTTTCCTTCTCAAACTCCTTGACTTTTCATGTTTTCATTCCATGATTCTCCTTGGTTCCCTTTAACTTCATCAAATAGCTACATCTCACTTTGACAATTTGTTCTCATTTTTGAAAAGCATTCTGGATTCCTCATACTTCTGAGGGTTTTCTTGGTACTTAGGGAGAGGGAACACTCCATCATATCCTGTACTTTGGCTCCATGAGTTGCAGGAGCATACAGTACCCAAGTGGAGCTGGCAGTTTTGAGAGCATTTCTGTAAACATTGCTAAGTAAGAAACTTCACCAGCTTTCTACCACACAGGAAAAAGGGGCCTGCAGCATTGCCCTGGATTGATGGGTGCGAGACACTAACAGCTCTGTTCTCTACTCACACTTCAAAACACAGATTTCCATAACGCAACAGTTTTAAACTGATCTTCTAAATTCATCCCCTTCTTGAGTCACTCCGCCACTCAGAAAAGTACACAAAAGGCCATATAAATGAAAACAAGTAAGCCTTTTATAGCACAGTAAAAAAGAAAGTGAAGTTATTGGAGTAAAACTGTTGGCATTTGTAGAGTAGACCACAGCACTTTCATGCTTAAGGCTGTACTTTCTACGTAATGGTATTTACACATTAAATTTTAAGTATTTATACATTTTATATTATCTTTGACAAATACCAGAAGGAAAGGAATTTTATTTAATTGGAATCACAAAGGTGACAGTGAATTTTTTTCAGTTTCCTTAATATGTACATGTATATTCACGTGTATGTATAGTTTGTATTTGTTTATAGTCACATGCATATTATATATCAATTTTGCATATTCATGTTTACTATAAATATGCATATATTACCTATAGTCCCTAAATTAAGATTTGAGAACTAGGGAAGGGGCTTATTTGACATGTATCATTTATGTGGTCCATTCATGAATTAAAATAACATGAATTATGAAGAAATCCTTATTGATGATTTTTAAAAATTGTTTTTTTTTCCAGACTTGTATTTTCATGTATACTGGGAACATCTGATGAGAAAACTCTCTCTACTAATGTAGATTTGTGACTGTTCTACAGCAATTGGTTTTATCAAGTTGCTGGGAGCCCTTAGAAATTAAATGACTTATAAACTACATTGCAGAGCCAGAACTTGAATCCAGGTCTTTCGACTCTGCGTACAAGATATTGTTTGTGAACATTTTCCTCTGTGTTCTACATGGTTCTGAAAAGCAGGGCAATTCTCCAGTATGGGGATTGGAAATGGAGGTTCCACAAAATACATAGTAAAAAGGCTATGCAGAAACACATAAAAACAAAAATCCCAAGAAGAATCACATAAAAAGTCCTCAGCTCTCCTGTATCTACCTTACTATGGCAGTGCTGTTGCATCTGCTCCTATAGGGTTTTGCAGTCATTCAGTAATTACAAAGAGAAAACTCATTTGTATGCTTAATTTAAAATACAAATGTTAAGTATTTAGTTTTCTATCTTTGTGCCATTAGGAACTCTCTGGCTCTACTATTCCTATTAACACAGTTTTCTGGGCAAGGAAGTAGTTTTTTGTATAGTGATAATGGAATGATTATTTAAGGATTTTATTATCTTTTTCCATGTACCACAATAAAACAGGAATTAAAATTAGCCAGTCTCATAATTTGTAATCTATTTTGTGATTGTTAAGAGTAAAAGGACTGTTCTTTGCATTTTGGTTTAGGGCATTTTTGACAGTGATTGGTACACCTCTCGAAATCTTATCATTGGGGCTGACGTCATTGTAATCAAATACTCTGTAAATGACAAGTCTTCATTTCAAGAAGTAAAGGATAGTTATATTCCAGTGATAAAAAGAACATTAAATCATTGCTCAGTCCCAGTAATAATTTCTGCTGTTGGTGTCAGACAAAATGGTAAGTGTTTTATTTTTTCGTTGTAATTGGATGTAAAGTACTGTATTACTCTGAAATAGATTCTTATTTTAATATAAAAAATGCAGTTTTAAAATATATGAAGTAACTTTAGTTCAAGTGTTAGCTATTATGAATTTGTACTATTAGTTGGCACTGTTGCCATGACATAAAAATAGATTTGGAGTTAAAATGCTTGATTTCAAGTCCAACTGCAGACATCTATTAATTATATGATCATTTGCAAGTCAAATGATAACCTGCCTTTATGATGATTATCTTTTTATAAGCCTTACTTTTTCCCATCTGTAAAATGGGAATAAGAATCCTTATACTACCTACCTCATAGGGTGATGTTAGGATCAAATTAGGAATGTGGAGAATTCAGAATCACCAAGATTTAATTATTTAGGAACAGGAACCCATGACGAAGAAGCTGAATTTTTGGATATATAGTTCCATTTGCAAGTTACCCAAAGGGCAATGCAAAAAATAAATGTACAACATATTACCAATGCATCATTGCACAGGACAAGCAGTGTAAAGCCTGGTGGCAAATGACAAACATAGGAGCTGGACTAGGAATGTATTGGGAGCAAGAAGTAGACAACCTATGTACTTCATTGGTATCCATGCAATGTCAGGAAATCTAGGACCCCTTAGCATGTTGACTGTATATCCTGTGGAAGACTTATGGGAGGACATGAAGACGAGTGATGTAAAATGAAAAGAGTGTGGATCACAGATCCACCGACTTATCAGAAAATGTAACATAAAGATAGTTAAAAGAGCTTTCTTTTCCAAACTCACTGTACGTTATTCCCCTCCCCCTAATCTGTAATGTGGAAATCTAGCCAATCTGCTCATCTTGCTGTTCGTCAGATGTGACAAGTCTAACTCCTGTCTCAAGGCCTTTTCGTTGGCCCATCTTTGTGTCTGGAATGCAATCTCTCTGACTCTTAGAACCTCTTAATTTCTTCAGTATTTGACTCAAGCACCACCTTTATATGAAACCTTTCATGATCTCTCTGGATACTAGTTACCTCTTTCTCAAAACTACCTTATGTTTATTTCATATTTCTTCCGTATGTGTACAATACTGTCTCAGCTCCTTGTGGGAAAAGACTTCAATTTTTGACTTTGTATTTCCAGCACAGTATCTGGCATATAGTAGGTGTTTAATAAATGCGTAAGTGATTAGCCCACAGTTATACAACTATTAAATGTAAGAGGCAAGAGTCTAAATTCAAATCTAGGTCTTTTTTCCCCACTAAACCAGGTTTCCTTTTTATACGCTATGTATATTGTCATCAAACTGAAATGAACTAATTTAATTTTTTCAGACATACTTTTTCGGTCAGAAACACTTAATATTATTTTTCATTCTGTTGCTGACCTTCATTCATTTTGCTTTGAATCGAGGCATATTAAGGCAATCTGCCCACCCCCATTCCATCAACATAAGGAGAGCTTTGTAGACATAAGGGGGCCTCTGTCTTCAGTAAATCAAAGGCCCTGTTTATGGAGGCTTTGTAAAGAATGTAAAATACCAAGAGTGTTTTATCATAATAGGCAAAGTTCTTCATGAAAATTTATTCCTTTAACTCAAAACCTAATCTGATCATAGAAAAGCAAACTCAGATCAAGCTTTATGTATGATACAACTCAGAGAAATCAAGCATTATTAGCTGGCTTTATCCTGGATATCTTTAAATCTTCCTTGAATGCCAAATGTTTTTCTTTCTTATTGAAGGCATGTTTGATTCCTGGGCAGCTCAAACCACTTTTTTTCATGTTCATTATTGTCTCTCCACTCTTAACTGGGTGACCTTGGACAAGTTATTTAATCCCTCCAGCCTCAATTTTCCTAACTATAAAAGGATTTATATCTAAAATGATATGATTTTGTGTTTTGATGATGCCTTTGGACTGGTAACCTCTTCAGTTCTGATGGGTTTAGCCATTTTTGAGGCAGCTGGGAGACACAGTGGATAGAATGCTGGGCCTGGAGTCAGTAAGATTTGCACTCATATGTGACCTCAGTGACTAGTTGTGTGACACTGGGCAAGTCACTTAGCTTTTGTTCACCTCAGTTTCCTTAACTGTAAAATGGGGATAACAACAGAATCTACCTTGCAGGCTGTTTTTATTGTTAGGATCAAATGAGGTAACATATGCAAAGCATTTAGTGCAGTGTCTGGCATGTACATGGTAGGTGTTATATAAATTCTTATTTTCTCCTTCCTATCTCTATTGCCCCACCTCTCCCTTTCCCACCTCTGTTCCCCACCCTATCCCACCTCTAAGAAAATGACTCACAGATCCAGTTCAGGTATCTCCAGAGCTCACCTCTGTATCACCAACTAGTTGCCTATTGAACATTTTAGACTGAATGTCTAAGAGATATCTCAAACTCAACATTGAAAATTGAACTCATCTTTCCTCTCAAACTCTCCCTTCTTCAAAACTTTCCTATTTTTGCTATAAAGGCAAAAGTCTCCCAAGTTCACAGCCTCAGAATTGTTCTGGGTTTCTCACACTACCTGGAATTTTTATTGCTACTGCCTTTCTGACAATCAACCCCTTTCCCAGACTCACAATAAACTTTCACTCAGACCCTCATCATCTCTTGCCTAGATTGTTGCAATAATCTCCTAAATTGGTCTCAGGCCTCAGATGCTGCTTCGCATAGCTGCTGCCAAAGTAATTTTCCTTAATTCCTTAACCATGTGATTCCCATACTCAATTCTCTTTAGTGATGTACTAAAGTCAAAAGTGTCATCAAGGACATAGATGATTGATTAAAGGAGAGGATGTGCTAGTCACATAGCAATGGAGGGCAATGGATGGAGTCACTCTTCAAGTGCTGCTTTTGCTATGTCAGGAAAAAACAAAGAAGGTCCCCAACAGTGGACCCCATTGTGGCAAGTTCATGAGAGGGAGGACATGCACAAGATTCTTGCAGGATGAGCGACCATGGATGGGTTGCTGTCTGCATGGATGGAGGAAGCATCCAGATCAATCAGATCACAGATCTAATGGAGTGGTTTTTTGTGGGGTGGGGGGAAGCAGGGGAATGGTGGTTTGAAGAAGGGAAAGACTGCAAGTAGGGAAGATTAGTCATGATACTATTGCCAGGAGATGAAGATCTGAGCTAAGGTGATGGATGAACGAATGGAGAGAAGCTTATGGATGTGAGGGTTATTGCCAACTGGGAAGCCTTGGCAGCTGTTAGTGGTGGTGTTAATGTGTGTGTTTGTGTGTTGGGGCAGAGTGAAAAGCCAAGGATGATCAGTAGGACAATTTTTGACCTTTTTCCAGTAATAAGAATTGTTCTGGGTTTTTATTACCTGTCTTCCTCGTTCTCCCTGAGACAGTTTGGTCAGGTTAAGGAGACAGTTTGTATCTGTGAAACACAATAAAGTTAACTATCTGAAATAGCATCGGATCTACTGTGCTTATCTCAGGAGCAAATGTGCTCTAATAAAAAGAGAAGTAAAGAAATTTTGAAAAATGATTACCATTTCTTTATGCTTTCGAATCTGGATAGAGCATAATGAATGAAAACATTGGATTAATGGGTGTAAAATTTATAAGGAGAATGAAATTTTGAGGATTAGTGATTTTGGTCTTTTCAGTTAATTTTGAACACTAAGAATTCTGTCAATATAAGGGTACAAAACCCGGTGAAAGCTTTGTGAAGCAGTTTAAATGATGTATTGAAGCTAAAACTTTTTTTCACTTAAGTGACTCAGCTCTCTCGCGCGAACTAGGAACTCCTTGAAAACGGGGACTTTTGCCTTTCTCTCCTCGCATCCCCAGCACTTAGCACGCGATGCCTCCTACGGATCTTGTCCTTGTTGAGTTGTTTCAGTCATGTCAGACACTCTGTGACCCAACTTGGGGTGTTCTTGGCAAAGATACTGGAGTGGTTTGGCATTTCCTTCCCCAGCTCATTTTACAGTTGAGGAACTGAAGCAAATAGGGTGAGATTACTTGGCCAGGGTCATCCAGCTAGTAAGTCTGCGGCTGGATTTGAACTCAGGTCTCGCTGTCACTTTACCCACTATGCCCCACCTGATACTCAGTAGCTGATTAGTTGATTAATAAATGCTTGTTGATCTGACTCATCAAAATGCTGATAATGAAATAAATCAAAGTAAATTTCATTACTAATTACCCAGCCTAACTTGTTATTCTCTTGCTCAAGATTATATCAGGGACTGTCCAAAAGTAGAGTTCCACAATTCATAACTCTGGGGCTGTTGGCCCAGTTATTAGTGGAAATAAATAACTATTCACCTATTAAAAAAAATTCTTTAGTGTTCTTAACTTCGTATCGTTTTTCTTTCTGTTTATATTGATTTGTTCTGGGGTCTCTTCTGTTCTCATTACCTTTTTAAAAATGTCACATTGCAGATCTAGTGTCTTTCTCTGCACATCCTATTTATATCTGCAGGTATAAATCATACTATGTTAATTGCTAATGCTGAAGTTCACTCATTCATTAGACTAATGCCAAATGCGCTTCTGTGTCATTCCATTGTCCTCTGATTCAAATTTGTTCCCTCAGAAGAATTACCCTGTACTTGCCCACTGTGTACCTCCGATAGAGGGAACTGCGTTACTTCTTCTGAAGGGATTCAACTTGCTAAAGAACTAGGAGCCACTTACCTTGAACTACACAGCCTCAATGACTTCTATGTTGGGAAATACTTTGGAGGCGTGGTAAGTAGAAGTTCCTCTGATACGATAGTTTTTTTAAAGTTGTCAACCAGTTCTGGGAAATGAGCTATTTTCTTAAATGTCAACTTACTATCTTAATATTTATGTTGAGATGAACATATGTTTAATAAAAACTTTGACTAATGAAATCTGAGTAGATATATATTAGTAGCCGTTATGTAAAAAAAAAATTTTTTATACAAATTGAGTTATTGTCAATGTGATACTTGACAGTTGATGGGCCCAGAGTTACGTTTTATTGTTATCTGATTTCCAAAGAGCAGTTTTCCCTAATGAGATGTACTTTCGTAATACCCACCCCACTCTCCTGGTGGCCCTGTCACTGTTCGGACCAACAGTTTGGATTACTTTTATCAGATGATTAGACTCCTAATCCAATTAGCAATTATTCTGACTGCCTCAATTTTTCACAACAGAGGGAAACTAAAAAGAGCCTGCTAAAGTGACTGAACACAAAGAAAGTTATGGTCAGATGTATCAAATCCTTCGTGTTATTTAGACATAATAAATATTTTATTAATTTTGGCTATAGTTAGATAAAGAAGTTTCCACAATTTAAAAAATTTAATATGTAACATTAAACAGTACCACCACTAAATAAATATATATGTGAAAAGTTACACTGTAAATGAATTTCAAACTGTAATGCATCCATTATAGTTGATTACTTAAATAAACTATAAGTGAGGCACCTGGTTACTTGAATTCTTTGAGGGATCTTTTCTGGATCCCCTTTCTATTCTCTGCTTGCTTTTCCATTTCCAAATTTGTGAATATATTTTTTTCCTTTCTTATAGTCATTGACATTGTGTATGCTGTCCTCCTGGTTCTTATTTGCTTACTTTGCATATTAATCTTTCCAATTTTTTCCAAAAATGTTTATAGCTGCCTTATTTACTACAGAGCAGAAGTATCAGATACTCTTAACTTACTGCCCAAACCAGATTAAAATGTGATGGAAAATACATAAAAACATAAATAATGTTGATCCATGTTTATATGTGGTTTGTTATGTCAATTTGCAGCCCTCAGGGATCTTTATGTGTGTTTAATGGCCACATTTCTGTTCCAGTTTGACATCATTGTACATATCAGGGCCTCAAGGCCACATGTAGCCTTCTAGGCCTTTGGGTGTGGCCTTTTGACCGAGTCCAAGTTTTGTAGAACAAATCATTTTATTAAAGGTATTTGTTCTGTGAAGTTTGGATTCAGTCAAAAGGCCACACTTGAGGGCCTAGAGTGCCACATACAGGGCTGAGGGGACCTCAAGGCTGCAGGTTCCCCACCCCTACAAAAACAACTAATCTACTTAGCATCCCAGCTAGGTACCTGTGTATTGCCAAATAAAAATCTATTGAAAATAGATACTAATCTAACTCAGTTATGACAAAGTATCATCAACATTTAATAAGGAAAATAGCACATACTATGTGGACAAAGGTTTGTTGAATGGATAATGCTTATTGAAAATACTCAGAAATACTTCCATTATGAAATGCTTCATGAAAAGCATGTACTGGAGTTTGATGTGCTGTTGGTGAACTCTAATTTGAGGGAAAATGCTTTCTTACTTGAAATAAAATTCTATTTGTTTTCTACTAAAAAGATGATAGATAGGATGCCCATTTATCCTGTGGGCTAGTCACATCTTCTGCATTTGTCTTGCTACTCAGTTGTGTCTGACTTTTCGTGACCCCATTTGGGGTTTTCTTAGCAGAGGTAACAGGAACGATTTGCCATTTCCTTCTCGAGCTCATTTTTAGAGATGAAGCACTGATGTAGATACGGTTAAGTGACATGCCCAGGGTCACACAGTTAGTGAGTATTGGAGGAGGATTTGAACTCAGGAAGGTGAATCTTTATGACTCTAGGCCCAGCCCTCTGTATGCTGTGGTGCCACCTAGCTACTCTATCTGCATTTTATCAAGTTTCAATCTACCTCTCTACAGGTCCCATTCATTGTTCCTGTTCCTTCTCCTGGGATCTGGCAGAATTAATTTAATCCCTTTTCCACTTATCAGCCCTTCAGTTACTATATATTCTCTCAAGTCTTCTCTTCTACAAGTTAAGCAGCTTCATTTTCTTCCGTGGATCCTCTTAGGGCATGATCTCCAGTCTCCTTACCATCCTGATGAGTCTGGATATTCGTCAGCTTGTCAGTGTGATTCCCAGAACTGAATGTAATATTTTAGATATGGTCCGGTCAGGGCAGAGTACATACAGTGGGACTGCCACCTCCCTTGTTTTGAACACTATGCTCTCTTAATGCAACATACTATTATATTAGCTTTTTTGACCACTGTGTCATAATATTGACCCTTATTGTACTTGTACTCTATTATTATGAGTCTTTCTCACATGAACTGTTGTCAGATCATGTTTCCTCCATTTTGTCTTCTGAGTTTGATTTTTTTAAAACAAGATTTCTCATTTATTCTTCTTACATTTCATCTTATTTGCTTTGGCCTGTCATTCTATTCTATCAAGAGCTTTTTAAAACCTTGCTCTAAACCCTCCCAGCTTTGTGGCATCTATACATTTGATAAGGATGCCATTTCTGCTTCATCTAGTCATAAAGTGTGGACAGACCAAAAACCAATAGATTTCTGGACTGTTCCATAAGAGATCACCCTACATTCAAGCCAATGATGTCCAAAACAGAATTCCTCTTTCCCTAAAACCAACCTCCCTCAATTCAATTACATTCAATATGAAACTTGTTTTTAAATCATGTGCTGGGCAGTGAGGCTACAGAGACAAACTTGAAATAGTCCCTGCCCTTAAGGAAATTACATTCTCATTGTTCAGTCATATCTGACTCTGTGACCCCATTCAGGGTTTTCTTGGCAAAGATACTAGAGTGTTTTGCCATTTCCTTCTCCAACTCATTTTGTAGGTGAGGAACTGAGACAAATAAGGGTTGAATGCCTTGCCCAGAATCACACTGTAGTGTCTCAGGCTGGATTTGAACTCAAGTCCTCCTGATTCCAAACCCAGTGTTCTATACATTGCACCACCTAGCTCCCCCAGTCTACTTATATTTCTATTGAGGCTACCACTAACCTTCCAGTCACCCAAGTTCACAACCTGAGAACCGTACTAAATTCTTTACCTCATCCCCCATCTCCAATCAATTGCAAAATCTTACTGATTTTACCTTCAAAATATTCTTTCATTCATCTCTATCATTCCACCTACATGGCCACCTCCCTAGTCCATATCTTTATCCCCTCTCTCCTTGAACAATGTGACAACAAATGTGGGGATTTCTACCCTTTTCTCTGTTTTGAAAATCAGTACAACATTTGCCCTTTTCCAGTCCAGCAACTCTCCGTTATCTTTAATGAGTTAGATAGAGTTAATATGGGTATAGGTAAGTATCTGTGGAATGGTATTATCTCGCATATGTGGTCACACAGATGAAAATCCAGCTAAAGATCTGAATTATCTCAGAGTTCAATAACTAAGCTGCCAGATGATGGTCTACTTGAACTGTTATAACTATGTCATGTGGTATTTTTGGTCACATCTTAGCAGTAATGACATCCTGAATAAGTGTGGGCAGTTTTCTAATTCTCCATCTTACTACACATGGCATTTTCTTTTTGGCTTTCATGTTCTTATCTAGCCTAGAAGATGACGTATTTATCAAATAGTATATTCAGAATCTACTATTTATATTTTGGTTTTGTGTCCCCATATTTTAGAGCTATTTCACTGTCTCGAGTCTCTTCCCTTGGTGTATCCATCAATTCAGACACTTAGCATGTTGTTATCACAAACGATAGTCAGAAATACGATGCAAAGAGATAATATCAATTCTCCCTGGTGTACCCATTTCTTCCCAAGTCTTTGGACCAGATGAGACACCTGCAGACACACCAGTATGCATACCTGTAGTGTGCAAAGAATGGGGGCAGAATTAGGCTCACTGGCTAAAGGAAAGGAGGGCTACATCCAACCATCCCAAGTTATCTCCCTGCTTCTCATCTCTCACATCCATCCCCTATAGACCTGCCAAATCACTGTTTCTAAAAACAAGTCCAAGCATATCAGGTCTATGTTTTAGCAGCTTTTTTGTTGCCTCTAGGATAAAATACAAATTCTTCTTTGGCAGCTAAAACTTCACCGTTGGACTTCAGCCTGTCTTTTTGGACTTACTTCATTTTATTCCCATATTCACTCTACATTCTTGCCAAACTCGTCCATTTGCTCTTTTCCATAAAAACATTCATCTTTGACTCCTGTACCTTGGCACAAGCTGTTTCCCATACCTGTCTCAACCTCTTTCAGAAGTTAGCATTCTTCAAAGTTTAATTCAGGTGCCTCCTACACTGGTCCTTTCCTGATGCTTTCTCTTTCCCCAAAGATTTTTATATTTCTTTTGCATACATTTTTTTGTTTCCTTATTTGTTTACATGTTGTATCTCACATGTCCCCCCTACCCTTAGCTTCTTGGAGTGATTAATTTTTGTCTTGGAATATACAATACTTATTTCAATACTTTATGCATAGTAGGTCCTTTTGAATTGAATGACTAATTTCTTTTCTGATAAGCTGGTTTTTAAAAATAGTATTTTGTTTCCCACCTCCATTATACGTTAAAAACAATTTTCAGCCTTTTTTAAAGTTTTGAGTTCCAAATTCTCCCTTTCCCTCCATCCTTCCCCTCCCCGCTCCGTGAGATGGTAAACAATCTGATTTAGATTATACAAGCGCAGTTACGTTACGTAAAACATTTCCATATTAGTCATTTTGTATAAGAAGACTAGAATAAAAAAATGAATGAAAAAAAGTGAAAATAGTGTGCTTCAATCTGTATTCAGGCAATATCAGTTCTTTCTCTGGAGCTGGATAGTACATGCTTCATTATGAATCCTTTGGGATTGTCTTGGATCAGTGTTTTGCTGAGAATAGCTAAGTCATTTACAATTCTTCATTGAACCGTGTTGCTGTTACTATGTACAATGTCCTGGTTCTGCTCACTTCACTTTGTATCAGTTCATGTAAGTCCAGATTTTTCTAAAATCATCCTGCTTGTCATTTCTTATAGCACAGTAACATTCTATCACAATTATATACTACAACTCGTTCAGCCATTCCCCAACCGATGGGCATCCTCTCAGTTTCCAATTCTTAGCCACCACAAAAAGAGCTGCTATAAATATGGTGAGCTGTTTTTGAATCTGCCTACTGGATTGTCATTCACATCTATACATCTCATCAACAAGCTTGACATGAGAGACTTTGTCAAAGGCTTTGCTAAAATGCAGATATTCTATATATCTCCCCATTCCCTTTACCTACTGTCTAATAAACTTGTTACAGTATTTTAGGATCACAGAATTAGAGGAAATAAAAGAAAATACTCTTAGTCTGGAATGACCTATTTCAGATGAAGCCATAACTCTTAGCAACCATCACTCCTCTATATAAATGCCTACAAACCATCTCTTTAATAATATGTTTCAGACTTCTGTCACCAGTCAAAGTCAGACTTACAGATTTGTAATTTGTAGCCTCTTCCGTTTTCCCGTTTTTGAAAATCAGTACAGGGTTTACTCTTCTTCATGCTGACAGCAACTGTCCCACTTTCCAAAATCCTTCAGAGGTCTGTGAATCTGACTGTGGGTCAGTAATCATGTTCATTTCATTACAGAAAACTCTTCTGAAATTCCTATTATGTACAAGCCCTTCATATGTGTAAAGCCGCTAGGTGGTACGGAGGTAAGAGCACTGGACTTGGAGTCAGAAAGACTTGAGTTTAAATCCTTTCTTGGACTTTAGCTGTGTGACCCTGGGCAGGTCATAAGACCTCCCACAGGACTCCGTTTTCATTTTGAAGATCAAATGAGGTTTATGAGGCACTGCTCTAGGTGCTGGGCATATGGAGACAAAAACAAACAACCCGACCCTAAAACTCTTACCTTCAAGGAACTTACATTCTATTGTTACCTATAGATAATAGTTCTAGTATTGTGGGATGTAGTCATTCTGACCTTAGTGACCTGAATTCAGTGTTAGCAATTCAGACTGCTTTCTCTTCTACCATCTCTTCGTTAATCTTACATTTCAACTCCTTGTTAACCAATTTTGTTCTATCCTTTTCAATATAAATATTATATTTTTCCTTAACAAATAAGAAAGTAGCAGTTGTATAGTTTTTCCTTTTGTCCGTCATGCATTATCATTTTACCAGCCACTTCAAGTGTAAGGGGTTGAGAGATGAGGTCGGAGATCTGGTTCCCCTCCCAGCTCAGTCATATAATCACAGGATCAAATCCCAGATGATGAGATATTAATGTGTTAACAGGGTGTCGACATCTTGCTATTCCTTGACAAAGTGTGAATATCTTTATTCCAATTGAAAGGTCAAAGCCATTGACTGGAATGAAAACTGGCCATACCTCTAGAGGCTTTAAATAGATAAGCGGTGGAGACATCTGGAAGTCAGAGAATTCCAGAGACTTCAGGTAGGATCTAGTAGTTGAGAGGGAGCCCAGCCCTTGAGAAGAAATAGTCCTGGATGGGGACTAAAGAAGGCGTTTCTCTGTACTGTCTCCCCACATCAGCCATGGCATCCAGCAGTAGAACTCCTCACCTGGAGGGAAGAACCCTGTTTATCTAACTGGAGAGTCAGCTTGAGATACAGATGAGGAAACACACCACAGAACAACCCGGACACAGAGCCAGTCCCTTGGGGCCAGAAATGGCTTTAAAGTGATACAGCTTCTGTCAGTAACAAAGAGGAGGGCTGTGTGTTTAAGAGAATGCTAACCTTGCCAGTAGAGAGTGGAGTTGCAGAAGGCAGCAAACCCTGGAGCCCAGCTGAGCAACCTGCCCAGCAGAGAAACTACATTTTTGTGTAGATACCATTTGTACAGACATCCAAAGCCAGGAGCTTTATCTGCGGTTCCTTCTTAGATGTTGTATCCTGTAAATCCCTGGTCCTCTCCACTGCTCTTCTGGTTATTGTTCTTTCAGCGATACCTTGGTACACATGGTCAGTTTTCTCCTCCTTTCTTCCTTTTAGAAAAGAAAATCCTCCCTGATTACAGTCATGACTCAAGGCAAATAAATTTGGCCCTAAAAAAAATCCTAGTTACATATAATTCATTCCTGGCCAAGAGTTCATCATTTCTTTTTGTTTTAAATTGTGACCCAGAAATCCAAATCTCCTTCTCAGCTTCCTTCTTAACTTGATGTTGACTTCCCTTTGTGCCCTACCCTGTGGAAACCCCTGCTTTCAGAAGGCTGCAGGGATAAAAAACACCATCTGTGCCCCAAGGATCTTCAGTTTTCTTGTCCAGAATTTCATCATCCCTAACAAAGTGTTTTAGTTTCTTTTTGCCAGTAACCTTTACACCCACACGAATCATCCAGAGTGTCTCGTGGTAGTCAGGTTTGACAGGTCTTGGGAAGAAACTGCGTCTCTTTTGTATACATCAGGTGAAAAAATAATACATTCCTTCTTCCTTTTCTGCTACTGCATGATCTCTTTCCTGCCCTCTTTGGAACACTCCTTGGAACACAGGAAGCTATATCTTCCTGAGATAATCTAGCTTCCCCTTCAAGGGGAAGAGCTTCATATCTATTAACATAGTTCCAAATATTTGGTTGTCCTTCTTCATCTGTGTCATATTATTTTGCCCTCCAGCCTCTTGCCACAAATTATTATCCTTTTCTATCTCTTCAGATCCTTTTTCATCTTTGTTTTCTTCTCCAAGTTCTGCTTTCAGGCTTTCAGTGAAACACTTTCATTCTCCCTGATAAGCTTCACAGTAAAGGATTCTTCTTGCTCCTTTACAGTCTTTCCTGGGAGGAAGAAGAACCTGCACTTTGTGCATAGACAGCTGTTATCTGGCATTTGCAGGAACACAAACATAGTGTACTTGATACAGGTCATTGTAAAATTCCATTTGTCTTCTTTTATTTGGAGGATTCTTTGAGTTCTTTATTTGGAAGAGACTGATTTCATCAGTGTGACAAACTCTGAGCATCTCTTCTGTAACTTATAGTCTTAGAAAGTTGCTTGGGGTACTGGGAGGTGAAAAGGAATTGCAGAGTCCACCAGCAATTGTGTGTCAAAAGCCAGATTTGAATCCAGGCCTTCTTGTCCACTATGCCTCTTTGCCTTTGATCCTCGACTTTCTAGAAATAAAGTGCTTATTCTTTTGCTTTTCTTATTTGATGGTCTTGTGGTTAACTTCTGTGTTTGCCACACCTCTTCATTCTCGTGTCCCAGGTGATCTTCCTGCCTTGTCTTCGTTAAAGTGCCTTTGATTGATAATTAGCAGCTTCTGTCAAAGCTCCAGGGAAGGCTGAAGCTGGCACCAGTTTCCACTGTTCCTCTACCCCCTTTATCTTCTCCCCCTAATCAGATTTAGAAACTTCTCATCATGTCACCTCTTTGCTTTTTCTCTTTTGAGGAGGTCTGGAATGTCAAAGAAAAAGATAATACTAATATTATACTTTATGATTTAGGCTCAAATTTTCCAGAAACAATTTCATTTAACTGGAAATTAATCTGTGTCCCTGACATTTCTAATTGGGAAGAGAAATGTCCAAATTGGCATAACCCCCATGCTTTCCAACACGACTCTCTATCCCAAGATAATTTGAACAAGGAAAAGATTATAATATGTTAAAATATAGTAAAATTCTATTATAGCTGCCATTCAGTTCCTCCCTAGACCTCTTCACATAAGAAGTGAAAAGAGTTTGCTGTTGTGATCAATATCTTAACTTTGAATGCCAAAGAGTACACTCTCCTTAGGTGAGTCATGGCACCAGTCACTCAGGTTGGTGAGGATACAGTGATTTTATCTAGGTAAGAGTTAAGTTCCATTTCCTACAGGGAAAATCTGGGAAGGGTTTTAAGCTGGAAAATATTATTTCTCTATATTTTTAGAGAGACTAGAAAGATGTTCTTAATATACTTCCATATGGGTTAATGAAGTTGGGGGAGCATGGTCATGTTTGATGAGAAAAGAAACTAAGTTTCTTTCTCTGTTCACTTCAAAGGTAGGAAGGTATGTAAGTAGGATCAGAATTAGCTCATGGTAGAACCATGGTAGAAACATGCAAAGCAACCTATGACCAAGGGTCTCCTTAAGTGTCAGGACAAGAGTATTCTTAAAAATAAAAGTGAACATATGTGATTATGCAGGCTCCTCCCATTTCCAAGGATAGATTCCTCTGTCCTGTGAATTCTTGTGGACCTTTGGACCACTTTTGGTTTTTCATACTCCAGTATATTTATTTCTGTATGCATCTTATCTGTCTACTAAAGTATAAACTTCTTGAGGTTTGGAACTGCATCTCATTTGTTACATTCACTTATTTGCATATAGTATATGGCACTTTTTAAATATCTGTTGAATGTTGTTAAAGCAACAGAACATCATTTAGAATAAACTTACTTTTTTAAAAGGATCAAAAAGATGGTAGAGGGATAGGAAGCAATACCCTGAGTTCTTCTCCAAAAATTCTTAACAGATTTATGAATTGCATCATACTGATAGATTCTGTTGGGCAAATTCAGAAAAAGTCAGAAGAGTCCTTTGCCCAGCCCAGCTTGTCAGAGGAAGGCAGAAAGGGATGTCCGTGGACACTGGAGATGGGGTCAGTCTAGGTGCTCCACTGTGTGGAGCGCTTCAGTGCCCTGTGCACCAGGTCTGAGACCCACACCAGGGCATTGTGACGGGGACAGGTGCCAGCTGGCAGATTTATCACCCGCTCCTCCATCCTGGGCAGAATGAGAAAGAAACCACTCTCAAGTTAAGGAGGCCCTGGGCCATGTATGGAGAAAGGAGGAAGTTCAGAACCAAATAGCAGCAGTGGTGTAGCTTAGACCTCAGGCATAAAAGCATGGCCTCACTTCTTGCATCTAGCCCAGAGTACAGAGGAATAACCAGGGCAGGGATCCCAGACCAATAAAAAATCTACAGTTCTGCCTTTCTGTGCCCACAGAAGTTTTTCCACTTGTTTATAGTGGCAGGGTCCAGCAGCAGTCTATGCTTGTTCAGACCTAAACTCAGGTGAAAAAGTTAACAGAACTCTTGGGGGACAGGGAAGTAGGAGGAAGAAAAGGCTAATCTTTTTTTTAAACAAAACAAAATTTAATTAAAAAAGAGGGGCAGCTAGGTGGCACAGGAGATAGAACGCTGGCCCCGAAGTCAGAAAGACTCAAGTTCAAATCCAGCCTCAGACACTAGCTGCGTGACTCTGTGTAAGTCACTTAACCCCCACTGCCTCTGAAAAATAAAAAAAATAAAAAAGAACAAGAGGCAGCATGGCATAGTGAATAAAGTGCCAGCCTTCACGTACTGGTTGTTTGACTCTACAAGTTTCTTAACCTCTATGAGTTCTAGACAGTTCTTTAAGAATATAAATGGCAGAAAAGTTGCTGGCCGGCGTTGATAGATGGATCATCCAATCATTCTTTGTACCAGTGAAATTAGAGGTGCAGTTCTTAGCTTTCTCTCTAAAAAAGAGTTAGAAATCATGAGATTACTGATAGTGGGTTAATGGGAAAAAAATAGAAGCATGAAGAGGAATTTTAATGGTTGGAAAGGTATAGAATTTAGAGCTCTTTTTAAATGTAAAAAAGTGTTTTAGCACTAATGCAGAATTCAGAAGTTGAAACACACATATGCACACAATCTGGCAGCATGATCAACTCTTGAAGGTCTTCGAGAACCTGAAGGGTTATGTGTCAGGGGGAGGAATGAGGAAGAGGCCGTATGACTGGCTTTGGAAATTTCTTCCAGAATTGTGACAAGCCATATTCTTAGCAAATGGTTAGTTATTATGGAATAGATCATTATCTTGACCATCTGTAGACATCTGGTAATTATATCAGTTTCTGACTTACCACAGTACTTCCTCCTGTGACTAGAATACTGAGAAAATTATTACTAGTCACACAATTATAGGTTTTAGCTTTATAGGCTATTCAAGAGAATAAACAACTCTTTCTTGTATGAGTAATTTGTTTAATTATGTTTTGACAAACCAGTCTATTTTGCGTGATTTACACTTGAAATACATTTTAGAGAAAAGTACTTGCTATTCTTAATTCTTATATCCGTATTCTACTACCGTCTTTTATTTTTTTCCTTTTGTAAAGATATTTTGAGTATCCCTCCAAGTTTGTACTCACTCAAGTTGCAGTTTGGGTCTCTGTGGAGGAACTCTCTTGGGTTCAAGGTATTCTGTAGATCCGTACTGTTAAAATTATGAACCATGAGCTGCCACCAGCACACTATCCTTTAATAGTCAGCCTATTGGGATAATGAGTCCAAAACAAAGGCATTTTACTGAGATGGTAAAGAAGGTTCAGTAGCTATAAAACATTCCCTCCTTGAACATGGAGGGCACTCTCCAATATATGTATGTATATAGATAGAGATTTATGTATGTAGTGTCACTGGCAGTGATACACACATAAAGGGAATACATGCAACCAAGACAAACTCACTCCTCTGGCATTGGAAGGCCCCAATGTCTTTTCCCTTCCCATGGTTTTCTCATGCTGCTCCACTGTGGATGTGCTCATCTAGGCCTTCTGGACCTTCCTCTCTCTTGATTTGACTCCTGACTACTAGAACTAACTCTTCTTTACTTGCAGGAGCTACACCCTGCAGAGCTCCCTTTTTAACTACTCCAGAACTAGGAAGCTTGTTCTTTAAAAACCATTAAGAGTACGATGACTCTTCATCTAGCCAATGGCAAGCTGCTTTTTAATTCCATAAATGAGTATTTCTCAACACATTGTAAAGGAGAAACAAAGTTTCTAAAAAAATCTTAATTTGTACTTTAAATTGTCAACACCTTCTAGTCTCTCTTAACTATCCCTCTCCTTGTTTTCTATGATTATATCACCTGAATTGTGCAAAAATCAGTCTATCAGCATTATCTACTGTATCTTCAAGTATTGTTTCTTTCTCATAAAATAGAGAGAAAGTTTATATATAATGAAATTTAATAATACTTGAAGACCAGAGATAATTGCTACTATTATAAAGGTCATTGATCAGGGGATTGACAGACATATATGCCTTTGTTACATATAGCCATCAGTCTCCACTATCTCCCCTTTGCCCTGACCCTACTGAAGAAAGGCTTGCCCAAAAATGATACTTCACCGTGCCAGTAAATCTCCCTGTATGCATTTAGTTATGGTTTGTGTTTATTTGTGTTTATTTCTCAAATTGTTAGTAACAGGGTCCACACAAATAATCACTCCGGGTAATACATGTATACTGGGTAGGACAACCTGTTTTTCAACCCTCAGAAAATTTGCATGTTGTAAAGGATTCACAAATACATAAAACACATAAGGCACTCAAAAGATTATAAGGAGTAGGTGCTGAAAAAGCATGCAGTACTCAAAAGTAGCTCTAACATTCCAGTTAGTCTCTCTTTAATCTCAGCGTTAACCCACTGACAGCCTGGACACCTCCAGAAAGGGAACATACATTGAGCTTGCTAGATTCATAATCTTCATACCATCAGGGTGGCATTGTCTGAATAACTTGCTTATAACATCAAGGAACGATTAAAGTTTCTTCCCCAAGTGACAGGTCTCCACTTCCCAGCCCTGAAGATTATATGATCTATTCTCTTTTCTCTAAAGAAAGCTATTACTCAGGAATGCCTTGAGGGTCTAATGGATAAGCACATGCCTACTTCTGTCAGGCACCATCTCTTGGACTGGGTAGGTCCATTCTCAGGTCTCAGGTATCTAATCTCTGCTTAGAAAACCACATGTACCTTCTTTCGCAAAGCAGCATAACAGGGGTCTACTGTTATTTGTTAGGAGGCTGTGAATGTACACAAACTGTCCTTTCCCTAGTAAGCCAACCTTTTCTGCAGTGGGCTGGTCTGTCTTCTAAACAGGGACAGATGAAAGGGAAATCTTGAAAAGTTTGAACTGGTCCTGCAACTTCATTTTCATAGACTACAGAGAGTAGTGATTCTTCCAGATAGAATCCATACACTTGAGTCTCTGCCAGTCAGTCATCTTGTAGACAGCCTTAGTTACTGAAAATCAATTAGGAGCTGTCTTCTCTCTAAACAGAGTGACACTGTGCTTCTCTAGGGAGGTGTTTTCCTGACCCCAGACAAAGACTCACAATCTGTAACCTTATCAAGTTGATCCAAGACTCTATTAAATTGCTTGGGGAATTCCCCTCTTATATTACCTTTCACCAACTCTTTTAAGCTATTAAAATTATTATGGCTATAGACCTAGACCTGTAGAATTAGAGGCCACTCTGTCCATGCTAATGTCAAATATGTAATTTTAGTGACTTTTGTCTTTTACTTATTGTTTTCATGTTATATATAGTTGGAGTATTTTATGATTCAAACCTTGAATCAAAAGTCATCTGAAAAAATGAAGAAAAGAAAAAAACCCGGCAAGTGTCGTGGCATTCGGCCACCTCGGCTTGAACAACCAGGTGATGTTTATGGCTCATCTAGGCGGAGCACTAGAAAAGTGGTTGTCACTGATTGGATTGGGTGGGATAGCCTTGAAACTGGCTAATAAAAAGTACATCAAAATTTGGTTCTGAAGCTATTCTATCCACTCTTATAAGCGTTTGCTCGGAATTGTTTTCATGTTTATGATAGGTGGGAGTTCCCTAAGTTACAGTTCTTTAACTTCAGATACATTTACTTGGATTTGAAATTCAGGTATAAATGTTTTATACTGCTCAGAGTCCCTAGATTAACCATTTACAAATTATACAGTTTTGTTAGGAACCTTTCAGAAGTAAAGAAAAATCTTATGTTTCTTTTCCAAAGATTGAGCCTAATGAATTCTCTGGCTGAAGGTTTGAAGGTTATCGGAAGGCCATTGCAAGTTTATATAGACATGCACAACTTTATTCTGCCCAAAAGAACTCCTTCAGAGAGGACTGGGAGAAATGCTGACTGTATGCCCCAAAGCAGAGAATAGTAATCTGTGAAATAAAGAGCTTAAGAAATTAGGTTTTGTAAAACCGTAACATGGGTTTTATTCTACATATATAATTTTCCTTTCTGTAAAGTAAAAATAAAACTTAAATATATGAAAAGAAAAATCATTCATGTATATGTTATTAATTCTTTAAAATGTAATGAAATGGTTGAATATCTCTAAAGGAAGAAGCACTAGATCTGGAAACAGAGGTCTTTGGTCAGGAACTCAGCTCTGGTTCTTATTTTCCTGTGTGATCCTGAGCAGCTCAGAGGACTTATCTGAGCCTTCGTTTTCCCTATTATAAAGTAAGGTAGTTGGATGAGATGATTTCTAAGGTCCCTTATGACTTTAAATCTTATCCCCAAAACAAAACCAACAAAAAAAAAACATTAAAAAATCCTTAAGTTTTGATAGAGCTGTACAAGGAGTGTTATTCTCTATTTTCTTTTTTTAAAAATAGAAAAAATGCCTGTTTTAAAGGGTGAAGCATCACACTATACCTCTGACCTCCATAACTTGTTGTTCTGCTGCCAGTGTGTGGATGTGGTGTTTTATACTGAAGATCTAAAGGAAGTTGTAGAGGCCCATAAGATCGTCCTTTGTTCCGTAAGCAATGTCTTCATGCTGCTGTTCAATGTGAAGAGTCCTGCAGATGTTCAGGACTCCACTGTGATACGCACTGCCCAAGATCTCTTTGCTGTGAACAGTGAAACGACGTTTCCCATTACGACCCAAGGCCCGCCGTGCAACCCACCAGTAAGAGTCATTGTTAAAGACTCTCTCTTCTGTTCTTGCCTATCAGACATTCTGCACTTCATTTATTCAGGTATCTTCTCAGAACGGCTCCAGCTACTCAGTGTTTTTAAAACTTGAATGTGAAACCTGCATGTTGCCCTTCCCAGTAGTCTTGTTCACTTTGACGGTTGCCATGCTTCCCTTTCTTCCACTTCTGGTTTATTATTGGAAGTTGATTCCATAAAGAGAAAGCAGGTCATTGTGCCACAAAGGAAAAAGAAAGCTTCTTGATTCCAGACTTATTTGCCTGGGCTTTTACTGTAAAATCACATTAGTGGTGAAACAATAGCAGTGAATAAAATATCCTGTTTTCTACTGAATAGGCAGAACTTACTAAATGATCAGCAGTATTTAACAAAGGTTAAGGTGAGCTCACTACCTCTTTTATTTCAGTATGAATGCCGACTATAAAAGCAGGGCCTCAAAACTCTGACCTATAAGGTTTTAAATAGGAGATGTAAAGGGGGAAAAAAAACACAAGGGTGCCTGGGTAGATGGGACACTCTGCTAGGAGTTAGAAGTGTCTGGGCTCCGATTCCACCTCTGACACAAGTTTTGTCAATTAATTTCTCTGAGCTTAGTGCAATTGCCTAAGCCTTATTTACTAAATTGTGAGTTCTGATCTCTGTTGGAGGGACTTCCTGTACCAATAAATCAAAGGTCCTTGATGTGTTGGGATCTTTACAAAATATAAGGGAACACAAAGAACTCTTCTCCATTTTTCACTTTAGAAATATAAATATGCCAAGTGTATGCAAGGTATCTTGCTAGCTTGCCATCTCATCACTTAGCTTGTCACTCTACTAAGTGACTGAGGAATTTTCAAGCATACTTTGAAAATTAGCCTAGGGCCAGCTAGGTGGCACTGAACCTGGAGTTAGGAGAACCTGAGTTAAAATCCAGTCTCACACACTTACTAACTGTGTGACCTTGGGCAAGTCACTTAACCCAAATTGCTTCCCTCAAAAAATTGTCCCATATTTGGGCAAGAATACAACTTAGATGAATTCTGGTACTAATTTTCTTAATTTTTCATATTCTTTACTCCATACTGCCTTATTCAAGTTCAGTTCATATACCAAAACTAGCACTCCATCACCTTTTCCTTGGCTCCCTTTCTTTTCAGCTCTTAGATGCTCCTAAAATCCAAAGAAGTAGAAATTTTCCCTAATTTGTTTTACCAACAAGGGTATAGCATGGTAAGATCACACATTTAAATTAGTATAAATGAGAAGTTTAAGATTTGAAATGATAGTAAAACTAGCTTTCTAATTCAAGGGAAACTATTTATTCCTTTAACTTTCTACTCATTCATGTGGCTAGAATATGCTTTTCTTTCTCCTTTCAGACTGAAGCTAATCATGTTCCTAAGAGTAATCAGTGGGAAGCTTTTTTGATCTGGTTCTGTACTTCAGCATTTTTAACTGGGAACATATGGTGAATTTATTTTTGATACATTAGGGGAAAAGAGTATCATTGTTTGTGTGTATGCAACAGTTCCAGAACTGTTGATGCTAGAAATTAGGTCACCTTTTCTTCCTTCTGTTGTTTGTGTATAACCTACATATATGCATGCATATTCACAAAATCTAACATTGAAATTGGTTCTTTAAAAAAGGAATAACAGCAGCACGTATGTGTGTTTGTCCTTTGTTGCTGAAGAAAACCATGCCATCAGAGACATGATGACATGACTTGCACTTAACGTTGTTGTGAGTGAGGGAGGACTGTGCAGGTCACCAGCCTCACTTCTCCTCCAGAGCCACCTGAATCCAGTGACCAGATATTCATCAGGATGACTGGAGATGACCCAGGATGAGGCAATTGGGGTTAAGTGACTTGCCCAAGGTCACACAGCTAGTGAGTGTCAAGTGTCTGAGGTGAGATTTGAACTCAAGTCCTCCTGGCTTCTGCACTGGTACTCTATCCACTGCACCACCTAGCTGCCCAGCAGTACATATATATCTATAAGGAACAAGGAAGTTACAGAATTATTGGGATGGAAATGAGTGGTCAAGTTAACCAACATTTGTTAAGCATCTACTTTGTGCCCTGACATTGTGCTAAGAATATACAAAGAAAGGCAAAAGCAGGTTCTGCCCTCAGAGAGCTCACAATTTAGTGGAGGGAGACAGCATGCAAACTATGTGCAAAGAGGATATTTACAGGATAAATTGGAGATTATCTCTGAAAGAAAGCACTAAGAAGCATTAAGAAGGTAAACCAGGGGAAGATTTTAGTTAAGACTTGAAAGAAGTCAGGAGGGAGAGAATTCCAGGTATGGGAAGTCGTCGGTGAGAATGCACATGGGGAGAGATGGAGTGTGTTGTACAGGGCACAGCAGGGAAACCCGAGTCACTGAATTATAGAGTAAATGGAAGGGAGTAACGTGTAAGAAGACTTAAAGGGTAGGAAGGGGCCAGGTAACAGTGGATTATGGAGAGTAATTAGTGAAGTACTCTCAATCACTTCTAGTTAGACAAAAGCAAAAACGCCTTTATTAGAGTGAATAACTTCCATGTAGTAGTTGCTTAATACAGATCTGTTAAATGAATAGCTCTAGAAGATATGATAGATGATGTGAATTAATGCATCTTGCTTAAAGACTTTGCTTAGTATTCTGGATTATTATATTTCAGATTTTGAATGCTTGGGTTCAAAATTTCATTTAAGAAAAATTTAGTTGGGAAGAAAAGAACCTTAAATTGTGAATAGAAATCACAAATAGTATATAATACTTTATTTCTTCATTATTTCAGTGATTTGTGGGAATTTCATTCACTGATGCAAATCAGAACCTTCTATAAATTAGGAGAAGATCTGTGAGAGTTTCTGTGGCCCAAAAATTCATCATTTTGCTGCCAATCTGACGTTGAACTTCTCCAAACTTAGCTAATCTGACCCTCATACAACAGACAATACATTATTGGGCCCATGCTCCACACTTTCCCAGTTCTGTGGGATTTGTCAGACTCTCTGGAATCACCTTTATGAACCCAAGGTCATCTCCCTCACTACAATGAGATTTGGAGTAGGAATGTAACTATCTTTTACAGAAAATTTTGAGGAAGAACTTAGCTTTCCTCTTTTACAGTAGCATTATAGAACTAGATTTTATTTATAATTGAAACAGTGTGAATTATTCATGCATCGCGACGGTCTTACTTCTGTGCCTCATTATGGCATGTAGGTCATCCTGGTTTTTTGAAGGCTTTTCTAGCACAGCACAAGCTCTGGCAGGTTCTGCCATGCAGGAAAGACTCGTTCCGGTGACTGACTGTGCCGGCTGGCTGACAGTCATTCCAAATGAGCGCAGAGAGGCTCGTTGCCAGGAGCTGATCGCCCACTAGGCAATGAATTCTTTGGTCACAGTATAATGCATGAAATGAGGAATAGTATGGAATAGCCCCTAGTCTTGTGCAGCCCACTTCCCCTTTATCAAATACAGTATCAGAGTGGTAGAAAAGGAATCTCCAATCACTTCTTCAATTATACTCCTTTGATTTCCCCCAACAGGTGCTATTATTATCCCCATTTTACAGTTGAGGAAACTGAGGCAAACTGAGATCAAGTGACTTGCCCAGGGTCACATAACTAGTAAGTGTCTGAGACTGGGTTTGAACTTGTCTTCCCCAGTCCAACACTAGCTCTCTACTCAGCTGCATTTATAAAAGGGCAACAGAAATCCACATAAAATTGAATTCTGGTGATGCCATATGACTGCAAATCATGGAATACATTGACTTCCAAAGTAACAAAATTGCTTGTGACCTAAAGGTCACAAGAAAAGTATGTGTTAGGCATAAATAGACTGAAACTTACTATCAATGATGAATTGTAAGGAATAAGTTGTGTAAAAGATAGTTTAGCAAGGGTGGGGAACCTGTGGCTCTTTGGGTTTTCAAGTGTGGCCCTTTGATGGAATCCAAACTTCCCAGAACAAATGGCTAAAGAGTTATACAACCAGAAAAGGAGATGGGCTGGTCATGTATTAGTAGCACAGGATAGCAGGTGGATTAGGGTTAGCTCACATGCTTCTTTGGTATTCCCATAAAATATCTAAAATAAAAACCCCAGCACACTGGTACCAATTATGGGGGAAGGGGTGTTACTTAGGATGGGCTGTGGCTCCATTGGAAAGTTCCCCACAATGATGAAATCACAGATTCATTGGAGTATATGAATTTTTCAGCCATATGCTGTCATTGCATAAGAGATACATACTTCTTAAAATGGCTTCATGCTTTGAAGTCATTGCTGTGACTTAATACATGAAAACAGCACCTTATAAAGTAGAACCTTTGTTAGTCCCAGAGGGGACTCACTTTATATATTGGAGAAATTTGATGTAAATAGCAATGTAAATATATAGATAATCTATATGTATTATTTATATAGAGATAGATATAGATTTATAGATAAATACATAGTAGAGAGATGCAGAACAGATAATAATTAAATAATTTAATATATTAGACACAATTCTTCCCTTGAGACCAAAAGAGCCATGTCCTTAGCTTTCTTCTGGATCTTAATACATATAATATAGAGGAAATGCCTTGTTTCCTAATAAAGAACTAATTATGGAGATTTTTTTCCTGTTAATTGTACTGGACCTGTGAAGTTGGCTTAGAGAATGCTAGGTCAGGAAACCTCCTTGTATCAACGTAGATCAACAACTGTATTAGAATTTAATATCTTAGGGGTTACCTGGGACCCTGAGAGGTTAAGTATCTTGTCTTGGGTCACATAGCCACTGTGAGCCTTGACCACATGTCCTTGATTTTGAGGCCTACTTTCTCCTGAGCCAGGCTGTCTCTTACCATTCCCCAACACAGCCAGATATGTTCAAATACCAGGATATTCCCACAATGCATCAGTATTGCACTAGTTCAGCTCTCTGGGCTGTGGGTACAACCTCTGAAGGGAGCGCTGCCAGCAGCTTACCTGCTTGTAGCACTAGCAATCAGAACACAGGGATGTGAACCTCATGCTGAGATAAAGGGTATTTGAATTCAGGTGCTATATAAAGGGAGGAACTAGCCTGGATCTTATGCATTGATGTGAGGTGTAAGCAGTGTAGTGTCTAGCTATTTGAGAGGTAAATGGAATTATCATTGCAGGTAAGTTCTGATACCAGCTGACAAAAGGGTTCACATGCGTTCAAACATATCTTATTCAAAGCTGTGTTACTCATCAAATATTCTCTAATCAATCAACATGGACTTCTTAAGTTCCAACTATGTGACAGGCAATGTGTTAATTCGCAGCAAAACATCTACAAAAATGAGACAACCTCTCTCCTGAAGGCATTTTTCTTCCATGGTGGAGGGATGGGTGGGGTGGGGAGGTGGTAGTGCTGGGGACCTATAGCGTACTCATAGATGAATAAATTGAAGTTTTACACAACGTAAGTTGGAGTGATGGGTAGGTATTAATAACTGGGAGACTCAGGATAGAGCTTTGCAAGGAGGTGACATTTGAGGTTAGGCTTGGAGGGAGTTAGGGCTTCCAAAAGCGAGGGTGAGAAGTAACAGCATTCTAGAGATGCAGTACAGCCTGTATCAAAGCATGGAGGTGCAAGATGGAATGCCCTCTATATAGAGAGTGGCCAAGTATGCCAGTATGGATGAAGTAAAGCATATTTGTCAGGAGGCTATTGTCTGGAAATATTTGAGAATGGAGGACAAACGCACACATAAATACAGCTTGGAAAGGTAGGCTACAGCTAGATTCTGAAGGACTTTGGGCACCAAATAAAGAGATTTGCATTTTATCCTAAATCCATTTTATCCTCTGAAACCTCTTGAGCAGGAGAGGGACAGAACTAGACCCATGCTTTATGAATATCAGTTGTACTATTGTGTGGAGAATGGTTGGATGAGAGAGACTGAATATATAGAGAGTACTTAAGAGGCTAATGCAGTAGTCCAGGGGAGAGTTATAAAGGACTTGTTAGAATGGTTTGAGTAGAGAGAAGGGGATAGATGTCAGGGACCTTGAGGAACTGGAGTTGACAAGACTTGGCAAAGTCTTAGAAATGGGAGATAATTGAGGGTGAAGAGTTGAATGTAACTCCTAGGTTGTGAACTCGAATGACTGGAAGAATTGTGGTTCCCTTTACAAAATAAGAAGTTAAGAGGAGAAGTGGTTTTAGAGGTCCCTCTGAGATAGCCAGGGTGAGGAGCACAGAAGGAGGGGAGGGATGTGGGACTGGAGCTCAGGAGAGAGATGTGGAACAGATATGTGGAAAGCATAGTCAGATCTATGGGAACTGAGGAGATCACTAACATAAAGAGTATCCAGAGGTTCTTAACTTAAGTATATGGACTTTTTTTACATATTGATAATTATTTCAACATAATTGGTTTCTTGTATGACTTTATGTATTTTCTTTTATGCCTTTAAAATATTATTCTGAGAAAGGGTCTATGGGCTTCTCTGGATTGTTAAAAGGGTCCATGACACATCCACACAAAAAGATGAAGACCTCTCACTCCCAGTGTAGAAAGAAAAGAGCCTGTGACAAAGTTCTTCTGCGCACCTAAGCATAGGGGGTTGGACATGGATGGTCATCCTGCAATGGGCAGTGAGAAAAATGGGTCAGTCATGTAGGAAGTGGATCAGGAGAGGAGTGTTGCAAAAATCCAAAGGGATGATAATATTCAGGAGGGGAGGGCTCAACAGTGTCACATGCTACATGGATGAGAAACAGCCATTGGATTTAGCCATGTTGCTCATTTAGTGACCTTGGAAAGAATTGTTTCAATTTAGTATTGAGGGCAGAAGTCAGATCGCAACAGGTTGAGCAGTGAGTGGGAAATGAAGAAGTAGAAGCAACAAATGTAGACCACTTTGAGTTTGTCTGAAAGGAAGGGCAGATACACAAAACTAGTTAACCTGAAGGCGTGGTAGAGTCAAATGAAGAGTTGTTTTTTTGTGTTTTTGTTTTTTTTTTTTAAGAATGAGAAAGATCAGGGCATGTTTGAAAGCAAAAAAAGGAGGAACTAGTGTATAGAGGTTGAAGATTAGGGAGAAATTAGGCATGAGCTCCTGTAGGACAGACCCCAAATAGAGGGATTGGTGTTAGCCAGAAGGGCCAGTCCATATTCTGAAATTGGGGGAAGAGAGAAAGAGAGAGAATGAGAATGAGCTGTGATGTTGAGACGAAATGTGAAACAGAGAGGAAGGTGACAAATGTGGCGCCTACTTTTTCAGTGACTGTGACCTGCAGAAAGAGAAGGGAAAGGATGATAGAGGATTGAGTAAGTAGCCTACTTTTAGAAGATTTTTTTTTCCTTAACAAAAATGGGTGCTTGCCATAGTCTTAGGATCATTAGACCATTGTACCTAGATCTAGAACAGGAAGCCAAGGGATTATAGGTTCTTAAACCTAGAGTAGAAAAGGACTCCAGAGGTCATAGAGCCTTACCTTGCCCCCTCCCCCTCCATTTTACAGATAGGAAATGAGACCTACTTGAGAAGTGACCTGCCTAAAGGCACATAAGTAGCAGAGCTAGGATTCACACCTAGGTCTTTGGACTACAAAATCAATACACTTTTCACTATACTTATATTAAACCATTAAATACATTGTATTAAGCATGTGTAACAGCAAAACAAGTCCTACTAATGAGCCTAATCAAGTGCGTTTGATTTAATCAATCAAGAATCTTTGATTGACTAAAACTCAATCCAGAACAACAGCAGAACATCTTACTTTACTTGCTATTACAGCATGTTTTGAAAAAAAAAAAACAAAAAACATTTTTTGTGTTACAAAGTGATTTCCTCACCATAGGACTAAAGAGTAGAAGTCAGCAGCATATCATAGTATTAAGTAAGAACATTGGATCTGGAATCAGAAGACTTGAGGTCAAATGCTGGCTCTCCTTCCTATGTGAATGACCTTGAGAAGTTTCTGGGCCTCAGTTTCTTCATTTGTAAAAAAAAAAAAGAAGAAGAAAAAAAGGAGAAGGGTGTTAGATAAGACTGTTGAAGTTTTTTCTAACTCTAAGTCCTGTGATCAACAGGGGAAAGAGCATAGGGTTTAGAGTCAGACGTCTTGGGTTTTGATCTGGCTCAGTTTATCCTAGACACTTAATTCATTTGAGTTTTAATTTCCTTATCTGTAAAGAGGTATTGGACTAATCTCTGGAATCCCTTCAAGCTTTAAATGTGTGGTTTTGAGGAGTGAGTTTGTGCCAAGAAACTGGGTAGAGAAGATAAATGTATCCCTGTTACATCCGCCCATGCCGATACAGCATTTGGAGGCTCATAAAGAAAGTTCTTCACTAATAATGGGTAGGTAGTACTAGTAATACTACCTGCCTTTTACATATGAGAAAAAGAAATGCTAGAGGGAACAAGTGGCTTCTAGCAGGGCCACTGACTCAGTGTCATATGCTTTCATTCTGTTGTGGTTTGTGACAGACCAGTATGGTATCATAGGATGGGTCCTGTACAACTTTGGCACTCCTGGCCATCCCAGGATCAGTGCAGGACCTTGTCGGTTATTATAATTATAGAAATAGCGCTTCAGTCATCAATCAGGCCAGACAGGAACCATAAACCAAAGAGCAAAGCATTTAATTGAAAATAACCAAAGTTCCATTACCAGAAACTCAAACAATAGAATTATTTTTAATGGTGTGGTAATGAAAACAGGCAGCCTCCCACAGACCCCCATGCTGTTGGGGAAGTGGGCATATCCTAGAGGACCCTCCCCACCTCCAGATGCTGCTGTTCCGCTCCACCTCGGAAGCCACCATTTGTCGCTTCGTTGCTGAGTTGCTGCCGCCATCTGCTGGAACTGTATGTTGCTGTGGCTTCTTTCTCCTTGGGGCTAAGGAAATAGAAGAGGTAGAGTTATCCCTGTGAGACTGCCAGTAGTTCTCAGGGGATAATCAGCACATTTCAGTTTTCATTTAAAACTTTTCTTCTTCCAGCGCTCCCTTCCCAATGACCTATCCTACCCTAACCCTGTGCATCCCAGCCCTCACTCCTAGCTGGGTTAGGGTAAGTGAAGTCTTTTCAGTTCTTGTACCCTTGGCAGTCAGTAGCCTGGTCATGGTATACTTCTTTGTGCTTTTACTTTCTTGCTGCTACAACCCATCCTTCATATTACTATTGTCATGATATTCTGTGGTCCTGAAAAGAATAATCTTCAGATGAGAAGAAAAGGGAAAAAATAACTAATAGAAAATTGAAAGACAGGAGAATTAAGAGGATAATAAAAGAACAGGTGGCTATATTTGATGAGTTCAAAACACCAGACCCAGATAAACTACATCTCAGGTAATCAAAAGAACCAGGAGATGTGATTAATAAGCCACTATTGGTGATCTTGATAGACTATGGATAGCCAAAGAGATAGCACTATACTAAAGTAGGGCAAATGCTGTGATTTTCAAAAAGCGCAATGGCGTGTATTCCACAAACTACAGGCTAATGATTGGACAAACAACTAAAATTCCTGGTAAAATTTTAAAATTTTACTTCTTAAAGAGAGAATGATACAGCATGACTCTATGAAGAATAGGTTATGCCAGAATTAAGAACCAGACTGTGCTGCATCTACGGTTTATTTAGATTTTAGCATACCATTTGGCAAAGTATCATGATATTTTGATGGCACAAGATGGAGAGATATGTGATGACTCTAGAAAGGTGAAGTCAATTCTGAATTAGTTGAATGACTGGACGTTAAAGAGTAGTCACTATAAATTTGGAGGCTGATCTCAAATGGAGGGCCCCAGGGTTTAATTCTTGGCCATCTGGTGTTTAATATTTTTTTTATCAGTGCTGTGAATGAAAACAGAGGTGACATATGTATCAAACTGACAGATAATGCAAAGCCAGCAGGGATAGCTAACAAGTGCAATGACAATCAGTATCCAAAAATACCTTAACAGACTGGAACTTTGAGCCAAATAAAATATGAAATTGAATGGGGATAAATAGAAAGGAAAGAAGCATGGTGTAACAGAGTGCTGACCTTGGAATCAGAAAAACCTGGGTTTGTTGTACCTCTATTATTTACTAAGTTTGTAACCCTTGGTAAGTCATTTAACCTTTCAATGTCTTAGGTAATTCCCTAAGGAATTATTTTCAAAATTACAGACCAGTTGATATTGGAGTTGAGGGAGGAAGGGCCCATACTGGGAATCACAGATCCTCTTCATAACTCTGAAAGTGCAGAGTCCTGAACTTGGATTCAGATAATGAATTGACAAGTACAAGATGGTAGTAGTGTGGTCAAACAACCACTCATCTAAAAAAGGTTTATAGTTTTACTGAACTAAAAATTTAATATGAGTCAAAATTTATGGCAGTTGAAAAAGCTAATTTAGTCTAAGGTAGCATTAAAAAAAGAATCACAGTGTCTGGAATGAGTGAGGTGATATTTTTGGTAAGACCAGACCCAGAATATCGTGTTCAGTTCTAGGGACCACATTTTAGGAAGAACATTGACAAGTTAGGAAGTGTCTAGATAAAGCTAGTGCTTTATGAGAGGTCTCAGAAGGGATTTTTATTCAAATGTGGCTTGGATTAGATGGTTTTGAGGTCCTTCATAATTTTGATCACCTGCATCTTGTATCTGGAAGAGAGTGCCCTCAGTAGTCTAGTAGTATACAAATTCATGTTATCTACTTTCTGGGTACTCTGTGTACCAAGTCAAAGTGGACTATTCTTTACTCCCTGACTGCATATCAAACTTTCATACATTATAAATTGTGCTCCAGTCTTTAATTTTAACTGTAGATAAATCATATTTCAAGAGTTATTTTTTGTAAGCGGTTATTCTTGATCTATACCTTTTGCCTAGGCTTAAAATACCTTCCTTCTAGTCTCTTAGTGTTACCTCAAATGCTACTTTCTCAGGAAGTCTTCCTTGATCCCCTAATTGGTAAAAGACCCTTTCTCCTCTGGCTTTATATTTTACACGCATATATGTACAGACAGTGAGAGAGAGAGAGAGAATATTATCTTTACTGGTACCTGATATGTCTCCCTACTAAATTGTAAGCTTTTTAAGGGGAGAAATTTTATTTTATTTTAATCCAGTACCTCTTTCAGTACCTATAATGATGCTCTGCACACAGTAGATGTTTTATGAATGTTTCTTGCATTATATTTGTTGCAGTATATGAAAAATCCTTATCTTACAGTCAGCAGTTGTTTTGAACTTGCATATTTGGTGAATGACATAAAATGTAAACTGTCATCATGAATCTAAGTATTGTAAACCTAATATCCGTGTTTCACAGTCAAAGCAGAATTTAGGCACTATTCATCACCAGTTTGACCCTCAGAGTTAACTTGGGGTCTTGGTTTGAACTGAGTGTATAGTACGTTCTGAGCTCACTCCACAATAGCCCAGGTGTTGACACATTTTGTCTTTGTAGACTTGGACATTAGATTTTTGGTTCTCCCCTAGATGATCACATGATAATGCTCTAACTTACTGTATTTTCTGTGACCAACAGTAAAAGTCAGTTAATAAAATCTAACGGCCTTAAACAGGGTCATTTTCCTATGCCTTCAGGCCAAGTACAAGAGCATGTTTACTTGAATTTGTTTTCATATCATTGTTCCCTCACTAAGGGAGTGAAACAGTAAGTGTGGGCTACTAACTTTTTTACTTTGCAAGAAGGATGTAATTGAGCAAAATGTGACAATTTTATATTTGACAGCAAGGTTCTTTCAATCTCCTCTTTCTGGGTGACCAATTTCTAAATATGAGTGAACTCATTTTTTGCTTATTTTCTTATTCATTCACAGGTGCTTTTCAATGGGAAGAGTTGGAAGAAGATGTAAAGAAGAAGCTGAAGGACCCCAGTGATGTTTTAGGTGTAATTGAGAAGGTTAAATGTATATTGAAAACACCAGGGAAGGTAAATTAGTTAACTCTAGTTTTTTTTCTGACCTCTTCTTCATGAATAGTAGAAAGTCTTCAGAAAGGGGTATATAATACTAAGTCAAGGATACATGAGTCTTTCTCTTAAGTCATGTTTTTATCTTTTCAGTATTTTATTAAAAATAAGTTAAAATCATCACTCTTTATTTTTTCACTTCATTTGTGTATGAAAATCTAAATGACCTTTTCCTTTTAAAATGGTTATTTATATATTGTATCCTTTTGAACATTTCCATAGGCTCAAGAGAACAGGTTTTTTCAGTCTAATCTTTTAGTAAGAGGTTGCTTCTGTCGTTGGTTAAGCTTTATTTTGAGAGATGATTTCTCACTAGAGTACCAGGTCAACAGTACTTCATTGACTCAGAGTGTGTGCATGTGCATGTCTGTGTGTGCATGCATATGTGCATGCATGCCTATGGGTACACAAGAGCACTATTTTAAAAAATGATTTTAAAAATTTCATTGTTATTGCGAACTTGACAAAACTTAACAAATGTATGCATTTCACATACGGAGAACATAAAATAGGATTGTTTTGAAAATTTGATTTCTATTATGTATAGTTATTTTTATATACATAATAAATTTAGTATGTTAATTCCCTGTCTTTTTCTGTTTCCCTCTGAATCTCCTTCTCTTTTCTCCTATACATTTAAAGAATTGCTTTATTGACACTCTTATTCTTTTCTTTTTTTCTGAATTACAATGACTAGTTCTTTACTCTTCCCCCAACACTTCCTTACTCAAAAAGAAAAGAAAATCCTCCCTGTAATAAATAAGCTGTGTCAAGCAAAACAGTAGCAGAAACAGCAACAGCAGGATGAAACCTACACATTAGCCATGTCTGAAATGTATATTTCATTCTGCACCTCTGTTCCATCTCCTGTGTCAAGAAGTGGGATGCAGGCTTCATCATCATCAGTCCTTTTGTACTGATACTTCATTAACTGGTCATTGTCCTAATTGGCGTTTTTAAGGCTTTCAGAATTTTCTTGAAAACATTCTAGTCTTTTGATAACTTGCCCTCATTCTATTCGCTTAAATCTGAATTAGTTCATATCAGCCCTTCTCAGATTCTCTTATCTCCCTTCATCTCTTTTGGCACAGTAATATTCCATTACATTAATGTATCATCATTTGTTCAGCCATTCCTCAGTTGATGGGCACACCCTCCACCTCTACTTCTTGGCTACCACAAAAAGTGCTGATATGAATGTTTTTGTACATATGGATCCCAGTTGTAGTATTGCACAGGGTGTGCAGAGATTAGTGACTTTTGTGGTGTTGTGCAATAGAGTGGCTGTACAAATGCTCAATTCTGCCAATGGTGCATCAGTGTACTTGTTCTCCCACAGTCCCTCCAACAACTGACATTACCATTTTTATTTTTTGTCATGAGATCAAATCTTATATGTCTGAGTAGAACTTCAGAATTGTTTTAATTTGCATTTCTTTGATTAGTGATTTGAAACATTTATACATATGATTATTCATCTTGACTTTCTTCTTTTGAAAATTCTATATTTCTATCTTTTAGCCACTTTTTATTGGGGAATGGCTCTCACTTTTATTAATGGAATCAATTCACTGTATCTTGAATGTAAGATGTTAATCAAAAATTTGCTGCAAAATTTTTTTCAACTGTTTCCCTTTAATTTTAACTTCATTGATTTTGTTTGTGAAAATCTTTTGAATTTTAAATAATTGAAACTATTTTATTTTCTGTCATCTCTTATCCATAGTTGCAAAGGGTATCTTTCTCCTTCTCATCCCCTTCAATTTGTTTATGTGACTTTTTTTTTATTTAACTTTTTACATTCATTTTCACAAAATTTTGGGTTCCAAATTTTCTCCCCTTTTATCCCCTCCCCCCACCCCAATACACTGAGCATTCTAATTTTCCCTATCACCAATCTGCCCTCTCTTCTATCATCCCTCCCTTCTCTTGTCCCCATCTTATCATTTGTCCTGTAGGGCCAGACGACTTTCTATTCCCCATTAACTGTATTTCTTATTCCCTAGTAGCAACAACAGTACTCAACAGTTGTTCCTAAAACTTGAGTTCCAAATTCTCCCCATCCCTCCCTCCCCACCCATTCCCTTTGGGAAGGCAGGCAATTCAATATAGGCCATATCTGTGTAGTTTTGCAAATGACTTCGATAATAGTCGTGTTGTGTAAGACAAACTGAATTTCCCTCCATCCTATCCTGCCCCCCATTGTTTCTGTTCTGCCTTTTGATCCTGTCCCTTCCCAAATGTTGACTTCAAATTGCTCCTTCCTCCCATTGCCCTCCCTTCCATCATCCCCCACCCCCTTGCTTATCTCCTCCCCCACTTTCCTGTATTGTAAGATAGGTTTTCATACCAAAATGAGTGTGCATTTTATTCCTTCCTTTAGTCGAATATGATGAGGGTAAACTTCTTGTTTATTTTTCTCAACTCTCCTCTTTTTCCCTCCACTAAAAAGTCTCCTGCTTGCCTCTTGAATGAGAGATAATTTACCCCATTCCATTTCCCCCTATTTCCTCCCACTACATTTCTCTCTCACCATTTACCTTAATTTCTTTTAAGATATGGTCCTATCCTATTCAGTTCACTCTGTGCTCTCTGTCTTTGTATGTGCGTGCATGTGTGTATGTGTTTGTATGTATGTATGTGTGTATAATCCCACCAACTACCCAGATACTGAAAAATTTTAAGAGTTACAAATATTATCTTTCCATGTAGGAATGTAAACAGTTCACCTTTGGTAAGTCCCTTATGACTTCTCTTTGCTGTTTACTTTTTCATGCTTCTTCTCATTCTTGTGTTTGAAAGTCAAATTTTCTTTTCAGCTCTGGTCTTTTCATCAGGAATGCTTGAAAGTCCTCTATTTCATTGAAAGACCATATTTTCCCCGGAAGTATTATACTCAGTTTTGCTGAGTAGGTGATTCTTGGTTTGAGTCCTAGTTCCTTTGACTTCTGGAATATCCTATTCCACACCCTTTGATCCCTTAATATAGAAGCTGCTAGATCTTGAGTTATCCTGATTTTATTTCCACAATACTGGAATTGTTTCTTTCTAGCTGCTTGTAAGATTTTCTCCTTGACTTGGGAGTTCTGGAATTTGGCCACAATGTTCCTAGGAGTTTCTCTTTTTGGATCTCTTTCAGGCGGTGATTGATGAATTCTTTCAATACTTATTTTGCCCTCTGGTTGTAGAATATCAGGGCAGTTTTCCTTGATAATTTCCTGAAAGATGATGTCTAGGCTCTTTTTTGGATCATGGCTTTCAGGTAGTCCCATCATTTTAAAATTGTCTCTCCTGGATCTATTTTCCAGGTCAGTTGTTTTTCCCGTGAGATATTTCACATTCTCTTCCATTTTTTCATTCTTTTGGTTTTGTTTTGTGATTTCTTGGTTTCTCAGAAAGTCATTAGACTCCATCTGTTCCATTCTAATTTTGAGAGAACTATTATCTTCAGTGATCTTTTGAACCTCTTTTTCCATTTGGCTACTTCTGCTTTTGAAAGCATCCTTCTCCTCATTGGCTTTTTGAACCTCTTTTGCCAATTGAGTGAGCCTATTTTTCAAGGTTTTATTTTCTTCAGCATTTTTTTGGGTCTCCTTTACCAAGGTATTGACCCATTTTTCATACTTTTCTTGAATCTCTCTCATTTCTCTTCCCAGTTTTTCCTCCACCTGGCTAACTTGATTTTCAAAATCCTTTTTGAGCTCTTCCATGGCCTGAGCCCACTGGACATCCACCTGGGATGTCTGGGAGACAGAGGCCCCAGCCTCCATGTCTTTCCCTGATGGTAAGAATAGTTCCTCGTCATCAGAATTGAAAGGCAGGAACATCTGTGCCCCCTCAAAGTAGCTTTCTATAGTCTTATTTTTCTTCCCTTTTCTGGGCATTTTCACAGCCAGTTACTTGACTTCTGAGATTCCTGTCCACCCCTGCCTAGATCCGCCCAGCTAGTGCTTGGGGTCTGAGATTCAAATGGGCTTTCCCTGGCAGGTGCAGCTGCTATTCAATGTGAGCTTAAGTTCTGGTGCTCAGGTAGGGGCAGGGCTGCCTCCCAGGCTCAGTTCCCTCAGGGGCTTTATGCAGAGACCTTCAGTAATGGAGATCCTGCCTGCTTGGGGAGTCCCGGACCGCCTCCACTGCCTCTGCCGCTCCCTCCACCACTGCCTCCCGAGGGGGCCCGAGCCACAGAGACACCCTGCTCCCCTCTCGGCCAGCCCAGACGTCTCTCTCACTGACCTGGAGCGTCTGTGCGCAGAGGGACCTTCACGGCCACCAGATGTTCTGTCCCTGAAGCCTGCTCGGATCTGCTCCTCTGGTGCTGCACGGCCAGGGCAGCACAGGGGTGGGCTTTGTGTCTGGAGCACGATGGACCCCTGGGGATGGCTTTCCAGGGCTCTCTGGAACGGAAATCTCTTCCACTGTGTTTCTGCGCAGGTTGCACCACTCCAGAATTTGTGGGGAGTTCTTTTTACAGGAAATTTATGGTCTGTGGGTTCGGAGCTAGCATACAGTGAGTCTTTCTACTCTGCCATCTTGGCTCCTTCCCCCCGGAAGCCAGTTTATTCTTATGTTTTTAAAAGTTTTAAAAAACCCAATATATGTTGTATTTTACAAAATTTTTTTTTGTATATCTATTGGTAGCATGTTTTTATTATTTTTATTTTTAATATGGTCTATTATGTGTATTGTTTTTAAAATATCAAACCAGGTCTCCTCTCCTGGTATAAATCCAGTCTGATTATAGTGTAAAATCTTTTAAATATGTTGTTGTAATCTCTTTTCTAATATTTTATTCAGTTTTTCATCATTAATTCATTTGGGATATTGGTCTACAGTTTTTGCTCTCTAATTTGTCTCTCCCTAATTTATCTGTGAAGATCATATTTGCATCATAAAAAGAGTTTAGTAGGATCCCTTCTTTTTCTATTTTATCATATAGTTTTACATAATATTGGAATTATTATTCTTTGAACATTTAATAGGATTCACTGGTATATCCATTTAGTTGTGGGGTTGTCCCTTGATTTATTTATAGCTTATTCAATTTCTTTTTCTTAGATTATATTTTTGAAAGTCCTCTTACTTTTAATCTGGGTCTTTTGTATTTTTGTAAATATTTAACCATTTCTTTTAAGTTAGCAATTTTGTTGTTACATAGTTAGCAAAATAGTTGCCATTGACTTCCCTGTTCTTTACTTGTTGAAAATTCTCTTTTTTGATTTTTTATGTGGTCAATTTTGTTTTCATCTCTTTTAATCAAATTAATTTTATTTGTTTAATTATTTTCAGAAAACAGTATTATAGTTTTATCAATTAATCATTCTTTTGGGTTTTAATTTTATTTTATTTGATCTTTGCTTTTCAGAATTCCTATCTTTGTGCTTAGACTTTTATGATTTATTGCTTTTCTGATTCTTCCATCGTATATCAAGTAATTCATCTGCTTTTTTCTCTCTTTTGTTGATGAAAATATTTAGATATATACATTTTCCCTTCAGGGTAGCTTTGGAGGCATTCTAAAAGTTTTACTTTTTTTGTTGTCATTTTCATTGATGAAATTATCTAATGTTCCTATTGTTTCTAATAATTTCTGTTTTATAGAATTAAATTATTTAGTCTTCATTTAAATTTGAATCTTTTCTTCAAAGGCACTTAGATTGTTGCATTGTGGTCAGTAAAGCATGTGTTATATTTCTGCTTTTTTTGAATTTATCAAGTTTTTATGCCCTACTATAAGGTCAGTTTTTATAGAAGTGATAAGCACAACTGAAAAATAGTATTTTCCTTTCTTTTCCCACTCAGGAATCACCAGAGTGCTACCATATCTATTTTTTTCTGAAGAGCTTATCATGTCCTGCTTTTTTGAGTTCACCGGAAGTATAATAAATTCTATTCCAGCCCCTTGCATGAGGAGACTATTGTACTGCTTGCTTTATACATTCTTGCAAATAAAACCAATGAAGACTACTTTGGAGAGTTATCACCTCATTTCCAGTCTGTAACCTTCAAGAATAATTTGAACTCTTTTGGCATCCAAAGTCTTATAAGTGAGACTTAAGTTAGAACCTTAAGTTGTTTTGCATGTGTCTTTTGCTCATTCATGAGTCCCTTAGAAATAGTCTTATTTCTCATTCAATAGGAGTTTGAGTTTCTGGACTCAGTTTCCCTGTATCAGTATATGATATAAGTCCAAGCTTTCTACTTCTTTCTAATTAATTAAATTTATTAATTAAAATTATTAAATTTATTTTCAGTTTTCAGCATTCACTTCCACAAAATTTTGAATTTCAAATTTTTTCGCCATTTCCCCCATCTTCTCACCGCAGGATTCTATTCCTTTCCAAATCAAATATCTACTCCCTTTGCTATTTAAGAGGTCATTAGAAATACCTATTGTAATATGGTCGGTTCCAAACGTAAGCTCTTCTGCAGTTCTTCCTCCCATACTAGCATCCATTTATGCTAGCAGCTTGAAAAATTTATAGCTTAAATCTGCTTTAAGACTTTTGGGACACCATATATAAATGCTAGCTTTCTTCTCTACACAGTGACTGATACATAGGGAGTCCTTGCTTAATAAATGTTTGTTGACTCTCAACTATTGTATATTTCCTTCTTTCATATGCTTTTAGAGTTTTTTCCTCACTTTGCCTAACCCTTTTTCCAGAGAAGAAGGTGGTGAAAGAGGAGTATGTTCAACATTAGTATCTTTAATTGAATAGATTTGCTTCCACTTCATTTTTTATATACTTTGTATACCCCAATAATGAGAAATAAGTTGCACACCCTTTCCCTCATTTCTTCCCTGGTGTATTATTACTTTTCCCTTCTTTTTTCTTTCCTCTCTTAAGATCATCAGTGTGGAAGAAAGCCACCCTCAGTCACAGGTTATTCTTATTTAGTTCCCTCTGTGATGCTTGAATTTTTTAAGATTCTAAAGGAATCCTTCACTCTCCTCTTATTAGAATGTAAAATTTCATCATTGTTTAGCCCCTTCTGATTGCTCAAGTGTATTTATTTTTCTGGGTTTCTACATAATGTGGGCCTTCCAATCTAGAGTGTTTAAATTAGAAATCTTTCTCTCTATTAAAGATCCATTTTTTTTGTCCTGTAATATTACATTAATTCTCACAGAGTAAAGTATTTCTGTTGTTGTTGTAAGCCTAATTTTGAAATGTCATATCCCCGGATTATCTTTCCTTTAACTTCAGCATCTTTTGTGATTCAGATTTTGTCTAATTAGAACTTGAAATCTTTCTTTCATTATCCTTTGGAGTTTTTTTTTTAATTGTAGGGTCTGGATTTTGACTTTAATGCTTCTGCAAGTTTTAATTTTAAGGTTTCTTTTGGGAGGTGAATTCCTTCAGTTTTCACTTTATCCTCCGATGGATGACTTCATGAAATATGGCATCAAGGGATTAGTTATGGTTTTCAAGGAATCTAATTATTTTGAAATTATTTCCCTTTGATCTTTTTCCTAGCTCCTTTGTTTTTGATATGCAGGAAATGATTATTTCTCTTTTATATTAATAACTAATTAGTGAATCAGAACCAGTTTTTTTCCTGTTTTTCAACTTCCTCATCCAGAAATCAACCAGTGTGGGAAATCTTTCTAAAATACTTACCCAGGCAGGGTGGCTGAGATCTAGTCAAAGATAGTAAAAAGAAGTTCTAGGTTTGGGCTAATGGGTGCATTCCTGTTCTTTGTGCTTATGCAGAAAGGTCTGGGGAAATGTTGATTCTCCCTTTTGTCAGACAGGTGATATGGGAATTGATGAGTCTCTTTGACCAAGTTTGGGTGATCTGAGTCCTGTACCCCAAGATCCTTATTGTAATAATAGTTTTCTCACTAATTGTTAGCCAGTCAGATTGCCACCTCCTCTTCCAAGGGCACATAAATGGTGAGCCCAACAACATTAGGGTCTTTGGTCTAAGAGAGAGATGGACAAATGACCATCCTTTTATTAAAATGCAGGTATTATTAAGTTACCTTAGAAACAATATCTTTTGAACTTCTTAAATGCCACAAGTAGTAGGTGATTTACATTGTCTTTCACTTTTTCAGTTTTTTTTGTTTGTTCCAAGTTTTAAGAAGTTAATATAGTTAGAAATGTGGTTTCGGAGATTAAGGATAATTCATATTTGTACAGATCATCATAAAATTCTTGTGTATTTTAAATTTTAATAACTTTGGTCCCAGTTAGAGAAGCATTCTATGAACAACCCTGAAGGGCAAATTTATTAAATTTTTTGATGTGTACACTGCATTATGTACTTAGTGTAGCCTTAGTTTCTGCAGCAAACAAAAATCGGTAGACTAGGCAAGAAGATTGATTGTCTCCATGATACGCAAAGGTCATAAGTTCCCAAATCCTTAACTGGAAAGGACCCCGGAGGTCATGGTCCAGCACCCCACATTTTTATAGAAGAGGAAACTACTCAGGGTCATACATGTACTTAGCAGCTAAGTAAGGCAGGATTCTGTCCCAGATTCTCAGGCTCTTAAACTCCAGCTTTTTCCATTGTCCCATAGTTGCATGAGATGACATACATACATGCCTTCGCCTTTAATTACATTTTGTATATTGTTTCTGTTATGGTTGTAGCCTATTTTTTAGCCTTCAAAGTTGGTAGTTTACAGATTTAGAAACAGCAGGAGGACTCAATTAAGATTTTAGGTATCTGTTTCCCAAGTGAAGCAAAGGGCATTTGTCTCTTTCTCCAACAAAGAAGTATAGGATAGAAGAAAAGCCCCTTTCCTCCTGTTTTGTTGGCTACAGATAATGGCTAACAGTCCATACATCTGTGGTATAGCTGCAACTTTTAGCCAAAATCCCATTTAGATAAGCAGTTTGTAGCAAGGTTCGAATAGCTCATCTTCTGTTTCTCAGGATCCTCCAACTCTTTAGAGTCAAGGTTCATACTTTTTTTGTATGTCATGGACCCCTGAAGTAGGCTGGTGAAGACACAGGACTCCTCTGAATGTTTTTCAATGCATTAACTAAAATACTTTGGATTGCAAAGGAAGCCAATCATATTGAAATAGTTATTAAAACTTTTTTAAATTAATAGATCCCAGCTTAAGAGTCCCTCCTTGAGAATAAGTTGTTTTATGGATATCTACAGAGATATTTATCTGTGTTGTCTTCCCCACCCCAGTCGTTTGACTTGAAGTATATGTGTCAGGAGGCCAACTGGTTACGTTGAAACATAATCCCTGTATGTGTGATGACGAAGGAAGGTAGTGTTTTTATTTTGAGCACTCAGCTGATCTACTGAATAAATACTGTTACTGAAGTGACTGTTTAGGGAGGCTAATGACGTGTTAGCTTCACAGCAGTAAAGTTCCTTAGAGTCCTTTGAGGCCTCTTGATGGAAAGTACTATATATTACTTAAATTATCTTTTCTTCCCATATGGAAGGAAGAAAAACACTTTCCACCCCTCTTTCTGAATTGCCCTGAGTTAAAGGGCAAATGAGCAAGCTGTCACCAGGAGCCAGACTCTCCGTTTTCTGTGAGACAGGCAGCTGAAGTCCTCTTTGCACCCTCTGCCTCTGTCTCCCTCATCCCCCTAAACCCAGCTGCACTTGCATTGGAATGTATGATGATCCTGGGTGCGGGAAGCTGGGGGAGACTTAGAGAATCCGGCACCTGCCTGTGGGGCAGTCTTAACTCTGGCTCCCATTCTGGGACATTTCTACCAGTTCTGCGCATGGCAGGGTAGGGCCCGATCTCTCAAAAGCAGTCGTTCTTTTCACCTTGTCTTGTCGTTCACGTTGGGTCATCCACTTTGATGTTATTCGTATTATTTCACCTTGGTGGACAGTGGATTTCGTTTTGAATCCTTTCTTTTTTTCCCTTTTTTTGTTTAGTCAACCTTAATATGTAAACATGAATGCAAATATATCTAATATTTTATAATAATTGACTTCATCTACTCCTTATTATACTTTTAAAAATGAACGTATTTTAACATACTTGTAATTTATGTGTCTGTGTTTCTCATTCCAGTTTTCCTGTTTTTCATAGATGTGTTCATAACTATAATAGTTTGTTAGACAAATATAATGCATAGTTGCATTAATGTTCGCCAGCCTGGTTAGCTATTCCATTAAGCATTTTGCATGTTTCCAGTTTTTCACTATTATAAATTATACAGTTATCATAAGCATCTTTGTTCAAAATAGCCCTTCCCTCTCCCTCCCGCCACTTATTTCCTTGGGCTATATTCCCAAGATTAATAGGTCAAAATGGATGGTCAATCTCATTGCTGTACTTACATCTCCTGTTGTATCTCACTATATTGTTGCTTTCCATGAAGATTACATTAATTTGCATGGCCACTTGCATGGCAGCTTATGCCCATCCTTGTTTTCACTTAGCTTGACCTGTTTGCTCTTTATTGTTTCATTTGTTTATGCTAATTTTATCAGAGGAAGTTGATACTTTATGGTTATTTTAATTGGCATTATTTTAATTCTTTGGTTGAACTTCTCCCAAAGTGTTTATTTGGCACTAATGTTTCCTCCTTGGGGAGGGAGCCTATTTATCAGCTCTTCATCTGTAAAATGGGGAAAACAATATTTGCCCCCCTCACCTTATAGAATTGCTGTGAAAAAGCACTTTGTACACCTTAATGGACTATATGAATGTAAGCTATTATTTCTTGATTCTCATACTTGTTTAGGAAGTATATGTGTATATGTGTGTATATACATACATATAAAATGGATAATGATTTTTTTTTAGTTAGCAACCATGTGACATTCAAAAATCTCTAACATTTATGCCACTGAAAAGAAAAATTTTGCATTGAAAAGCAAGAGTAGTAAGGAGTGATGTGCTGGGGAAAGGAAGATGTCAAGATCACATTTTTATCTTTTCTTAATAAGTTGTAGATTCAGTGACTGCTCTTTAAATAACAATTCACATTCTTAGAGTGCTTTTTGAGCCATATTTTATTAGTTATTTTTGTGAGATATGCTGGTATTAGCTTGCCTTGAAAATTGAGACATAGGCATATTACTACATAAATCAATTTCAGGATTAAGCAACTTGATTCTTCTGGGATAGGTCACTGCCTAAGCTTATTGAGTTTTGCAATGATCACTCATTGACATGTGTAGATTTATAATACTATCTTTGTTGATGTTGTAATAACCATAAAAACTATACCAAATCATGACATGAGTTCTTAGATGGGTGAGTTGAATTAGTGACTCTCAAACTTTTCAGCATGGTAGAACCAATCCCTTGTAATGTCCTTGAAAATGATGGTATTTTATGCCTTTTAACAAATATATGGCTTATTTTTTTTAAATAGACTTGATTTGTTTCAGGATTCCTTGCAGCTCAGTTTATAAAACACTGGATTAGATAATTCTAATTCCTGTCCAGTTCTAAAAGACTCTGCTTTTAAGAGAAATGGACAGTTTATAGTGATTATGCATGTGGTTTCAGAATAATCAAGCTATTGTTCAATATATTTTTCTTGTCTTTTTTTCATGCCTTATAGATGAATTGCCTGAAGAATTGCAGATCCTATCAGGCCAAAAAACCCCTATGGCTCTATAATACTTCTCTCAGGTTTTTCTTTAATACACCCATGCTTGCTGATGTTATCTTCAAAATCCAAGGTACAGTATGTTTTCCAACTCCAAATGAGTTTATTTCTTGCTCCTTTTACCTCTGTATCCTCATTTAGATATTTTTAGGGATATATATGATCAAAGGTGACAAAGACTTGCAGGGAAAAATGTATTTTACTAAAATATTAAAAGCAAATAATACCTTCCTTACTATCACTTTTCTTAAAACTTAGGAATCAAGTAGGATTTGTTTGCTGTGTTTCACCAGTCAATAAAAGTTTATTAAGCACTCATTGTGGGCCAGATACTGTGAGAGATACTATGTATACATTGACAAAAATTTTTTAAAAATTCCTTGGCCTCAAGGAACTTTACCACCTCTTGATGGAGGCAACATTTATACATGTATATGAAGTAAATAAAAGTTATTTCAGAGCAATGGGAGAGGCATTAGCAGCTGGAGGGGCTGGGGATCAGAAAAGGCCTCATGTAGAAAATGGCTTTGGATCTGAGCTTTGAAGGAAACTAAGGATTCTTAGGGCAACTAGGGAGCACAGCAGATAGAATACCAGATCTTGAATTAGGAAGACCTGAGTTCAAAACTGGCCCCATACGCCTACTAGCTATATGACCCTGTGTAAGTCACTTAATTCCATTTGCCTCAGTTTCTTCATCTGTAAAGTGAGCTGGAGAAGGAAATGGTGAACCTCTCTTAGTATCTCTGCCAAGAAGACCCCAAATGGGGTCATGAAGAGTTGGACACAATTGAAACAACTGGACAACAGTAACTGAAGATTGTTAGAGACAACTGTAAGAAGAGTGAGTTCCAAGGATGGAGCACCTTCCTTGAGGCATAGAGATTGGAGGTGGAGAGTCCATGTGAGGCAAAAAGGCCTGTTTGATAGACTATAGAATATTTGAAGCAGAGTAATGTATAATATGGTTAGAGCCAGATTGTGAAGGACTTTACATGCTAAACAAAAGAGTTCCCATTTGATTCTGTAGGTAATGTTGAGTCATTCAAGTTGATTAAGCAGAAAATGCACTCCATTTAGTATGTGTATATGCATTTTGTGCACTTATATGTGCCCATATTTTCTTCCCCGGTAGAATTCAAGCTCCTTGAGGTAGGATCACTTTCATTTTTTCTTTATATTCCTAAGTGCTTAACATATATCAGGTTCTTAAGTATGCATTAATCAGTCAACTGAGAGTAATCTGGTCAGATCTGTGCTTTCAGAATATTAGTTTGGCAGCTACGTAGAGGATGAATTGGGGATGGGAGAGACGATGAAAAGCTATTTGCAGTAGTCTTGGAGAGATGATGAGAACTAGATGGCGACCACATGAGTGGTGAGAAGGGGACAGATGTGGGAGATATAGAGGTGATACTGACACTTAGCAACTGATTTATGGGGTGAGGGAGATGGAGTAGTAGAAGACTACAAGGTTGTGAACTGGGATGAGTAGGAGGAGGTGTACTCTTAGCTTCAGTAGAGAACTTTGAAAGAGGAGCAAGCTTGAGGGAAAATGTCTCTTGTTCAATGTTCATTCATTTTTTTTTTCCATTTGAAATTTCACTTATTTCATTTTGTTGCTTATTTTAATCAACTCTCTTCTTTTTCATTGAAAATAAATATCCATGACTAGGTTATTTGTGTACTAATAAACATCACACAATAAATTGTTTTTTCTTATTTCTTGGGTGAGTAACATTTCCTTTATCTAATAAATTTTTATAACTATCTCTTTAGTCCGATACATATATACACACATAAAGAGAGAGAACTTTGAAATTTTCCATAAATTGAAATATAACCATTAAAATTAAATTGGATGATTTAGAAAACAGACAAATTCAGTAAAGAAGATAAAAATTATTCATTACTATATACCTGAGTTCAGTTTTGAAATTCTGGTCAAATCAAATGTGTTTTTATGAAGATAGACCACAATGTAAATTTTATGTAAAAGTGTATACAGTGTAATTAACATAAGCCTTTAATTTTGGGAGCCACTCTCTAGAGACTTTAATTTTACCTTTAAGCCTTGTTATTTGCCAAGATAAAGAACGATTTGGTGACTTTCCAGAATGCAGCTTGCCAAGCTGCTGTCACTACTCTATATAATGTGGGCCAAATGATACTAAAAATAATTCAGTAAGACTATCATTGAAGTAATAACTCCTACAGAAAAGCAAGAAATAACCACTAACCTCTAGTAGCCCCTTCCTCACTCACAGAAGCTTTTAATTGGCTCTCCTTAAATGTAAGGCATTGATTTGGTGCTTTATGTGAATTACTCTATCAGTGACTAAAAAATCTACACTAAGACTTGTCCTATGCAGTGAAGGTTGAATCTCTTGCTTGTCTCATCCTAATAACCCAGGGACTTGATATTTAAGCAATCAGGGCTTTGAGTGAAAGAGAATGAGAAGAGAGAAAGAGAGGGGCAGGGGCGGGTTTGTGTGTATGTGGTGGCGGAGGGGAATAGTCTTATTCATAGCTACAAATAATCAGTGCAGATCCTGTCCTGGGGATTGTCAGTATCTTGTGCTTATTTAAGGTTTTTCATTAAATTATCAGTTATATTCCATATATATCTATGTTATGATTACATGTCATTTTCAGAAAATTTAGATTCTAGTAGAAAATGATGTAATAATCCAGCTTGTGCTATGAATAGAGAGAGACTTCTATATAGACTTCTTCTCTCTATTTATTCTATCTGTTTTTTTCTAAAAGCTTTTTTTCTTACTGTCCTGATACATTTATGCTATTTCCTGAAATTAATTAATTTGAATATCATCTCCTCTTTTCTCCTCCACAAAATATGTAAGTTATTATTGTGAAGTTAAAATATTTTGAAGAGGGAAGGGATTAAGTTAGGAAAAGTCCTGACAGGCAAATATCTTATGTAACTTTATTTGTGAGTCTTGCTTGAGAAGCCTTAACATGAAACACTATACATGAAGCCAAAATATAATATTCAGTTCATGAAATTCAGTTCAGTTTAATTCCATAAATTAGTAAGCTATATGCAGTCAGATGGTGCAATGGACAGAGTGCCTTGCCTGGAGTCAAGAAGACTCTTCTTGCTTAGTTCATATGTGACCTGTGAAGCTCCAGTAGCTCCCTGTTGCCAGACTCTTCTCTTTGTCATTTAAAGCCTTTCACAATCTGGGTCTAATCTACCTTTCCAAGGTAATTATATGTTACTTATTATGCTATGGGACACTTACTAGCTGTGTCACCCCTGGAAAGTTACTTAATCCTGTTTACCTCAGTTTCCTCATCTTTAAAAGGAGCTGGAAAAGGAAATGGCAGACCACTCCAGTGTCTTTGCCCAGAAAACCTCAAATGGGATCTCAAAGAATCAGAAATGACTCTCATTTTATTAATAAAGACACTGAGGCTGCAGGAGGTTAGACAGCTAATTAATTGCACACCGTCCCCAAGATCAGAACCCAAATCTCCTCATATTCAGTTCAGTCCTCTTTCCATTGTAATATCTTGAAGCTAATAAAGGAAGTGAGAGCAGGAACCAGCAGCTTGATTTCTCTTTCACTTATAGAAACTGGCAGCCTCTGCCACTCACAGTGTCAGGGTAGACCTGGTGAAAAGGAGACCATGTGGTGTGGTGGGAAAATCATTCATTACACCAGAAGTTGAGGCTTGGTGTCTGATCTTGACTGAGAAAGAATTGCTTTTATAGACATGAAAAAAACTCCAAATTTTTGATTCCATCGTATTTCCAAACAATATTACCACCTTCCTTCACTTTCAGATGTAGAAGAATAATTGTTTCAAAACTCATTTCTCGATAAAATGAATGGTTTGGCTTATTGAAGTGTTGTTGGTACTTATAAAAAGCCTTCTAAAAACAGTTAATCTTGAAAGCTCTGTTTAAACCTGCTCTGATGGCTTAGTGAATTCCCTGCTCACCCACATCCCACTCCATATCGTTGTGCAATGGGACTCTTACTACTTATACCACAACAGTAGGTCTTTGGATTTGTTTAAAAGGATATATTTAATTTTTTTGGTTGTATTCCAGCTAAATCCTTAAGTCCTAAGGTTTGTGTGTCTAATGCCATTGTGTGTTTGACAACACTTGACACTTGGCAACACTTAACAACTCTGTGTACAAATAATACATACAAGCTGAGACAACTAGAATGCTTTTCTAGAATAAACTTATTTGAACTTGGCTGCACAGTCCTAAAGACAGTAAGGAAAAGAAAGGGGAGAGGATGCTATTTGGGTACAGGAATGATAATTAAATCACAACAGGGATTTAACTTACCCTGAAAAAAGAGTTCATATTTAAAGTTTTATGAGCTGGTATAGAAATTGAATAATCAGCCAGTGGGTGGTGGATTCTGGACAGTTGTACTTGCTAAAAAGACAATCATGAAAGTTGAACTGGGACTCCCTTTTTGACCTAAGAGTGTAGCACCATGATGGGGCTGGGTGATCAGAGATTTGTCCCAGGATACCAAAATTTAGACTTGTAGCTCTCTTAACACTAGAATAATTTATTAAAATGGGGAGCTACCAGCTGTCTCCGCTCATGAAATACCCCAGGTGTTCTGTGCTCCAGCATATCGTATCCATGGTGTGGCAGCCTCCCCAACAACATCTGAAGCTGTGTTTTCATAGGTATTTCCCCTGGCCTATTTGTACTGCTTGACTGGGTACAAAATTTAATATTTAAAGGTGATGATGATGATGAGTCATATATAGAAAGTGCTTTAGGTTTGCAGAGTGGTATAAATTATTTCATTTGATCCTTGCTGTTATTAACCCCATTTTACAAATAAGCAATCTAGGGTATAGAGAGGTTTTTTGACTTGCCGAGGGTCAAACAAGTAGTGTCAGAGGCAGGATTTGAACCCAGTCTTCTTGACTGAAGTATAGTGCTCTATCCATTACATCATGCTGCCTCAGAAATTTGCACAGAAAAGAGTCCAGTGTATGTAAATATTCTACACTTGTGGATATGGAGTAGTTGGAGGAAGCAGCTAATGGAGTTCTTTCATGTCTTTGATGCTGGGAACTCATTTCCCCACCCTAGCCCTAATTCTCAAGGTTGATGGCTTGGTTCTTCACTTCCTCTAGTGGAAGGTGCAATGGACATTTCCCATCGTCCATCCGTTGAGTTCCGTTGAGTTCTGTTGAATTCTTTCCTCTTGTGGTGGTGTAACCTGGAGACCAGTGTCCTTTGCTCTCTCTGCCATGGTAGCTTGCAGGTGGCTCCTACAGAAAGATGACAGGACTTGATTAGTTTCCCAGATTCTTTTATACAGGATATTCCAAAAGTCTTAGAGCAGTTTTAAGTTGCTAAAATTTGTTTTATTTTACTTTATTTAAAAATTGTTTATTTTTTTAACATTCATTTTTTTTGAGTTCCAAGTTTTCTCCCTCCCATGAGCCATTCCCTCATCTATTGGGAAGGCAGGCAGTATGATACCCATTGGAATACCCTGTATTTTAAATGGACTTAGAGTGGAACTAGACTGTGATCTTTTGAAGTGTAAAGGAGCTGAGTTTTTAAAGCAACGATTTCTCCCCAAGAGTAGCTGTAGTACATCAGAGAAGAAACAAATTGAGGAAATGGCAGCCCTTCTGGAGTGCTGACCCCCAAAAAGGGGATGAGAAGAGGGAGAAAGTATTTATATAGCAATTTACTATTTCCTGGACTGTTAAGAGATATCTCCTTTGATCCTTTCAACATCCATGGGAGTGGGCTACTTTTATTCCCATTTTGCATTTGAGGAAACTAAGGCAAACTGACATTAAGTGACAGGTCAAATAGTCATTCAGCATTTGAGGCTGATTTTGAACTCGCCATCCTGACTCAAGGCCCAGAACTATCCACTGTGCCACCAACTATTGTTGGTGATAACCCAGAACGTTATCTGTGAGGTCAGGACTGTTAACCAGGACTCCCACAGGAAAAGCTGCTGGCCCATGCGGACCTATTTCAGAGACTAGACATCTTTCACCCTTTTTTCATTGCTGCTCGCCAGTATTTCTTCTGATTAGCCAAATTTAGCCAAGACTATGTGGGTGGAGTAACCAGGAAGGAGTGGCGACATTTCCTGTGGAAATAGACGGCGTTGTTAGTTGGTTATAATCGTTAGTTCAGGTTAATTAGGAAGGACCATTTTCTAAATGTCAAATAATTGACAAGTTTCATACATAAGTTTGGTGTTTCTGTTTCCCAGTATTTATAAATTAAGTATTACCTAGCTGCAGACTTACAAATTGTTGTATTCAAAGTGCAATCTGAAGTCTTATTTTATTTTCCAACTGAAAGAAATATGAGGAATATATTGGACATGACCCATAAAATCATCTTCTAAGATTAAGCCCGGACTGCTGAATGAATGACCTAGAGTACATATTGGTTTAATAACAGTCCATCTTAAGGTTTTAATTTATATTTTAGTTAGCTTGTCTGACTACAAACCCTGTTCTCTGAATTTCCTAGGCTCTACTGTGCCAGCCCACAGAGCTGTCCTGGTTGCTCGTTGTAAGGTGATGGCTGCTATGTTTAATGGCAATTATCTTGAAGCCAATAGTGTGCTGGTTCCAGTTTATGGTGTTTCCAAAGAGACTTTTCTTTCCTTTCTAGAGTACCTGTATACAGACTCCTGCTGCCCAGGTAAGCAATTTGATTCAACTCGGTGTGGCAAGTTTTACTAAGTATCTTCTATGTACCCCAGGTAGTGTTAAGCCCTCACGATCTCGAGATGAAAGATTAACAATCCCTGCTGTCATGAAGTCTGCAGTCTGTGGGATGCTGGATCGTGGTTTTACTTATTTTCCTTCTTTTCATCTATTTTGATCAAAAATTCACTTTCAATAAAATCTGTTTTCTTTTAAGATGTGTTAGAAGTTGAATTTACAGAAGTTTCTATACAGCTCTGAGAAGTTTTGGACTATATCAAATTTGTGTAATTACTTTGCATGGTCTGAGTTGAAGACCAATGACTGGGCATCCCCTATGGGGAGTATTTAAAACCCTATGAAGCTTTAAAATCCCTGTGGAGATTGAGTGGCCCAGGCCCCAGGATCTGGGGCTGCCTAATGGGAGTTTATGACTCCTCCAGATTTGTAGGTATTGATCTTGGGGAAACTTCAGTTATCCAGAGTGGAGGAGTGAGTAGACAGAGAACCTCTGCTTTAGGGCTGACTTTTGATTGGAAGATCCCTAAAGGATCAGAAATTATTCTGTCCTATCCAACACCTTCTGCTCCCTCGGGTTTTGGTATTGTTCTAAAGAAAAATTGGTCCTGAAAGGCCAAGTTTAAACTAAATCTTCATAAGACACTTCCAGAGTCGTTCAGGATGCCCAGGGGAGTGCTAGAATTTCTTTGTTCTGATCTCTTTAGGACATTCCTGGGCTAGGAGCCAAAACCACAAGCCAGCAACAGATTGGAGGCCTCCCTATTTCTGGTCCCTCTGGTTCAAACTTGTGCTCTAGGGATGTTGTTTTCTCATCTGAAAAATGAAGAGTCGAACTCGGTGGCCCCATGACCCCTCTCACTCTAGACCTTTGATCATATGAGCTGTAATTCTTGAAGAGCGAAGGTTTTATTAACACTGGATGATCTATGGCTCACCTGCACTCACCGTCCTCCATGTTACAGTCATCTTGTTATTTTAGACAGAGCCATTCAAATCTTTAGACTTGAGACTTGTTCAGATATTTGAAGTGATAGAGAAGTTTGATTTCTTAGTAACTAAGCTGCAGCTTGCAAGTAACAAAAGTTGTCAGAAAAACAAAACAAAACGGAATGAAGCTCATTAAAGATTGGTACAAGTCCATGGAGCACCCAGTGTGGTATAGTAGGTGGAATACTGGACCTGGATTCAGGAAAATCTGGGTTCAGATCCCACTTATGACTGTTGCTAATTATGTAGAATATGCCTGTTTTGAGTGCTCTGAGACTCAAATGAGGTAATGTTTGCAAAATGCTTTACAAATTTTAAAGCTCTATATAAATACCAGCAATTACTGCTAGTAGGGCGGGGAAAAGCGATGAGTCAGAGAAAATAACCAAGTCATGCTTAATGCTGGGATGCAAACATTACAGATATTGCGTGCAGTACCTGTAATGGTTTTCCCATTATGCTCAACATTAGTCAGATGCCTTTCAGAGTACTCTGGCTATTTATATCATAGCCCACAGAGCTAGAGGAATGTGAAGAACTTAAAAGAGGATTCAGAAGAGAACCATAAAGATGACGAAAAGACTGGAAGATCCTATGAGGATTTTTAAAGTTTAAACCAAACAAGCAATAACTAATTTCATTTATCCATTTATTTATTTATTTATTTAGCTTTTTGCATTCATTTTCACAAAATTTTGGGTTCCAAATTTTCTCCCCTTTTATCCCCTCCCCCCACCCCAATACACCGAGCAATCTAATTTTCCCTATCTCCAATCTGCCCTCTCTTCTGTCATCCCTCCCTTCTCTTGTCCCCATCTTCTCTTTTGTCCTGTAGGGCCAGAAGACTTTCTATTCCTCATTAACTGTATGTCTTCTTTCCTAGTAGCAACAACAATACTAAACAGTTGTTCCTAAAACTTTGAGTTCCAAATTCTCCCCATCCCTCCTTCCCCACCCATTCTCTTTGGGAAGGCAGGCAATTCAGTATAGGCCCTATCTGTGTAGTTTTGCAAATGACTTCCATAATAGTCGTGTTGTGTAAGACTAACTGAATTACCCTCCATCCTATCTTGCCCCTCATTGTTTCTCTTCTGTCTTTTGATCCTGTCCCTCCCCAAGTGTTGACTTCAAATTGCTCCCTCCTCCCTTTGCCCTCCCTTCCATCATCCCCCCTCCCCTTGCTTATCTCCTCCCCCACTTTCCTGTACTGTAAGATGGGTTTTCATACCAAAATGTGCATTTTATTCTTTCCTTTAGTCAAATGTGATGAGGGTAAACTTCTTGTTTTTTTTTTTTTTTTTTCTCAGCTCTCCTCTTTTTCCCTTCACTAAAAAGTCTCCTGCTTGCCTCTTGAATGAGAAAGGCGGGAACGTTTGCACGTGTTCAAAGAAGCTCTTTATAGTCTTATTTTTCTTCCCTTTTCTGGGCATTTTCCCAGCCAGTTACTTGACTTCCGAGATTCCTGTCCATCCCCGCCCAGATCTGCCCAGCTAGTGCTTGGGGTCTGAGATTCAAATGGGCTTTCCGCAGCAGGCACGGCTGCTATTCAATGTGAGCTTTAGTTCTGGTGCTGGGGTGACCGCAGGGCCGCCTCCGAGGCTCAGTTCCCTCAGGGGCTTTATGCAGAGACCTTCAGTAATGGAGTGGGTGGGGCAGGGCCGTCTTCCAGGCTCAGCTCCTTCAGGTGGTTTATGCAGAGACTTTCAGTAATGAAGATCCTGCCTGCTTGGGGAGTCCCAGAAGGCCGCCGCTGCTGCCGCTGCCCCTGCCTGCGCCACTTCCTGCCCTTGCCTCTGTCTCCGCCGCTTCCTGCCGAGGGGGCCCGAGTCACAGAGACAGCACGCTCCCCTCTCGGCCAGCCCAGACGTCTCTCTCACTGACCTGTTGCGTCTGTGGGCGGAGGGACCTTCGTGGCCGCCGGAGATTCCGTCCCTGAAGCCTGCTCCGATCAGCTCCTCTGGGGCCACGGTCAGGGCAGTGCAGGGGTGGACTCCGCTTTCCGGGGCGCGATGGACCCTGGGGACGGCTCTCCAGGGCTCTCTGGAATGGAAATCTCTTCCACTGTGTTTCTGCACACCCTGCAGTGATCCAGAACTTGTGGGGATCTCTTTTTACATTAAATCCATGGGCTGTGGGTTCGGAGTTAGCATACGTGAGTCTTTCTACTCCGCCATCTTGACTCCGCCCCCAAACAAGCAATAATTTATTAAAAAAAACTGGAGAGAAAATTCAGGTAAAGAAAATACCAATGTATGAATTGTTGACAATTTTCAACAAAAGAAGACCTCGCACCCATAGAATGGTGACCATATCGTTTCCATTTCAGCTGAGGATGAAGTAGGTCTCCACACAGTGAAGGGCTGAGATCAGTTAGCAGAGGAATTAGTTGACAGGAAGATGTATTAAAATAATGTTGGAGTAGGTTAGGACGATCAAGGAAGGAATCTTATCAGAATAACTTTAAAAACAGAGTCTCTTCTTTATTTTAAACTTGCTCTTGCCTAATGGTAAGGAAATGTATATGAGAAGGTTCTTCACAGTTTCTGACTTTATGATCTGCTCAACATGATTTTGAAAAGCACACATAAGTGATTTAACACGTGTATCCAATATCAGATTGCTTACCATCTTGGGGAGGGAGGGAGAAAAATTGGGAACTCAAAATCTTTCAGAAAATGAATGTTGAAAATTGTCTTTACATATAATGGGAAAAAATAAAATACTTTTAAGTTTTTTAAAAAGCACATGTAAGATAATATTATTGACTTGTTTTTCTGATTTTTCTCTCTCTTTTCAGCCAGCATTCTGCAAGCTATGTCTCTATTGATTTGTGCTGAGATGTACCAAGTATCTCGACTTCAGCACATCTGTGAGCTTTACATCATTACGCAACTGCAGAGTATGCCCAGTAGGGAATTGGCAACGACCAGCCTCAGTGTGGTGGGCCTCCTGAAAAAAGCTAAGGTAATTTAACGATCACCTGTGTTTTCCTTACTTGTCAGTTGGGTATACAGATAACCACACTGCTTTTTATTCTGTTAACACTTCTTTTCTCTAGGCAAGAAATTATAATCAGCCTCAGTAAAGGTGAGATTAATATTTGGTGTTCTGGAAGTAAGTTTTATTGCAACATTCTTTTGTGATCTTTGTATTTTTGCTTTATTATATCTAGCATATACACTTATACATTAAAAGTTTCCATTTATATAGCCTCTTTTAGATTAAGTATTCCTTAGAGAGTAGACTCTTTCCTGGTAGACTGCCATGCTGATCTCTCCTTTAGCACATAGGTCTCAATAATATTTATATAGAATAGAAAGTCTGGGGCTATTTGATTCTAGATACATGACCACTCAACACTGTACATCATTTTGCATACTTAAGAGGCTTGGTGTTTGGTCCTCCACATAAGGAGTTAATAGCATTCTTGATTGGCTATATTCCTTGGGCTCGTTAGCTCGGGGACCTGGGTTGTGCCGATTCTCTCTGTTTTGCCAGGCTCTACTTTCATAAATGGTCACATTTTAGTAAGTGACTTGGGAGAAAATTCAGAATGAAGAAGTTACACTAAATAATCTCTAAAGTTGCTTCCAACTCTAACATTTTATAATTCTACATAGGACAAAAAAAAGAAGGAAATATGACTGTTATTTGATAGTAAGGTACTTCCAAATTATACCTTTATTTTCAAAAGCTCTTTTGAGTTTTTTCTTTAAGATTTTGGCTCCTCAGACCTAATTTAGTCTCATGCTTTGGCACTGATGATGTATTATTCATTGAGTAATGTCATCCTGAAAGATGTACAGAATAATTCCTGTCCTCCATAGACTGTTATACTCTGAATTGGTTGATTAGGATGAACAGGGAAAGAAAAGACTGTTGAAGTCACTGTTGGCAGCACCATGATGATTTCTGTCTTGTTATCCCAAGTGCTGTCTCCTTCCCTCCAGTCAGAACCCATTTCAATTGTTCCTAAAATAATGAGAGTTTGTTCTGGAAATCTACTTTCAAATCACAGAACACACTTCTAACTTAGAAGCAGGTGTGTTGGTGGGACATTTCTCAGAATCAAAGCCTGTACTTTATGTAGTAGCTAATTCCTCCCTGTGGTATTTTGTGACTGTTCCAGAGACATGACCACTTTGCTTCTTCCCTCTCCAATTCTCTATTTTCATATTCTTCTTTAATTTTTCATAGGAATCCTCTACTTGTCTCCAGGTTCCACCAGGGTTATTTTTTCCCCCACTTTCCTCCTCCACTTTTGCCTCTGCTGGACAGGTGTTAGAATGCCTGATGATTTCCCTGGACTTGGGTGCAAAGGTTTAAATGAGAAGGCTTAGCTAGGTCCCCTAGACACTGGCTGCTGCTCCAACCTCCTGCAATCACAGGGAATGTTTGCGAGCCTCATCCCGGAATTCTGCCTGCAGTCCCTTTGTAAACTCTTGCCACAGCTGTTGTATTCAAGCTGTGCATTTCTTCCTTGCTTTTGTTTGCTTGCCATGGAAAAAATGGCATTTTGTTATGATCATGTCTTGGTACCCTGCTTTTGCCTTCATTTTGCTGATGCTATACTCGTCTAAAGCATCTATCATTGTCAATTTTAAAAGAAAGTCCTAGAGCAGGAAATGAGGCAGAACATTTGTTTTTTATTTGTTTGTTTCATATGGCATTGGTTTTATAGGCTACAGAACAGATAAGTTGTAAGCTGAGTATTTTTTAATTCAAAGAACCTTTTTTTTTTTTTTAACATTTTTTAGTTTTTCCATTTTTCCCTTTTGGTTTTGACATTTACAACATTTAGTTTGTCTGATTGAAAGTCCTTGAAGACAACATTCAGATTCTCATATTGGAATGCACAATAGTGGTGCATATATTTCAATTTGTAAAGAATTGTAGTATGTGGGACCCCCCCAGAATCTTTAGAAATAGTTTTTTTGACTTCAGGATCTGTAGAATCCTGCTAAAGGTGCTAACGACTGTGTGTCCGTGAGATGTTACTGTTTTGTTATCAATGCAGGGAGCACTTCTACTTCCAGGAAAAAAACACAGTAATAACAATGACAGCACTTGCTGTTATGGCAGGTCTGTTTTCTGTTGTCTGACACATGGACTCATTAAAGCTTCATCTGTATCAAGACTGAGTTGAGTCTGATCCCTGACACACCTTGACTGTGCATCCAGAACACCATATCCTGAGTCATGTTAGTTTCTTGTAGGACACGGTGTTATTTTCTCCTGTATCTTTCCCTCCTCCTAATAACATTGATGATCGTCACATACAGCGTTGTTCTAATGATCGTCACATACAGTGTTGTCCTGATGATCGTCACATACCGCGTTGTTCTAATGATCATCACATACAGCGTTGTCCTAATTCCCTTTTTTCTTGCAGTTTCACAACTCTGATCGCCTTTCCGCCTGGCTCCTTCATTTTATTGCCACTAACTACCTCATCTTCAGCCAAAAGCCAGATTTTCAAGATCTTTCAGGTAGTTTGCCAATTCCTGTTTTAAAAAAGAAAACTTTGTAATGGGATCACAGTACTTAGGTTTGAGGTATAATTAACAGAAATGTACAATTGTTCTTGTGAAAATAACAGTGAAAATTCCTTTTAAACATGTTGCGTTAAGGTAAACAGCTCAGCCTGTGCTAGGTAAGCAGGTTTCAAACCTGCTCAAAGAATTTGAGACAAAGAGCAATTTCCGTTGTTCACTGAAATATCTTGCTTTAGTGTGTTTAAAAAGGAAGGAGAAATGTTCCCCCTTAGGATAGGGAGACATTGTTTTGTGTGTGTCTGTTTTTAATCATCTCACTGCTTTTCACATATTCTCAATAGAGAGACAAGTGATTATATAGAAAGCAAGTAGTTTAGGAAAAAAAATTAGACTTTTGCTGCTTTGAGCCAAAAGATGTATAGAGCAAAAATTATGCACATGAGATCTGTCAAAGCAAAACAAAGAGTTAGTTTAAATATAAAAAATAAAAATAGCAAACTACATAGGGGAGCGAGGTGGCTCAGTTGATAGAGTGCCTAACGGGCTTGGAGCCAGAAGACCTGAGTCCAAATCTGCCCTCAGACACTTACTAGCTGTATGACCCTGGGCAAGTCACTTAACCCTGTTTGCCTCAGTGTCTTCATCTGTAAAATGAGCTGCAGAAGGAATGGCAAACCACTCTGGTGTTTTTGCCAAGAAAACCCCAAATGGGCTCACCAAGAGTTGGATACAACTGAAACAGAAAGCAAATATAATAACTATTAGAGCAGAGTATTTATTTACATTTAGTAGTTCTTATTCTTCCATATATGGGTCGTATGACTCAACATGTCTAAAATAGAACTCACTACCTTTCTGGCCACATCCACACCTCTGCCAAAATTCTCTATTGCTGTAGATGTCTAGTTTGCTGGTCTTTCAGATTGTAACTCCATCACCCCACATACCTAGTCATCTGCAAAATCTCGCCCTTCCTATCCCCATAACATCTCTGGAAATCAGCTCCTCATGTCCACTCACACCTTAGTGGAGGCCCTCATCACTCTGACTTTAAGACAGTTGCAGGGATCTGCCTGCCTCAGTTCTCCCAGCCTCCCAATCCTTTCCCCACACAGCTGCCAAAGCTCAAATCTGACCGGGTCACTACCTATTCAATAAACTCCAATGGCTCCCTAGGATAAAATATAGACTCTGTTTGACTTAAAAGCCTTCACAACCTAGCCTCAACCCACGTTTACAGCCTCATTATATATTACTGTCCTTGCTGACCTCTAGAATCTAGCTAAACTGGCCTTTTTGTTCCTCACCAACACCTCCATTTCCTGTGTCCATGCCTTTGCCCTGGTCATCCCCCATGCTTTCAGTGTGCCCCCTTCTCAACTCAGCCCCACATACTCTGCCTTCTTTCAAGGCACAGCTTAAGCACCACCTTCTATGTGAAGCCTTCTAGCTCCTTTATTCCTTGTCTTTAACTACCTTGTATGTATTTCGTCATTTGTTTTTGTATGTACTCGTATAAATACATGTTGTCTCTATCAATAGAATGTATGTTTCCAGAGAGTAGTGCTTCTTTATTTCATTTTGGAGGAGGGCGGGTTTGTATGCCTAGCACCTAGTATAGTACCTGCAGCATGGTGGGTGTTGGATGTGTGTTGATAAAGTGATTATTAATCCTCAACACAATGTAGATTTTTTTTTTCTTGAGAAAAGAAAATTTTTTTTAAATCAGCAAATATCTACTGAAAACCTTTTCTGGGCAGAAAAAAAAAGCTACTTAAATATAATCCACACCTGTCCCTCCCAAAGGTAAGGAATGCTTCCACTAGCTGTCTGAGTGAAAAGGAAGTGGCCTGTCTTCACGAGGCAAATAGAGAACACCCTTGTTTTAGCTTGTGCCCCTGGCTGGGCCACCCTTGATCCCTCAGTGTCTTTGATTCTTCATTTGTAAAATAGAAATAAAAACCTTACGCAGATGATTTACATAAGGTTTCTCAGTTCTTGGAAGGTGTAATAATAACAATAGCTAATATTTATATGGTGTTATTATCCCCCTTGAGGAAACTGAGGCAAACTGAGGTTAAGTGACTCACCCTAGGACAGATTGCTAATAAATTTCAAGAGGCTGGATTTGAACTCATGTTTTCCAAGCCCTGGACCCTATCCAGTGTGTCACTACACACTGCCTCTACATTTGAGGAATTCTTCCTTTTTATAATTTTATTCATAGACTATTATAATTTGGCCAAATACAAACACAGAATATTTGCATTTTCCTTAACTCAGTAAGAAGGTTTGCACCCTGATCACAGGATATTAAGAACAGTTTTGTCTTATCTCAGAAGAATAAAGAAAACTCAAATTCCATTTCCCCTAAGGAGGTTTTGCTAGTTGAGATTTTAATGTCTGTTTAAAGATATGAAAAGATCGCTGCAGTTATGCTACCATGAACCCCTTCAACTTAACTTTGGCTTTTCATTTTCCATGATCTTATGTTTCCTTTTCTGAAAAACATTTATTTTGAAAAAAAAAACAACATTGATCACTGAAAACATTGAATATTTATTGTAAATGCTGTATTTTTAGAACTTACCGTAAGAAAATTACATGTGTGTGTGTCTGTGTTTTTGTGTTTCCTTACTCCACTTTTTTCACGCCGATTCGTTGACTCGCTACTCTCTAGCTATCTCTTCCTTGCCAGTCTCCCTGCTGCCTCAGAGAAACTTCCACCCTGGCTCCTCTCCCCCTCCTGATCTGAGGCTGCCAATTTATGTCCTCAGTGATTACATTACTGTAATGCTTGGCACAAAGTAAGTGTGCAGTAAATGCTTTTTCATTCATTCGGTTCACTAATTTATAATAACATGTTTTGCTTCTCTGAGATACGTGGTTTAAGTGCAGAATGGATGAATTTCTACACCATTCATGAGAAAGTGGGACATGGCACAAAGCGTTCTCTTTTGTGTCCCCTCCACGATGACTGAAATCATGAAAGTTTCATGGGCTGGCCCTAAGGTGATCTTATTTGTAAGACAGGTGGAGCCCAGTGGGAAGAGCATGTGATGTGCAATCAAAAGAATCAGTTGAAAGATTTGGTCAAACAGTAACATATCAGGGAGTGTCATGGCTAATTATGTAAAGAGAACAGTGATGGAAGTGTAGCTGTGTAGGGCACAGGTCATCCGATCCTGTGCTGCTCAGGCCTTCCTCTTCTGCTGTATTTGACCACGTTTCTTATTTGGGGATGTTGTCTTCATATATTTAATCAACTATATTATTATATTAGATCTTTTCTTGCATTGAGAAAAAACACTGCTAAGGAACAATTTTAAGTCCTATAAGAAGATATCTTCTTTTTTCTTTCAAACATTTTAAACCATTGAAAAGATAATTAAAGTGGAATTTACATTTGACAAATGCTCCCCTGCCTTACTTTGAACAGAGCTGTCAATGTTGCATTTTTCCTTCTTTTAACAGGGCTGTCAGTATTTACATGCCAAACTTTCTGTATCTGAATCATTTCAGTCATGTCCAACTCTTCATGACCACATTTGGGGTTTTTCTTTGGGGTTTTCCAAAGACACTGAATGTCCTTCTTTAGCTCATTTTATAGATAAGGAAACTGAGGCAGACAGGGTTAAGTGATTTGCCCAGGGTCATATAGCTGCTAAGTGTCTGAGGTTAGATTTGAACTCACAGAGGGAAGTCTTCCGGACTCCAGGCCCAATCCTTTATCCCCTGAGCCACCTAGCTGCAAAATGCCAGAATAAAGTTCACATGTAAGAAAACAACCTGAAGGTCCTCCATGTTCAGTGAGTGACCCTGATTTCAAGACTATGAAACTCTTCATGTAGTGGTGGCTCCAACCTACCTCTCCCAGAATGAAACTGGTTATGCCATCCCTCCTTAAGAGCTCTAGGAGAAACCGGGAAATTAGGGGTGGCAAATGTTGTCAGTTTGTACCCTCATTTCAGTGTGTTCCCCCTACTGTTACTAGACACTGATTAGTACACCACCAGTTTCACTTAACTAATTAACATCAATTAGCTTTAACAAAGATATTTTTATTTTGAAGATAAAGCAAGAACAGAAGTACAGGTATTTTCTCCTCCCCCTCAAAAAACCCTCTCCCTTATACCACCTCTGTTCTGGGGAAAGGAGGGTGAGCTCAGCCTTAACACCATTTCTATATAGCATTCTCTACCCCTTCAGTCCCCCATCCCCACCCCACATGTACACACACATATGAGCTGTCTCTCTCTCTCTCTCTCTCTCTCATCTCTCTCTTTTCCTCTCCCTCTTTCTCTATCCCTCCCTCCCTCTCCACAAGTTTACTTCCAAATGTGGCATGGCCAATGGGTAGATGATCCTTTATCTCTATTTCTGTTGGCTCTGACTCTCACCCCTCACCACCTAGCTCCCAACAAATTGCAGCAGAGACTACAGCTCCAGACTCTGGTGGGCACTCTTCCTGAGCTTGGAAAGCATACAAGGTCATCGCCAATCTTTTTCACCCCAAACACGAAAGAATAAATACAAAGAGGCAAAGATAGGGGCCCCTCATCATGGGCTACATGTTGCCTTTGGATTAGAAGGGCCTTTGCCCTTGCAATCTCCCTGGAGACAGGCAGGAAAAAGGCCAACCAGGCTTTGGATAAGTAGGGCACCCCATTTCCAGCTACACAATCCCCAGACTTTCCCGTGTAGTTCTTGTTTTCTTCCCTCCCTATGATCCTCATTATCCAGTCTGTTTGCTGTGCTCATACACTGGGTGTCTTCTGTTTCATTTGTTCCACGTAGTTGCCAAGTCACAGAATATTTGCTCTGGAAGCTGTGGAATATTCTTCTTGCCAACACACATGGTCAGTGCTTGTGATAAGAATGATAAAATTTGACATGTAGATAATACTCAATACTGGTAACTCTGCCACAAAAAGAAAGACCACTTCCCCTTCAGTCCTCCATTTATTGTTGATTATCAGTCGTGTCTGACCCTTGAGGCCCATTTGGACCAAAGATAATGGAGTGGTTTGCCATTTCCTTCTCCAGCTCATTTTACAGATGAGGAAACTGAGTCAAACAGGGTTAAATGACTTGCCCAGGGTCACACAGCTAGTAAATGTCTGAGGCTGGATTTGAACTTAGGTTTTCCTGACTCAAGGCTGGTGCTCTACCCACTGCCCCACCTAGTTGCCCTAAAATCTTCCATTTACGGTGGTTCAAAATGTTCAGAAGAAAAAATAGATCCCTTTATATAGTACTGAAATTATTTATTAAAGGACTTAAGCTTAGTTTCTTCCTGGTGCTAGGCTAATGACAGTCCTGGTGGTGGGCTGATCATCTCCCTATTTAGCCTTGTATGTAGTGAATTTCTCCTTCCCCCTTCAGCTTCTCTACTCTGAAAAACTATTTTTCCTTTCAAAGCAGCCTGGCAAAAAAACCCAAAAACCCAAAAACAATAGGAAGGGGAAATGGCCAAGGTCCAAACTCCCATGCCAACCTCAGCTTGTCTCAGCCGCCCCAATCAAAGATGCTAACTCATTTGCCAACAAGGATCCAGGATAGAGTCTCTCTCTTTGCTCTATGAATTTTTATGTTGAATCAGTCATTGTCTTTTGTTCACCCTGAGCCCCCAACCAAGAATTGCCTTGGTGATTGAAAAACTGCTCACTAGCAAAGTTCTAAGACAATAGTGGCTGATTAAATATAAATATATTAATATATATGAATATATGTAAATGTATGAGTATGAATACATCTCTAGTAAGAAGCATGACCCAGTATAGTGAAAGAGGAGGTGCTGAGGTGTATGGGAGCTGATGATCTGTATGCCTGCAGGGAACCCCCATCACTGTCCTTCCTGATAATACTACTGTTTAACTATATTTGAACTCTCCCTGGAGTTCTACAGCAGGATCTGATTTAATGGTGGCCTTAGGATCCACACAAATACATAGTAATATTCATGTCAGTGACCCTGTCCTTTTAGGAAATTCATTTGTCACAGCAGGGAGGTGGCCTGCCCGTTTTCCAGTAACTATGTAAGCTATGATTTGAACCCAGGTTTCCTGTTTCCCTGTCACATGCTCTTTCCACTGTACTCCACATGCCTCACAAATGAGATCACCTTAGGGCCAGCCCAAGATACTTTTATGATTTCAGTCGTCTTGGAGGGAACACAAAACTGGTCTCCTTCTGGCTTAATTAAAGACACAGTTCTCATAGATTTGTTATTTACTTAGACCAAAGGTGTCAAACTCAAATAGAAGCATCTTTGTGGGCAGCATATTAGAAAACCACAAATTAGCATTATCTTTGTTGTGTTGTAATTTATTTTGTTAAACATTTCTCAGTTTTAATGTGGTTTGGGCCAACAGGCTGGGAATTTGATACCTTTGACTTAGACCATATTTCTCATAGAAACAAGACATGTTATTGTGAATTAGTGAATTGAATAAATGAAAAAAACCATTTATTGTACACTTACTGTGTGCCAAGCACTGTTCTAATTGCTAAGGATACAAATTGGCCTCTTCAGATCAGGAGGTGGAGGTGCGGGGGGTAAATTTTTCTAAGGGCAGAAGTTTCTCTGAGATGGAAGAGGGTTGGCAAGAAAGAGATAGCTGGAGAGTAGGGAACTGAATCAGTGTGAAAAATAGGAGTAAGGAAAAATAAACAGATACATAATAGTGTCATTTTCTTGGGGCATGTTTCTTGGGCATAGCTTTAAAAAAATTTTTTTTTTTAACATTTTCAGTAATCTCCAAAACAAATAAAAATGAAGTACATAAATAAAATCAAGACCACCCAGATTCAAACTTGACCCTGGCACTTACTAGTTCTGTGATCAAGTAGACGTCATGTAACCTTTCAGATAGAGGTCATGGTACACAGCCTTGGCTTTGGAGCAAGGATCCAGATTGAGGTCCTGACTTGGTCACCTCTGTTTACTTAACCTTGGACAGATCTCTGATCCTCTGTTTTCCTATCTGTAAAATGAAGGGATTTGGTCTAGATGGCCTTTAGAATCTCTTTTACCTCTAAATTTGTGGCCTTCTGTTCTAAGACTTTGGATTATTGATGAACATTCTTGCCCTGGTGAAATCTGTGAGGTCCAAAATTGTCCAATCTGCAAGAAAAATCACTGAGGCAGAGACCCCAGCCAGTAACACTCTATTAAAGGGTCCCTGACCCCCTTTAATGAAGTAGATCTCAGATCTGCCTTATGATCAGAGATAACCTCCTTTCCCCAAGGCCTTACTTTTATGGAGTTTAATACCCAAATATGCAAAAGAGGCATGGTAAAATACAGAATCTCATTGGTTGACAGACCCTGCTTTTGACCCTCCATCATCATGCATCAACATGAATGGTCACAGGATGGGCAGGATGGGCAAGGCAGTGATCATCTCCTATTACCGAGTGGTCATGAGATGCTCCCCTGTTCATATTGGACAAAAGAGGATGGTCCAGAGGCACAAAAATAAGTTGGAGGACTTTCCATATTACATTAGGACATCCCACCCACACTGAGTTTGGTCATCAGCATTCCTGTGGTTAGGCAAATGAACTTTATAATTACTAGTTCACAGCTCTGGGGCCCAATATACAGAACTTAGAATCACTATCCCTGTGAAATGATATCAGACTGATTAATACTGATTGGAATAAAATAGAGGTCTAATTAATCATCTGTCATACATCAAAGTCCTTCATATTGTCATCACTGTATTGCTATTGGTGCCCAAGCAGAAGAAAATTGTGGATTTGCCTTCTAGGCAAATAGCATGGTTTTTTAGCTTACATAGGTCTCTGATTTCTTGTAACCTAGATAAGGAAAGAGGGGCAAGTAGTATGTATCTAAAACTTATAAGTATCTGCAGATTACCAAGTTATTTATTGAAAATGCAAGTAGGGGATAGATCTATGGGCTTAAAGTCAGGAAGTCCTAAGTTTGAGGGAATACTGTCTTGGAAACTTGATAGTTGTGTAACCCTGAGAAAGTCACTTAAAAACTCTCAGCCTCAGTTTCCCTATCTGTAAAATGGGGATTATAATAGCACTTCACAGAATTGTGGGCCTAAAATGAGAAAATATTTGAAGCTCCTTCCAAACCCTAAAACAATTTATATATGATCATCATAAATTTGGATGAAATGTTGGTATAAAAATTAGCCCATTTTAGAAATTAGCAGTATATACTTTAATATTTCTTATGAATGAAACTTTAAGCCCCTAAATTATGCATACTTAATTCATAACTTGGAAATTAAACTTTGACCTTTCTAAAAGGAACCTTCTTGAGCTTGAAGGAAATACTCATTGCTGTAACAAAGAAGTGTGGACATAGAATTGCCTCGTGTAATAATGGCATAAAGAATGTTTTCCATCATAAATTTCTGAGTTTTGTATCTTAAAGCAGCAGTTGAATGATCCCTCAAGGATACTGTCAATGGGAGGCTGACCTAAGGTGATGGCTAATATCTCATAACTCTGGAGATGCTTTGTTTCATTCCTGTTGCTTCAGCATTTGTAATACAAAAGTTGAGCTCCAGCCTTGGTGCACATGCCAATGACCTTGAGTTTGGTTCTGTTTTTTAATGTTAGTTTGTACCTTTTAGCCAGGTATGTACCTAGGGATTGAATCCACCCCCCATTAAACTTAAGTCAGTATTAAGTCTTACCTACTAGTCTTATGGAACTTGGATCTGGAACCTGAAGTCCTTTATCTTAGGTCCTTGTGGTTGATAGACCTCTCTGCATAGCTTTGTTTTTAGAAATGTCAGGCTTCATGTTTTGTTGTGTTTTGCTTTTAATTCTCTAGGGCAAATTGAAAAGCAGAAAAGGTTTGGCTTAGGTACCTTTCCACCTCCTCTCTCCAGGGACTTTTGAGTCTACCTGAATTTCCCCTTCTCCTATCATCCACCTGCCCCCATTTTCATTTAGCGTAGTCCCCTCGTCTTTGCCCTTCAGATAATCTGGCTGGCAGAAAGAGCACAGGTTCTGGAGTCAGAGTTCACATTTTTTCTGCCTTGGGTGCTTTCTATCGGTGTGACCTTGGGCATGTTACCAAATTTTCCTAGTTAGAATAGGTAGAATTGGAATGTTGCTTTAAGGTTTGCAAAGTGCTTTACAAATAACTCATTTGATTCAGAGAATAAGCTGTTGTACAGATGAGGAAACTTGGGCAAACAGAGGTTAAGTAGTTTACCCAAAATCCTCCAAGAAGTAACTGCCTGAGGTGGTGTGAACTCTGGTCTTCCTGTCTCCACCTCTCTAGCCACTGGGCAGAGCCACCTAACTGCCTATAAATGGGACCAGGAAGGGCTTGGATTGGATGGCCTCTGGATCCCAAAGGCTCTATAGCTTTGAGCCTTGAAGTTCATCCTTTAAAATTCTGATTAAGTAGATTTCTCAAATCCAGATAAAAGTTACCCACAGTGAAGTGCAGTCCATTTACCCTCTCCCCGCCCTTTTGTTACTTCTTCCTTAGCACAGTGCTCAGCACATAGAAGGCACTTAATAAAGACTTGTTGACTTCCTTGTCCCCTAACATTTTATTTGCCTTTAGAATAAAGAGCTCTAGGCTAGAAATCAGGAGACCTAAATTCTAAATCCTAGCTCTGCCAAGTCCTATACAGGAAGTGGGTGTGGAGGGTGAGGGAATGTCCCAGAAAGTTCCCTGTGAACCAACTCTCTAAGTGCAGCCTAGCCACTTGGGTCCCTTTTGGTCTGTTTCCTGGGGCTTTGCAGAGGTGGTCCAGGTGGAAGGTGTCACTGCCGTTGGGTCTTGCTTAGATTGTGTTTGTGTACTCTCCCCTTCCTTCAGCTTGCTTGCTGCTACTGAATAGGTTTCAACACACGATAAATTTGGCAAACTTAAGTGGGGCCATTAACAGCCCTCTCTTACCTAGGTTTCCAGTTTTAGTAGGTTAGATAAGAGAAGGCAAAGTCTTTTTAAAACTCGCCCTGGATCTACATTTCCAATAAAAACCTGTTGTTATTACACAGATTCAGTTCTTGAGGGTAACCATTGTCCTTTAAAATACAGGAAGCCCTCAGCAATCCTTGGTGATTCACTGGGACTCTATGTGACATTATTACACTGTCTTTATGCTGTGCCCAAATGGCTTTTGTACTTTACCATTGGCCCTTTCCCGGCTTCCTTCCTCTTGCTTCCCTAGTCCCAGGTGCTTTTGAGTGTCAAAAAGCTTTCACAGGTAGCTTTTCTCTAGTGGCAGGCTCATCAGTCATTTTCTCCCTTTTTCTTCTTTTCCTAAGGGCTGGCTAGCAACATTAAGTTTCACCAAAAGCCCACAAAAGAGCCGAAAGAACCAAAGGCAAGATTAAGCTCCCCTATCAAGCACTATTTTATTTCTTTCTTTTATTATCTCCATGGTATTTTAGAATTTCTCCATTCCTCCTTCTTTATATCTGGAAAGTGTTTTCCAAGAAGGGCATTCTTTATGACTGGGGTATTTGTTATATAATATGTGTATGTGTTAGAAGGCTTGACTTGCAATGAAAAGCTCTGGGTTTGAATCTTACCTGTACCACTTGCTGGCCAACCCATTTAATGTCTTAGAGCCTCATGATTTCCCCAGTTGTAAAATGGTACAATAATATTGACATTGCATAACTCATAGATTTGCTATGTAGAAAAAAGCTTTATAAACTGAAAAATATTGCACGGCAGAGCTGTTATTTATCATAGGCCTGTTAGCAGCATTAAATAAAAATTTCAATAGACTTAGAACTTGTACAAACTAAGACAGACTTGAAGGAATAATATTTAAAACATGTTTGAAAGGAATTTTTGGAATCTTTGGTTGCATGTATGTTTTTTTGTTAAAATATTTTATATCTAATACTTTTTCCTCCCCCCAAAATTTTAGCGGAAGAACGCAGTTTTGTTGAGATGCACAGATGGCCATCCAACATATATTTGAAACAACTTGCAGAATACAGGAAGTATGTTCACTCCCGGAAATGTCGTTGCATAGTAATGTAACTCAAAGATTATATTTCTGTTTGACTGTGAAGACTAGATGATCTGTGGGTAGAAATTAATACCCATATGTTCAGCAAACAACCATATGGTACAGTGTGAGCTTGCTAGTTCTCTTTGAGATAACTACTCCTGTAGGCTTAAAAGGGATCCAAATACACTGTAGTCTAGAATAAGGTTTTATCTCAGCCTAGAAAGCTGCCGTGCAGCTACTTCTTTTAAAACACTCTGTTGCTTCCATAATATTGTGAACTGGGTAAGAAATGTTTAATTTAGTTTTTGTAAAACCAATGGCATAGTATTAGTAAACTTAAATTCCATTATATCTAATGGTCATATTAAAGTAGGGGACGTTGAAAAAATCTTTGTGGCTATCTCTATAGTGGTAAATTTCATGAACGTCTGCCATCTTCCAGATTTGGGGCTGTCTTAAGAGCTGCCCCAGTAGGGGACACATATACCTGAGATTTTGAAAGTGAAATGCCACTTATATTTACATTTGTGTCAAGTACCTCCTTGAAGTGATCTTCTGGGATTTTCTTCTCAGTTACCCAACTTTTCTCCAACCCCTTCACCATCTCTCTTTGGGCCTCTGGTGCTTCCAACTAGATTTCTGATGGAGCAGGGAATGTAGCACTGTCTTTTGCTGAGATATTCCCTTTGTCAGAAGAATCATTGCAGTGATATTAAAGGAAAGGAAGGGGGCATGCTGGAGGGAAGTTTGCATGATAGGAGAATTACTTGACTTTTGGTAAGGTGCCACCTTCCAGGGTCCTGCTCTGCCAGAGCAGTCCAGGCCTACCTTTGGCAGGGGTAAGTATGGGAGTACAATGACCTGTCAAAGTTTTACTTCATTTTTTTGTGTGTGCAAATGACAGTATGTTATATGGTCACATGTGTGATATTGATCAGAACAATACTAGGAAGGTAAAGGGGTTAAAGACATTTACAGGCAAAGGTACTTCCTAATATTTTCACTATAAACACTCAAGGGATTTTTAAAGATTGTAAATAATTTTCTAAGCTTGAGATATGACAGGGCCCTTATCTGTGTGTAGCTCAGCACCAGGGCTCTGGTTATTAGAATCCTTCTTTAAAAAAAACCTAGACAAGATTGTGGGGCTGACTTGAAATGAGTCTCTGGAGAGTATTATTAAGACTCTTTCACAAGAGTATTCAGAAAAAACCAAATAGTTTCAGGAAAGGAATGCAAGTCACAGGAAAGTCTTAGGACCCACATCCACTGAAACTTGCAGTAGAAGGGAGGGAGGGAGGAAGGGCTGTTTCACTTCTTTATTAAATGTATCAATAGATGTGTTGATAAAACTCACAAGTTTGAAAAGATCCTGATTGCTTTATATTGGTGGGCACATTTCTTTTCTGTCTCCTACAATCTTTCTTTTAACTTTCTTCTCTATAAATCAAGAAGAGACCTTTGAACACTTGTCAATGAAAATTTGAGTATAAAATTTAGCAAAACAGCAAAAATTCATCCTTTGGATGCCTAGGATGTACAATTTCCCAGCAGATATCTAACCAGCAAACTGGATCTCAGTTGGGCAGCGTGGGGAAATGATTGGGACTCCTTTTGGTGTCACTTTTTCATCGAAATCCTATGAGTTAATCCACCAACGATAAATTCTGTTCGGCAAGGATAATTTAGAAATGTAGGTTATAGATGTTTTTAGGCAAGAGCAGCATTTCCTTCTCCCTCGTAGAAATGTCTTCATTTTAAATTCTAAGTCAGTGGCTTTAAACTTAAGACAATAAAAACTGTATCTTAGTTAATAGACAAAATAAAATTGTTCTTGGAAAATCTCATTATTTAAATCGAACAGAAACATCTATTTAATTTGTGTTTGAACTTGAGCAGAAAGTTGAACTTGGAAGTGAATTATTGGTGTGGAGCATGGGTTTCATTATGAAAATGCTGTACCCCCCCCTTGTTTGGCTATGATTCATAAATCCAAATGTGATATGCTCTAGAACTCATCATGTCAGTAACCAGTTCAGTTTTTAATTAGCTGTAAGCTTCAAATCCCTTTGGACTGTTTCAGATGAAAATTTTGGAAGTTCTTAAAAGTAGGGAATGAAGCACAAGAAAATATATTTGCAAATGCCTGTAAAATATCTGGAAGGAAATGAGTGTTATTCAAAGTAAGTTCTAGCTTGTGTGTTTGTGTACATGTATGCATGTGTTTGTATGTATGACAGAGTTATCTCATTAAATAGGTGCTTTGAGCTAATCTCTGCTTCTTTTAGGATATATTTAACAACCATTTTAATTAGAGAATACTGTATACAGGAAGACCAAGGTCTTTTCTTTCTGGTCCAGGCCCATTCTGTTTAACTCTTTGTGCACTCCTAACTACATTTTGTTCACACAATAAAGAGATTAAACTTGAAATACAGAATTTTTAGTAATAGCATCTGAATACATCAGCATAAGATACTTGATCCTAACCAGCAGGGTGATTTTGTATTGGTATTGGAAGATGTTTGAAGAATGCAGTAACTTTACCTTCCAGGTCAGATTTAATATTTCAGTTGTAGCTGAATACATACACACTGAACTCATAGTATATTAGATTGAAAAGTTTTTAAAAGAGTTATTTTTATTTCATTAAGGCATGCATTGAATTTAAACTTTTAATAATTTCACAAACAGAAAGGTATGTTTGTCTTTTAATATAGCCTGGCTTGAATTTATATGTTTTTAGCTTTAGTATTTAACATTTTGTAACAAATAAACGGTTTTTTTTAAAAAAAATTAATTGGCTATATATACTCTGTTATTTTACCTTGGTTATTTGGAAGCCGAGATGAACAGTGTGTTCATGTTTACTGACCTTTATGTTATTTTAAAACTTTTCAGTCAATGACAATGTGCTTTCTCTCCCGTCCATCCTTCTTTCCTCAAGTTAGAAACGAGAAGAAAAAAAAACTTGTTATAAACATGCATATCAAGAAAAACAAATTCCCTCCTTGATCCCCCATTGATTAAAAAAAAAATGTCTCAGTCTTTGGAGGCTTTTCATCTCCCTGGCAGGAGATGGACAGCCTGTCTTCTCATGAGAACACTGTTCATTTCATTGATCAGAGGTCTAAGACTTTCAGAGTTGTTCTGAGATTTATTTTAGATACAAGTGGTAAACATGGGAACGCTTTTCATTGCTGCTTATTTGCATCATAGTTTAGTATTTTATTTAGTATTTAGTATTTTTGAGCAACTACTTAAGGAAACCTATTCATTGAATTCCACTCAAAGTGAGAATGCTGTAAGACCTTAGCCTGAAGGGACCAGGGTCTTCCATTGCATCCTGGGCCATCTCCAGTCATCTTGATGAATATCAGGCCACTGGATCCAGATGACTCTGGAGAAGAAAGTGAGGCTGGTGACCTTGCACAGCCTCCCTCACTCAAGTCAAAGTCAACTGCACATCATGTCATCATCTTGATGTCATGGTCCTCTTCGAGAATGAAGGACAAACAACAGTCATAGACCATCTCATCCTCTGTATAACACATATGACAGTCATTTATGCCAATGTCCCCTCACCTATTTGTGTACATATTGGACTCATTTGACTTTCTGGTGATGACTTTCAGACAATAGATCTGAAGATTATTTAACTCCATATTAAACATTCTATTTCTTCTTTAAAGTACCTACTCCGTGCCTTGTTTGGTGAGGTGTTTAGTTGTATGGAACTGAATTGAATTGATCCAAAAAAGAGGGCTGACTGGGAATGCCTGGAAGTAATTCTTTAGTGTTTTAAGTCAGTACAAAACTAAATGAGTAGCATGAAGTGTACTTTTATATGTCAAATATGATTGTTCTTACCACTCAAAAACTCCACATGGTAAAGTTCAGTTGCGCCGCCTGAACCATCTGTGTATGCTGAACAGCAGCAGACAAGGCGAATGATGGCGGTGGTATCAGCAGCACGGATGTGAAGCTGTGATATTCCCCGTGGCTATCACTGTCACTTTATCAAAGGTTGAGCTACACAGCTGTTGGGTTTTTTGGTTTTCTGTTTTTATTTTTGTTTTTGTTTTAAAACCAGGCACAAATACGAGCTTCTTCCCAGAGTTGGGGCTGAGGTAGGTGTTTTTGAAAGAAAAGCACAGAATTTAGGGCTGTAGAAGTGTGGTCTTTATAGCTGGAAGAGTTAGAATGGAAGAAGTATAATACCAATTGGATAATGAAAGCTGTAAAGGAAAGCTCAGGCTAAGTGCCCTTGGAAAAGTTCCAAGAAGGAAAGAGGACTAACGCCTGAGTTAGGGTGAGGGACAGGCTTTGGAGATTATATTTATGCTGTGCTTTGAAAAAAATATATTTTTTTGAAAAAAAAAATATATAAATGGAAATGGAAATGAGCAAAGAGTATTTTCTAGCCATGAGGAACAGTTTGCATTAAAGCACAGAAATGGGAGACGAAATATCAAGTTGGGAGACTAGCTAGCTAGTGGTACAATTTGGCCGGTACTTGGGAAGTCTGGGAAAGTAGGTTGGAGTAATATTGTGGTGTGTATTCAATGTCAAGTTAGAGAAGTCTATATTTTATCCTAGAGGAAATAGAGAACCACCAAATATTTTGGAGTAGAAAAATGACATGGTTAGAGAAGCCACGTGGCATAGTGGAGCAAGAGTGGACCTTAAAGTCAAGTAGATCTAAATTTGGACCCATTTCTTACACATACAGGCCACATGAATGGTAATCCACATAACAGCCCAGTGTCCCAAGCTACTCTCAAAGAAGCTAAGTTGCAGAACAGTTGCTGATCAACATTGGTAGAGAGGCTTTCTTACAGGGAATTCCCCATACCTACAAGATCATATTTCCAGGAACACCCTCCCCCCAAAAAAACCACCCTGGCTATCATAACTGTGCTTAGTTTTGGTGAATTATTAGCTGTCACGTGAGGGGGTAGGCAGGATATTGCAATAGAAGCATGGGGAAAGGAAGGTTTAAACTAAGATAGTAACCGTAAGTAGAGGAGAATGGGTGAGGATGGAATCGATAGCATTTGGCCATCAATTTGATATAGAGAGACAAGGAGGAAGAGGAAGGGAAGACTTGAGAATTACTAATCAAGGAAGCAGGAATGTCAGTGGTGATCTCAACAGAAAGAGAGAAGTTTGGATGGAAGGGTGAGTCCACCTCGGAAGATGGTGACCTGGGGTTTGGACATAATGAGTTAGAAGCCTCAGTAGGGTCATAGATTTGTAGCTGGGAGGCACCTTAAAGAGCACCCAAGTCATCTCCCTCATTTTACAGATGAGGACATTGAGACCAGAAAAATTAAGGGACTTGTCTAAGATCACACCGATCCTCAGTATAGTAGAAAGAATCAGAACCCGGATCATCTGACTCAAAATCCAGTTCTTTCCACTGTCAGGTAATAGGAGGTACAGGAGTGTTATTCAGAAGAAAGAACAGTGTATGTGTGGGTATGTGTTAGTGTATGTATATATAATATATGTTTGTGTATACCATGGGTGGGGAACAAATCCTCAAGGTTACATGTGACCCTGTAGGTCTTCAAGTGTGGGCCTTTGAATACTGTGAAATTTTGATTCAGTCATGTGTCCTCAGGCTGCAGGTTCCCTATCCCTGGTGTATACCTTTGGGATTCTTCTGCATTGAGGTGATCATTTAAACCATAAAGATTATAAGATCACGAAGAGAGAGAGGGTAATGAGAAAGGAAGAACCTAGAGAGGAAAGGGAGAGTATAGCCTTGCGGGGAAAGGAGACTGAGAATTTGTGGTCAGAGATATAGAAAGAAAACCAGTGTTGTCATGGAAACCATGGAAGGAGAGAGTACACAGAAGGGACCTACTAGTCCAAAGTTGAACTGTTAAGATTGTTGAGAAATCTTGAGAAAGCAGAAATGTTGAAGATAAAGTCCTCAGACTTAGCAGTTGAGACATTCAGTACATTTTGAGAGAAGAGAGGACAGAAGACTAGATTAGAAGGGGGAAGGAGTGAAAAAGTGGTAAGGCAGTGGAGGAAACTAGAGTTTGTGAAAGGGAAGAGAAATATTGGATGGGGATGGCAGGGTCAAGTTCAGGCTTTTTAAGAATGGGATAAGCATGAACCTGTTTATGGGAAGGGAATAACAGATATAAAGAGATATTTAAGTAGAAGGGAACTAGTATATAGGGAGATATTCAAGATGAGAGAAAGAGTAATTGATAGGTTAAGTTCTTAGAGGAGATGGGAATTGATGGGCTTAAGGGTACAAGTAGCCTGGGTAAGTGAATCAGTGAATCAAACATTAAATACCTACTGTGTTCTAGGCACTGTGCAAAGTGCTAAGGTAAAAAAAAGAGGCAAAAAACAGGCTCTACCCTCAAGGAGCTCACAGTCTAATGGGGGAGATAAGGAGCAAATATATACAAATAAGCTACATAAAAGATAAATAGGAAATAATAGAAGGAAGTTACTAGAATTAAGAAGGGTTGAGACAGGCTTCTCTGTAGAAGATGAGATTTTATTTGGGATTTAAAGGAAGCCAGGGAAGTCAGTAGAGTTGAAGAACATTCCAGGCATTAGAGACAACTGGAGAAAATGCTGAGAAGCAAGGGAGGAACTAGTAAGGAGGCTAGTTGCCGGGTCATAAAGCACAAGGCAGAGAGTAAGGTGTAAGAACACTAGAAAAGTAGGAAGGGACTAGGTTATGAAGGGCTTTGAATACCAAGCAGGGTTTTTTTTTTCATTTTATCCTTAAGATGATAGGGGGCCACTGAAGTTTATTGAGCAGGAAGGATTCATGGTTGGAGCAGAGCGTTAGGAAAACCACTTTGGTTATTGACTGAAGGCCAAATTGGATTGGGGAGAGATATGAGGTAGGAAGGACCACTTTCAGGCTATAGCAATACTCCAGGCATGAGGTAGTAAGAGCCCATTATATAGAGAAGTTTCAGTGTCAAGAGAACGGGGTATATTTGAGAGATGTTACAAAGGTGAAATTGTTAATCCTTGGCAATGTGGTGTGTGAGAGATAGTGAATAGAGGGTGACTCCTTGCTAATGTGTCTGGAAGGCTGGAAGGATGGTATTACCTTCTACAGTAATAGTAAAGTGGGGGGAATATTAAGGGAGCAAGATAATGAGTTCCTTTTTGGACATGTTTAAAGCTATCTATTGGACATCCAGTTTGAGATATCTGAAAGGCAGCTGGAGATGCAAGCTTGGAGGTTATCAGAGTGGCTGCCAGGTGGCTCAGTGGATAGTCTTGTGCCTGGAGTCAGGAACACCTGACTTCGAATCAGGTCTTAGACACTTACTAGCTGTGTGACCCTGGTCAAGTCACTTAACCTCCATTTGCCTTAATCCACTGAAGAAGGAAGTGACAATCCAATCTAGTATCTTTGCCAAGAAAATCTCATGATCCGTAGGGTCATGAAGAATCAGACATGCCTGAACAAGAGAGGTTGGGACAGGATAGGTAGATTTGAGAATCAGCATAGAGATAGTTATTAAATTCATGGGAGCTAATGAGATCACCAAGTGCAGTAGTACGGAGAGAGAAGAGGTCCCAGGGAGACCCCTACAAGTTGTCATGATCTGGAAGAAGATCCAGCAAAAGAGGCAGGGAAAGCATCATCAGATAGGCAGGAGAACCAGTTGAGAGTGGTGTCTCAAACAAGAGAGAGTGGACCACATACCTCATCCTCTGAGATGGGGGCAAAGGAAGAAAGTTGAGGAGTAAAGAGGTTTTGAGATACAGAAAAGGAAAGAGGAGAAAACACATAATACACAGGCTAACAAGAGAGGAGAAAATTCATAGTACATGGGAATTTTTCTTTAGTGTAAGAAAGGAGACAAGATCTGCTAAGAGAGGTGGTTTGGGGTCTTAAAGATCTAGGAGAAGGTTTAGGAATTTAGTTTACTTTTTTGTATTTGCTGGAAGAAACCTGCTTTTTTGTTTTCAGTGTTTTTGTTTCTAATATCATAAGCCTATGTTTGTGACCAATAACCTCAAATGAACTTGGCAGCTCCTTCTTTGTTCCAGGATCTAATGAATAGTTTCCCTTCTGAGTAAAACCAACACCTCTTCTGGTTTTTTTGATTCCACATCTTCCTTCTTCCTTTCTTTGATGGCTCTCCCATGATCCCATATCTGCTAGACCGTTCTGTTGTGCCCTCCGTAATGCTTGGTGCATAGTTAACCAACTTCCTTTCATCTTCAACCTTAATCTTTTCTCACTCCTATATCTGACACTCACTGAGGTCTGACTCCCTCCGGACACAATTTCCTGTCAACCCTTCCCAACACTGTCTACACTTTCTTTCTCATCCTCCTACTCACTACTCTTTGCTCCCTACTTCTTCCAGAGTCTCCCTCTTCCACCATCACTCAGTAACCTCTCCCAAGTTGCACTGAGGGCTCAGAGTGACACAGCTTTAGGATCTAGGAATTCCTGACCAGATACTGCCCCAGGTACACGGCTTCAGGCTCTAGGCTTCTTTGAATTGCCCTCTTTTTTGGAGCTGTGAGGCTACTGTGTCCACTGCACTTTCTGGCTGGATCCCTTTCCTAGTGCTTGCAGGCTTCTGCCTTTTCCCCCTAACCCACTCCCCTCACTTGGGCTGGCTAAATATTTCCTGTATTTTCTCCTTAACTTTCTTAATCATTTTTTAATGAGGTGCCCTTTTTAATCTTTGTTCAAGTAGCTGCAAGAGAACTGGACACTTCTGCTCTCTCTGCCATCTTGAGGAACTTTCCCTCCTTCTGTTGTCAGTGAATTCACCCCAACTGCTGCTCTCATACCAGGGAACCTCAACTTACATGTTGATGTTCCTTCAAGTATTCTAACTTCCCGGTTCTTCAGCTCACTCAGTTTCTTTGATCCACTCCTCCACTTTAGCTCAACCATACACAGAGATGTTCATGCCCTCTATCTTGCTACCACCCACAAATATTTTTTTACGGATGTCAAAATTCCATTATCTGATTGTAATTTCGAATTCCCCTCCTTTCCCAAGCTCAACTCCTTGGCAAACCTGTCCTGAAACCATGCTGATTGTATCCACGATGAATTTATGTTATCTGATCTCAATTGGAACCTCATAACAGCAGGGTAATCATCCTCTTTCATTGCTTCTCTATTCCACTCACCCCACTGGCTGTTTCAAACCTTTTCTCTCTCCTCAAGCCTCCCACAGCACCCCCTAAAATCCATGCCCTCAGTGAAGACCTCCCTGTTCTCTCCATATGTTTATTTCATATCCGTTTGACATCATCCTGGAATGTTCACTCTCCTCACTTTACCTGTTCAGATCTTGCAAGATTGGAGCACATGTGGCGCATACTTGTTGAATTTAGTTGGATGGCTGACTTGAAATACAGGTCAAATACCCTAAACTGAACATTAAGCTTTAGGAAGTGTGCCAGATGTTTGTTTACTAGGAGAGTCTCTTCATCTCTAGGACAAAATATTCTAAGCATGAAATAAATAAATGATGACCTCTGAGGATAGTATATACTAGCCTGTTTCCCATGTTCATATCTAAGAAAAACAGCAGGCTGTCAACACACTATTAAGGTAAATGAACAAGGAGTTCACAATTCAGAACTTAGTCAAGGTTGGCCAATCACACTCTGGTGGCCTGATTGATTTCCTTGTTTATACTTTCAAAACTGCTACTGAACCTTGTCACAGCAAAAAACAGGTAAGAAGCTGTGTATCTGGACTATCTTCTGATGGCCCAATTATGGCAACTTGTAAATGAACTCTAAGTTAAGGTCATCACTGAAAACTCACCAGGCCCAGACTTTCATCCACTGTCCCTATGGGTAAGAACAGAAAAAGGTACCAGGCTGTTGGGATGAATGGGTTACTTAGGGAAGCCTAGCACCTCTTGTGGGAGGGCTTGCTGACCCCTTTTCAGGACTTCTCTTCCACCTTTGGTGTCCATCTGTCATCCAGCTCTCACCTGTGACTCTGAGAAACTGTAGTGTGCCCAGTGGCCATATCCCAGTAAACCATCAGATGACTAAACTAGGTTGAGGGTGACTGATGGGCTTCAAACCCTTGATGAGTTAGGGAAGTGTCTACCCCAAGTATGTGAAGACTTCCGCCAATGGAATGAGTGGATGAAGTAGGTGTTGTGGAGTACTTGTGGTTTGCCCTTTGTTTCTCGAAGAGGACCATGACATCAGGAAGATGATGCCATGGCTTACAAGTGATTTAAGGAAGGGAGAACTGTGTAAAGTTACCAGCTTCACATTCTCCCCTGGAGGCATCTGGGTCCAGTGGTCAGATATGGATCAGGACAACTACAGATGGTCCAGGATGCCATGGGGGACCTTGGTCTTTTCAAGCTAAGATTTCTAACAAGTAGTGCATAGAGCTTGGTGGGACATAGAAGACACAAAGTCTTCCACCGCAGCACAGACCATCGCCAGTCATCTTGACTTTTGTCACTGGACTTTCATGACTCTGGAAGAGAGAGTGAGGCTGATGACTTTGTGCAGCTCTGCCTCACTTAAATCCAGTCACCTGCAAGTCAAGACATCACCCCATGATGGATTGGTCCCCTTTGAAAGCAGAGGACGAACACCACCACCGCCATGCTGCTGAGATGCATGGAGGGGTCAGACTGGGTAGAAGAAAGGGAAGTTCTATGCAAAACGTGGTAATTAAGGGTAGTTTAACCAGGTAACTGCACGCTACAAAAGCCCTCACCCCTGGTGGCCAAAATGGAGGAGGAAGAGCGGGAGACTAGGGGGTCTGGAGATGGGAAGCAGTAAGTCTTGAGACAAAATGATAGGGGTGAAGAATAAATATTAAATGCCTGCTGTGTACCAGCACCTGTGCTAAATGCTTTTTACAGATATCTCGCTTGATCCTCACAGCAGCCTTGGGAGGGAGGTGCTGTTACTATCCTCATTTTACACTTGAGGAAATGGAGGCTAATGAAGGTTAAGTGATTTGCCCAAGGTCACACAGCTAGCCTATTTCAGAAGTTGTTGGCCCCAAGGCTAGTACGGCTTCCAGTATGGCATTATGTCTCTCAAGAGAAAAGTGATGGTAAGATCAAATACAGCTAGCTGCTCTTTGGAGAGAAAAAGAAACTGAGGGTTAGAATAAGCTACTGAATGTACTATGGGCTCATTAAGGCTCAAAGTACAGAAGTAATCCAAGGACTCACCCCACGTTAGCCAAGAGTGTGATTCGATTTGGGGCATGGGATGCAACAATGTGAAGGCAAGGAAGGCATTATTCAGGGTCAAGAAACTGCAATCAAGAACAGTGCAATGTCTTACTCACACAGGAAGTTCAGTGAAGTGAGTTATAACATGGGCTATATACATGTAGAAGTCGGGGAGGGAAGGCAGCTAGGAAGTTATGGAACAGCTATTCACAGGTTATTTATTGCAGGGTGTTAGCCTTTTTTTTAGAAAACCACAGGATTGGTTTAAGCCACTTCTAGCCAACAGAGGCAGGTTGCTGACCATACCACAAATTGGGGTCACTTGTAGAGTAATCTGAATAGCGAAACTATAGGAGGGGAGGGGTTTCAGAAGTGTCCTTGGAGCTATCTCTGTCCAGGAATAGGGGTGGTGAAAAACAGCTATCCATAGCAGATATTCCCAGTTTACCTTGGGAGTAAAGGATGATTAGAAATTGGTGGTCAGAACAGGGTAGGGGTCCCAGAGTGTCCCAGGGAGTGACACTATGAACAGTTTAGAATTGGCCGATGTAGTGATACTCTGATTTATCCTAAGGGTAACCTTGAGGGAATGTATATATGGGGGGAAGGGGAAGAGGTCATTCTCTGATGCTATTGGCTTGAACCCACATTCTGGTATGTTCCTCCTAATGTTAGTCAATAAGTGATTAGTGCCCCACTTCCATTTAGCCAATTACCATCAACTAGTTTTTACTGAGAAGATACAGCAGGAAGTATAAATATTTCCCCCACCTCCCAACACTTGGAAGCATACTCTCTACTATGCCACCTCCATCCCAGAGGAGAGTAGACAAAGATTTAATGTGGATTCTAGATAGTACTGACCTTACAAGCTTCACTGCCAAAAACAGTAGGACTGATGGATGGCTGATTTTGAATCTTCTATTGCTGGGCTGGATGCTCAGGAAATCATCACCTCTGGCTTTCAACAAGTCCTAGCTGGAGCTCCAGGTTCTGGAATTTGGGAGGCTCCATCTCTCTTGACCATTTGACGATACAAGATCTTAGTCACCTCCAGTCTCTTTCACCCCAAAGCAGGAAAGAATAGATATAACAGAGATAGAAGCAATGGCTTCACCATGCACCCAGCCAACCACATTGCGGTGGTCCTGTTGGGAAGCTAAGGGACTGAGACTTCTCTCCCCACTGAGATCTTTCAGCCTTTTTTGCCTTTTCACAGGAACACATACAGAAGACCACCCTCACTTTGACTGGTAAGTGTCATCTGAGTAAACCCAGTTCTGGTTACATAGCCCATCTGTCTCTTCATCACCTCATGGCCAGGAGAGAATCAAAATATGTAGGCTCTAAATGGAGTTATGGAGCACATCAATTCCATGTCATCATATCTTTCTAGAAGTAAGCATCCTCCTCTCCTCCATATGAGCTTGCCTAAGGTGCTTACAAGGACTGGACTCATTGACCAGTCCCTTATCTGCCTGAATCCAATCTGTCATGTTTCTGCTTTGGCAGCAGCAGGCTTGCCTTCATTACTGGTCAGTTACAGTTCACTTGGAAATTAAGAGATTTCATTGCTTCTCCTAACAAGGAAAATACTTTGAATAACAGGCTCACTACTGGTTTTCACGGTAAGATGTCTTGGTTTGGCTATCTCTTCATGCAGTTCAGTGCAATGCAATCTAATAAGCATTTCTTTAATGCCTATGATATCCAAGGCACTGTCCTAGATGCTGAGGTACAAAGGCAAAACTGAGAGGGAGGAAGGAAGAGAGAAAGATTGATCTGAGGAAGAGGAGAAAACAAATACAAAGGAGATACTGATGGAGGTGAGATCTGAACCCCTAAAAGGAAAATATTTCTTTGAAAGCAGCCCAGTCCCTGAAATTTCCCATACATTTCAGTAGCCCAAATCACTGGTCCTCTGCCCAAGGCATCTGGCCCACCCCAGCCCACTTTGATTACTTAATTAGCTTACTTGACACTCCTTAATCTCATCTAGACCCCTTTCCCTATTACCTCTTGCCTATCCCAGGCTACTTGCCACTCCTAGATCTTCCCACAGTCTTCTGTATAAAAGTATCCATTTTATCCTCATCAAATGCACAGATTTCTTAAGGATCTGGTCCCCTTGTATTGGCATCACAACTAGTGAAGACTCACTAGGAGTCTGGCCTGCTTCTGTTGGTGTTACAATAGACTCACTGACTAGGTTGAGGGGTGCTCGTGGACCCTAAAATACTGACAGTCCAGGTCGTGCTTGAATGAATTCGACTCAAGCCTTCTTAAAGCCAAAGAAAACAAATTTTATTAAAGATTCGCCAAATTGGGTTGGCTCTTAAGGAGCTTAAGCATTTGTGACACTTGTATTCACTAGCAGGCCAGATAGAATCCCAGCTAGACAGTCTCAGCTGGATTCAATCTGAGCGCCTTCATGGAGGCAAGATGGAACTTAAATACAGAAAAGAGTATAGGAGGGATCTGGGGGGGTGGTCTGGTAGTCCAGGGTGATGGGAGGAGGGGTTTAGGAAGGGTCTTGAGAAGTCCAAGGAGGGAATCCAACCAGGGTCAAAGGCTGGAAACAGCTGGAGGCTACCAGGAGATATCAGACAATGGAGGGTCTGGGTGGGAGGCAGGTGGAGCAATCCAGAGATCTTGATAGGGGCTGTATGGGAATGGATACAGATCTTGATGGGAGTGGTCGGCAGCCTGGGGAATGGGGGTTTTGATGGGATCAAGTGTGGGGGGTGCCAGCACCAGAGACCTGAGTAGAATGATAATGAAAAGCCCTTGGGCTTCCTAAGACTGCCGAAACAAATGGGAAGATTAGATTTGAGTAAGAAATTGAGGCTGCCCTCAGCCTGGTACAGTTGCATTTCAGGATTCCTAGCACCCATAGACCATAACAATACCACAGAAGGTGGTATGGGAGATGTCTTGGAGGAAGCTGAGGCAGAGGTAAGGTCCATTCCAGGCAAAGGGGGAAACCTGTGCAAAGGTATATGGCAAGAGATAGAGTTGAAGTTTCAAGTCAGGGGGAGCAGCAAGTATTTCCTTAACTGGAACATGATTGGATCTCTGTCTCCTGTGACTATTTCTTTGGCTTCAAATTTGATTGATTTATTATTCATCCGCATAATGAATGCAGATTCATTATTAAACTTATTAAACACATATTCGATGCCAGGCTCCTTTCTAAGTGCTAGAGAAAAAAACCAGATGAATACACTGGTTCCTGCCTTGAGGGAGCTCACAGACTAGTACAATAAATAAACATGTAAATGCACAAGTATTTGACATCTTCTGCCTAGACCAGAAGTTCTCAAAGTTTTCACTTTGAAAACTTTACACTATTGAAAGGAAAATTACTCATTTGGGCTTTCATCCTAATTAAAGAGGCGAAACTCAGATAATTAATTAAACAAAGATAATTAAAAGGCGTTTATTTTAAACACATCAAGGCAGCATCTAGTTAGCAAGCTGACCACTGAATGTCAGCAATGGCTTCAAGGTAGGACTAATTTTTAAAGGTGACTAAGACAGTTCAGACAGGTCAAAGCCAGCCCTAGCACCTCAGTTCCTTCCCAAGGTTAGCAAGAATGTGACCATATGAAGATAGGGGTATAAAGGTCACAGATAGGGGGAAAATGTGACTTGGCTACTTGATAAATATCAGGGTGATGCCTCCCCCAATACTAGTTGAAAAGTAGGACTTGGTATAATGAATCACTGAATCATCAGTTATTACTCTTAAAAATGATTAAGAACATTTGTTTATATATCAATAAATATTTACCTACACAAGAAATTATAAAGGATAAAATCTCAAAATGTTTATTAATCCATTTAAGATAAAAAGTGTATTACATGTTAACACAAATAACATTTTTGTCAAAAGTAACCATTTTCTAAAATAAGTAAGAAGTATGGAATTATTTTACATATTTTGTAAATCTCTTTAGTTTCTGACTTAATAGAAAATAACTGGAGTCTCATTACCTGTTTCTGTTTTCAGTGTGTTCCAATATATTGTTTTCATTGAAGTAAATGTAGAAAATCTGTCAGCACACAGATGCAGTTGGGAAAGGGAAGACTTTTTTAAAATTTAATTTATTTTTAATAATGGGATTAAGGGTGGGAATGGGATTAAGAATAGGAAGTAGTTGAAAACTACCTGGAAATAACAGACAATGGAGGGCTAGGCTAGGTTAAGGGTAACAGATTTGGGCATGAAAAGTCAGATCAAGTGGGAAGATTCAAGGAAAGTTCAGAGGGCTCCCAGAGCCTGTACCCCATCATTAGTACTATCTATTATCATTTTTGGCAGCTAGGTGAAGCACTGAACAGAGCACCAGTCCTGGAATTAGGAAGTTCAAATCCAGCCTCAGACATTTCCTAGCTGTGTGATCCTGGGCAAGTCACTTAACCTTGTTTGTCTCACTTTCTTCATCTATAAAATGAAACTGGAGAAGGAAATGGCAATCTTTGCCAAAGAAAACCCCAGAGGGGGTCATGAAGAGTCCGACACAACTGAATAACAAACCATTATTACAAAAACTCATAATGCTTTCCTCTTGGAACTAAATGGAATTACAAAAAAGCCTCAAAGTAAACCAGCCAACCAGCATTATAGTAGGGTGCTTAAAAGACTACACCTTGAAATGCAGGTGAAGGACTACTGAAATATGGCATTGTTCTAAATGAAAGGATTAAGTAGAGTGCTCCCCTAGCAGAGGGGAGCTTTCTTGGCAGGATTGCAAATGATATAATTGATTTCCTAGGGATAAATATAGACTTTCAATTCATTTTGTATAAATACCAGGGTAATATTATGCCAACTGAAGCTTATGTAGTATAAAAATCTATAATAATAATGAGACTTGCAAATAATTGAGAAAGAGAAATCAGAAAAAACTGCTCCACAACTTTATCTGGTTAATGAAAAAAGAGAGAAGGATGAACTTTGTTTTCCTTTCACATTAAAAGCTATGACATAAACAGTTTTTAAACTCCATAATAACTTCACTCCCAGATCACCCAATTATGCTAAAAAAAAAAAGGTATAGAGGATAGAATCTTGGCTCAAAAAAAGAAATCCAAGGAAAGTCCTTGCCCTCTTGGTGCTAATCTAAGACAGTGATGAGATACATACACAGGGAACTATAATACATGGTATTATGTGATGAGAGGTAGAGTGGTAGGGATAGCAAACTGACCTTAAAACCAGGAATATCTGGGTTTACGTCTCGCTTCTGATTGGGCTCATTCTTGGCACTGGGAGTTAGTCCTAGGAATGCGTTACATTAAGATTATTATTAAATAAAGATGGAAATAGTTGTTGGTTGGAGCCTTCCTTTGCAAGTTCAAATTTCACTGGAATAATCTGATGTAGAAGTAACATTCTCCATTTTCTTCTTTTTTTGTTGTTTTGGGCTAAACCTGTGATTTTATTGGCGTGTGTAAGGCCAAGCAAAGTAGAATCTTGTGCTGCTTTTGTTTTACTAAAAGTGCCTCTGATTGAATAATGTAATTAAAGATTTTCCCCACACATTGATGGGAAGCTTGATTAGGTGAGCTATTTTGTAGGATGGTCCCAAGTACCTTTTATTTTTTCTGTTGAGGCACTGGGTCAGGGGCTCATGCCCTCTGGCTCTGAAAAGTGTATTAATACTCTGAAGGTGAGGTTTTACTTTGGAGTTTACTGGGCAGAAGTGTTTGTTTGGCCAGAGAAGGGCTCTAGGAAGCTGCTTAGGAACCCCCCAGTTTGGAAAACCCAGATGTTGGTGCTTCCCTCTTTGATACCGATGGTCAGACAGTTGAACCTGTCTGTTGAATTGTAATGCAGGTACTGATTATGGTAAGACAGAAAAAGCCATGTCTGTTGATTTTTGATTTCACAGTTGAACCTGTCTGTTGAATTGTAATGCAGGTACTGATTATGGTAAGACAGAAAAAGCTATGTCTGTTGATTTCTCTGTATTTTTTCTGAAGTTCAGGTTGTTAACTTTTTCCCCTGAACTAACTGAATGATATATGTGCTTGATTAAAGTGATTATTGCCTGTGTATGTCAGGGTGCTTACTGTTACAAGTAGTCAAGTTCTAGAGCAGAATTTCCCCTCCCAGATCAACACCTTCTTTGCAATTTGTATTCTGAGAGTGACTTGCCCAGGAGTCACACACCCAGCGTGTGACCGAGCTAGGATTTGAATAAATCTTGAGTGAGGCTGGCTCTCTCTGCTCCACCACACTGCCATTCATTCTCAGTTTGTTGGTCAAAGTTGGGAGAGCAGGTTCAGATATGAAAGAATTCACTTAGACCTTCTTTGTATCCATTGGGAGCTTTATTTTACATGAAAAAACATTCCAGCTTTCCTAACAAGAAAGCTATGTGAGACTCAAATATTTGGGGGAGTTCATGCTTATATAAAGGTTCGGAAGGTAATGTAGTTTTAGAAGTTAAAGATCAGGGACAGGATGAGGAAGATGGATGACAGAATAGGAGACACAAGATAAGGGAGGCAGGGGAAATTTTGTAACGCAGGATGGGGGGAGACAAGGCTAGAATAAGAGAGAAGTTTTATGGTTTAAGGCTTTGAGGACAAGGCAGGAGGACACAGGTTAAAGATTAAAGAATTCTGGGGAACACAGCATAAGGGAGACAAAAACATTTCTTTTCGTACAGATTCAAGATAAAGGAGGAAAGAACTTTAGGGTGTCTTCAGGTTACAGAATAAATTAGGGGCTTCACAAAGTCAATCCTTAATATCATTTTTAACTCTTAAACCACTGTTTATATCATCAATTTCAGTTGTGTCTGACTCTTCAGACCCCATTTGGGATTTTCTTGCAAAGAAACTAGACTGGTTTGCTGTTTCCTTTTCCAATTCATTTTACAAATGAGGAACTGAGACAAATAAGGTTAAGTGACTCGCCCAGGGTCACATAGCTAAGAAGTGTTTGGGGCTAGATTTGAACTTAGGAAGATTATTCTTCCTGACTCCAAAGCTGGTGTCCTATCTACTGTACTACCTAGTTGCCCTGTGGTTGATTCTCAGTACTAGAACCCAAATCCCGTGAGATATAACAGGCTTTCATGTTGGATGTCTTCCCATGTATGTGGGAAGGCTGGATGGTGTATTTCTCCTAGAGTGTTTGTGATAGTGTCTTGAATGGAATAGGCTCTTAAGATATACACGTTCATGGATTAAATGGTTTCTTTGGGTCTTTGTGTGGTCATCTCAATTTACTCTAGGATCAGATGTGTATCTTGGCCCCAAGTAAGTTCTACCTATCTTTTTTAAGAGGGACCCTCCGGCCTTTTCCTGTTCCAATCAATTTTATCAAAACTCTGTGGGAGGTTAAATGGTCAATAGCTCCACATCATTAACATTTGAATTAAGAAGTAAGATCATAGCTTTAGAATCCTGAGGGATTTTTGACAGTTTCTTGTCCAAGCACTTCATTTAAAGATGAAACTGAAGGCCAATGGAGTTGTTGCTTGTCCAAGGTGATTCAAGTTTCTGTTCATTTGATACTCCTCTTGCCCTCTGGCTAGCCAACATCAACCTCTTATTGTCCTGATCTCAACATCACTCCAGCTTATTGGCCACTCCTCAGTCACATCCAGGTCTTCCCACAGTCTTTGGTCCTTGTCAAGGTCCATCTTGCCCCCATCTGTCCTGCTTGTCAATACAAGCATCACAAAAGCATGGATTCTTAAAATCTCACCCACCCCAACTGGTGTTTTAATAACCTCTGTTATTAAGTCTAAAAGTCTCTAACTGAAAGAAGGCTTGAGTTGAATTCTTTTGAGGAAGAACCTATGCCTTTTGCTTTTGAATTTTGAGGTTCCCAGCACCCCTAGACTCAACAATACCATCCCATTATATCACCCTGTCCAAATTTTTATGCTTATCATCTACTAACCCATGGGACCCTCTCTTACCCTCCTCAGTATAACCAGATAACAGTTTTCTCATCAACACCTTTAGTGTTTATTCAGTATTTATAGTGAATTATTACTTCCCTCCTCCACTTCCATGGCCTCTGTATTTACTTTACCTCAGACACAAATAGGGTTGATTTTATTTTGGAACTCTCCATCACCTGAAACTATTTTTCCTCAAAATTCTGAATTCAGAAATTTCCTTCTCTTACCATACTCTCCTATACTTCCACCTGGCCCTCTCCCTTGAACTTCAGAACTACCTTTAGCCTTATCTCCAATTCCTCCCTTTTCGCCCACTCCATCATCTGTGTCCTGGCCTCTATTTACAGTGTTAGAAACATACTCACTTTACACAATTGTTGTGAAATCAGGAAAGCTTTTATTAATTTTTGTGTTCATTTCTCCTGAATGAATGGATCATTCCTAATGGACTGCTACATTTGTTTAGACTAATGCAAGCCTTTTTATGCTATTCCCAATTTGAATTTCCCACCTTGTTCTCCTTTGGCTAGCATTCCAGGGTTTTCACCCCAACCCACATGGGCCACATTCCTCATTTTCTTTATAGAATGACATGATATAAATTATTTTTAAAGGAATTCCCTCAATTGATGTACAGTCTTTCTGGTGTAGACCTGAAAGTTTGATTAAAAAGGTAAACAGGCTAAGTGATATCTTAATTGAATAGGTGGTAAATACAATAAGATAAGAGAGTTGACAAAGTGTCAGTTGAAATTACACCCCAGGATATCTATTTTCTTTACCATTAACAAACCATAACGTAGTATGTGTCCATAAAATACTAAGAAAAAGTCCCATTATTCAAGATAGTGTACCAGGTTAAGGATCTCATAAAGAATGCTCTTGTTAACCTCATCTGACCTGGATGATTAGTTCAGGCTCTGGCCCCTATTAAGGTCCAAAAATGATATTAAATGATTATCACTGGTATTACAAATATTATATATTTTCTGGGGAAACATAAGTTCAATTCATCTCTTACAACAGTCTTAACTGTCTTGACCATTCCAAGAACCTTTTAAATCCCTCTATTTTTTCATCCTTCATTTCCAAACTTGGATTAACACTAATGCCACCCTAACCTATCTGCTGCTACTCTGGCAAGGTCTTTTAGAACATTGATAGGAGCAATATCTGCTTTACATAAACTGAGATGGTTTCCCTTGAAGGAGATAAGGAGGTGATTCAGGGGAAGGGGTTGGTTTTAGGAACCAGAGACAGATCCATGACCATTTCTTTCTTATTGCCAAAGGTAAAAAAAGCCCAGTCTATCAGGAGCTAGCGAGCCAAGGACTAGTGGGATTTCCACTGGCCTATGGAAAATCTTTTTGATTCAGGTCTGTTGCCATGGTTAATGCAGAGGTAGAGGGTAATTGTATTCTTTTCATTTTCTTTGTACAAGCAACATTATTTTTCTTAATTTTTTTTTTTTGGCCATGGGTGTTTTATTGTATTTCACCCCCAAATTCTGAATTATTGGACTAGACTGGCCCAGTCCACTGGACCCATTATAAAGTCATGCTTCTTAGCCTTAAAATGAGCCTCACCATTGCACAGTGATTCCTTCGTTCATCTCCAGGTGACTGCCTTTCAGACTTTCCATAGCAGCAGTTCCAAACATTTTCTTTTCTTCTTAGGCTCCTACTCTGTATCATCTCCTCTTTCTGCAGAGAACCTGTTTGATAAGATAAAGGCTACATGATTGGAGCTTCTGCCACATCTCAAAACTTTTCTATATCTTCCCCTCTTTTCTTTCAAACTTAGAGGATGAGGTGGTCCTCTTTGCAAAGGCTCATCCAGCTGCTCATACCCTTAATCTAATTCCTTCTTGTCTCCTCTTGTACCATTTTTTTAATATAAATTTATTTATTTAACTTTTTACATTCATTTTCACAAAATTTTGGGTTCTAAATTTTCTCCCCATTTATCCCCTCCCCACCCCAATACACCGAGCATTCTAATTTTCCCTATCACCAATCTGCCCTCTCTTCTATCATCCCTCCCTTCTCTTGTCCCCATCTTCTCTTTTGTCCTGTAGGGCCATATGACTTTCTATTCCCCATTGACTGTATTACTTATTTCCTAGTAGCAACAACAATACTCAACAGTTGTTCCTAAAACTTTGAGTTCCAAATTCTCCCCATCCCTCCCTCCCCACCCATTCCCTTTGGGAAGGCAAGCAATTCAATATAGGCCATATCTGTGTAGTTTTGCAAATGACTTCGATAATAGTCTTGTTGTGTAAGACTAACTGTATTTCCCCCCATCCTGTCCTGCCCCCCATTGTTTCTATTCTGTTTTTTGATCCTGAGCCTCCCTGAGTGTTGACTTCAAATTGCTCCCTCCTCCCGTTGCCCTCCCTCCCATCATCCCTCCCACCCTGCTTATCTCCTTCTCCCCCACTTTCCTGTATTGTAAGATAGGTTTTCATACCAAAATGAGTGTGCATTTTATTCCTTCCTTTAGTCGAATGTGATGAGGGTAAACTTCATGTTTTTTTCTCAGCTCTCCTCTTTTTCCCTCCACTAAAAAGTCTCCTGCTTGCCTCTTGAATGAAATATAGTTTACCCCATTCCATTTCACCCTCTCTCCTCCCACTACATTTCTCTCTCAACATTTACCTTAATTTCTTTTAAGATATGGTCTCATCCTATTCAATTCACTCTGTGCTCTCTGTCTCTGTATGTGCATGCATGTGTGTGTGTGTATGTGTGTGTGTAGTCCCACCAACTACCCAGATACTGAAAAGTTTTAAGAGTTACAAATATTGTCTTTCCATGTAGGAATGTAAACAGTTCACCTTTGGTAAGTCCCTTCTGATTTCTCTTTGCTGTTTGCTTTTTGATGCTTCTTCTCATTCTTGTGTTTGAAGGTCAAATTTTCTTTTCAGCTCTGGTCTTTTCATCAAGAATACTTGAAAGTCCTCTGTTTCCTTGAAAGACCAAATTTTCCCTGAAGTATTTATACTCAGTTTTTCTGGGTAGGTGATTCTTGGTTTGAGTCCTAGTTCCTTTGACTTCTGGAATATCCTATTCCATGCCCTTCGATCCCTTAATGTAGAAGCTGCTAGATCTTGTGTTATCCTGATTTTATTTCCACAATACTGGAATTGTTCCTTTCTAGCTGCTTGCAAGATTTTCTCATTGACCTGGGAATTCTGGAATTTGGCCACAATGTTCCTAGGAGTTTCTCTTTTTGGATCTCTTTCAGGCAGTGATCTATGGATTCCTTCAATACTTATTTTGCCCTCTGGTTCTAGAATATCAGGGCAGTTTTCCTTGATAATTTCCTGAAAGATGATGTCTCGGCTGTTTTTTGGATCATGGCTTTCAGGTAGTCCCATAATTTTTAAATTGTCTCTCCTGGATCTATTTTCCAGGTCAGTTGTTTTTCCCATGAGATATGTCACATGATCTTCCATTTTTCCATTCTTTTGGTTTTGTTTTGTGATTTCTTGGTTTCTCATAAAGTCATTAGCCTCCATCTGTTCCATTCTAATTTTGAGAGAACTATTTTCTTCAGTGAGCTGTGAACCTCTTTTTCCATTTGGCTCATTCTGCTTTTGAAAGCATTCTTCTCCTCATTGGCTTTTTGAACCTCTTTTTCCAATTGAGTGAGCCTATTTTTCAAGGTGTTATTTTCTTCAGCATTTTTTTGTGTCTCCTTTACCAAGGTATTGACCCTTTTTTCATGCTTTTCTTGCCTCTCTCTCATTTTTCTTCCCAGTTTTTCCTCCACCTGTCTAACTTGATTTTCAAAATCCTTTTTGAGCTCTTTCATGGCCTGAGCCCACCGGACATCCACCTGGGATGTCTGGGATACAGAGGCCCCGACCTCCACATCTTTCCCTGATGGTACGAATTGTTCCTGTCATCAGAAATGAAAGGTGGGAACATCTGTCCCCCAAGAAAGTAGCTTTCTGTGGTCTTATTTTTCTTCCCTTTTCTGGGCATTTTCCCAGCCAGTTACTTGACTTCTGAGTCCACCCCCACCTAGATCTGCCCAGCTAGTGCTTGGGGTCTGAGATTCAAATGCTGCTCCCCAGCCTCAGGGCTTTCAGCAGCAGGTGGGACTGCTATTCAGGGTAAGATTAAATTCAGGTTCTCAGGTGGGGGCAGAGCTGCCTCCCAGGCTCAGTTCCCTCAGGAGGTTTATGCAGAGACATTTAGTAATGAGTGTGAGGTCCTGTCTGCTCAGGGAGTCCTGGGCCTCTGCCTCTGATGCTGCCTTCTGAGGGGGCCGGAGTCACGGAGACACCCTGCTCCCCTCTTGGCCAGCCCAGACGTCTCTCTCACTGACCTGGAGCGCCTGTGGGCGGAGGGACCTTCGCGGCCACAGGAGATTCCGTCCCTGAAGCCTGTTCGGATCTGCTTCTCTCGGGCCACATGGTGGGTGGCAGCACAGGGGTGGGCTTTGCTGTCTGGAGCACGATGGACCCCTGGGGACGGCTTTCCAGGGCTCCCTGGAACGGAAATCTCTTCCACTGTGTTTCTGCAAGGCTTGCACTGATTCCGAATTTGTGGGGATTTCTTTTTACAGAAAATATATGGGCTGTCGGTTCAGAGCTAGCATACATGAGTCTTTCTACTCCGCCATCTTGGCTCCTCCCCCTCGAGGGGGATGTCTTAATTGTGAATTGGATTTAAGTGAGGCAGAGCTGCACAAATGCTCTACATGCATGGAATACAGTGGAAGGGCTGGCCACCAGGGCCTCCTTTGTGCTGTTGCCCTCCATATCAAGCACTCCATAGCCACTTGATTAAGGTGAATAATGAAAAATGCTATTTCCAAGTTAAACAAACCTGGGGGAAGAAAAAGATTCCAGTATGCAAAGGATTCCAAACACCATCATTAGGCAAGAAAGACAGCCAAGCTGTAACAACACCAGAAGAATGCAAAGCTAGTGAGGGGGTGAAAAAAAGTCTTTTCCCCTCCAGACTTTCCAAATGCAAAGAAACACTTGGCATGAAATGTCAGTGTGAGCTGCAACTTTATAAAACTTGCATTTTCATTGGTCTTCCTCTGCTGCCTTGGCTCCCCACCCCCTCAGCTCAGCCCAAAGCCCAGAGGAGTCACTGAAAGCCAGGAAATATCAAATAGTTTTAAAGAGACTGCTATTAGCTGGCCAGCGTTTTATTTTACTTTTTTGAATTTTACTAGTTGGTCTGGGATTTGGCTCAAGTATGATCTGTACCTTCTTCTTTTGGTATGTTTGCTGTGAAAAGACAACACATTTTAGAATTATGTAGATGATTGCCTTTAAAAATGCCTAATAAGGTAGACTAGTCAAAATACATCACACAACCTACTATTAATTATTGTGAGGTAAATACTAGAGATTTTCAGTAAGTTCCAAACTCCCAGGCCTCAAAGTGAATCAAATCAATGTTAGGAGTCTAGATTGCTGGCTGCATCTGCAAATAGGATGCAGGGCCCTTAATCACAAGGTGGCTACTGTTAGCAGTTGCATATTCCTTACAGACAACTTTGTGTACTGAGGAAAAGCTGTCATGTAGATGGTTTGTGAAGGAGGTAAATGGCTGGTAGAGGCTAACTGAAAGGAATAATGATGAAATTATTTGTGCCCTGGTTTTCATTTCTATCTTAAGACTATGAGCTTACTGGAGGTTGGATTATCCTTTATTTCTTTATGTTTATTCTTACTCCACTATTGGAGAGTTTTCTAAACTTTCTCTGACCCACCGTTCTTTTTCCTCTTCCATGTTGTACTGGTTTTAAGAGGCATTATTCAATAGTATTTAACCAAGACAACGTTCTCAATTAATATCTTTTATTTCATGATGATTAAAGAAAAAACAGAACCCAAGACCATTATTTTAGTTGGTACCCACTGAAATTATACATGACTTCAGTTGTTTATAATTCTAAATTATACATTTCATTCACCCTTCTATATTTTATATTATGGCCATGATTTTAAGAACCTGATAGGAACTTAACCTAGAACAAAAAGTTCTAGGAAATGAAACCACTTCCTGAGAATTGTGACTAGTATCAGTGCTTGCTAATGTTCAAACAAAAGCAAAAATTTGTGTTGAAGGATTTTCAATTTCCAAAAAGACCTGTAGTTACTGAAATAAGATTGTCAGAATTTCAGACCATTTCATTTACAAGATTGATTTGCTCCCAACACTCAGTTCATCTGTGAAGCCAGTGGGGTAGAACAGATGGCCTCTTAGATCCCTTCTTCCAACCTGAAATCTAGGATCCTATGTAAAGATAGCCTGGAAATGCTAGCAGATAGAAAAAAAAATTGTGAGGAACAAGACAAAGAACTTTCAAGAATATCCTTCAACCTGTCATTTAAATCTCGGAGGCCTCTTCCAGCTCCCAAACTAAAACTCTCTAATTTTAAACTCATTCAATCCCAAATCAAAACCTGGTAAAAATTTTTAGAAGCTAGAACATTAAACTAGAATAAAATCAAGCATGTCTATGCACTGAGGTCATAAGATGGGGCCTGAAGAAAACAGTGAACTGGAGTGAGGTCCTCTGAAGTTCTCCCACAGGACTTGGGGTAAACTGATATTTTTATTTTATTTTAATTATTTTTAATATTGAGCTGGCTAAGAAGTTACAAGATACTGGCTCATTTGGGAATGTAAAAGTAACATCTTCAGAAGGAAAAGAAAAAACTTTCTGGTTTAACGTTTCAGAAATTTTTTTTAAAAAGTTGTTCTTGCAGGATAGGAGGTGCTGAGAGGCAAAATTGGTGTGTGTTCCAGCAAAACATCATAGAAGATTCCATTTTCCAAGTGCCCTGCAGTAGAATAAAGAAAAAAGATTATTTTTGAAAAGGTAACTTTACTCCCCTGTCTTTTCCCCCTCTTCTCCAGAATATTAATGCATGAGATTCAAACATGATCTGTCATAGAATGTAAATCCAAAATATGCTATCAAAACACTGTCTATGTGATAACTGAGAAGAAAATGTCAGTTCTTTAGTCCCCTTTTGTCACTTGCAAAGTGAGCAAAAACTCCATGACCTTGGCGGTTCCTTCCAGCTCTGAACATTATATAGCCTCAGAAAATATAAAAAGCTAAATGGGGAGGATACAGTATATGCATGTATGTGCATATATGTATATACACACAGTTCTAGACATACCTGTGTGAATCTATGTCAATACAGACATATATGTCTGTGTATATAGATAGATGAAACAATATACGTCCTATGATATGTGTGCGTACAATACATAGTCTACATATAGACAATGTTGTTCAGTTGGGTTCATTCCCCTGAGGCTGGATTTGAACTGAGTTCTTCCTGAATCTAGGTCCAGTGCTTCATCTACCATGCCTCGTACCTGCCCTGCATAGAGACAATACATGTGTGTAGGAAAAGAGAAAGAGACACAGAGAGACAGACTCTCAATCAGACTGGGTGCTTGCTTGCCATCCCTAACACAGGAAGATGGAAAGAGCGAGAAGAAAAACCAAGTCATACAGGTTTGAATAGTCAGTTCATGTGACTCCTCAAGAAATTCAGATTTTTCTCTCTGTAGGGGTTCCTCATCTGGGGTCCACAACCTTAAAAAAACATTTTATAACTGTATTCTAACATAACTGGTTTCTGATTTTTTGTTTTGTTTTGTATCTACAATCATTAGAGAAGGGGTCCTTAGGCTTCTTCATCAGATTGTCAGAATCTATGACACAATAAAGGTTAAAGGATCCTCCCCCACCCCCACAACTTGCTCCAGAGTCTGGGGTGGGGCTGGGAGAGGTGAAAGGGGTTGTGGGACAGCAGCAGGAAGAGCGGTTTCAAAGTCAGGGAATCTGGCTCCAAACTCCACTTTTAATGCTGACCACCTGTGAGAACTTGGGACTGTAACCGGATAGTCAATTGCAGTTTCTTCAGCTGTAAAATAAGGGAGTTGGAATATAGTCTCTGAAATGCTTTCCATTAGTGTTGTGAGGAAAGCACTTAGGAGTCTAGATCTAGAGTTCAAAGGGCCCTTAGGAGATGCTCTGTTCCAGCCTCTGCCTCATTTTACATATGAGGAAACTGAGGCACAGCAAGGCTAAGTATGACAAGTCCTCAAATAAATCAAAGTCATAAGAGGAGAAATAAAGTGTCATTCATTGAGATGACGGGGTAGCAAACCTGCATGCCCTAGAGGATGGCCCACCAGCAGACTCACCCTAAAAGGCTCTTATACTTTTAGGACAAAAGGAGGAGGAAGGCATATTAGGTAGCAAATCCTGGTGCCAGACACCCTTGGCAATCCAAGCAAGGAAAACCATGTCATTCTGGTTGTTTTCTCTTCATGCCATGAATCTCAAAGGAAGGGGGTACTTTGGAAACTGGTCTAGCTAAAGCTGGCTTTGTTTACTGGGTAAGTTTCCAGGGTGGGACTTAGAGTCCCCTAGATTAGGATGAACCACACCTGTCTTAAAGGTAGGAATTCAAGGACTTGATTGGAATTCCGATATTGCTAGGACCATTAAGAGGTAGTGACACTTAATATTACATTTGGTAATAACAATTTTCTGTCATTATGTTAATTACACTAACAATTTTCTGTCACGTGACTTGTCCAAGGCTGCAGGTGTTCATGTGGGAGCAGATGTATGTAGGATTTGTACCTAGCACCCTGACTCAAATCCAAGGTTCTTTCTACTCTTAGCAGTACTAAGTAAAGAAATCTCTGTATTATTAATGTTTTGACTCAGTAATATTTTATGGTATTTTGCAGTCCCCTTTAGGAATTCTTGGTATTGACTTTGTTTTGTTTCTCTCATCTGGTCATCAGTGACTTAATTGGTGTCAGTTTCTTTTTTAAAATTATTTGAGACCTTTGGCTTTAAGTGACTTGACCAGGGTCACACAGGTAGTGAAAGTGTCTGAGGTCAGATTTGAACTGTAGTCCTCCTGACTCCAGGGCCAGTGCTGTATGCACTTCCCCCCCTAGCTGCCCTGCACTCCTCCTTCATAAAAAGCTATTCAGCTCTATTCCTGAATTATTCTGCTTCCATAAGTCTAAGCACAATGTTCTCATGTTCACCCGCAACTAGTTTCTCATCATAGCCCTAAAGCCAGCCCTGGAGTAAAACTGTGGAGTCAGAACATTTAGGCTTTTTTTTTTTTTTGACGTTGGGAGATTCTTAATAGCTTATTTCCATAAGGACGCCAGAAGGGCCAGGGGCTAGCCATGGAGCAGGTTATGAGATCAAAACTTCTTTCTGAGTTCAAACCGGCTTCATATCTGCCTCACTTGGCTACCCTACCTCTATCTTCTTCAAGCCGCCTTAGGCCAGAAATAGTTACTATGCCCCAAAGAATTTCTAGTGAGACACCAGCTACTACCAATAGACCACTCTGTTTCTTCCTCCAGCTCTCTTTCCAGTTCGGAAGCCATCATCAATACTGTTATTGCTATTTTTCAGGTTGTGTTACTAGTCTACACTGGCTACACTCACCAGTCCCCAATATATCTAATTTCCTGCAGTGGGAAATAAGCCCATCTAACAAGCCCCCAACTGTGAGAAACATGCTCACCTCAAACAATACCTGCTGGGAAATCAGGAAAGCTTTTAGTAATCTTTATGTTCATTTCCCTTGAATGAATGGGTAACTTCCAAGTGAGGTCCCAAGAAGACTGCACTATGTTCAGAATGATGGAGGCTTCTTAGACTGCTCCAAAATGGACCTCCTCCCCACTGTCTGTCACCACATGACTTCATGTTCTCTCTGATAGGCTTTCCCTCAAATACCTCATCAAGTCTATGCACAAGTTTCTGTCCTCTAACCTGACTGTACTAGGTCACAGATCTGATCACCCAAAGCTGTAGAAAGAGAACTTCTCCCCTGTTTTCCACACTCCAGTTGGAGTAGAAACTCCTTCAGGGCAAGGCTATTAGTTCTTGGCACACAAGTAAGTTCATTCATTCAACCAGTTTCTATCTCTGAGATCCTTGTGGATAGGTGTCTTTTTACAGTTCCCCTCTGGTCTTTAAAAACCACTGGTCTTGGAGTCAACTGAATGGGGGACAGTACAATTAGATAGCAGAATGGATGGAGTCCCAGACCTGAAATCAGGAAGACTCATCTTCCCTAGTTCAAATCTGGCCTTAGATACATACATAGCTTAGATACTTACTACACTTAGGCTGTTTGCCCCAGTTTCCTCATCTGCAAAATAAGCTGGAGAAGAAAATGGAAAACCCCAAATGGAGTTATGAAGAATTGGATGTGAGCAAACAACAATAGCAAAAAAATGAGCAGCAAAATATAACCCCATTTACTAGGTAAATAAGGGTAAGGCAAAATGATAGTCCCAGGATGACTCACTCTCTGTAAAATGGACAAGTTCCAGATGACTAATATCCCTGAATATATTTTTGAACATCTTTCCCCCTTAACCAGGAAGATTGCACAAGGCACAATAAATAAGACAAAGAATTCCTATTCTCTTAAGCTTTCCAAGAACCTTATCGCTTCTCTGATGATTGGCACTTACTGGAAATTACTGTAACACTCCAATTTGTCGAAGCTTTTGTAGCAACTGGCCATTCTGTTGCAGGGCTATGAGATCTGAGCATCCACCAATACAATCCTTACCAATAAATACCCGAGGCACCTAAAGAAAAATACAAAGCACAAACAGAAGATGTTAAATTATGAGTAGATTAAAAGAAATTACATTTTCGGATTAGTCCTATTATTTCTCCATGACCAAAGAACTCTTATTACAGCAAACATCTGTATGTGTGTACACACACACGCAGAAAAGTAGGTGAGGAAGGGGACAGGGTGCTGGGCCTGGAATCAGGTAGACATCTTCCAGAGTTCAAATCTAGTCTTGGCTTCTTAATAGCTATGTTACCCTGGGCAAGTCATTTAACCCTGCTTGCCTTAGTTTTCTCATTTGTAAAATGATCTGGAGAAAGAAATGGCAAGCCACTCCAGTATCTGTCAAGAAAACCACAAATAGGGTCACAAAGAATTGGATAAGACTGAAAAACAACTGAACCACAGCAGCATATACTTGTGTATGTGTATGCATACACATATGTGTGTGTGTGTGTCTATAGGTAGATAAATAGTTTGTAGCAAGAGCAACTTTCTGCACGTGGGAAACAGGAGAATTTTTGGTTTAAATTTCGTTTCAGTATATATATAAAACCCTTGATTCTAACCCTAAATATATATATATATATATATATTCTTTCAAAGTGTCTGTATCATGCAAGGAGGAAAAAGTGTTAGATGTAATCAAAGGCTAATGAAATTGTACTGAATATAAAGAAGTATCGATGAGGGTTTTTGTTTACGATGTTTCAAGTAGCCTGTTACTGTTGCTTAGCAACTCATGCAAAACCACAGCAACAAAGTTTCCCTCTAAAGAGACATTGAAAAGTAATTTCATTCTAGTAATCTCTCATTTTTAGATGTCTGAGCCAAACATGATTAATTTAGCATGTTCTTTTGTAACTTTGGGAGGGGGCTGGACTTGTAGAGGGAAAATTCAAGGCCACAAGTAGCTGGCCCTGGGAGAGCAAGTCCCTGTCTGTCCAGCAGTGTACACACACACACACACACACACGCACACACACACTTCCACCCCACCCCTCTCCAACAAAGATCCTTCCAGAAAACTCCGTATTTTATATTTACAGCTATTTGAGAACCATTTCCTCAGGAGTAAAACAAGGTTAATTATAAACAGTAAAACTAGTTATCTCAAAGGGCTATCTATGCCTGTAATTCCTCCAGCCCAGGAAACTTCTGGTATGAAAACTCCCTTTTCCAAGCTAGATGCAAATAATTACGTCTTAGCAGATAAATCCTAAGGAGTTGACTAAACCAACTGAGAGATTAAGAGATTTTCCTGTGTGATCGTATGTGTGTCAGAGGTCTTCCTCACTCCCAGGTTAGCACTCTGCTTCCTATCCCAGGTAGTCTCTCTGGATAGATGCACATATGCACCTAGAAAACGGCTCACAATCAGTTGAAAACGTCTTCCACTTGAGAAGTGCCCGTTAGTCTACCATTTAAACCAATGAATGTTATATGGTAAAAACTAGCGTAACAGATAAAATTAGGGTAAACTGAAGCACAAAATTCCAAGTGTCATCCATTTATTTGTAAAGCACAAATTTACCAATAAATAGAATCTCAGGTCCCCCACCTAAACTAAGATACGCTCCCCACTTCCCCTGAGTGAGGCGGACAGCTCTTTTTTTATAATCTTGAGGAGCACGGAATAAAGAATGAGACTTTGTAGCTGGAAAACAAGTTATGATTGGTTAAAAGAAATTCCGTATCATGAATGCCAAAATCGACATGATTGGTTGCAGAACTGAGGAGACTGTTGAAAATTTGGTTGAAAATTGGGAATGAGGGGCTAGCCACAACCCCATCCTTCTCTCTTATGAGTAAGAACTGTTCATTGCTTGAGTCCATCTGCAAGGCTAGGGGTCATGGACCAGATTTCTTTGCACAACAAACGGGAGATCCTTGAAGTGTAAAGATCCTAGAATAGACTCCCTCCCTGGTGTCCATCTTCATCCCTGGAGGTTAACAGATTTCTCTCAAGCAAGAATGGTTGTGATCAGCAGGAAAACGAGATTTTTAAACTTAACTCATTATAGGACAGCTGAATTCTGAACTAAGTTCAGAGACAAAAGTGTAACTTAGGTGGTTACAGGACAAAATCAATGAACTGTAATTAGGATCAATTAAAGAAAAAAAGACACATTAGGGATAAAAGTCCTAATAAATACCTGTGGGTAGACATTACACATAAGGTCTCAACTCAGACACTGAATCTGTAATGAATGGGAACATGGATGATTTCATGGCTGCCTCGGAGCCAAGACCCAGTCATAAGTTTCATTTGAAATGGAGAGGGCTTTTGAAATAATAACAGAACATGGAAGCTTCCTAACTGGAGGTGGTAGTAACCTTCCTGTTGGAGGGTGTTAAATACAAAACAGATTGATAAGCAAGAAAGAAATAAACACAGCATGGGTAATGGCTCCTACAATGGAGACTAGCCCCACAATCTCACAGTTGAAAGAGCTCAAAGTTTTGCTTGTTGTGATTGGTTTTTTTTTGTTCTTTTTTTTTTAGAAAACTCTCTTTCAAATATTACAAACATTTCCCAATATATGTCCCCCACAGAATTCTCCCTTGTAAGAAAAGAAAAAAAGATCACGAAAATCATACCCAAGAAGAGATGATGTTGACATCCTATGCACTTATCTCTCAACTGGTGGCTCACCTCACCCTGCCTTCCTGAGAAGAGGAAAAATGATGTATTCTCTTGAGTCGGCATTTGTCACTAACATTATCTGTCACTGACATGCATCAGGTGCCTTTCATTTACATCGTTATAATCACTATGTATATTCCCAAGAAATCACCTTAATACTTGTGTCAACTGACATGAGAATTTCTTATGATTTTAATTAATTTTACCATAATTTCTCCTCTCAGTGTAAATGTATTTTAAATACAAATCATTACAAGTAGATGTAATTTTAGTTTGAAATAAAAATTTTCATCTATTCATATGAGCAGATGCACTGTTTCATCTGATGCAGTTTGGTCTTTTTAAGGTATTCTAAGATTCTGGTCCTGCTGAAGAGAGAGAAACAGAAAGACGAAAGAGGAAGTAGAAAAATGAATTCTTCTGGAGGCTTAGTAACTCAGGAGAGAGCAGAATGAAACAAGGGTTGGAGAGTGAACTCTCAGGGACTGGGACTCAGTGGTATCTTGGGCCTTAAATGTCTGTTTTCTCATTAAAACTCTGGTTATGATAGGAGGAGGGGAAAAGAGAGAAAGGAAGAGAAATGGGACAAAAGACAATGTTAAAAGCAAAAAGCTGACTTCCCCCAAAAAGTAAAAAGAGAAAAAAAAGTGGTTTATTTCCGATATTCCATCCTTTGGATCCCTCTCTCTGTTCTAGTGCCTTCTCCGCACTCATACTACATACAGCCTCCTTAGCAGGGGTGCTCACACATCTCCCCTTCACTATTGATGGGATTTCCTTATTCTCCCTACCTTTGACCCAACTCTTCTCTCATCCATCTTCCACATAGCTGCCAAATGATATTCCTAAAAATTGATCAGTCTGTCCGACTGTGTCCTCTCATATTGTCTCTAGTATAAAATACAACTCCGGAATGCCCTCACATTACTCCCTCCACCCCCCCTCCACATTCCAGTCACACAGTTCTAGATTCTCCATAGAAGAAATTCTCTATCCTCCCGCCTCTCTGCAGGCTTCAGTCCAGTACCTTAGGATAGTCTTTCCCTGACCCAGATCAGTGCTACTTCCTACAGGACACTTTACTTTTCCTGACCTCCCACCAAAGATCTGGTTCTTCTCAGTTTCAGCAGTGAGTAGAGAAGAACCCTCAAAGTTCATAATGTGATTCAATAATATTTTTTGCTGTCGGTGTATGATCAAATTACATCTGCTCATTTCTAAGGAAAGAGCGACAGTTTGTTCATTCTACAACTCACTTGTCATCACACAATTATCTAGATTCATAATTTCATTGATATTGGAAACTCCCTGATGAGGAAATTCCTTCTATACAAGACAGGTGGGCAGCTTCTCTGTAATTTACAAGGAGTTGCTCAGGGTTACACAGTCATTATGTCAAAAGTGGGATTTGAACATTGGTTTTCCTGGCTTTCATCTGCCTCTCATTATCAAAGAGTAACACTGCTAAAAAGGCTTGGCTTATAATTGACTTGCCTTTTACCCGGGGTAGGGAACCCATGTCCTCAAGACCACATATGGCCCTCTAGGTCCAAACTCTGATTCAGTCCAAGGGCTGCACTTGAGGACCTAAAGGGCCACATGTAGCCTCGAGGCTGCAGGTTCCAAAATCCATGGAACTCTTGAGAGCATTTGTCATTCATTACATATGCAGATCTGGAGTCAGCTCCTAAGCAAGGCAGCCTGTCATGGAGAAAGCAATTTTCTTTTATCTTTTTTCCTTTATCTTGTGCAACCCTACATCTTTTTGTAACTCAGACTTTGGAAGCTGGTCATATCTTTCAGCTGCATGCAAAAAAAGCTTCCTCCAGACATTGAATGAAAAACCAAGCCAAGTAGTTTCTGGGACAGAGTTGGCATACACTTCTGAAGTGGGCTTGTGGAAACAAAGTCAAAAGTGTGCCAGAACTGTTACTTATTACATCCTGGAAGCAGAAAGGCTACTTGGATCCATAGTGTTCACCTTTAACCCACAATCCGTTCCAAGCAAGCCAGGTTGACTAATTGGCTTCCCATCCAGGCTTGCAGAAAGGGCTCTGGAAACAGGAGGGTTCTATGTGAATATCATCAGTGACAGGGAGCTCACTGCCTTACACAGCAGCAAGTACACCTCCTCTTCAAATGTACACTTCCTGTTCAGAATGTTGAAATTTCTCCTAAATGTGATTTCCTTTAAAAACAACAGCAACAAACAGACTGACAGCTACTGTGCCTGCCCTGTGTTTGTGACTGGATTCGTGATTATTTTTTCATACAGTATGGCTGGGTCACAAGCCCCTTTCCCCCCACACTCAAATCCAAGTCTTCTTCATACACTAAGTGCCATAATGTTTAGTTTTGCTTTACCCTATCCCTTTTTGGGCATTTCCTGCACACTGTGACCTGTCCTTATCTAGTTGTCAGCCCATACAACAGACCTCTTAATCTCTTCCTTTCAGGGTTGTGTCCTCCACCTGGGAGTTGACTACAAACCACAGTGAAACAACTGAACCTTTTCTAGGCAATCGAAGTGTAAATGAGAACATAGGAAAGAACACATTGCAGTGAAAGAGCAGAAATTTGCCTCTCTGTACAATTTCCTTGCTCTCTACTTTTCCGGATTCTGCCCCTACCCAGAAGCATTATAAGCTGAAGCAATGGTTCACTAGCAAAAATGACTCCAAATAACCTCTGAATTTCCCTCAACAGAAGCCTCTGGAGTCAGTGTGACTGCCCAAGTTACTCTGAACCTAACTAGGACTGCATGCCATGCCTTTTCACCTATCTCCTTTCTTTTCGCTCGGGTTTGAGAGGTCTGGTAGCTGGATTCCAAGTTAGCCATTCAAGCAGGACAGTGAGACTGAATAACTCCTCTCCTTCCTTAGTAACAGACAGCCCAGAATCGAGATGTCCCAGCAGTTTATCTGACAGATAGAGTTAGTTGAGGCTTTAACGTAGTTGTTTTCCCCCTTTTCCTTTTCCTGGTATACAGACAAGGAACAAAAAATCCCTGCCTGTAAAGAGAAAAGCCCAACACACCCACTAAACCAACGTCCCTCCAACACTCCCCAAATACCAATACTCACAGTTCTGGCCCCTGTTAGCTGTTGCAAATAATCTTGGATCGCATTTGTATCCTTGTGGGCTGTTATGTCGACAAATTCCAAGGACTCCTGTTTAATAGGCAGTTGCTTGAGAAGCTCCATGGCCTTTCTGCAGTGAGGGCACGTGGGCTTGATGAAGACCACCACCCTGTCAGCTTTGATCTTGCTGTTCACAAACTGCTGAGCCATCTTTAGCACCTTTGGGATCTCCTAAGGAGTAAAGATCTAAGCTGGGCAATGCTTGGGGCTTTAGTTAACTGTCCTGCTGCTCTTAAGAGGAACCACCCTGGGAGGAGGAGTTTGCATTGACCAAGTCTTGTCTTTTTTTTTTAAAGAGACAGTGTCCCAAGGTGGGAATGCCATCTCACACACATCCTTGTATGACTCACTCTTTACAGATGGAAATGAATGCATAATTGTGATCCTTTGCACAATTTTGTCATGTGTCAGTGGTACCTTTCATGGGTCTGATGCTATGGGTGTCATCATGAAACACCTTCCAGGAAAAGATCAAGGTGACTGGGCAGGAACGACACGTCCAGCTGGCAACAGAGGTCCAAGGTGACCTTGTCTTGTTGCTTGTTTGAATAAGTGCCTCTTTTGGTGTCTGTTAGTGACACTGAAAAGAGACAGTGCGGTGTAGAGGACTGGGACCTGTCCAGGACCAGGATGCTGTAGGTTCAGTTACCACCCCTGACACGTACTGCTTATGTTCCTTAATCTCTCAGTGTCCTAAGCACATCTCTAAGACTAGAGGTTGCCAGGGTTGGTAGAGGGAAGTTTCCTCATCTGTCAATGCCCCATATACTAATGAAATCCAGATTGTCCAGTCCCTGTCTCCTATTAGCGGCATTATTGCACAAAAATAAAGCCTCAGGAATCAGTTTGGTGGTGACTCTTTAAAGAAAGAATGTAAAATGATGTGTGGACTCATGCCAAAAGAAGACTCGAAACAGGGACTAACATGCGAGTAAAGGACTGAATTAGGTCTATTTGCATAATACCTAAGACTGGGAATTGTTACTTTTTGCGATAGCTCTGCCTCTAAGTTGGCCCCAAGTCTTATACTCAGCGTCTAAACCTGCCCACTACCCCTTGTGTGTCCTCCTACCAGAGCCATACGTAGGGCACAGAGTAGGCTTGTTGGATGTTTGTCTGAAATCTTTGGTTTTAGTTCCTGAATGTGATAAGTCAGTGAAGACTTCTCAGGGACCTAAGACTAAAGTAAAGCAGACATAATGCCTGAATTTCAATTTATCAAAAATCATATGACATGGGGAAACTTGAAGTTGTGAAACCATCTGTCACCCCTCTTCCCAGTTTCACTGACTCCCATTTCCTTATTTCTGAAAATAAGACTGCTCACTCAGGATCTTGACCAAAAGGGTAAGGGGGGTTTTGTGGTTTTCTGCTATATAATCTTGCATCTGCTTCTGTAAAATGCTTCCCCTCCTCCAATCTGTTTGGAGGAGGGTGAAGTCCGGTTCTTGCAAGAACTGAATAAAGGATTTTCTGTTGTACTTTGAGATGCCTCTGAGTAGTCAATTTGAGTAGGGGTCTCACCTAATCCTACTGCTTCCTCTACTCTTTTCAATTGGATTCAATTTAAGTAAATACATATTTATTCATCATAAGGAAAAACTCCAGGATAATCAGAACTGCCTCCCAAAATAGAGTGACTGGCTTTGACTGGTGGTAGTAAGTTCCTTATTGTTATGATGTGGATACAAATGGTGCCATGAGGATTAATATTAAGGGTTGCTTTGTCAGTACCTTGTGAGGCCCCTCCTGAGCCTAAGGGTGCCCCATAGTGTGTTCCCCTTATGTTGAAATACCATGAAACTTCCTCCTTATTCTGGACCACAGAATTTCTTGTCTCCTTCCTCCTGGGTCATAAAATTTCCTGTCTTCCTAATCTTATACTTATAGAAACAAACCCCTGTCCCCATGTGAATTGCTAGTCCTTCTTCCAGGGCTAGCTCCCTGCTTTTGCTTCAGTAAAACTTCTTTTGGTTAGGAGAAAATAATCTAGGTGAATTCTTTCACACCTGAACCAGCTCCACCAACTCTAAACTTCCCTCAGCTAGAGGCTTCAAATGGAATTTGGCTGTAGAAGGGACTAAGTAGTCTCTGAGATGGTTTACATTTCTAAGATTCTATTGATTTATTAAATAAGCAATATAATCTGACCAGTTAGACTGCCTTTTTTCTTTTCCTTTTGTCTTTTAAAAAATACAGTTTATTATATGGAATAGTTTCAGGGAAGGAGAGGAAGAAGGGATGCTGGGAAAAGACGATGATGATAAAAACTTGTTTCAAAATAAGCAATACAATTAATAAAAGAAAATATTTCAAGGTAAAGTTTTCTTCTCATTGGGAAATGTTGCTTTGAAAAGAGACATCTAGAGAGCTGCAGAACCCAGAGAGTCCCTGGCAAGGCAGAGTGGCTGCCTCTGACACATTTTAATTGGGAAAGCAAGGAAATTAATTCCAGGAAGTGGCTTTTTGTTCTTCTTATTATTGTGATTTCTTTTGCCACCAAAATTCCTAAATTAAAACTCAACTCATAAGATGAGAACACAGTTCCAAAGATACCAGTTCACTCTCAGGCACCTGTGACCATGGTAGAGATACTACTGAGAAAAGGGTGGTGTAAGGATTAAGACAGTGGAATCTGCTTTTTTAATCAGCTTACAATTCTCCACAAACTCAAGATTTACTTGGAGTAGGCACTCCCTAGGGAAAGTTGCAAAGTCAGCAATGTTTCTAGTGGCTCTTTCCCCCTTCTCTTTTCTCAAGCTCTTTTACACACATTCACATAAGCCCCCTCCAGGGTTACCACTGTTGGATCTTATTCCTTTCATACATTAACATTTGTCTACCAGGTGTTCCATTCCCTAAGGATCAATCCCAGTTAGGGCAAGTAGAAGTTACTAGGTTAATTTGGAAACTAATATATTCTAATTATCTGCTATTACCCCTCCCAGGTGACATATTACCTTTATCTTATAGTTACAAAGCAAAAGGTCTCTAAGGAATGACTTGAATGGCTGGTATTCAGGCAGGCCTGGTGAAGTTATTTCAGGACAGAGGCATTGCATAAGATCATAGATCTAGAGCCAGAGTTCATAAGTCCCAGCCCCTCATTCATAGTTGAGGAAACTGAGGCCCACCATGTAGATGGATACCTTTACTAGGGCCAGCTTAGGCTCCAGGGATTCTACAAGTGAGGACTGGATCCTGCTGGGACCTCAGGTTTCAATACCATCCACTCCATCCCTTGAATCCTCCTCTCCCCCATCCTTAGTTCCAGCCCTAGACTTGGATTTCATCCCAGGTTCTTCCTCTTGGTCCACCCTCCAGTACAACACACACACACACACACACACACACACACACACACACACGAAAAATGATTAAATAATGACAAAAATTGTCAATAACAAATGTAACAGTTGCCAAGTCCTTTAAATGATCCTAGTAATATCAGAATTTCAGTAACGTCCTTACATTTCTACTCTTAAGATATTTACTCTCGATTAGGTTGAGCTGAACCACACCATACACACTTCTTTATGAAGGAATCTACTGGATCTCAGCTTCTAATATCCTTGCCCCCTCCTTTGGGATTCATGACATGAAAGGCAAAACAGCTAGAATCAAGTGGTTTTCCTTGCCAGGATTGCTAAGGGTGACTGGAGTCTCATGACCAGACCTTGCTACCTCCTCCCCCCTTTCTCTTCAAAGTATAAGAATGTTTTCCTGTAAGTCTGCTGGGGGATATTCTCCAGGGTGGCAAGTTTGCTACCCTATTATCTCAATTAAAGACTTTTTATTCCTTTACCTAGGAGTTTGGTTTGAGGGTAGAAACATTACATCTAGCTCAGCAGATCTGTTTCTTCCTATGCATTCCCAGGTTTCCTTGCAAACATGTTCAAATCTCATACTTTGTTCTGCAAGACAAAAAAATTCCAACTAGATGGGTCATTGTTAAGAGGCACATTAATATCTTGAAACACACCCAAAATTGTGCAAAGGTGAGGCTGATAAGCCATGCACATACTCGTAAGAAGCCGTAATTTCTGATTCCTGGACCACAGGCAATGCATTGGGGAGTCAAAAGAGGTGGTTTTGTCATCACCTGTCCATGTGAGTATACCATTTCACTGTCTGCTTTCCATACCTGTAAAATGAGGGAATCAGACTAAATGGTCTCTATGGCTCTTGTCAGTTCTAACATTCTTTAATTCTATAAGTGATGTTCAGAGAGCAGGAAATTCTCTAATCAGGTTGAGTTTTTTGATTTGGTTGTTTTACTTGTGTCTGACTCTTTGTGACCTCATTTGTGGTTTTCTTTGCAAGGATACTGGAGTAGTTTGCCATTTCCTTCTCCAGCTCATTTTACAGACCAGGAAATGGAGGCAAGCAGAGTTACTAGTGTCACATAGCTAGGAAGTGTCTGAGGCCTGATTTGAATTTAGGAAGATGAGTCTTCCTGATTCCAGTTCTGGCACTCTTATCCTATGACACCTCACTGCCCCAAAGTTAACTAGCATTTAAGTGCCTACTATGTACAGACAATATGCTAAGCAATGGAGATATAAAGAGAGGAACTGAAAGTCTAATTAGGGAGACAATATGCAAAAAAAATGTACAAACTATATACGGGATAAATTAATCTCAGAGAGAGAGCACTAAGATTGTGGAGGACTATTTAAGACTTCTTATAAAAGGTGGGACTTTAGTTGATACTTGAAGGAAAACCAATAAATAGAGATAAGGAAGGAGAATTCCAGGCATGCGGGACAGTGAAAATGCCCACAGTGGAGATAGAATGTCCTTTAGAAGGAACAGAAAAGAGGTCAAAGTCCCAAGGTGAGGGGGTTGATAGGGCTAGGGGAAAGAGTAATAAGATCTAAGAAGAATGCAAAGGTGGGAAGGGACCAGGTAATAAAGAGCTTAAATGCCAGAGGAGTCTAGATTTGATGTTGAGGTAATGGAGAGTCATTGGAGTTTGTTGAGTAGGAAAGTAACATGGTCAAAACCATTCTTTAAACACTTTGGCAACTTGCTCAAAGAAAGACTAGATAAAAGAGAAATTTGAGGCAGGGAGACCAACCAGAAAGCTATTGCAATAGGCCAGGCATAAAGTGATGAGGGCTTGAACCAGAATGTTAGCAGTATCACAGAAGGATCTACAATATATGTCTCAAATCTGTACCCTGAGTCCACCACCTCTCTGGCAGGAGATGGGGTGCCTATTTCATCATGGCTCCACCAGAATCATGGTTGATAAGAGTTAATCAGAGTTCTTAAGGAGTCCTTTCAAAGGTTGTCTGCCTTTACATTGTTATTGTTATAGTATAAGTTATTTTTCTGGTTCTGTTCATTTCACTTTGCATCAGTTCATATGTCTTCCCAGGTTTCTCTGAAACCATCTCCATCATTTCTTAAAGCACAACAGTATTCTGTACCATCCAGATACCAGGATTTGTTTAGCCATTCTGTAATTGGTGGGCATTTCCCTTACTCTCCAGCTCTTCACCATCACAAAAAAATTGCTATAAATATTTTTGTTCATAGAAATCTTTTCCCTTTCTTTGATCTCCTTGGTTAATAGGCCTAATGAGAATATTACTAAGCCAAAATAATAATTTCAGAAGCATAATTCCAAATTCCTTTCCAAAATTTCTGGACCAATCAATAGTTCTACTAACAGTGCATTAAGATGTCCCTTTTCCTGCAGCCCTTCCAACATTTGTCATTTTCCTTTTTGGGGTAGGCTTTGCTGATTTGAAGGATGTAAGATACTGGCCATGTGATTACTGAGCAGGGAACAGATGCAACAGATGTTGTAGAGGTTAAATAGAGTAAGATTTAGTATTGACTGGATTTGTGGGAGGGTAAAAAGTTGAAGATTAAAAACCTAGGAACCTGGAAAAATATGGAGAAAGATAATGAGTTCTATTTTGGATGTATTGAGTTCAGGGTATGTTTAGTACATTCAGTTTGAAATGCCCAATAGGTAATTGGTGGTGGTGGTGAAAGGGAGGGAGAGAGAAAGGGGGATAATGGAGAGAGGGAGATGGAGGAATGGAGGGGGAGAGAAAGACAAAGACAGAGACTGCGGCTGCGACTAGGGCTACATATAAAGATCTGTAAGTCATCTGCATAGATAATAATGAAACTTATGGAAACTGGTGAAGTCAGTGAGACAATATACAAAGTGAAGAGGGCCCAGGACAGACCCTTTATACCCACAGTCAGGGATTGGATATGTAGGAAAAACCAGCAAAGAAGACTGAGAGAAGTCAGACAGACTGGAAGAGAACCAAGGAACCAAGAGGATGTTTATAAGAAAACCCAGAGAAGAGAAAGGATGTGGTAGGCAAGGGTGGTCAGTAGTGTCAAATGCAGAAGGAATGTCAAGTAGCATGAGGACTGGGAAAAGACCATCAGATATGAAACTTGACACATCCTGGGTAATTTTGAAGGAAGGAATTTCATTTGAGTGGTGAGGTTGGAAGGCGGATTGTAAAAGGGTTGCAAAGTGAGAGGAGAGGAAGTAGAGCAAATCAGCTTTTCCTAGGATCTTGGTGGAGAAAAGGATGAGACATATAGAATGATAGCTTGAGAATATGATAGGATCCAGGGAAGGTTTTGTAAGGACGGAGGAGGCTCAAGCATGTTTGTAGGCAGTAGGAAAGGAACTTAAAAGGAGAGTCTGGAGATTAGAGAAAGGGGAGAGAGAATGATGACAGGGGCTATCTGTTGGAGAACATGAAGAGAATGGGATTGAGAGAACATGTAGGGGTTGACCCTGTAAATGTCATTTCATTATCAGAGACTTTTTAAAAGAGGATAGAGTGGGAAATGATGTCAACAGGGTTTGAGATGGAGAAAAAGAGAGGAGAGGGAGTTAATGGTTTCAATTTTTATAATAGAATATGAGCCAAAGTTCTTAACTGAGAGGACTATGTGGAGGAAATGTGGGAGGTGTGAGAAGAGAAAATAGGTTTCAAAAAGCTTCTGTGGGGAGTAGGATAGAGAACCAACTGGAGTAAAAACAATTGCTTTGTTGCATCGTAGGCCCTGTTGAGTTTAGATAACTCTAATAACCAGTTAGCTCAGTTGATTTCCTCTAGCTCTGTTAGGCAGCACATGAGTAGGAGGACAGATTGCAGGTGGTGAGAGTAAGTCAGGGTTGGGATCGACAAGGGGTAAGCAATGATAGAAGAGGAGAGCTATGGATTCGAGAATAGAGGTCAGCATAGAGGTAAACTGGTTAACGATAGTGTTGAAATTAAGAAAGGAGAAAATATATCTGGTTTCTTACTATTGCAGGGAAAGATCTAAATTTGAAAAAGGCAGAAGTTTAAAAAAATTGCTTTAATGTGTAATTGAGAAAAAATAAAATATTATACACTTAAAAAAGAAAGGAGGAATGTTAGATCATAGCAGGAGTGATGGTCTGAGACAGTACTGCAGGATGGAGGGATTAAAAGTCATGATGAGGATGAAGATGAGATTTAAGAGGGATAAAGCATAGGGAATGAATAAATAAATGAAAAGGCATCTACTAAGCACTTACACTGTGCTCAATGTTTGGGATACAAATAGAAAAACAAGACAGTCCCTGCTCTCAAGGAGCTCTTAATCTAAAATGGAGACAATATGAATAGAAAGTATCAGTTGCACATAGGAAGCTGCATCTCAGATGGAAAAACCCAGGGATCTTTAGGATTTAGAAGCAAAGCAGGTAGTAACACATCTTCTTTGGTGTCAATTACACTGAAAAATCTATGTTTCTGATCTTGAATCTTTCAAAAGTACCAAACACTTTGGTGGCAAAACCTTCCTTTTCCTAATCTTTATTATCTGTGATTTTTTTTAGGAGGTGGGGGCTTCAAGGGCTATGGAAGCATAGCTGGTAGTCTTCAAGGCACTACTATTTTCCAGGGCTCTTGGTCTTACGTGCTTATTAATAGCAGTTGATTGGTGACTGGTATTGGTAGCGGCAGGAATGTCAGCCCCATTCTTCACCTTCTACCTTCTATAATGGCTGCCTGGCCACCTGGAACCAGCTGGTCTAGGGTGACTGCTCTTGTCAGGGCCACCTTTGATGGGTATGGGGTGGTGGGGATGGTTTGACTTTTCTGACACTTTTCTGTCTTTCCCTCAGGGTGTCTCAGTGCTTCAGCTAGGCTGGCTTGTCTAGCAGCTGTTCATGAGAGGTCAATATTGGTAGAACTCTTCTTCATATAGGAGATGGAATCTTTGGAGGTTTTGATTAAATAGAGGAATGTTAGAGTTTGGAGATCATGGAAGTGGAATGCTTGTGGATGATGGTGACATCTGGGCTATCAGTCAAAATTCCTTTTGTGCTAATCACTGGGGATACAAAGCAAGGCCCTCAAGGGGCTTATATTCTAATTTGGGAGGCAACATGCAAACATATGTACATAAAAGATATAGCTAAATAGTGATAGATGGCTACATATGTATCTTTGTATAAGTAAGGATTTGCCTTGCTTATATATAGCTATCTTTATAGATCTCTCTCTACATATACATATATCTTTATAAATCTCCCTCTACATGTATATCTTTATAGATCTCTCTCTGTATCTCTCTATATACCTACATATATACACATACTGCATATATACATACATGCATGCACACACATATACACCTATATAGACATGTGCACATATGCATGTGCATACATATGTACATATATATATATACATACATGTGTGTATATATGTATAAGCCTCTTCTTCTCAAGTGATGTCTGTCTTCTAGAATTCAAAGAAATTATTTCCCCAGCATGATCTTGCCTCCCTAGCTCTCTTCTCCAGCACTCTCTACATCTTCCCTCACACTCTACTTTTCATTGATCCCGGAGGGGAAGTTGGAGGGTCACAGTGAAAGGAAAATTGCTAGTAATGACTGAGGAATTCCCAAAGGCTCAGTGGAAAGAAGTGGTCTGAATGGAGTGGGTAGGGTTGAGGAAAATGAAAATGAGACAATGAGAAGTAGTCATTGGAAATAAGGGTGGTTTACTGTCAGGCAGCCAGCAATTAAGGATCACTGGGAGTAACTGTAGCTCTTTTTTGAAATTTTGTATTTGTTATATGTTACAAACTAATTATAGCCACTATGTACTTCTTCATTGCTCTGTGTGATACTTAATTTTAAGTTTTTGGAGACTATAGTGTTCTGTGATTTGTAACCACATGCTAACTTGGCCTCAAAAAGGTAGGGCCTTTTTTTTCTGAGAGAGCTCAGGGGTAATTGATGAAACGGCAGGTCCCTGAAGGCAATGCAGACTTCTTTCCTCTTGTTTAATTTTGGACAATATGTATCCTTCAGACCCTTGGCTTTTCCTCTGTGTAGTAAGGTTATGGATTTCTTCCAGAAGGCTCTACAACATTCAGTATGATGTCATCTGCAAACAGGACCATCTGGTGAACAAACATCTCTGGGCACTTCCTCTTCAACTTGGTTTCTGTATTGGATCTCCGCCATCATGCTGGCTAATGCCTCTGTTAAGCTTCTAGCTCCATGGTATGCCTCACCTGGCATTTATGGTATAAGCAGAGACATTGAATGGGGTCACCTCTGTTTATTTATCTTTCAGGGAGCAGTGAATGGTTTTAGTGGATGGATGGGAGATGACTTGTTGAAATGGGACCTTTAAGGTGGTATTTTTTGTATTGAATCATGTGTTTTTGTAATGAACATGTAGTAAAACATAGTGGGCACCCTCACCATAATTAAATGAACTAAATGTTCAACTAAGTTGAACATTTTCTGCTTTTATTCAGCTAGGAAAAAAATGTAGGCAGATCTACGTGGTGTCAGGAAGAATTTGGACTGAATCTATCAAGTAGATCAGGTTATGGATTAGTAGGAATTTTGACCAAAACTGAAAGCGCATCAAAGGTCACAGTACTTTCCTGCTTTAGTTTCCTCATGCTCACAGCCTCAGTAAACTCCTTAAGTGTCTTAATATTTTATAACTTTAAGCTATTACTTAGATGATATTTGTGAAGGCACTTAGCATAGTGCCTAACAGTATATGTTTAATAAAGCTTATTTGCTTTTTAATAAGTAGGGAGAGGGGGGAGAGAATAAACCTTTATACAGTACTCATTAGGTGCCAGACACTTTGCTGTGTTTTTTTTTTTTACAAATGTTATTTAAATAAAAGCTCCAAGTTATAAAAGCCCAGCATTCAGATCAAAAGAAAAGCTAATAGACCAAGACAAATACCACCATGCCGCAAACGAATAGCATTTTAATATAATTATTTTCTAAAAATCACAATCCAAGAAATGTAAAACTAATGTAAAATCAAATTATGGACTTACAACATAATGAAACAAAGTCAATTGCTAGCATAATAATGGCTAATACTTATCACTGTTAACGTTATTCAGTCATTCAGTTGTGTCTGACTCTTTATGACCACAATGGACTATGCTATTTTCTTGGCAAAGACACTAGAGTGGTTTGCCATTTCCTTCTCCAGTGTGTCCCCATTTCACAGATGAGGAGCTGAGGCAAATAGGGGTTAAATGTCTTGCCCAGGGTCACACAGTTAATTAGAGTCTCAGGCCAGATTTTAACTCAGATCTTCCTGATTCCAGGCCCAGCATTCTATGTACTGCACCACCATCCAGTTGAGTATATCTGTGCAAGTCAACCCTCCAGACAAGTTCATTTCACTTATCTACCACTTCTGACTTTTTGTACTACTTGCATTCAGAAACCATTTCAGAGAAGTATTCACCTTTTTTCCCCTCACAGCTACAAAAGCTAGCTTGTAGCTTAACATTAAAAAATAAATAAAACAAAACACAATTCAAAACCTAAAATAATGGCAAGTGGTTCCATTACTTCCTGGCAAACAGGGAGAAGAAATGAAAGCAGTGCCAGATTTTATTCTTGGACTCAAAGATCACTGTAGATTGTGACTGTAGCCATGACATTAAAAGATGCTTGCTCCTTGGAAAGAAAGCTATGGCAAATCTGAACAGTATGCTAAAAAGCAGAGACGTCACCTTGTTGACAAAGGTCCGTATAATCAAAGCTGTGGCTTTTCCACTAGCAATGTATGACTATGAGAGTTGGACTATTAGGAAAACTGAAAACTGCAGATGCTTTTGAAATGTGGTGCTGGAGATGACTTTTCACATTTTAGACAGTAAGGAGGTCAAAGCAATCAATACTTAGATAAATTAATTCAGGCTACTCACTGGAAGGTCAAACACTGAAGTTTAAATACTTTGGCCACCTAATGAGAAGACAAGACTCATTGGAAAAGACCTTCATGGTGATGGGAAAGATTGAAGGCAAAAAAGAAAGAAATGGCAGGAGGATGAGATGGATAGATAGTGTCTGGAAGCAATAAGCATGAGCTTGGATAGACTTTGGGAGATATCGGAGGACAGAAAGACCTGGATGCAATGATCCATGGGGTTGTGACAAGTCAGACACGACTGAACAACTGATTAATAACTTTTTCATTTAACCTCATTGACTAGAAATGGTCTTATCTAAGTTAATGTTACTCTACGTCCAACTCACTTCTAGTTGAGAGAAGAGAAATATCCAAACTAGAGTTCTCCATGTCTTCTAACTGCACTCTCTGGTTTAAGATAATTTGAGGCAGCATTCATAGAATTCTTGAACTAGAAAAAGATCATAAATATTAAAATACAGTAACATCCTAGAATAGTTGTCACTGAATTCCTTCTTGGAGTGCTCCCCAAAGAACTAAAAAAAGTTCCTTCGCCTGATCCAAGTTTTAACCTTGAATGAAAAAAGAGGGCATTGATCTCAGGTGGGTCTTGGCTGTAATCTCTGGAAGCTATGATCTTTAAAGAGTTAAGTTTGTTTATCATCCCTATTTTTTTCAAAGGAAGGCCTTAGCTTGTGTTGTTCAAACTTTCCTAAAGGGAAAAATCTGGAAAGGGTTTTAGGTTGGAGAAAAATTATGTCTTAATATTTCTAGAGAAACTGAAAAGGTATTTTAAGACATGCTTCCACCCATTCATAGCAATCTCCTTATTTTCCTCTTATTCAGGAGTTTGCTGGAGGTAGCTCGAACCTACTAGTGAGCAGATTGTTGGCTATTCTGTGTGAGCATTTATGCCTCAGCAATGTGCAAATCAGGGCTTGATTTATGCTTTTGCTGATTGTCTGGATTTAAGAAAGTAGTGTGCTTGTATATTTCCAACTCCAACTCCCAGCATGGTTCTTAAACTAGCACAGCTAGACTCTTACCTCAATTAGATCTAAAACTTTCTTAAATTTTTTGAAATTCTTGGCTTTTCTTTTAGCCCCAGCTAGAGATTCTGATAGCTGGCAAAGATAGGGACCTTGGATCATCCCTGTTTGGATAAAAAAAAAAACAAACCAACAACATAAGTTTCATTTTCTTGCTTTGGGGAAATCAAAACTGAGTTGCATTTTAAATTTTTTTATACTTTTAAGAGGACCTTTATATACTATACTTCTCTTTGTCTTTTAATTGACTTTTAACTACATATTGCTAGTGTGCGCGCACACACACACACATACATTATATACATATATACACACATATATGAGAGTTAATTTCTTTTAATTTTCTCTTTTTGGACTCAGGTTAACCCAGATATGCCTTGAAAATTCCAGAAATGTATTTCTCTTTGTATTGATTCAGTATTTCAATTTTTTTCTGATGCTGTTAATTTCTTTTTTCTTTTAACATTTTTGTTTTTAAATTATATTTTATATTCAGAGGTATAGTCTTTCTCTTCCTTTACCTTCTTTTGACAACTGAGACAAGATCAACCCCTTGTTACAAATATGTATAAGTGTTCATTTCTTAACTTCATACTTAGTTTTTAATTTTCAAATTGTTTACAGCTCTAGTTTCCTTTTATTCTATTGAGTATTTTTTTTCAAATTAGTACTATTTTTCATGCATCTCAAACTAATTGCAAACTTTGATTTCTGGTGATCAGCGCTGAAACTCTGAGGTTTGCAGGCATTTTCTCACTTTACCCGATAAATATTTCCAATTTGGTTTCTTAAGAACTTACAAGTGTATGGCCTATTTAATTTTTTAGGAGATAGCTTCCAATTTATTTAGAAAATTAATTCTGCCAAATTAGTCAGAAATACTCATTATGATTAAGTAAATCAACCAACCTCTTAAAATTAAATTTTGTGGGAGTTTTTTCCCCCAAATTATTATCATTTTTTTTTGAAGATTGCTTTCTTTCCAAACTGGAGAAATGAGTTGAGAACAATAAATGTATTAGTAGGTTTATAAGTACCTGAAGAGACTTCAAACTACAAAAAACTGACTTCCTTTTTCTTCCCAGATTGTGGAGCCATTGGAAGAAAAATTCCCACCTTTAAACTGGCATTATTTCTATTTAGGACTGAGCATTCTTTGATGGATGAAATCACCCTCTGCCTCTAACAATAAAATCTTTCATTCTTCATAGAAGGAAGAGAGTGAGAGAGGTCTGCGTGGGTTTGTATGAAATTTTCAGAAAGTCTCAACTTCTGGGAAACCTAGGGAGCTACACTAAAAGCAAAGCTAAAACCTTCTGGGACATTTCGGCATTTATGAAAAACATTCAAACCACACTTCCATCATAATTTATGAGTTTACCTTAAACAGATTATAATTCAGTCACAAAAGTAGGTTCAATTTCCATACCTTACTATGCCTATATTTGTTTGCATGCTGTCTCCCCCATTAGATTGAAAACTCCTTGAAGGCAGAGACTGCTTTTTGACTCTTTGTATCCCTGGTGCTTAGCACTGATCTTTTTTATTTGTCTTTCTGCATTCCCAAACTGGGCAGAATTAGTAGCAGAGAGAAGACTATATATCCTTTGAAAGCTTTAAACTTTAAACAGATAAGTTCTCATTCTTCCTTCCTTTTCTTCCTTGGTAGATCAGGAAAACAGAGGAAAAACAACAGCTGAATTCATTGAGGACAAGATACATACGCTACTGAAACATACACTGTTATTGTTTCTCCTTTGTTCTAGAAAAGGACCAAGGCATCAGGAATGAGATGTGATGAGTAGGAAGTGAATTGGATTTAAGTGAGGGAGGGCTATGCAAAGTCACCAGCTTCTGTCTTTTCTGCAGAGCCATCTGGGTCCCATGGCAAGATATAGGAGGACTGGAGATGGCCCTGGAAGTGGGAGGCCTTGGTCTTTTGGAGCTAAGGTCTTTCCCAGGTCTCACTCATTGTCTGAGGCAATGCCCATTCAGTGATTAAGACTAGGTAAAAAGGCAAAGAATGGCCTCTTTTATCTGGTCAAAAAAAAAATTGGCTTGTTGTTGTCCTTTGTTCTCTAAGAGGACCAAAATCACCTCACTATGTTAGAATCAAGTTACAATGCCTCTGGCTGTGGTTGATCAGACCAATATGAGATCTGAATATTCTACCACAGGGCAGACACAAACAGTCCAGATGAACATTTGGGGTGAATTCTCCAAATTTATGTATCTCAACTTTCTCTTGAGCTACTTCAATTCTGCTTTCTTCATAGAGCACAGCATCTTTTCTGATGAGGGCATGCCATGCTGAACCATTCTGTGCCAGTGTCTTCCCTATCTCACAATCAATCAATCAATTCCAAAGTTCTTAAGAGAGACCTTGAGAGGTCCTTGCATCGCTTCTTCTGACCTCCATACGAGTGCTTGCCCTGTGTGAGTTCTCCACAAAATAGTCTTTTAGGCAAGTTTAAGTTTGGCATTTGAAAAATGTGGCCAGCCCTTTGGAGTTGTGCCCTCAGCAATAGGGTTTGAAGGTTTGGCAGTTTAGTTCCAGAAAGAACCTCAGCTGAAGATCTACAGAGCCACTGTGCTGACCTCATTGCTGTATGTCATTGAAACCTGGACAGAATACCAGCATCATTCTAGGAAACTAAATCACTTCCATTTGAATTGTCATAGGAAGATTCTGAAGATCACCTGGCAAGATAAGATACCAATGAATGAATGAATGAATAAAATCAATCTGGGAGGGGAAGACTCTAAGAGTTTCTGGCCAAAAGAGAAACAATTGCCATTTACACTCTGAATCATCAGAATCCAAACTATGACCCAGTGAGGCTTGGGCTGGGACCTATTGTTGGCCAATCAAAGAGAGCTAGAGTGATTTGGGTTTAAGGCATGGTCCATAAAAAAGAAATCTAGCCCCTAAACCCCAATATGTCTTGCTAGGTTTCAGCAATCAAAATTTATATTCCTTTGGGCAGAGTACCCACAGGTAAGGGTATGATTCCGTATGTGAACAGAGGGAGGAAAGGAAGGAATGAAGGAAGGAAGGAAGGAAGGAAGGAAGGAAGGAAGGAAGGAAGGAAGGAAGGAAGGAAGGAAGGAAGGAAGGAAGGAAGGAAGGAAGGAAGAAAGGAAGAGGCATACACTGTACCTAACGAATAAACTGACTGTCCAGAGACACTAAAAACAAGAAGTCTTTGTTTGGCTTATATTAACTCATACAAAGGACAGATTAAGGGGAACATCTGAGAGTGGGAATGGTGTGGGGACCACAGGGACAACGGATGAAAGGTTAAAACCAAAGTGACCTGCATGAAGATTGCTCTCTGATATTGATGTACCTGACTTCAGTTCTCTTGGTTGCTCTTCCTTAGTGGTATGGAAGATGACTGGGTGTGGGGGTGCGGGTGGAATCATCTTGTCTTCTCTCCCAGAGCAGTGGGACCTCAAAAACTAGGGCAGCAAGAAACAGTGAGAGGGCTAGGTTCCACAGGCATACTAAGATAGCCCCTGTACTTAGAGCAGCTCAAGTTGGTCAGGCAAAAACCTAGGGGCCACATAGTTTATAGGGAAAGGTAGGTTTAGTTGATGAATCACTAATCAGGTACTAGCAGGGAGATGTTGGGATTGACTAATGAGTATGAGGCATGAAGAACACTATCAAGAATGATTGTAGATAGGGACAGTTCTAGGAAAGGGGATGAAGATAGAGGGTGGGTACTAGGCAGGAGAAAAGAGTCTGTCTAGAGCAAAGACAGCTTGTTAACAAAAAAATAGGCCCAGTTAAGCAAAGCAAAGACATTTTCCAAAATATCCAAAACTTTTAAGGTTCTAGTACAGGGATGGATCTCCTGTGAAGGAATTAAAAAACATCACTTAGGAAGATAAGGACCAAGGAGAAGATGGTCATTACTTTCTGAGGAACTCTTTTGTTTGGCATTAGAATTCTTCATGAACTGGTTCCAGGCTAGCATTCCAAGCTTATCATACATTCTTCCCTTCTACCCACTCGTTCATTCAGCCAAATTGTCTTTTTTTTTTTTTTTTTGCTTTTCCTCATATGCAACATGTCTCTGTGCCTTTCAGAGGTTGTCCCTCAAGCCTGGAATGAACTTGTTCCTCCCTTCCATCTTTTAGAATCCTTAATTTCCTTCAAAGTTCAATCAAAAGTCACCATAAAGCAATTTTTGATTCACCCAACTACAAGTATCTGACACCCAAAATTATCTTGTACTTATTAATTACATATTTATTTGGAATGTACTTAAATCTTTATGTGTTATCTCCCCCAATGGAATGGAAAGTTTTTTATTTGTTGTTGATATACCTCATATTTCCAAATATTCAGTCTTGTCTTTGTTGAGTGTCTGCCATATATTTTGAAAATTCTTACTCAATAAAGAGAAAGGTCATATTAAAAAAAAATGTCCTTAGTGGTAAATCAACTGAATTAGTCATTAATGTCAATATAAAAAACACAGAAGAATACTCAGAAAATACACATTATGTGAATTCATTTCCTTTTGTTCAATTGCATTTTTCATAATTCATCTGGAAAATGAGACCAGTCACCTGTTGAAGGGTGGAGTAGAGGAAGGATTTTCTTGTGCTTTGTTTTATGGTGAACATTAGTCAGCTGATTTTGTACCTTAGCTTGATAAAGAACAAAGCCTAATTGTTAAACTATTTTTCAAACTACCAAAGAATGACAGATATATTCCCTTATTACATGGCTATGTAGGTATAAGGGAAACCCAGGAATGTTCTGGGATGTATGTTCTATTGAGGTGGCTTTTCTTCTTTTTTTCCTCACTTAATAATATTTTACTTGTTTCAATTAAATGTAAAGTTAATTTTCAGGGTTCACTTTTATAAGATTTTGAGTTCTAAATTTTTTTCTCTTTCCTTTCCTTTCTCCCTCCCCAAGATGGCATGCAATTGGACAAAGTTTAAACACATACAATCATATTAAGCATATTTCCACATTTGTTAGGTTGTCAAAGAAAAATCAGTAAAAAGATGGATGAGAAAGAAAAAAAAGAGAGAAAATAATATGCTTTGATTTGCATTCAGACTCCACAGTTCTTTCTCTGGATGTGGATAGCATTCTTCCTCATGAGTATTTTGGAATTACCTTAGACCATTGCACTGCTGAAAGAGCTAAGTCTATCAATACTGCTGTTACTATGTACAGTGTTCTGATTCTGCCCACTTCACTCAGCATCAGTTCATGTAAGTCTTTCCAAATTTTTCTGAAATCTGCCCTCTCATCATTTCTCATGGAACAACAGTATTCCACTACATTCATATGCCACAACTTGTTCAACCATCCCCCAGTTGATGAGTATCCCATCAATTTTCAATTCTTGGGATGGTCTTTCTTCTGACATTGATGAAATCTTCATATTTAAGGTATATTTGATTTCATTTTCTTCACTGATGAGGAGTTTGATGAGGACATTAAGTATGTCTCCTTGACAAAGGTGTGAATTCCTTACCTTGTCCTGTATTACTCTATTAATAACATCCATTACATGGATGATTGATTGATGATGGATTTGTGGCTAATTCATATGCCTGGGCTAAACAACCTTAGTCTTCACCTTTAGCAAACCGAGAGAGTTTCCCGATAGGCCAGTTGGTCACACATGCAGATTTGGTTCCTTGAAGGGAACCCTTCCCAACTGCACAGCTCTTCCAGAGAACCATTGGCATCAGGGAACCAGGTACATTGAGAAGAAATAAATATCAAAAGTTTGTGAAGCTGAATTCGAATTCAGGTCTTCCTGACTCCAGGTCTAGTGCTCAGGGAAAACACGAGAATGGATATGAAGGATATGGATAATTCAGATCCATGTCAGAAAGCTGAAAAGAAGAATATGATATTAAAAAAAGAATGAAAGAAGGACCACTAATATGAGGAGCCAAATAACAGATGCTAGACTCTTCCTATAGAACATGGAATTAAATCATCTGAGGAGAAAGCAACTGCTTGCCCTTTAAGATACGACACGATGGATCCACAGGTGTCATTAAGAGAATAGTCATTAAGTCAGGATCAGAGTAAGAACACATGTCTTATGGGAGTTGATGACTCAGATCAAATATTTTAGAACTGAAAGATCCTTAGAGTCTAGGTCTTTGTCTCTTCATTTTACAGATGAGGAAACTGGGACAGAGTGGTGCAGGATCACAGACGAGGTGGGATTTGAACCAGGGTCTCCTCTCCCCTCTCCACTCTCCTCAGGAGAAGGTACACTCCATGGCCAAAAGATGTTTCTTTTCCTTTGGGTTTACTGGCTACATTCCTTGCTCAAAGATTAAACCTTAAACCCAGTTCACTCTGGAGCTCATAGACTGGACAAGTCTGCACCCACCTAGCACAGAGTGAATATAATAACTAAATAGTAATTGTTTCTCTTTCATTCATGAACCCTGAGTGTCTTTCCCTCCCAGTTTGATTTTTTTTTTATTAAAGGGGTCATCCCTTGAGTAACTTAAAGAAGTCTATTCATTGAATGGGTATTTCTCACTCAAAGTGTTAGCCTGAAAGGACCAGGGTCTTCTGTTGCATCCTGGGCCATCCCCAGTTGTCCTGATGAATATCAGGCCACTGGACCTAGATGGCTCAGGAGAAGAAAGTGAGGCTGGAACTTTGCACAGCCCTCCCTCATTCATATCAAAGTCAACTGCAAGTTGCAATGTCATCATCTTGATGTCAAGGTCCTCTTAGAGAACGAAGGACAAACACAACAACAGAGGTTGGCTTGGGGCCAGCGGCATTTCCCAGTGTGGCCACACCAGACTGAAATGGAATTAGGAGATAGTTAAACAAAATAAATAAACTATAACATAACGTAGATAACGTTAATGAGTTGTTTTCCAAGTCAATACTTGGCTGCCCGTGGGATCCCTACGTAATTTAGTGTCCTTGATTCTATTTGAGTTTGACACTGTCACACAGTGTGCTGACTCCCTGGTGAATGTTATTTAAGGAAGTTATTTGTCAACCTTGCATTAAAGATAAAGAGATCTGCAGTCGTCCTCCTTTCTGCAGGTGTCTGGCAGGTGGTAGGAAACGACACCTAATGACTACTAAATACTTGTGTTGATTCATGTGAGGGAGAAATGATATTGCCAGAAGGAATCTAGAAAAACATTGCTAAGATTTGTTCAGGGCTATACAAAAAACTGAAGATTTAGGGGAACAGAGGACACCTTCATCAGTCTTGTCAATAGAGGGCAAGGGCTCTAGAAAACAACAGGGGAAGAACTGGGAAGGAGACAGCCAGTTAAGATGTTGGTGTCTGAGAATGGGATTTGGATGTCTGAATCTAATCTAAGGTCATTGGATTAATTTAAAATAATGTTGAACTTTCCTCCAGGGTAGGAGAGCACTAAACAAGAGTAGATTTTTTAAAAAATGTGCCTAGAGTAGCTCAAATCTATTAAAAAGGGCTTTAATCTGAAAGGGAGAGGAGAGGAAGGAAACTGCATGATATCTACCCAGCCAGAGACCATAAAGATAATCGTTCTTGTTACTTCTTTATTTCTCCCTTGCTAAAGCCAGTGAGCTTCACATTGGGAAAGACTAGTTAACAGGGAGCAGAAATCCAATATAAATGAAGTGGTAATAAAAGAATCCCTAGCTATTCTTGATTTCGGTTATCAGGTCTAGATGAAGACAGCCAAAGGAACTGGTGAATGTGATCGCTAAATATTCAAATGTTATTCATCTATGAAAGATTGTGTTGAATGGCAGATGTGCCACAGAACTGGAGAAGGGACAGAAGGACTGACTTTCAGAACAGGAAAGTGGTGTATGGTGAGCGTCTTCAAAGTACAGGCTTATTAGGCCAATCCAGTGGTTCAGATGCAGGATTAGGTTACATTTAACAATTAAAAAGGGGCAGCTAGGCGGTTCAGTGGATAGAGCACCAGGCCTGGAGTCAGGAAGACCAGGTTCAGATCTGGTCTCAGACACTTCCTAGCTGGAAAAATCACTTAACCCTGTTTGCCTCACTTTCCTCATCTGTAAAATGGGGACATACTGGAGAAGGAAATGACAAGTCACTCCAGTATCCTTGCCAAGGAAACCCCAAATGGGTCACAAAGAGTCACACCAGCACAACAAAAACAATGAACAAATTAACAGAATTGACTAATTCTGATGTCAGAAAGGGAAAAGGAACTGAGAAGCCTCTTGATGAGGGTGAAAGAAAGAGGAGTGTAAAAGCTGTCTGGAAGCTTATCATCAAAAGACCCCCAAGATCTTGGCAACCAATCCCATCACTTCCTGGCAAATAGAGGGAGAAGAAATAGAAGCAGTGTCAGATTTTACATTCTTGGGCTCAAAGATCACTGCAAATGGTGACTGCTGCCATGAAGTCAAAAGATGCTTGCTCCCTAGAAGCAAAGCCATGACAAATCTGGACAGCATACTAAAAAGCAGAGACATCACCTGGTTGATGTGGTCAAAGCTATGGTTTTTCCAGTAGCAATGTATGGTTGTGAGAGTTGAACTATAAGGAAAGCTGAGCCCTGCAGAATCTATGTTTTTGAATAGGGCTGGAGACAACTTTTGGGAGTCCCTTAGACAACAAGGAAATCAAATCAGTCAATACTTACATAAATTAATTCGGGCTATTCTTTGGAATGTCAGATACAGACGCTGAAGCTTAAATACTTTGTTCACATAATGAGAAGACAGGACTCATTGGAAAAGACCCTGATGTTGGGAAATATTGAAGGCAAAAGGAGAAGAGGATGGCAGAGGATGTGATAGATAATGTCATGGAAACAACGAACATGAACTTGGACAGACTTCAAGAGATAGTGAAGGATAGAAAGACCTGGCATGCTATAGTCCATGGGGTCATGAAGAATTCACCACAACTGAATAACAACGATTAACAAAAGGAGATTTACTAAAACATAGCATGTAAAGGACATGTCATTGATGCAGCTAAGCACAGCTTTCCTGGATGCATTTTGACCACATAGGTGCACTGGTTAAGCCTGAGGAAGAAATTCCTCATTCCCCTGCAGGTTTTTGTCCTTAGACAGTGGTAATGAAGGAGACCTTGGTGTTCCTTAGGCAGCTAGGTGGTACAGTGAATAAAATGCTGAGCTTGGAGTCAGAAAGACTAAGGTTCACATTCTGCCTTTGCATTTATTAGCTGCAGGACCTTGGGCAAGTCATTTAACCTCTGTGTGCCTCAGTTTCCTCATTTGTAAAAAGGTCAGCATCAATGGCTTTCTAAAGTCCTTTCCAGCTCTAAATCTATATTCTATGATCCTTTCTCAGACTTATTATCATGGACAAGGCTGGCCCTGCATTTATATATTTGTAAATATATCCAAATAAAACATAGTGACAAACTCCCAGGTTCAGTCAGGCCCTTGTTTTGGTTACACTGTCTCAGATCCATTGCCTGCCTGTAATATTTTAGGATTATGCAGAAGTAGGAAAGAAGGCAATACGCAGAGATGGAATGTGGTTGACCTCAGTTCTCAGTTGGCATCATTGTCTCCTGGTGTAGATACTTGGAATCCATACAGCATCTATCCAGACCTGGTAGCCAAGCTTTCCAAACTAGTACAAGTGGTGAAAATAAAGGGGGCAAGGAACCAAATTCTTCTAGTTTATGAGTCAAATGACCTTGCTCCCTCTTATCTGGGAGAAAGTAACAGTTCATTCAACTTGATTCATTTTCCCAAGTATTTCCTGCCTCTCTGCAACTACAATAAGATCCTTCAAGTAATTAACCTTTGTCACTGTCAGAGGAGATGAATGATACATATCAATCAATAAGTATTTGTTAATGCCAGGCACAGGGCTAGTCTCTGGGGAAACAAATACAAAGTAAGCTACGTGATAAAGGTACAACATGTTTGTCGATAAGTGAAGAGGAGACCTGTGTAGTAAGTACAAAGAGATGGGGGGGCACCAACAAATGAGGGAATGAGTCTTGGAGGAGGCCAAACTTGAGCTGAATCTTCAAGGGAATTGGGGATAACAATAGAGAGAGGGGCTGAGGGCATTCCAGACATGGAATGCGCTAAGGTATGGATGTGGGAGATGAAGGGTTGTATATCAATACCAGAAAGTAGGCTGGCCTAATCACTCCTTCAGTCAGTCCACAAACATTTATTAGGTACCTGCAGTGCCAAATGAATGCTAGCCTAGGTGGAGCCAGATTGTGTCAGAGGAGCTGTGGGATAATCCGCCTGGAAAGGTAGTAGTCGGGACCCATATTGTGGAGGACTTTAAAAGCCAAATAAGGGTGACTGTATTTTATGGTAGAGGCAATGAGAGTCGCTGAAACTTTTTTGGGAGGAGGGTCTGTGGGGTTCCTATTTCACTCTGGCTGGAAGTACAATGGCCACTCACCAACTCAACCCCACTACTGATTAGCTTGAGAGTTTTGACCTGCTCTGTTTCCAGTCTGTGCTGGTTCATCCCTCCTTAGGCAGCCTGGGAACTGTCCTCTGATCCCAAAACTCACCAACATTGGTACAGGACTGAATGAGGCACCTGATCAACTTAATCCACTATAGTTCAGAACTCCCAAGTGATTCACAAGCCACATTCTTCCAAGGGTTTTATCCACATGTACCACCAAACCCAGCTCCACTGAAACTGCCCAAACAAGAGAATAACAAGTCTGATCTGTTCGTTTAAGAATATCAGTTTGGCAGCATATGAAATGATCAGAATAACATGGTCGATAAATGACATAGGAGCTTCAAAAGGAAAAGAGACTAGGGGCAAAAAAAAGTTTAGGATGATTTTATTTAGAAGATGAAACTCTCTCCCTCTCCCCCTGACCCCCTTCTGTCTCCCGTCCCCCGTCCCCCATCCCCCGTCCCCCGTCCCCCCGTCCCCCAGTAGAACTTACATTTATATAAAGGCTCCTGGTTCTAAAGCTCTGGCCCAGTGTAGCGTTCCAGCTATCAGAATATTCATCTCCATTCACCAGATGGGTCTTTCTATCTTTAGACTCATTGTTTTTCTTGCTCCCAGAACAACCACAATCCAGTTAAGAGAGGAGAAAGGTTAACTCTCAGGGCAAAGCAGGTGACTGTATCTCCTCAATCATCAGCACCAATCCAAGCTCAGCTCCTAACTCACTGGAGATCTGTAGCAAACCACTTAACCTCTTTAGTAGACCTCTATGTGCTTCTCATATAACAAAATGCGAGGTAGGTAACTAATCAAATCTCACTTGAGCCCTCAGGGTAGTAATCCTTTTTCTCCTCACTAATTGATTCCATCCAATTCCCAATAGAAGCTGTTGCAAACTTCTGTTCTCAAATTTCCCACACCTCCCTCTTCCAGTGAAACCTTTCCAGATTAAGGGAGAACTGAGGCCATTCAGTGTATGTCCCCTCTTCTCACTTTCTCTTCCTCTCAAAACCTCATCCTATTATCCTTCACTCTCTTCTCTTTTATTCTGGTCTCTGATAATGGCATGACCTTTTTCCATGTTAAGATTCCTCCTCCTCTGCTCAACATACACATGTACTCTTTTTTACAGAAAATTATTTATTTTTCATTTTCAGCATTCATTTTTATAAGATTTTGAGTTCCAAATTTCCCCCCTCCACTCCCCGTCCTCCCCTTTCCCAAGATGGCATGTAATTTCTGATATAGACTATACATGTACAATCATCTTAAACATATTTCCCTATTAGTCATGTTGTGAAAGAAGAATCAGAACAAAAGCGAAAAGCCACAAGAAAGAAAAAACAAACAAACAAACCAAAAAGAGAAAATAGTATGCTTCGATCTGCACTCAGACTCCATAGTTCTTTCTCTGGATATGGATGGCATTTTCCATCATTGTCTTTTGGAGTTGTCTTGGATCATTGTGTTGCTGAGAAGAGTTAAGTCTATCAAAGTTGGTCATCGAACAATGTTGCTGTTATTGTATACAATGGTCTCCTGGTTTAGCTCACTTCATTATCAGTTCATGTAACTCTTTCTAGATTTTTCTGAAATCCATCACATGTACTCTTGATCTTAACAATTAGAGCTGTTCCAAAGGGGATTGGCTGCTTGTGAACACAGTGAGTCTCCTCTACCACTTCAACATTTTGGGAGTAATTTTCACTTTTGTTATGAATTTTACAAACAATTTCAATGTACAAAGAAGAGAAACAGAGGATTGATACTATGAATCATTTATTTTTTTTCAAAAGTGATTATTAAATTTAACATGATAGTAACAAAATTTCCCTTCCTTTTTAAACTTCCTTCTGCTTTCTTTTTTTTGCTTCACCTTTTCTTTTACTTCTTCCCCCTCTTTCTTTGATTAATAATTACCAACTCTCCTACAACCACAATTCATTCTCCCTCCTCAAAGAAACTCTCCTTGCAACAAATAAGTATAATCAAGCCAAAAAAACCCACACACTGCAAGTGTCTAAGAAGTATTCAGTACTTCCTGTTCAACTCTGCTATGCCAAGAGATAGGAAGTGTGCTTTGTCATTATTCTTCTGATGTTGGGATTGGTTGCTTCATTGATAAGGGTTCTTAAACCTTTCAAAGTTGGTTTCCCATACATTTTAGTAGTCATTGTATAATTTATTCTCCTAGGCCAATTCACTTTATTTTGCATTATGTTATACACATGCTCCCAGGTTTCTCTAAATCTATCTCTTTTGTCACGTATTCCAGTGTAATAATATTGATTACATTTATGTATTATAATTTGTTCAACTATTCCCCAGTGGATGGGTACCCACCATGTTCCCGGTTGTTTGATGCAACAAAGAGTGCTGCTAAAAGTGTTTTTGTATGAACAGATCTTTTGGCCTTTCTGGGATATATTATTTCTGGGTCAAGGGTATGCACAATTTAGTGACTTTTAGGGTATGATTGTAAATCATTTTCCAGAATGGTGGGATGATTATCTATGTTAGTGCTCTTATTGTAATCCTACAGCCCCACCAACCATGTCTTCTTTGCCAATATGATGAAAAGGAACCTCAGAGTGGTTTTAATTTGAATTTTTGTTATTATTAGGGATTGCAAACATTTTTTCACATTTATGGACAGTTTTCATGGAATATTACTGTACCGTAAGAAATGATACATGTGATAAATACAAAGAAGCATGGAGAGGCATAGAGTAAAGTAAACAGTCAAGAAAACGATATCCACATTGACTACAACAAATAAACAGAAAACAAACCACAAACACCACCTCAAAAGTGAATATTTCAATGTATATAATAAGCATGGTTCAAGAGAAATGAAAAGATACCACTGCTCTATTCCTTTGCAGATATGGGAGGTCCACAAATGTGGTATATTGCATCTATTTTCAGACACTTTAAAAAAAAAATTGATGTTATTCTGATTTTTTCCCTCTCTTCCTCTTCTCTTTCTTTAAAAAAACTTTTAAAAATACTAATTGTCCCATGGGATGGAAGAGAAGGATGAGAGAAACTGAAGAGAATTATGGTGACGTGAAAAAAACATCAATTGAAACTTAAAAACAAAACGAAAAAACAAACAATATGCCTATTGCTATCCTTTAACCACTTATCTATTAGGAAATGACTCTTGTTCTTATATATTTATATTATTTTCCTATTTATCAAGAGGCAATGTCATATGGTAGTTAAAGTTTTGAAGCAAAAGCCGGGGAGACCTAGGTTCAGATCATGCCTCTGATATTTACTGGTTATGTAACTATAGGCTAGCTGTTTAACTTCTATGAGCCTCAGTTTCCTCATCTGTAAAATAAAGGGTTGTACTCATGGCCTCCAATGTCCCTTCCATCTCAAAATTGATGATCCTAAAGTATGTTGTAAAGCAGATTTTTTTTTTCAATATATTGATAATTTTGCTGAATTGTTTTTGTTCTTTAAAAAGTTCTTTTGATCATATACAGCTTTGGGGGGATCAGGGATACAAATGGAAAAGAGAGGTAATTGGTTTTTTTTTTTTTTTAAAGCAAAAGATAGAAGAACTCCCCACAAATTCTGGATCACTGCAAGGCACGCAGAAACACAGTGGAAAAGATTTCCATTCCAGAGAGCCTTGGAGACCTGTCCCCAGGGTCCCTCACACCCCGGAAAGCAGAGGCCACCCCAGCACTGCCCTGGCCGGGGCCTCAGAGGAGCAGATATGAGCAGGCTTCGGGACGGAACCTCCGGCGGCCGGGAAGGTCCCTCCGCTCACAGACGCTACAGGTCAGTGAGAGAGACGTCTGGGCTGGCTGAGAGGGGAGCGGGGTGTCTCCGTGGCTCGGGGCCCCCTTGGGAGGCAGAGGCAGAGGCTGTGGCCCGGGACTCCCCGAGCAGCAGGCAGAAGCTCTGGTCTCTGCATAAAACCCTTGAGGGAGCTGAGCCTGGGAGATGGCCCTGCCCCCACCCCAGCACCAGAACTTAAGCTCACATTGAAGAGCAGCCGCGCCTGCCACAGAAAGCCCATTTGAATCTCAGACCCCAAGCACTAGCTGGGTGGATCTAGGCAGGGGTGGACAGGAATCTCAGAAGTCAAGTAACTGGCTGGGAAAATGCCCAGAAAAGGAAAGAAAAATAAGACTATAGAGAGCTTCTTTGAGTGGGTGCAAATGTTCCCGCCTTTCAATTCTGATGATGAGGAAATATTCTTACCATCAGGGAAAGACGTGGAGGGCGGGGCCTCTGTATCCCAGACACCCCAAGGGGATGTCTGGTGGGCTCAGGCCTTGGAAGAGCTCAAAAAGGATTTTGAAAATCAAGTTAGGTGGAGGAAAAACTGGGAAGAGAATGAGAGAGATGCAAGAAAAGCATGAAAAAAGGGTCAATACCTTGGTAAAGGAGACCCAAAAAAATGTTGAAGAAAATAACACCTTGAAAAATAGGCTCACTCAATTGGCAAAAGAGGTTCAAAAAGCCAATGAGGAGAAGAATGCTTTCAAAAGCAGAATTAGCCAAATGGAAAAAGAGGTTCACAAGCTCACTGAAGAAAATAGTTCTCTCAGAATTAGAATGGAACAGATGGAGGCTAATGATTTTCTGAGAAACCAAGAAATCACCAAACAAAACCAAAAGAATGAAAAAATGGAAGATCATGTGAAGTATCTCATGGGAAAAACAACTGACCTGGAAAATAGATCCAGGAGAGACAATTTAAAAATTATGGGACTACCTGAAAGCCATGATCAAAAAAAGAGCCTAGACATCATCTTCCATGAAATTATCGAGGAAAACTGCCCTGACATTCTACAACCAGAGGGCAAAATAAGTATTGAAAGAATCCATCGATCACCACCTGAAAGAGATCCAAAAAGAGAAACTCCTAGGAACATTGTGGCCAAATTCCAGAGTTCCCAGGTCAAGGAGAAAATATTGTAAGCAGCTAGAAAGAAACAATTCCAGTACTGTGGAAATACAATCAGGATAACACAAGATCTAGCAGCTTCTACATTAAGGGATCGAAGGGCATGGAATAGGATATTCCAGAAGTCAAAGGAACTAGGACTCAAACCAAGAATCACCTACCCAGCAAAACTGAGTATAATACTTCAGGGGAAAATATGGTCTTTCAATGAAACAGAGGACTTTCAAGCATTCTTGATGAAAAGACCAGAGCTGAAAAGAAAATTTGACTTTCAAACACAAGAATGAGAAGAAGCATGAAAAAGTAAACAGCAAAGAGAAGTCTTAAGGGACTTACCAGAAGTGAACTGTTTACATTCCTACATGGAAAGACAATATTTATAACTCTTAAAACTTTTCAGTATCACACACACATACATACATGTACACGCATACACACACACACATGCGTGCACACACACATACACACATGCATGCACATACAGAGACAGAGAGCACAGAGTGAATTGAATAGGATGGGACCATATCTTAAAAGAAATTAAGGTAAATGGTGAGAGAGAAATCTAGTGGGCGGAGAGAGGGTGAAATGGAATGGGGTAAATTATCTCTCATTCAAGAGGCAAGCAGGAGATTTTTTAGTGGAGGGAAAAAGAGGAGAGCTGAGAAAAAAAAACCCAAGAAGTTTACCCTCATCACGTTCGACTAAAGGAAGGAATAAAATGCACACTCATTTTGGTATGAAAACCTATCTTACAATACAGGAAATTGGGGGAGAAGGAGATAAGCAAGGGGGGGGAATGATGGAAGGGAGGGCAATGGGAGGAGGGAGCAATTTGAAGTCAACACTCAGGGAGGGACAGGATCAAAAGACAGAATAGAAACAATGGGGGGGCAGGATAGGATGGAGGGAAATACAGTTAGTCTTACACAACATGACTATTATGGAAGTCATTTGCAAAACTACACAGATATGACCTATATTGAATTGCCTGCCTTCCCAAAGGGAATGGGTAGGGAGGGAGGGAAGGGGAGAATTTGGAACTCAAAGTTTTAGGAACCACTGTTTAATATTGTTGCTGCTTCTAGGAAAGAAGACATACAGTTAATGAGGAATAGAAAGTCATCTGGCCCTACAGGACAAAAGAGAAGAAGGGGACAAGAAAAGGGAGGGATGATAGAAGAGAGGGCAGATTGGTGATAGGGAAAATTAGAATGCTGGGTGTATTGGGGTGGGGGGGAGGGGAGAAAAGGGGAGAAAATTTGGAACCCAAAATTTTGTGAAAATGAATGTAAAAAGTTAAATAAATTTTTATTAAAAAAAAGCAAAAGATAACAATAAGAAATTAAAAAAAACCTATTCTATACTGATATTAAATATAATTTCTTCCAGATTATTTTCTAGTTCACCCATTTTAGAGGTAGTTAGGTAACACAGGGGACAGAATACTTGACCTGAAATCAGGAAGACCTGAGTCTAAATTTAGACATTGTGTACCTGTGTAACCTTAGGCAAGTCTTTTAACCTTTATCTATCTCAGTTTTCTTATCTGTAAAATATGGATAATAAAAGTGCTTACCTAACGGAGTAGTTGTGAAGATAAAATGGATTACTATGTGCAAATCAGTTTGCAGACCTTAATGCACAAACATTGCTAACCATTTACTATTGCTATTATTATTTCCAAAAGTTTGGGTCAAAAGGAGAGTCCTTACCCCAGAAACTGACCTACTTGGGTTTATTGAACACTATGCTATTCTGTACAATTGCTTATAGGTCTTTCTTATTTAATATCTTCCACATTTAAACTTTTCAATTTTTTTATTAGCATGTAACAGTTTAAAAAATATTTCTTACTGTTAACTTCTGCTTTAAACAAAAAGATCTTCCTTTTTCATTTGTATTTCCACTTCCCCCCCCAAGTCATAAATGATTAAAAGAAATTTTTAAAGGAGAAAAAGTTTAGCAAAACTAACCAATATATTGAAAAATTGGCATTATATATAGTATTCTGTCTATATAGTCCTCCAGCTTTGCAAAGAAACAGGGGAGGGAAGTGTCTTCTAGCATTGCTTCTTGGCCATTCTAATTTCCCAGCATTCAGTTTTGATTGTTTTGTTATTGGTCTTTCCACAGATTTAAAGTTGGAAGAGACCTGAGATCATTGAATCCAAATCCTCCAGAACTAAGGCAAAGGGGGAATAAGTGACTTTAGGTGTCAGAGACAGATTTGAACTCAGGTCTTCCTGATTCCAAGTTCTTTTCACTATACCATGCTGTCTCAGAATCAGGTTTACTCATTTTTTGCCTGAATAGGCACATCTGGGTTAAAATTAGGCTCTTTGAATTTACAAGGATGAACTAGAGAGATTTTCTATTAGGGACTCTCAGTTTGGGATACCCTAATTTTCAAGTTTTACTAAGGGAAAATGAGCATTTTTTCCTCTTTTATTTTAGATTGTAATCGTAACAGTCAGTTGTAAGACACATTGACTTTAAGCATCAAACTTTTCTATAACTGATGAGGTTCAGTTCTATAACTGATGGTGTATAATAAGGTCATCTTGAAAGAATTCTCTCAGGCTATCTCCAAATCAAGTATAGAGATTTATTGGGGTAACACAATACACTAAGCAGACTCCTTTATCCATTAAGGGAGAGGCAGCTAAAGGGAGATCCCCACCTTAAGGGGGTTGGCACCCCACCCCAAGGCTACTTCAGGGAGATGGGTCCTTAAGGGAAACTCCCATCAAGGGAAATCCCAGCTTAAGGGAATTGCCTTCCACTTAAGGAAGATTCCTACTAGCCAGGAGAGGCTAGTGATTCTTATAGAGTAAAGGGCAGGCCCATGAAGTAACCAGGGAGTTTCTGGCATTATCTATTCTACTATTTACCTCAGGGCAGAGGGGCACCTATTAGTTTCAATATTTCATTGTCCAGCCTACTTGAATCTCAGCCTCCTAACAGTGACTTTAAGTGGTACTTGAGGCTTCCCATTGACCACTTTATTTGAATCTCATCATAAACCTTTGATCATCTGAATGCTTTACATAAATGGAATTTTTTATTTCCTTTCATTCCTTATGCAACTTTTGGTTAACTGAAAACCTGTCTTCTGTTAATATGTTGATCTCACCAAACCAAAATCTGTCTCATGGGATGTGAAAACTTCCTTGGGACTTTCAGTATTGCTTAGGTAAGAAGCCAGAGGAAGATTTTCAACTGCCCCCATTTCCTTGGTAACATGTAAATCCCTTCTCCCTCTTTTAGTGAGTGAGTGTGTGTGTGTGTGAGAGAGAGAGAGAGAGAGAGAGACAGAGAGAGAGAGACAGAGACAGAGACAGAGAGACAGAGACAGAGATCAAAATGTAGTTTATAACCTTAGTTTCCTTATAGAGTTTGTTTAACAAGATTTGTTTCCTTAGGGGATATATGAAACTAAGATTATTTAAATGTGTTCAATTTTTACGACATTGAAGAATGTTATTATGAGTCTGTCTTTTCTTTAACTTTTATGACCTAAGTGGAAAGTACAATATTACAATATGTAAAAAAATGATTTCTCTGTCACTCTGATGTAATTTTGTTTATAAAAGTCCTTGCTATAATCCTAATGATGGTTTGGATTTATTGTTCTCTCTGAGACCTGAATCTAAGCCTCAGAGTAACAATGAAACCTAAGTTTTTACCTTGACAATTTCTGCATTGTGGTAAATGAATTTTGGTCACAGTTAACCTGCCGCATGAACTTAGATTTACTTTTCCAATGACACTTACATAGTATCTGCTATAGTATTGTTGATACTTGGGTTGGTCACTGTATGTTTGAGTACACTCCTGTTTTTATTGTTTCTAGTTATGCTTGTTTGCTTTTTATTGGTATTACGAATGGTATTAATATTGTAGCTATAGTAGTTTACCTTTGACCAGTTTTTTATTAGTTGCTCTATGAGCATATTTATTCTGTTTATTTTGCAAGCCTACTCATTTTCATGGTTTGAGTTTGCTGCTTTGCAATGTGTTCTGGGTTTATTCACTGAAGCAGTCAGCAGTCAGGATGCATTAGATTGTGCTAGATCTTGTCTCATTTTTGAAGGACTGATGGTAATAAACTTCAAAGTGCTTGATCTCTTTTGTGAACTCCATTTAGTCAACAGGCATTTATTAGGCACTTGCAATGTTCCAGGCGCCATACTAAGCACTAAGAATACAAATATTGTATAAACAGAAAGAAAGACAGTCCCAGCCCTCAAGGATAATGTATAAAAGGAAGCTAAAAAGGGGATGGGGAAGATAAATTTGACCAGCACAGAAGCATGGTGGAGAAAATCCAGGAAAACCAGAAGTGCCGGTCAGAGAAGGAATGAGACATAGCCAGCCTGCTCCCTGAAATGCGCACTCTGGAAGAACCATTCAATCAGAAGGAAAAATCTCTGGGGAGGAGACTAGTTACAATGTGTGAATTCTGAGGTTGGAATTTCTAGGATGGAGTGTTTCCTTGGGCATGCTAGTGAAAATCTGGGAGAATCAAGAGTGTAACCTGGAAAGATAGGACCCTCCAAACAGGGTCAGAGCTTATCTGACTCTATTTCCTTTTTTTTTTTAAATAACTGAGCCTGTTCTTATTGAGAAATTTAAAAATTCCATTAAGATCACTCTAGCAGGGGTAGGGATACTTTGGGAATATTTTGGTGCTCTACAGGGAGCCAGAGGCAATTTTTGTGTAGACTTACAGTGGTGTGCCTTGTGTGAGAAGAGAGACTTGGAGAGATGTGTCCAAATCTCCATTTGCATCTCCAAGCATGGCAGTTTTCAACCAGGACAGTTCCAACCTGAAGGGAAGTAATTTCTAGGTGACTCAAGACCCCTAACCCTTTCAGGGAGAGTCCAATATTTTCTGGGAATTCTGTAGGGACAAACTTTTTCTTCTGAGATAGGAAGCTTGATTTTCAGTACTCAGCCAACAGTAACCTCTGTTGATAGTAACCTGTAAAATGTTACTTGTTGAATTTCATAACTTTATTTGGAGGTAACTAAGGTTTCTCTCTGTAATTTTGGATCCATATATGAGTCACAGCATTTAGACTTTCCTGCAATTCTTTAGTACAAGAAACTGTGGAAAGTATTAAGGACAATGCTTAAACTTCCTCTGGACCTTAGAGAACTTTTCTGAATTGAGGATATGAACAATGAGTTCAAAATGCTCCTTATCCAATTTACAGAGGATAGCAATTTTTTTAAAAAATGGGAGTGAGGTGAGACAAAAGGAGGGGATAGAAGCTTTTGTTGTTAAGTCATTTTTCAGTTGTGTCCAATTCTCCATGACCTTATTTGGGGTTTTTTGGGCAAAGATACTGGAGTAGTTTGTCATTTCTTTCTCCAACTCATTTTACAGATTAAGAACTAAGGCAAATAGGGTTAAGTGACTTGCCCAGTGTCACAGAGCTAGTAAGTGTCTGAGGCTGGATTTGAACTCACAAAGAGTCTTCCTGACTCCAATTCTAGCACTCCATCCACCGTATCATCTACTGTTCCTAAAATGAATTAGAGGGGAGTATAACAAAATGACTGGCCAATGACATCCAAATCCTTAGAGACTACTTGTATTTGTCTTTGCTGATAAGTTATGAAGGGCATACACAGATAATCTCTGCCTACTGACAGCCTGACATGTGGAATTTGGGAACCTGGTTTTGGTCATGTTGACTCAAGGTTAGTATTATATGTTGATGAAAAGCCTTGTCATTAGATAAAGAGCCAGAAGGACTTAATGAATCAGGAGAAGGTGGCTTGCAATTGAATGCACATACAAAACATTTATATATATATATCTTTGTCAATTGTATGAGTGTACAGTGAAACCTCAGAGTTGTTTTGATTTGGATTTCTCTCCGGATTGCTGATTTCACATGCTTGCTAATTGTTTGATATGGTCCAACCTGGGCCTTAGAAATATCAATTTGAATGGAGGATGCATTAGAGACAAGGGAAGATGGTAGGTAGGGAGACCAAACAGGGCTGTTGAGGAATCTCTTCAGGACCAGATAAAAAAGAATGAGGGTCTGATGTAGACTGGTGACCACACAAGAGGAGAGAAGGAGATGGAAGTGAGGGAGCACAGGGAAGCCAGGAGGCAGACATGAGGAGGGAGAACATTCTAGGCTTTAGGGACAGCCAGGAAAAAATCAGGAGACAGCTCTCCATTTGAGGTGATACTGGCTGAATAGGGTCCAGAGAGGGGCTAGGGAACCTGAGTAGGTGCTCCTGGGATGTAGGGTAAGCAAAAACAGTCACATGTCACTTTCAGTACAGTAGGGCTGGTTACAGAATACATGTCCTTGTAAAGACCAAGAATATATGTGGAACACAGGGTATCTAAGTGTGTACATGGTGGAAGTCTCTACTATCAGGTGTGGGTGGAACATGGCAAAGCAGATGTTGAAAATGGAAGGGGCTGATGACCCTGTCTATGTTTGTAACAACCTCTGGCAAGGGGAACAAGTGTAGTGAACTAGATTCGTGAAGGAGTTATGGGATACAACCTTTTTTATAGGAATACTAACATTAGATTATCATTATAATAAAAACAACTCACATTTATATAGTGTTTTAAGGTTTACCAAGCACCTTCATTATAATAACCTTGTGAGGTAGGCAAGCATTATTATCTCCATGTTTATAGATGAATAAACTGAAGCTTTTGGAGGTTAAATGACTTACCCAAGGTCACACATATACTTTCAGAGCGATGAAAGGAGGGAGGAAACAAGCATTTATTAAACACCTACTATGTGCTGGGCACTGTGCTAAGCCTTTTATGAATATCTCATTCTGTCTTCACAACAACCCTGGGACATTAAGTGCTATTGTTATACCTATTTTATAGATGAGGAAACCTAGACAGACAGCAATAAAGTGACTTGTCCAGAGTCATATAGCTAGTATCTGAGGTTGTGTCATGGGATTATAGGATTATAACCTAACTCCTCATTTTACAACTGAGGAATCACACCTCCTGACACTAGGACCTCTATGCCATTTTACTTTTAAACAATTTTTTTAAAATGCTAATTTGTAGATTTTCTTTTTACTTGTGTCCTTGCAAAAGGTTCAAAATTAAGCCTTAAATGAAACTGGATGAAGGTCAGAGGGGGTTAAATGGGACCATTTTTCTATTTCAAGAGCCCCTGTGAGGACAAAGAGCAAGGGTGAGAGGGCAGCATGCTCACTAACTATGGACACTTTCCCCTGTATACAGGCCCAACTACTAGGCATCTGATCCATTAAGGGGGGTTAGGAATCCTGTTCCCAACAACCGGAAGTTACATACCCAGGGTTAATCTGTGAGCAAGGGGACTGTCAACTCAATTAAGCAAGACTGGCAAACTTTGAATATCTGCCTTTCATAGTAAATCTTTCAAACCCTCAAATAAAGCTCATTTGTAAAATGAGAGGCTGGAGGTGGATGACTGTCAAGGTCCCTTCTTTCTCTGACATGGCATTATTTTATGAATATTGGCTGCGCTTGGATTTTGTGGTTGTTTATCATAACAACACTTAGTGGCAAAGATACGGGGCATGCCTGTTTCTTGGAGGTGGTGGAGGCTGAAGTAGTGATAATAATGATTCTCCCCCACCTTCACCTCTGCCTCCTCCTCTGATTCCTCTGTACATGTGGGGAGTCATACCCTACGTGTGGATGCTCTGACCAAAGGAATATAAATTTTGATCACTTCTACTTTGCAAGTTATCTTGGGGCTTGGGAGCTAAATTCTTTTGTCTTCACTACTTATTTATTCTATCATTTAAAAAAACTGGGACAATTAACTCTTTTGTCTCATGTAGTTTTCATTTATTTATATTTCATTTATATATTCTGGAAATATATAAATATATATACATAAATATATAAATATTCATTTATACATTCTTGAAATATAATTCTGGAAAAACAGGCTTTGATGAAGCCCATTGGGATTCAAATGGAGCTTCTTGACTATGCCTTTAACCCCAAATCCCTCTGAGTTTCATTGATTGACCAATAATAGGTCCCATCACATAGTGCACAGGCTGTACCAACATGTCTCTGTCAGTGTAGGGCCCAGCAGGAAGCCCTGGGAGCTCTGAGGCAGTGGCCTCACTGTGGAATCTTGGCATTAGCCCAGGACGAGAGTCCAGCAGAACTGAGCGAGTGAGAGTTGCGGAGCCCCAGGTATCTGCAGTGGCTGCTCCTGAGACTATCAGCCCGCAGATTAAATGTCCGTAAGTCACCTACTTGAACTTCCAGGAGCCAAGATGCTGGAGTGATTGGTAAATGCTCTCCCCCTCCCCTTGTTAACCTTGAAAGATCCATAAAATATCTTCCCAGGAAAATTCTGGAACAGTGAAATCAGCAGAAGGGGCAAACAGTCTCTTAGCACATGAGGCTAGGAAGATTACTAAGGAGGGTCCCTCTTGCTGTGGTTGAAGGGGACCAGTACAGGACCAGAGCTGTCCCAGACAACCCTACCTCAGCAAACTGGGAGGAGATCCTGAGCCCCAGGAGGTTGGAACCCCACAACCACCAACACCAGGACCCCAAGCGTACCTCAGCATCCCAGAGGAATCAGGAAGACACTAGCACAGATGGGATCACCAGCCACTGAGCTTGCCTATGCTCTAGCTCAGCAGAAAAGACCTGCTGTAGCCAGACCACTCTTCCCCCACACTTAACACAGCTAACTCCAGGACAACTCCAGGGAAACCCAGAAAGACTTCACCTGGCCTCTGCTTTCTCACACCAGCTCAGCACTAGGTAAGCTGCAGCATTTTAGCTTCTAGCTGAAAGACCCAGAGGCCACAACACACAAAGCCTCAAGTTCAAGGCACAAGAACTGTGGGACAGAGTCCCTTGTGCCCTGAAGCAGAGATCTACTTTAAAAGTCAGGAAAAGAGTGATCATCATCATTATGAGTAAGAAGCAAAGCAAAAAAAAAAAGACCATAGAATCTTTCCATGGGGATAAGGACCAAAACATGAATACCAAAGAGGTCAGCATTGAGACTGTCCTCTCATCTGAAACTTCAGAAGAGAATATGAACTGGTCGCAAGCACAAAGAGTGCTCTTGGAAGAGCTGAAGAAGGATTTTAAAAGCCAAATTAGAGAATAGAAGAAAAATGGCCAATGATTTTAAAAAATATGAAGAAAGGAATTCACTGAAGAGAACAGCTCCTTAAAAAGGAAAATTGGACAAATGGAAAAGGAAGTACAAAAACTAACTGGAGAAAATAACTCCTTAAAAGGAACAATTGGACAGATGGAAAAGGTGATGCAAAAGTTAACTGGAGAAAACAATTTGATAGAAATTAGAGTTGGACAAGTAGAAGCTAATGACTCTATGAGACATCAAGAATTAGTCAAAAGAATGAAAAGATAGAACAAAATGGAAAATATCTAATTGGAAAAACAACTGACCTGGAAAATAGATCCAGGAGAGAAAAATCCAAGAATTATTGGTCTACCAGAAAGCCATGATGAAAAAAAGGGCCTGGACAATATCTTCCAAGAAATCAAGAAAAACTGACCACAAGTCCTAGATCCAGAGAGCAAAACAGTCATCGAAAGAATCCACCATTCACTTCCTGAAAGGGATCCCAAACTAAAAACACCCAGGAACATTGTTGCCAAATTCCACCACTATCAAATGAAGGAGAAAATACTACAGGCAGTCAGAAAGAAATCATTCAAATATCGAGGAACTACAGTCAGGATCACAAAACCTTGCAGCTTCTACATTAAAAGATCAAAGGAACTAGAATATGATATTCTGTAAGGCAAAGGAGCTGAGACTATAACCAAGGATCAATTACCCAGAAAAGTTGAGCATAATATTTCAGGCAAGGAGATGGACATTCAATTAAATAAGGGAATTCCAGATCTTCCTGATGAAAAGACCAGAGCTCAACAGAAAATTCGATCTTCAAACACAAGCCTCAAGAGAGGCATAAAAAGGTAAATGGGGGAAAAAAAACCTTGTTATTCAATATGGGCATATGGTTTACATTCCTATAAGGGAAGATGGCACTTGTTAATCCAATAATTGGTCCCACTCTAAGCCTTACTTGCTCAATGTTTGGGTTTTAATGGCTCTAAGTGAGTGTCAATAGTAATTGTTTCTGTTCTGGCCAGAAACTCTGGGGATCTTCCCCTCCTTGACTGATTCTTTTGTGAAGGCAAACCAGGTCATCTTTTGCCTCAGTTTTTAATCTAGACTTTAGTCACTGAATGGATGTTGCCTCAGACAAACTGATACCTGGGAAAGACCTTAGCTTAAAAAGGCCAAGGTCTCCCACTACATCCTGGGGCATTGCCAGTTGTCCTGATCTATGTTTTGCCACCGGACTCCAATAACTCTGGAGGAAAGAGCGGGGCTGATGACTTTGCACAGCTCTGCCTCACTTAAATCCAATTCACTTGCAAGTCAAGACATTACTCTCTTGAAATCATTGGTGTTCTTAGAGAGTGAGGGATGGACAAGAGTGAAAATAATAACACTCATACTAATAGCATTTGTATAGTATCTACTATGGACTAGTTACTATAATAAACATTTTACAAAGATTATCTCATTAGATTCTCACAAAACCTTGGGAGGTGGGTGATATTATTATCCCCATTTTACAGATAAGGAAACTGAGGCAAAAGAAGTTAAATAACTTTTCCAAAATCACATAACAAGTAGGTGACTGAACAGGCTTTTAATTTCCTGACTTCATGGCCAGCACTATGTTCGTTACCGATACTGATGAGCTCCCATTTATCCAGAATGACTGGGGTAGGGGGATATGTTTTGTTTAGTTGGAAATATAAGAATATGAGGATAATCAGTTTACAAAAATTTATGCTACAATAAAATATACAGACTGTAATATAATTCATTTTTTCCTGATTCTTGAAAAATTTTTTCTTGGCTATCCTAAAAGCATTTTAATATCTCAGGGTTATCTGGTGAGCGTTAGTTCTCATAGAATTAATGAACAAAAAAGCATTTATTAAGCACTTACAAGCATCGTGCTGAGAGGGGTGATGGTGGTAGATAAAAGAGAAAAGGTAAGGTCTTGCTCACTCCTTGAAAGAAGGGATTTTTTTTGGCCTTTTTTGTATCCCCAATGCCCAGTACAATGCCTGGCACATAGTAGGGCTTAATAAATCCTAGTTACTTGATTGACTGGCTGCTCTTAAGGAGCTCACATTCTAATTGGGGGAAGAAACTCATACAAGAGAGTTCAACTGCAGGACAGATATAAAGGCCTGGGAGACGTAGCATACAGTGTCAGCATAGATGGCAGGGACCAGATTTCTTTAGGCTTCATTGGCAGTGCTTGGGGGCCTGGAAGGCATAGTGGCCGTTTAGATAGTAAGGTTCAGAGGTCCTCAGGATGTGCTAGCAGAGTAGATAGCAAAGCATTGTGATCCTCCATTTTATCAGAATTGTAGCTGTTGACTCCTAGGTTGATCCAAGTTGTAAGAGCAGCCACAGAGAGAAAGGTCTTGTCTGCCACAACTGGGAAGCTGGGAGGGGATCTGAGGGATCAAACAGAGTGGGGATTCTGGGATCCTACCCACAGTGATGGGGAGAGAGAGAGAGAGAAAGAGAGACAGAGAGAGAGAGAGAGAGAGAGAGAGAGAGAGAGAGAGCCATACAGACAGAGACAGAAGAAGAGGAAAGGGTACACAAGTGGAGGAGATGAGGTAAAATAAAGGCCCCACACGCAATTGATCCTTATTTAGGAACATGGCACCTGGAAGGGATTGGGTGTATAGTGGACTACCCTTCCCAGGCAACATTTTTGGGGTCTTTAGGAAATGCCTAAGAGGATACTGTGGGCAGCTAGGTGGCACAGTGGATAAAGCACCAGTGCAGGGGTCAGGAGTACCTGAGTTCAAATCTCACCTCAGACACTTGACATTCACTAGCTGTGTGACCTTGGGCAAGTCACTTAACCCCAATTACCTCTTCCTGGGTCATCTCCAGTCATCCGGATGAATATCTGGTCACTGGATTCAGATGGCTCTGGAGGAGAAGTGAGGCTGGTGACCTGCACAGCCCTCCCTCACTCAAATCAAAGTCAAGTGTAAGTCATGTCATTATTTCTTTGATGGCATGGTCTTCTTTGGCAAAGAAGGATAAACACACAAGAGGATACTGTAGTAGACTATATTCCATTCCATAAAGAGAAACTACTTTGCTGAAGAAAAAAGGAGACATGTTTCCCAAGGATTTGTACACACATAGACTTTCAAGGAAATTTCTAACTAGTACAAATAGGCAAATCCATCACAAATCACTTCTAAAAAGTTGAGGACATATCTTTTTTTTTTAAGCTATCATTTTTAACGACAGTCCTAAAGACTCCCAAGATTTTATGTATATAAGGTGGAATTTGATTGCAAATCAATCTGTTTCTTAGGCGTAGCTGTATCTTGACATGAACCCAAGAAGTTTCAAAGAGACAGAGACAGAGACAGAGATAGAGACCAAGACAGAGCCTGAGAGGCAGCCAGGCAGACAGAGAATAAGAGAGAAGTTGGACGGCTTTACCTGGCTCTACGCATCAGAGAACATACTAAGTATAAAGAGGAAAGAAAGAGAGTTAAGTGCTATATGCACTATGCTTACCTCCCTTCTTTGCCTCTTCTAGTCTGTTTTGCTTTGACTAGCATTTATAATTTATCCTCCAACTCCCTCTAAGGGTTTCATTCAAAACTGTAACTGCAGCATTTTTAATCTGATATGGGATTTGATGGTCTTTGGGGCATGTTGGACCCATTTAAAGGAAAGGTCAGTTTAGGACATAAGGAAGACCTAGCCTGTTTACTATAGAAAGCCTTTCCTTGGTTTGGTTATGTGGTCCCAAGTTTGCTGGGTGGACAGAATTAGATAATATTTGTAAAGAACTTTGCAAATCTTAAAGCACCATATAGACACCAGTTATTATTATTATATGTTTCCATATCAGTTTTGTCCTTTGGAAAGGTCACCACTATGCCGTAGTAGTATATGCCATATAGCAACACCTTTGTACCTGTCACAATGATAATGCCAATAACAATAATATTAATAATTAGCATTAATAGCATTTATATATGGCAGGTACTATGAGAAGCACTTTGCAAACATTATCTCAGTTGATCCTCACAACAGCCCTGGGAGGTAGGTGTTATTATTAGCTCTATTTTACAAATGAGGAAACTGAGGCAAACAGAGTTTAAGTGATTTGCCCGGGGTCACACAACTAGTAAGTATGTGAAGCTGGATTTGAACTTAGAAATTCCTGACTCCAGGCCCAGTATTTCATTCACTCTCTCACTTAGTCACATGTAAAGTTTTCTTTGTCTTAATAAAGATTAATTTAGTCCCCATGTGAGCCTCTGTGAGAAAACAGATATGTAAGCTCTGTGGTTAATGGGCCTATGCAATTTAAGTTTGATATGAAAGTGTTTACATTTTGCCAGTTGTCGTTCATTTGCTTTTCAGTCATGTCCAACATTTTGTGACCCTTTTTGGGGTTTTCTTGGCAAAGATACCGGAGTGATTTGTCATTTTCTTCTTCAGTTCATTTTACAAATGAAGAAACAGGGTTAAATGACTTGCTCAAGGTCACACAACTAAATGCCTTGAGGTCACATTTGAACTCAGGAAGATGAGTTTTCTTCACACCCAGGCCTGTCACTCTATTGACCACGCCACCTAGCTGCCACATTTATTAGTAAAGCTTATTAAATGTCTACTGTGTTCAGGGTTCATCAAACAGTAGGGGCTGTAGTTCTTGCCCTCAGAGAATTTGCACTAGTCTTTACAGCCAGTTTTCAAATATTAGAATTGAATACTTTCAAGAATTTAAGCAGTAAACAGAAACAGAAGCCAATAGGGAGACTAAGCACAACTCCATGTATAGCTTTCTCAAACAAAAGCCTTTCGTCAGCATGTTTGAAACTTGTGCCCGACTGGGTGAAGTCAGTCTTCTGTAGCTGCTCTGTTCTCCTGAGAGGATAGGGCTTCCTTCAGAAGAGGACCAGTTGTGTGGAGAAAGTGTATTGGCAGACAGGAAGTTTCTTCTCCTCCATAGTGGAGAGCTTCTGCACACATTGCCTTTTCCTTCCTAATCTACTGGCTACTAAAGATAGTCTTGATGGCAATAGAGACCTGTTACCTTTGGGACTGAGACTGATTCTCCTTTATCAGGCAATGATGCTGATTTTAATTCATGTGAACTTAGGTTTTCTTTTAGGAAAATTACTTGCAAAAACAGTCCTCAATTTGATTCAGAATGAGGAAGTTTTCATCAAGTAAAAAGACCAAAAGGCTGTATCTCTTATCAGAATTTGCTAATGCAAAAAGAAAAGAAAAAGGGAGAAAGTGTCAATATAATCTGGTCCCCAACCCAGAGCCAAGCAGTTATATCTTCTCTTAGGGTTCCAGGAGTACTCTAGAACAGTGATGTCAAGCTTGAATGGAAATGGGAGTCACTATACTATACATAAGGATCCCTGGGGGCTGCATATTAACTTAGAAAATGAAACTTGTTTATAGATTTTTATTTTGTTAATACATTAGTTAGTATATATAATTAATGCATAATAATATATTCAAATCAGATAGGAACTACATTTTAATCTGGTTTGGGGTAGACTTGGGAGTGTATGCCTGATATTTCTGCCCTAGGGGACTGTACTCTTCTGTAGCATTGTTGGCCCAGGCCCCCACTGGTGCTGTTCTTGCCATTATGTACCAGTAGCTAGTGCCTCAGATCCATTTAACTGCTTAAAATCAATGTGCTTTTACAAAAGGAAATTTACTTTGAAAATGTATCAGTAAGAAAAGTATGGGAGGATTCTGGGAAGATGGCAGAGGTCAGAAAATTCTAAGCTCTCAAGATTTCCCCCCACAAAAGAGTTAAAATAGTATCTTAGGGAGATAAAATAGTATCTTAGGGAGAACAAAGTGTGGGTGAGGATAATTAAGAATAGGGGCACAACCCAGTTCTTCCTGGGATAATTCAAGAAGATCTGAAGAAAAATTCCAGGACAAGGTTTGGTCCTAGTGAAGAGTAAACACCTCCAGGTTAGCTTCCATTAACAAAAAGCAGTGAGCTGATTAAACAAGTGGCAAGCCTTGGAGTTAGTTGGTTTGAGAAGCAGCCTTGGCCCTAGCCATAGGGATTTTCATCCCTGGAATAGTGAGGGGAGTTGGACATTTGAGTGCGAGAAGATTGAGAGAACCTCTGAGGATAAGGAACTCCAGACCCAGAAGTGCTGTGAAGAGTGGTGGAGGTGAGAAGGATCCAGCACAGGTTGAATGCAAAACGCAGTGGGGCAGAAAGCCTCTGGCTGTGGGAACTTACAGGAGGTTGAAATTGGGCTTTGGTTCCAGGCAGGAGAGGACAACTGAAGATCTGGGGCAAGAGTCACCATTTCCCATGCCCCAAGGCTAGAGGTGATTACAAAAATTAAGCTATACCATACAAAATGCACTGGCAAAGGAGAAAGGATCAAACCATAGAAAGCTATTATGGGAATAGAGATGACCAGGGTTCATCTTCAGAGGAGAATATTGAAGTAATGAAATGCCCAAGAATAATGACAGATGGTCACTTGTCCAAAAAGAATTCTTAAAAGATCTTTAAAAAGAGTTCAAAAACCAAATGACAGGGATGGAGTAAAAACTAAAGAAAAAAATAAGGATAATCCAAGAAAAACAAGGTTATGAAAGAGAAGTCAACCAATTAGAAAAGGAAATCCAGAATGTTAAGGAAGAAAATGACATCTTGAAAATTAGAATTGGGCAAAGTGAAGCCAGCGAAATTACAACAGATCAAGAAATAATTAACCAAAATATGAACAATGAAAAAATAGAAGAGAAAGTAAAACATAAGAAAAACAACAGATTTGGGGAACAGATCAAGAAAAAGATAAAAAATAATTGGACTAACTGAAAGTTATGATCAAAAAAAGAATCTTGATACAATAACACAAGAAATAATTAAAGAAAATTGTCCTGAAGCATTAGAACAAGTGGGGGTGGAGCCAAGATAGTGGAGTAGAAAGATGGACCTGTAGAAGCTCCCCCCAATACCCCATAAAATATCTGTAAAGAATGACTCTAAACAAATTCTAGAGCAGCAGAAGCTACAAAACAGAGTGAAAGAGATTTCCAGCCCAAGACAGTCTAGAAAGTTGACAGGAACAGTCCATCGCACCAGGTTTGGAGCAGAGCGCAGTCCAGCATGGGTCATATGATGCAGCAGGGACAGGATCAGAACAGGCTTCGGGGTGCCACTGGCAGCAACAGTTCCCAGACTGCTTAATCCACAAATGCCAAAGACAAATTCAAAGGTCAGTGAGAAAGCTCCATCACCTGGGTGAGAAGGGAACACTGTCTAGACCTGCCAGCGGCAGCCACTGCAACAGCAGCATCCATTTTTGGAGCCCTCAACCTAAAGACCCTGGAGGAATTGAGTGACTGATCTAAGTCGTAGTCCTGAGTGGTGGCCCTAGGGTGAGGAGGAGCGCTGGTCTAGTGGAGATGGTGGAGGCTCTGGAGAGGTAATCCTACTCACAGAACCTGGGCAGAAGAGTGCTAGTGGTTGCTGCTAGACCAGAGTGTAGGCCAGGAGAGGAGTAAGCTCCTCTCCATTGATTGTGCCACCTTGGAGGAACTGAGAACTTACAGATCTCCAGAGTTTACCCTCCTCTTGACAAAGGACTCAAAAGTCAAGTAACTGACTGGGAAAATGCCCAAAAAAGGGGAAAAAAATAAGACTACAGAAGGCTACTTTCTTGGTGAACAGGTATTCTCTTCAATCCTTTCAGATGCAGAAGAACAATGCATACTATCAGAGGAAGACCTAAAAGTCAAGGCTTCTGCATCCAAAACCTCCAAAATAAATATGCAATTGTCTCAGGCCATGGAAGAGGTCAAAAAGGATTTTGAAAATCAAGTAAGAGAGGTGGAGGAAAAATTGGGAAGAGAAATGAGAGTGATGCAAGAAAATCATATAAAGCAAGTCAACAGCTTGCTAAAGGAGACCTCAAAAAATGATGAAGAAAATTACACCTTTAAAAATAGGTTAACTCAATTGGCAAAATAGGTCCAAAAAGTCAACGAGGAGAAGAACGTTTCAAAAAGCAGAATTAGTCAAATGAAAAAGGAGGTTCAAAAACTCACTGAAGAAAATAGTTCTTTAAAAATTAGAATGGAGCAGATGGAACCTAATGACTTTATGAGAAACCAATAAATTACAAAACCAAACCAAAAGAATGAAAAAATAGAAGATAATGTGAAATATCTCATTGGAGAAACAACTGACCTGGAAAATAGATCCAGGAGAGACTATTTAAAAATTATGAGACTACCTGAAAGCCATGATCAAAAAAAGAACCTAGACACCATCTTTCAAGAAATTATCAAAGAAAATTGCCCTGATATTCTAGAACCAGAGGGCAAAATAAATATTGAATTGAAATTGAATATTGAATTGCAATATTGAATATTGCAAGCAGCTAGAAAGAAACAATTCAAGTATTGTGGAAATGCAATGAGGATAACACAAGATTTAGCAATTTCTACATTAAGGGATTCAGAGGGCTTGGAATATTTCAGAAGTCAAAGGAGTGGAGATTAAAACCAAGAATCACCTACCCAGCAAAACTGAGTATAATACTTCAGGGGAAAAAATGGTCTTTCGTTGAAATAGAGGACTTTCAAGCATTCTTGATGAAAAGACCAGAGCTGAAAAGAAAATTTGACTTTCAAATACAAGAATCAAGAGAAGCATGAAAAGATAAACAGAAAAGAGAAATCATAAGGGACTTACTAGAGTTGAACTATTTACATTCCTACATGGAAAGACAATATTTGTAACTCTTGAAACTTTTTTCAGTGTCTAGGTAGTTGGTGGGATTACACACACACATACACACACACACAGAGCACAGGGTCAATTGAATAGGATGGGATCATATCTTAAAATAATGAAATTAAGGGGTGAGAGAGAAATATATTGGGAAGAGAAAGGGAGAAATGCAATGGGGCAAATTATCTCTCATAAAAGAGGCAAGTAAAAGACTTTTCAGTGGAGGGAAAAAGGGTTAGGGTTAGGTGAGAGAAAAAACATGAAGCTTACTCTCATCACATCTGACTAAAGGAAAGAATAAAATGCACACTCATTTTAGTATGGAAACCTATCTTACAATACAGGAAAGTGGGGGAGAAGGGGATAAGCAGGGTGGGGGGGATGATGGAAGGGAGGGCAGTGGGAAGAGGGAGCAATTAGAAGTCAACACTCTTGGGGAGGGATAGAATCAAAAGAGAGAATAGAAGAAATAGGGGGCAGGATAGGATGGAGGGAAATATAGTTAGTTTTACACAACACGACTATTATGGAAGTCAATTGCAAAACTACACAGATATGGCCTATATTGAATTGCTTGCCCTCCCAAAAGGAATGGGGAGGGAGGGAGGGATGAAGAGAAGTTGCAACTCAAAGTTTTAGGAACAATTGTTGAGTATTGTTCTTGAAACTAGGAAATAAGAAATACAGGTAATGGGTTATAGAAATTTATCTTGCCCTACAGGACAAAAGAGAAGATGGGGACAAGGGAAGGAAGGGATGTTAGAAGGGAGGACAGATTGTGATAGGGGTAATTAGAATGCTCAGCGTTGTGGGGTGGGGGGAGGGGAAAAATGGGGAGAAAATTTGGAACCCAAAATTTTGTGGAAATGAATGTTGAAAACTTAAATAAATAAATTTAAATAAATAAAAAAAAATTAGCTAGCTCATAAGTAAGATTGGGGAAAACCTGAGTATGATATGAATTTAAAAAGTAAAACCATTTAGGAATAGCTAAAAATAGTAATTATTTTATACAAATGAAAGAATTGATTCAGAGGAATTAGATGGGGAGGAGGGCAATCTACTTTCATTGGGAAGGGGTTTAAGAGGGAACAATACATATATATTTAGAAAAGTATAAAAATCTTCTTAATTCAGAAGAAATAAAATGGTAGGGTCATAGGGAAGGGGGAGAGTACAAAGGAGAGATTTTTTAGAGGGGAGAGAGAGGGAATAAGTAAAAGGGGGGCATAGAGGGATGTTTACATTTATGGGAATGGGAAGATACGAGAGGGATCCTTGGAGGGGGGTAGGCATGTAATAAGAGGGCAAGATAGTAAGCAGAAGTTAAGTAGAGGAGGCAAGAGGGATAGGAAACAAGAGATATGCTTAAACAAAAAAAAAGACAAAGATCAGGAGCAAAATATGTTTGGGAAAGTATATGTCTATATGTGTGTGTGTGTGTGTGTGTGTGTGTGTGTGTATAACTATAGAGAACATATCTAAACTTTATTGTAGCCTTCTGGGGGAATGGGAACAAAAGAGGGGTGGCTAAGTAGTACAGTGAGTAGAGCACTGACTCTGGATTCAGGAGGACCTGAGTTCAAATCCGACCTCAGACACTTGACACACTTACTAGTTGTGTGATCTTGGGCAAGTCACTTAACCCCAATTGCCTTGCCTTCCCCCACTCCAAAAAAGAGAAGAAAAGTATGAATATTTCTCCTTAAACCTTGAAAGCACTCTGTCCTTCATCCCATTTCTCTGGAGAGGATTAACTCCGACTTAATTCAGTTCGTACTTAGCATTGGTTTCACCAAGTTCATATCCAAACAAGGCATGACTGCCAGATGAGTCTTTGTCTCAGTTACCACTGGGCTGGGTCCTGAACATTAATCATGAAGTTTACTCTGATTATCAGGCCATGGATTCAGCTTGCTGCAAAACCTGAACTCTTGAAAGCCAGATGCCTCAGGCAGACAAAGAATCAGGTTTATATTCATAGACCAAATGTCAGCCTCTATAGGAGGAGGCCCAGAGCTCTTCCCTTATAAAATGGTCTATCGAATGCTGTCAGTGAAGCAGTCAAAGAGGAAAGCAGCCAAAGAGAATTGGTGAGGTTTACTCAGACCTTTTTTGAATGACTTAAAAGCCAATAAAAGAGCCTCTTAGTCACAACATGATTGGCTAACTATAACCAGAATGTCTACTGATGCCACACCATTTGTCCAGGACACTTCCATTATAGTCATCAATACCATTCCCAAAGCAGGTTCATCAGTCATTATCATATGGGGAATTTATATCTGCCAAGAGCATTGATGCCCTCTGTGCATGTATCAGTCCCCTCTATAGAGAGAAGGAAGGAAGGAAGACAAGAAGGAAGAATGAAAAAAAGAGAGGGAAGGAAGAAAGAAAGGAAAAAAGGGCTTGGAGAAAATATAGAAATATTTCACTGAATTTAATGGTTTTGATGCTATACTATTAGTACTAATTATCATATTTTGATATATATCTAAAAACGAAGGTATAGGCAAAAGTATAGACATTTATATTTGAGACCAACTTTTACACCATGTGAAGGACCTTTATTGACAGCCAATGATTCCCAAATCATGCTTAGAGAATTTCTGTCAGAATGGATTGACTTATTTTTTTTGTTTTTTATTAATTAATTAATTTTTAGTTTTCAGCATTCACTTCCACGATATTTTGAGCTCCAAATTTTCTCCCCAGCTCTCCCCTACCCTCAACCCAGGAGGTTGTGCATTCTGATTACCCATTCCCCTAATCTGCCCTCCCTTCTATCACCCCCCTTCTCTTATCCCCTTCCCCTTCTATTTTCCTGTAGGGCAAGATAGATTTAAAGACCCCATTGTCTGTACATCTTATTTTCCAGTTGCATGTAAAAACAATTTTTAACAATAGTTTTTAAAACTTTGAATTCCAAATTTTCTTCCCTCCTTCCTCCCCACCCACTCTCATTAAGAAGGCAAGCAATTTGATATAGGTTATACGTGTGTAATCATGCAAAACACTTCCGTAACAGTCATGTTGTGAAAGACTAACTATATTTCCTTCCATTCTATCCCACCCCCCATTTATTCTATTCTCTCCTTTGATCCTGTCGCTCCTCAAAAATGTTTGCTTTTGATTACCCTGTCCTTCAATCTGCCCTCCACTCTGTCATTCCCCCCCCTTATCCCTTTCCCCCCTACTTTCCTGTAGGCTAAGATGGATTCCCATACCCAATTGAGGGTGTATGTTATTGTCTCCTTAAGCCAATTCCAATGAGAGTAAGGTTCACTCATTCCCTTTCACCTCTCCTCTCTTCTCTTCCATTGTAAAAGCTTCTCTTCTGTGTGAGAAAATTTATCCCATTCTACCTCTCCCATTCTCCTTCTCCCAGTACGTTCCTCTCTCATCCCTTAATTTTGTTTTTTTTAGATATCATCCTTTCATATTCAACTCATCCTATGCTCTTTGTCTTTTTCTATATATATGTGTATATATATATATATATATACACACACACACACACACACCCTCCAAACATCTTAATAATGACAAAGATCTCCTGAGTTACAAATATCATTTTTCCATGTAAGAATGTGAACAGTCCAACTTTACTAAGTCCTTTATGATTCTCTTTCCTGTTTACCTTTCCATGCTTTTCTTGAATCTTGTATTTGAAAGTCAAAATTTCTATTCAGCTCTGGTCTTTTCATCAAGAATGCTTGAAAATCCTCTATTTCATTGAATGCCCATTTTTTTCCCTAAAGGATTATACTCAGTTTTTCTGGAGAGGTGATTCTTGGTTTTAATTTCAGCTCCTTTGACTTCTGGAATAACATATTCCAAGCCCTCTGAATCCTTTAATGTAGAAGTTGCTAAATCTTGTGTTATCCTGATTGCTTTTTCACAATACTTGAATTGTTTCTTTCTGGCTGCTTACAATATTTTCTCCTTGACTTGGGAACTCTGGAATTTGGCTATAATATTCCTAGGAGTTTTCCTTTTTGGATCTCTTTCAGGAGGTGATTGGTGGATTCTTTCAATTTCTATTTTACCCTCTGGTTCTAGAATATGAGGACAGTTTTCTTTGATAATTTCTTGAAAGATGATGTCCAGGATCTTTAGATCATGGCTTCCAGGTTGTCCAATATTTTAAAATTCTTTCTCCTGGATCTATTTTCCAGTTCAGTTGTTTTTCCAATGAGATATTCCCTTGTCTTCCATTTTTTAATTCTTTTGGTTTTATTTTATAACTTCTTGATTTCTCATAAAGTCATTACCTTCCATTTGCTCCATTCCAATTTTTAAGGAATTATTTTTTTTCAGTGAATTTTGTACTTCCTTTTCCATTTGTCCAATTCTTCTTTTTAAGGCATTCTTCTCCTCATTGGCTTTTTGGACCTAATTTGCCATGTAGATTAGTCTATTTTTTTAAGATGCTATTTTCTTCACTATTTTGGGGTTTCCTTTAGGAAGCTGTTGACTCATTTTTCATGATTTTCTTGCATCACTCTCATTTATCTTCCTTCCTCTACTTCTCTTACTTGATTTTCACAATCCTTTTTGAGCTCTTCCATGGCCTGAGACCAATTCATATTTTTCTTGGAGACTTTGGATGTAGTGGCTTTGACTTTGTTTTCTTCTTTTGATTGTATGTTTTGATCCTCTTTGTCACCAAAATAAGATTCTTAGTCTGAGTTTTTTTCTGCTGTTTGCTCATTTTCCCAACCAATTACTTGACTTTTTAAGTCTTTGTTAAGGTAGGGCTCTGCTTCCAGTGTGGAGGGTGTACTGTCCCAAGGTTTTAGGGTTTTGTGCAGCTATTTTCAGAGAGATTTCTAGGGACCTGTACATTTTCAGTTTTTCCAAGGTGGTATGATCAAAGAAGAGGTGTTTACTCCTCTCCTAGCCTGTGCTCTGGTCTGTGAGTGACCACAAGCACTCTTTTCTGCCTTTAAACTGTAAGGAGGATTTCCTCTTCACTGCTGCTACAAGGTCCACCACACCAGTGCTCTTCCTTGCCCCAGAACTGCCACACAGGATTATGAACCAGATCCAAACCCAGGCAAAGCAAGAGAATCCTGATTCGGTACCAGCAAAGAGATCTGCTCCATCTCTCTCTGATCAGCTGCTTGATTCCCCCACCATCTGTGGGACAAGAGTTCTGGAAGCAACTGTTGCCACCACCACTGCTACATGGAGCTGGGACTAGATCACCTTCCCCTCTCACTCAGGTCTAACAGACCTTTCCTACTTACCTTCTAAGTTGTCTTTGGCACTGTGGGTTGAGAAGTCTGAAAACTGCCACAGCTGCCAGTGATTCAGTGCTCTGAAGCTTGTTCCATGTTTGCTGGGGCCTGGTCTATGCTGGAATGTTGTGTGTTGGATTGTGCTCCTTTCTCAGCCTGGTGTAACAGACCTTTTCTGTCGACCTTCCAAGTTGTTTGGGGCTGGAAATTTGTTTCACTCTTTCATTTTGGGGTTCTGTTGCTCTAGAATTTGTTTAGAGTAATTTGTTACAGGTATGTGGAGGGGTTTGGGGGAGAGCTCAAGCAAGTCCTTGCTTTTACTCTGACATCTTGGTTCTGCCCCCTGGATTGGCTTTTTCTTACATCAAATGTTACAACCATTTCTCATTTGATAACTTTGTTCCTGAACAGAATGAATTTAACTTATTCTCCCCTTATTTACTCCCAAATCCATTTAATTAATTTAATTTGGTGCTGAATATCAGATTTCTTTGTGTCTGCAAAACATTCATCTTACCGAAAGATGAGGGAGTCAGAAAAGTGATTTGAATTGTAAGAGGTTCAGTGGTCAGTTATTGGTTTTATGTTGAACCAACCCAAGACTCATTCTCTGAAGATGCCTTAGTATAACATATTTGTCAAATATCTTGGTCCTTCCCAGTTCCCAGCTTCCACAAATGCTTTTAGCTTTTAATCAGTCCCCAAGTATATCAATAAAGTTGTTTACCTCTCACAGTTATAATGCTAACATACATCAAGAACAATGGTCTCTACTTTTTTCTTGTATACCACTATCAGTAAAAAAAAAATTGAATACCCACTTCCAAAGAGTATATATTTAAGTATTTATAATGTAATATAGCATAATATTAATAATTTTGTATGTTAGAAAACTTATGTAAAAATAGAAATTTTTAAAAGATGAGATAAAGATGATGTCATATTTGATCTCAGTCAATAGGGGGCCGATGGAGTTTGTTGAATAGAAAATAATACATTCCAATCTGTACTCTTGGAAAATAACTTTGACAGGAAAGATTGGAGAGGACAGAGATTTGAGCCAGGGAAAGTAATTAGGAGGGTGAAAGGTGATGAAAGCTTGAATTAGGGTGGTGGCTCCCTACATGAATAGGGAGAAGGGGATATAAAGTAGAGATGTTGTGGAAGAAGAAATAACATTTATTGTAATATTATGTATTATTGGGCAGCTAGGTGGTACAATGGATAAATTGCTGGACCTGGAGGCAGGAAGATTCATTCTTGAGTTATAATCCCAGCTTCAGACACTTACTAGCTGTGCAACTCTGTTTGACTCAGTTTCCTTATCTATAAAATGAGTTGAAGAGGGAAATGACAAACCATTCCAGTATCTTCGTCAAGAAAACCCTAAACTGGGATCATGAAATGAATCAGTCATGACTGAAAAATGACTGAATGACCATTATTAATATTATACTTATTACATAAATAGAGTAAGGGAGAGTATGGAGTTCAAGATGACAGTGAAGATGGTGCCAGAGTTTTGAGCCAGGGTGACTAAAAGGATGGTGATGCTATAGATAGGAGTAGGCAAATTTGGAAGAGATATGATTGAGGGAAGGGATGACAGAATATTGAGATTTACAATGAGGATCCCAATCCATTCATTCCTCTTCAATCTCTGATATACTCTCTTTCATCCAAATTTAAAAGAGGGTAAGTCCTTATTCATTTGCTATTGCCCCAGAGCTGGAAGCTTGCCGTCCAAGGATATTGGTTTCAGTCAGGAAATTTGAAGGGGAGAGGGTGGGCAGGCTGGGGACAGGAAGTTTGTCAGTGACACTTCTACAGCTGCTGCTCTAGATGCCTGGATAGGGGAATGTTTGGTTCTAATCACCTGAGAGGCTCAGATCCAGCTCAGAAGAAAGATGTGCAATGAGTCTGTGGTGGGAGAAGAGTAGACGTGGTTGTATTTGCAACAAGCCTCACAACTGGCTATCATTAAAGATGGTGGGAATTCTATCAGTCTCCCCATCATCTGATTGGCTGATTACAATCCCTTTGAGATCAGGGTATGCCAGCTACAACAGCTTTTTCTTTCTACAGGATCACCCTGATCCTGACATTTATTAGGGTCCCTTGTCAATCTCAGCTGTGAAGGGATATAGATGAAGTCTGAAAAATTCTCTAAAATTTTCCCTCGGATTCCTCATATCATTCCTTTTATAGTTTAGCTGATCCTAAATCACAATGCAATTAATTCTGTGTTTCAGAGACCCAACCAGGAGGAAACTCGGAATCTGGTGAACATAATGAGAGAGATAATTTAACTGTACTGAGCATGGGTACTTCCCCGACCTTACCTCCCCTGCTTCAGTTCTGACTTTCAGGGTGATGCAGACTAATTTGATTTTAATTCCAGGCCACTGCTATAATCTATATTCTCCAGTAGGTGGTAGCCATGGTCTGCTCCTGAGAGCATCCGGCCCCACTCTAGCTGTAAAATTCCTTTGAAGGATCGCAAGAGTTACCTTGTGTGAGATTGGTGTGAGTGCCCAAAGGTAGCTACTGCCAAAGGCAGATGAAGACGACACACACTGTAGATAACGATAACACTTGATGACAACGTAGGTCAAAAACAAAGTGCTTGTGTGTGTCTAGCTGGAGTTCACGTCTCCCAGTTCCCTGGGTTTTACAGGCACCAGGAGCTTATGTTAAATTCATTTCAGAACCTTACCGTGACTCAGATTCACTTTCTTTAAATCAATCTTAACACTTCCCCTCACCTAGAGATAGTACTTGGTATGTTATGCCACAGTTGTTATTATGTTAATGAAAGGAATTCAACTCTTTTTAATTCTTTAAAAGGAATGTAACAATTCCAACCAGGGTATTCCATTTGCAGTTTCTGTCACCCTGAATTGGTAGGTAGCCAGGTGCTTAAAGTTGTACGATAAGGATGCACCTGGGAAACCTTGAAACTATTGCCTCAGGAGGAAGTTGAGGGACTACGTGTAGGAGGAAGGTTTGATGACTGGGGAGAACAAAGAGAGGAGGTGTGATAGTGAGAGGTGCAGGTGACTGGGTGTGGGAGTGAGTTGCTAAGGTTTATCTGGGAGGAATGTATGGGTTGATGGTGACCTTATCATAAAGATTATGGGGAATTTTGAAACTGGGGAGAAGACTTGTGAGACAGTGACAGTTCAGGCACTCAGGGGAGCTAAATGGATTGTTGAGAGTTTGAGTAAAAAAAAATAGGTATTATCTTGAATTTGCATCTACCAAAGAATGCAGAGGAAAAAAAATAGTTAACACTAAGATTTGTGAATGACTTTTACAAAGATCATCCCATTTTAGCCTCACAGCAAATCTGAAAGGTAACTCTTACTATCTTTATTGTACAGATGAGGAAACTGAGGCACTGAATGCTTAAGTGATGGGTCACTCAGCGAGGGAAGGTCTCACTAAAGATTCAAGCTCAGGTCTTCCTGACTCCAAGGTATGGGTTCCATTCAAGGAGGGCCAGAGAAATACTGATGTCTGAATAGAGGAAACAGAATGCAGACCTGGCAAGTTCTTTAACTATGTCAGAGGTCACTTGCTTGGGGGCAGTTTCAATGCCTGTGGCTATAAGAAGTGATACGCTCTTCATTCTTGTTCCCAGGCAGCTTTCCTACTGTTTTTGACCCCTGACCCCTCCTCCATTCATTTCTTTCTGAAAAGGAGAAAGACTTCTCAGAAACCCATCTCTGGACTCCTATTTCTAGCCTTGACTGCCTTTCACTTTTTAATCCCTTTCCTGTGAGAACTTTGCTCCCCACCAAAAATTACTTGATATTATACAGAGGATGGCAAAAATGTCAGGATATTGAGGGTCCTTTGTTTCTTTGACTGAGAGATTTCAGGAAAGCCAGCAGAATAGCTTCAGTCCTTTCTCTTCTGAACACAGATCCTTCTTTCTGCTCCAGGAGCTAAAGACCACCTGCCTAATCTAGAACATCTAAGCTGTTCACCTGGTCTCTTTCCTCTATTGAATTAATAGAGCTTAGAGTGTAAGCCACTCTGAAATCCAGCCTTTAAAAGCCTAAAGATCTTGGACATTTTAAATTGTCCCAAGTTTTTTTTTTTTAATTATGTAAGCACAACACTATAGGCACAATGTTGGATATAAGAGCCTTATTATAGAAGTTTGCAGCAAATGTGTTTTCTTCTCAATTAACTACATCCCTTGTAATTTTGACTGTATTGTTTTTGTTTGTGCAAAAACTTTTCAATTTTATGTAATCACAATAATGTCCTAAAGTTATGTCTTGTGAGCATCTCTATCAGTGCCTGTCAAACTGTTTTGTAGGTAACTATTTTATATTTATTTTCTTTATACTTATTAAGAGAAAAATCAAATGGCAGAGAGGATTGCACTGGCCACGAAGACTTGGGCTCAAATTCCACCCCTGATACATACTGGCTGTGTGACCCTGGGCAAGTCACAAAAGTTCTCAGTGCTGTAGGCCAAAGGTTCTCAAAGTGTGGTCTGGGGACCCTAAATGGCCTTTAGACCCTTTCTGGGAGGCTTAAACTCTTTGGTCAAATAGGTCAAAGGAATTTTTATAATAATACTAAAATGCTTTAATTAATCTATAAGAGAGCAAATATCTATAGGTAACCCAAACAGAAGTTCTTTGTGGGGATCCTCAATTTTTAAGAGAATAAAGGGTAAATAGTAATCCCCAAAAGTTTGTGAACCACTGCTCTAGGCAATACTCTAAAACTAGAAGTCAAAGAGTAGCTGCTGACCTACAGTAGTAGAAGGAGATTCCTGACATGGGAGTTTCCTATACTAATGAAATTATAATGGAGTATCTAGCCTATAGTTATATAAGCATTTGTGGTCTACCCATTAGCATACATGCTCCTTGTGAGAAAGGATTATTCATTCTGTCTGTATCCTAGACACTAGCATTGTGCCTGGCACACAGGAGGTGCGAAATAACTATTGCTTGGTTGATTCCTTGTTTGGTCATGAGTTCTATCCACAGTTAGAAAAAGGATGTCCTTCTCTACTTCTTTGATTTTTTTAATTAAATGATCTCTTATATTACACATACATACATACTATATGCACATGATATCAGATTATATATCTATTTAGAAAATATTCTGGTATGTAGCTTGAAATAGGATCTAAACCAGATTTCTGCCAGACTGTTTCCAGTTTTTATAGCAAATTTTGTCTAATAGTGTATCCCTTGCCAAGAGTTGGTGTCTTTGGGTTTATTGAAAACTATACTACCTCTTTCATGTGCTTCTGGGTCTTATGTTCTAATCTCTCCCACTGGTCAACTTTTCTATGTTTAAAATTATACCAACTAATTTTTATGATTACTGCATTTAAGTCCCCTTACTCCCCACTTAAAAAAAATTTCCCTTCAGATTTTCTTTTCTTCTGTTAGATTAATATTGTTATTATTTTTTCTAGTGATACAAAATAACTTTAATACTTTGCTATAGAATTGAATAAGAAAAATAATTTATATAGTATTGCCATTTTAAAAATTATTGGCATGGTCCAGTCACAATTGTTTAGATTTGTCCTTACTTCTGTAAACAGTGTTTCATTTCTGTATTCATACAATTCCTGTCTGTGTTTTGATTGGGCAGATTCTCAAATATTTTATAAACTCTGCAGTTATGTCTCTTCTTATGGGATTTTTAGTAGCCAGGAAGGTTGTGATGTATGTATGGCTTTATTTTATGTCTTGTTGAAGTTATCAGTTGTTTCACTTATTTAGCTGAACCTCTCCCTTTAGTAGACCATCACACAGCCTGCAAAAAAGTTATCGTTTCCTATTTGCCTGTGCCTAATCCCTTAACTTATTGCTTTTGTCATATTGCTAGAACTAGTATTTCTAGAATGATATCAAGCACAAGCAATAATTATGGATATACTAGTCTTTATGCTGATCTTAATGGAAAGGGCTCTAATGTTTCTCCATTACACATAATACTAGCTCTTGATTTTACATAGATTCTGTTGAGCACATTTTTAAAAGGTCATTTCTTTTCATGTTTTAACATCTTAAAAAAACAGAAATGAGGGTTGAGACTTTTTCTTCACTAATCATCATGTCATTTCATCATTTTGATTAATGTGGTCTATTACATTTATAGTTTTCCCAATACTGAACAAATCCTTCATCCCTGGTATAAATTCAACCTGCTTATAGTGCATGATCTTCTTAATATGCTGCTATAAAATCTCTTTACTAACATTTATATTTATTATTTTTCTGTCAATATTCATTAGAGATGTTGAGCTATATTTTTCTTTCTTTGATTTTTCTGTCCTTAGTTTAGATATCAAGACTATACTTGTCTCATAGAAGGAATTTGGTAGGATCCTTTATTTCTGTGTTTTTGTAGTTTAAATAATACTAGACTTTGAATTTTTGATAGCATTCACCTGTAAATCTATCTGATCCTGTTTGTTCCCCCTTGGGAGTTTATTTATGATTTGTTCAATTACTTTTTTATAGATTTCATTATTTAAATTATCTTTCTCGTGCTGCTAATTTGGAAATTTTTTGTTTTTGTAAATATCCATCCATTTTGTATGTTATAAAATAGTATTAATGACAACAAAATTCACAATATTAGTTCCTAATCATTAGTTGTGCAACATAATTTCTAATAATTTCCCTTTTTTCTTTTCATTTAATAAGAATTCTTTTTCATTTTTGATACTAGTAATTTTGCTTACAGTTCTTTAAAATATCAGATTAACTGTTTTATTAGTTTTAGATATATATAATTTATATATAATATAAATATTTATATATAACATAAATATTTATATTATGTATAATATAAATATTTATATGTAATTTATATATAACATAAATATGTATATTATATGTAATATACATATTTATATGCAATTTATATATAATATAAATATTTATATGTAATTTATATATAACAAATATTTATATTATATTTAATATAAATATTTATATGTAATTTATATATATAATATAAATGTTTATATTATATATAAATTTATATTTATATCTAAATAAAAACAGCCCCTAGTTTTATTTATCAATCAGATAAGTCTCTTTTTGCTCTCAGTTTTGTTATTACTTATTCGATTTCCACAGTATTTATTTTTGCAATTAGGTTTTTGGGATGTTAACAGTTCTAATTTTTGTTGTTGTTGCATATCCGAATTTATTCATCTGTTCTTTCTTCTTTTGTTGGTGAAATGATTTACATAAATAAATATATTCTTAGGATTGTTTTGGCTGAACCCCCAAAGTTTGGCATATTGTCCCATTGCTGTCATTTCTGTCTATAGTTTCTATGACTTATTCTTTCGATCTTTTGGGTTATATTACTTATTGTTTTTTTCCCCCAAGAGGCTCAATATTAATGATAATCAAGTGATGTAGAAGTGATGTAGATAATCAAGTAGATGAAGAAAATAGGAAAGTTTAAAGACAGCAATAGGGAGCAAAGCATACAATTGCTCCTTAGACTAACCTTTGTGAATATTTTATTTTCTTGAAGTTTCAAATTTAGTTATATGTTGATCCCTTCAGATTTCACATTGTTCCAGTGTACAAGACTTCCTGTCACTTAGTGTTTCAAAAACTGAAATGTTTATCTTTATACTTACAAAAGATTTAAAGAACCTTGTTAGCTTGTTGTTTTAAGTGATCCCCTATGTCTCAATCCAATCTCACAAGCTGTGCATTTCAATTTCAAAGGTTTTCTGACAATTAGAAATTCCGGAGTTTTCACAATACTTTTGCATACTAACTTCTTTACATCTGTGAGGTCTGTCAGTTGGATTTTTCCCAATCCACAGAAAATGGCTAAAAAGACTCTGCCTTTCAGCAATGGATTCTAAACTTCTAGTATTCTCTTATGTTTTCAAGATAGCACAATACCTTTACAAAGATCACTGTTTTGAAATATTTCAAATATTGCTTTTTTTCATTTCCAAATTTTTTCCCTTCCTCTAGCCCTCTCCTATTTATTGAGACAAGGCAATAAACATAATACCCACTACACACATGAAGTCATGCAAAAGATATTTCTCCACTGACCATGTTTCAGAGAAAGAAAAAAATAAGAAAAAGAAGAGAAAAAAAATCATATATATATACGCATATATGATATGTATACATGTATATATATACATCTATATCTATATATCTACATATATCAACCTGTACTTCTTTTCTGGTCCCTAAGCTCTTTATTCTTTTCTTTAAAAATAGTATTTTATTTTTTCCAATTACATGTAGAGGATTCAACATTCATCTTTTATACAATTTTGAGTTCTAAATTTTTTTCTCCCTCTCTCCCTCCCTTCAATCCTCCTTCCCCAAGATAGCAAACAATATGATATAGGTTATACATGTACAGCCATGTAAACATATTTTCACATTAGTCTGTTATGAAAGAAGAAACAGAATAAAAGGGAAAAGACACACACACACACAAAACCAAAAATAGAAAAAAGTGAAAATAGTATGCTTTCATTTGCATTCAGTCTCCATAGTTCTTTCTCTAGATGTGGATAGCATTTTCCATCATGAGCCTTTTGGAATTGTCTTGGATCATTGTGTTGCTGAGAAGAGCTAAGTCAATCATAGTTGACCATCCAATAACCTAGCTGTTACTGTGTACAATGTCCTCCTAGTTCTGCTCTCTTGACTCAGTATCAGTTCATGTATCAGGAGTAGGGAACTTTCAACGTGAAGGGCACATGTAGCCCTTTAGGTCCTTGTGTGTAGCCTTTGGACTGAGTTCAAGTTTAATGCAACAAATCCTTTTATTAAGGGGATTTGTTCTGTAGTTTGGATTCAGTCAAAGGGTCACACTTGAGGTCCTAAAGGGACACATGTGGCCTTGAGACTGCAGGTTCCCCCACCCCTGAAATTTATTGTAAGTCTTTCCAGGTTTTTCTGAAGTCTGCCTGCTCATCATTTCTTATAGCACAAATCTGTTATAGTCACGTACGATGCCTTGTTCAAACATTCACAATTTCCAATTCTTTGCCACTGTGTAAAGAGCTGTTATAAATATTTTTATACATGTAGGTCCTTTTCCCCTTTTTATATCCTTGGGATACCTTCCTAGTAATGGTATTGCTGGATCAAAGGGTATGTATAGTTTGATTGCCTTTTGGACATAGTTCCAAATTGCTCTCTAAAATGGCTAGATCAGTTCACAACTTCACCAACAATGCATTAGTGTCTGACTTTTTCTCACATCTTCTCCAACATTTATCATTTTGCTTTTCTGTCATTGGTCATCTGATAGGTGTGAGCAGTTTTTCCAGCAGTACCTCAGTGTTGTTTTAATTTGCATTTCCTTAATCAATAGTTATTTAAAACATTTTTTTCATATACCTATAGATAACTTTGATTTTTTCATCTGAAAACTACCTGTTCATATCCTTTGACCACTTATCAATTGGGGAATGACATATTCTTATAAATTTGACTCAGTTTTCTATATATTTGTGAAATAAGACTTCTATCAGAAACACTTGCTATAAAAATTGTTTTCCATCTTCCTGCTTTCTTTCTAATCTTGGTTGAATTGGTTTTGTTTGTGCAAAATCTTTTAAATATAATGTAATCAAAATTATCCATTTTGTATTTCATAATGCTCTCTATCACTTATTTGGTCATAAATACTTCCCTTCTCCATAGATGTAATAGCTAAATCACTCCTTGGTCTCCTAATTTGCTGTATGGTATCACCTTTATGTTTAAGTCATGTACTCATTTTGACCTTTTCTTGGTATATGGTGTGAGATGTTGATCTATGTCTAGTTTCTGGCATACTATTTTCCAGTTTTCCCAGCAGTTTTTGTCAAATAGTAAGTTCTTAACCTAGAAGTTGAAATTATTGGGTTAATCAAGCAGAAGATTACTTCTGTCATTTACTACTGTGTCTTGTGTACCTAATTTATTCCACTGATCCACTACACTGTTTCTTTAGCCAGCACCAAATAGTTTTGATGATTATTGCTTTATAATATAGTTTTATATCTAGTAGGACCAGGCCACATTCCTTTACATTTTTCCATTAATTCCCTGGATAATCTTGACTTTTTGTTCTTCCAGATTAATTTTGTTATTATTTTTTCTAGGTCTATAAAATAATTTTTGGTAGCTTGATTGATATGGCACTGAAAAAGTAAATTAATTTAGATAAAATTACCATTTTTATTACATTAGCTCAGCCTATCCATGAGCAAGTGATATTTTTCCGATTGTTTAGATCTGACTTCATTTGTATGAAAAATATTTTGTAATTGTGTCCTGGGTTCATCTTGGCAACTAGATACCCAAATATTTAATATTGTCTACAGTTATTTTAAGTAGAATTTCTCTTTCTATCTCTTGCTGCTGGGTTTTGTCGATAATATATAGGAAAGCTGATGATTTATGTGGGTTTGTTTTATGTCTTATGATTTGTAAAATTGTTAACTATTTCAAGTAATTTTTTATTTGATTCTCTAGGATTCTCTAAGTATACTATCATATCATCTGCAAAGAGTGATAGCGTTGTTTCTTCTTTGCCTGTTCTAATGCCTTCAATTTCTTTTTCTTCTCTCATTGCTCACGTTAACATTTCTAGTACAATATTGAATACTAGTGGTGATAATGGACATCCCTGATCTTATTGGGATGGTTTCTAGTTCATCCCTATTATAGATAATGCTTGCTGATGGTTTTGGATAGATCATACTTACCATTTTAAGGAAAGTTCCGTTTATTTTTATGTTCTCTATTTTTTTAAATAGATTTTTATATATTTATATTCTTTAGTTTTTAATAGGAATGGGTGATGTATTTTGCCAAAAGCTTTTCCTATATCTATTCAGATAATCATATGATTTCTGTTGATTTTGTTATTGACATGGTCAGTTATGCTAATAGTTTTCCTAATATTGAACCAATCCTGCATTCCTGGTATAAATCCCACCTGGTCATAGTGCATTATCCTGATGATAAATTGCTGCAAGCTCTTTGCTAATATTTTATTTAAAAATTTTGAATCAATATTCATTAGGGAAATTGGTGTATAATTTTCTAACTCTGTTTTGGCTCTTTCTGATTTAGGTATCAGCACAATATTTGTGTCATAAAAAGAATTTGGCAGGGCTCCTTCTTTGCCTATTTTTCCAAATAGTTTATATAGTATTGGAATTAATTGTTCTTTAAATTTTTAGTAGAATTCACTTGTAAATCAAGCTGGTGATATTTTTCTTAGGGAGTTCACTGATGGCTTGTTCAATTTCTTTTTCTAAAATGAGGTTAAATATTTTAATTCCTCTTCTGTTAATCTGGGCAATTTGTAAATATTTATCCATTTTGCTTATATTGTCATATTTATTGGCATACAGTTATACAAAATAACTCCAAATCACTGCTTTAATTTCCTCTATTGGTGATGAAATCACCCTTTTCATTTTTAATACTAGTCATTTGGTTTTCTACTTTTTAAAAATCAAATTAACCAAAAGTTCATTTTTTATTGTTTTTTTCATAAAACCATTTTTCATTTTATTTATTAGCTCAATAGTTTTCTTTGAATTTTATTAATCTCTCATTTGATTTTCAGAATTTCTAGCACATAGAGATAAAAAATTTCCCCTAAGTATTGCTTTGGCTGCATCCCATAAATTTTGGTATGTTGTTTTGGTATGATTGTCATTCTCTCTGATGAAATTATTGATTGTTTCCATGATTTGTTATTTGACCCACTCTTTCTTTCCATGACCCTTTATTATATATAATTTTTATTGAATCATGATTTCAAAAGGATGCATTTAATATTTCTGCCTTTCTGTATCTGAATGTGAGATTTTTATGCCCTAACACAAGGTCAGTTTTTTTGTGTAGGTGCCATATATCACTGAGAAAAGGGTATACTCCTTTCTATCTCAGTCAGTTTTCTCCAGAGGTCTATCATATCTAACTTTTAAAAAGTTCTCTTCACCTTCTTACCTCCTTAACTGCTTTCTTGTTTATTTGTGGTTAGATTTATCTAGTGCTGAGAGGGGGATGTTGAGCAAAAATAGTATATTTTTGCTATTTCTTTCAGTAACCCCCTTAACTTCTCTAAAAATTTAAATAGTATACCACTAGGTGTATATATGTCTAGTATTGATACTGCTTCATCATCTGTAGTACCAATTTTTAGCAAAATGTAGTTTCCTTCCTTGTCTCTTTTAATTAAATCCATTTTTGCTTTTGCTTTGTCTGAGATCAGGATTGCTACCCCCACTTTTTTTTTTTTTTTTTGGTTACTTCAGTTGAAGCACAATATATTCTGCTCCAGCCTTTTACTTTTATTCTGTGTGTGTCTCTCTGCTTCATATATGTTTCTTGTAAACAACATATTGTAGGATTCTGGTTTTTTTTAATCCACTCTTCTATCCACTTCTGTTTTGTGAGAGTTCATCCCAGTTCATTCACAGTTATGATTACTAACAGTGTATTTCCCTCCATCCTATTTCCCCCCATTTATAATTTTTTTGTCTTTCTCCTTTTACCCTCTCCCTCCTCACTTTAGTTTTGCTTCTGACCACTGCCTCCCTCCATCTGTCCTCCTTTCTACTACTCCTTTCCCTTTCCCTTTTTCTTTTATCCTTCCCCTTTTACTTCTCTGTAGGGTGATATAGATTTCTATACCCAACCAAGAGAAGAGGGTACTTCCTCTTTGAGTCCCATCCAATAGGAAGTAAGGTTCAAACAATGCTCACCCCCTCCCTTCTTTCCCTCTGCTGTAATTGATCTTTCGCTCTTCTTTGTGTGGTATAATTTGCCACTTTCTACTTTCACTTTTCCTCCTCTCCCAATATAATCTTTTTTCACCCCTTAATAATTTTTTTATCATCCCATCAAAATCAACTTACTGTATGTCACAGCATAATTGTTGCAGATTTTTTAACATTTTTTTTTGCCAAAATTGCGGTGTGATCATTATATGAAGCTTTTAAAAATTGTGTTGCTATTACATAAAAATCATTTATTACTAACCTGTTTTTGGTGCAAGATAAGGATGCATGGAATACTCGTGAATATACATTAAAGTTGAATAGATGCGCATCTTGGCAAACATTTTTCTGGTCTGAAAAATAAAGTTATTATAAAGTTGTTATTGATTTGTTCATTAAAGTCAAAATATGACATTTGAGAAAATTTACTATAGCGTTGTGAAGTACAGACTTAACAAAATTTAATCTTCTGTGTCCAAAGATTCTGCATCACTATCGTTGGTTTCGTTATCTAATGTGCAGTCTTCAGTGCCGCTAACATCTGATGTGCTTACTTTGCCGTTGCTCTGCCACAGTGCATCATCTTCAGATCCATCTACTGCCTTCAAAATTCCCATCTTTTTGAAGGTTTTGATGACTTTTTTTGTGTGGTATAAGATCCCAATTCTTAATCACCACATGCATATCAGTTCCAAGGAATGGCACTTAATATTTCTACTTATTCTTATCCATTGACCATTTACCAATTATATGATGGTTCTTATTCTTATAAATTTGGCTCAGTTCCCTATATATTTGAGCAACTGGACTTTTATCGGAGAAACTTGTTACATCCCATCCAGGCTTTTCTTCTAATTTTGGCTGCATTGGTTTTGTTTGGGCAAAATCTTTTAATTTTATGTAATCAGAATTATCTATCTTATTTCCAATGAACTTCTCTCTTTTTTTTGTCATGAACTCTTTCCCTGTCCATAGATCTGACAGATAATTTTTTCCATATGCCACTAATTTGCTTATGATATAAATTTTTATGTCTAAATCATGTACCCATTTGGAGCTTATCTTGGTAAACAGTGTGAGATGTTAGTTTCTGCTTACTTTCTTCAAGACTACATTCCAATTTTTCCAAAAGTTTTCAATTCTATTCAGTTTTTAACTTCTTTTTAATTGATTTTTAATTAAATTTTTGTTGGTATGAAAATAACTCCCCAACCTTACAATTTTGGCATAGATTTCCCCTAAAATTTGATTAAATTTTTCCTTTAAATACTTAGAAGCTATGCCATTGAATGTACAAATGTCAAAAACAATACTTTCACTCTTTCTATTTCATATTTCTTTTTTTTCTCTAATAAATATTCTGATTTTTCTATCCTAGCACATTGTCACTTTTCATAATGGTGCTATGCTAACCTGAGGAATTCCTATATTTCCTTCTAGTTCCATTAAAGAAACAATCACCAAAAAGCTATCAATCTAACTTTTCTAAAATTCTATTCATTTTTAAACTTCTTTCTTATTTATTTTTAATTAAATTTTTATAGGTATGAAAAGAGCTCCCCAACTTTATAATTTTGGTATAGATTTTCCCTACAATTTGATCAAATTTTTCCTTTAAATACTTAGAAGCAATGCCATTGAATGTACAAATGTCAAGAATTGCTATTATTTTGTTGTCTGTGTCATCTTTAAATATAATATAGTTTTTCTATTTATCTTTTTATTTTTGCTGTTTCATTATCTGAAATTTAAAAAAATCTTCCCATTCTTTTGATTTCACAAAGCACAACAAATCTTGTTCCAGACTCTTCTCTTAACTCTTTTTGTTTCAAGTATAAACCTATAAGCAGCATATTGATAGATTCTGCTTCCTAAGTAGGTCTGTGCTCTCCCTATCCCAGCACAAAATTTCCTCAAAGATCTTGCAATGTTTCCCAGACATCATATGCTTTATCCTGATGAAAACTAATGAGCTGAGGAAAGGCTCACTGGGGTTTTTGATGTTCCCCCCTACACAAAAACCTTTAATTTATGGAAAGAGTGAAGTTTCAGTTCAATTGAAATTCAAGGTCAAAGAAGGAAATTAAGTCTAGAATCCCCATTTCTGCTTTTCAATGCACCTACTATTCTACCTGGGCAGCAAGGTGGCATAGTGGACAGAGCACTAGGTTTGGAGTCAGAAAAACCTGAATTTAACTCTGACCCCAGACACTTAACAGGCTCGTCCTTAACCCTGTTTGCCTCAGTTTCTTCATCTGTAAAAATGAGCTGGAGAAGGAAATGGCAAACTACTCCAGTATCTTTGCCAAAAAAATGGAGTCATGAAGAATCAGATATAACTGAAACGACTGAATGCCAAATAACAATATTATTCTACCCAGTAGAAAGTTTTGTTTTCAGTGGCCAATTATAAGGAAATCCAGACACTCACTCTCTTAGAAAGTATTGATAGCAAACTAGAATTGGAAAAGAAGGAAAGAGGCATGAATTGGAGCCATGGAGCATTAAGGGTAAGAAAGTATGCAGTGACACATTTCAGTGTATTTCTTTCCCTGTAAGAATCTCGCTATTTTCTGTTCAGTACCAGTTTTATCTATTTTAAGTGTGGAATGCAGTAGACAACAAGGTTTACAACATCATCTGGGCTTTCATAATGTTCCTCATCTTCCGTTCCTGAAGTGTTTTTGCATAAGAGAAACTTCCTGTCTGTATTTTTGGTGCATAATTCACCCTGGTTGCTAAAGTATTTGTATCCATATTGGACTGACTCATGCTGCTTTTCAGATGCCACGGATAGTAGTAATGACTGGTGTGTGGAATTAGATCAGAATGGAAATTCCAGAGACAACCATGGAGTGTGGAATGGAATACAAAGCAGGAAAGCAACTTTGGAGTCAGGTGACCTGAGCTCAAGTCCCAGCTTTCCACCCACCCCCACCCCCTTCCCCTAAGGTAGTGTGACTAGTTGCTCTTAAACTAAACTGCCCTTAGAGGGCAGTATGGAGCAGGGGAAAGAGGTCATTGGGTTAAGAGACCCTGAGTTCAAATTCTGCTTCTGATGCTGATCACCTGTGTGATTTTGGGCAAGTCACTTAATTTCTGTGGACTTCAACTCTTTTAAAAATGGAGGGCCTCTCTGAAGTCCTTTCTGGCTTTTGTTCCTGTGGTCTTTCCTCTCTATCCAATAAAATAGTTGTCTGGTCTACCTCCCAGGGTTGTTGTCAGGATCAAATGAAAAAGAGGGTTATAAACTGGAAGGTGCTACGCAAATCCAAAGTATTTTTTTTTGTCCTCAGGTTCCACTGACTTTTCATGACTGTTCATGGACTAGTTGGAGAAGAGAAGCCTGGATCAGGGAACTATTCATAAGGATGAACTGGAAAAAGAGAAAGAAAAAAAGAAAGAGGGAAAAGATAAAGGAGGAAGAAAAACCTTCTTGAGAAAACCTCTGAGAACCACGTAATGCACGTTCTTATGCCTTTGGCTCACTGCTGTCTTGCTGACTTAAAGTTGAGATGCATTTCTGACTCAGAGCATCAGCTCTGCAGGCACGGTGGCCAAGGCACCCATGGCCAAGGAAGGCAACGGGGCCAAGGCACGGTGAAACAGCTGACTCATGACTCTGCTTCTTTGCTGCAATTACAAGCATTATCATCTCATCTGGAATTAGGTGGGGTGGTGTTTGGATATGAAATACACATTTGGGAGCAGCTTTGATGAAGTTTAATGAAATACATAAGCTGGGGTGTTTCTCCAAATTCTGTAGTTAGAGTTGTAAGGTCAGAGTTGGCAATTCCCCTTAACTTAATAAACTCCCATTAACTTAATAAAAATAACTTGTCTATTATAAATTAATTAGTAGACTTAAATAAACTATTTATTAGACTAAATCTTAACAATAATAATAGCAGCTAACATTTATATAACACTTACCATATGCCAGGCAGTGTGCTAAGCTCTGTACAATTACTATCTCATTTGGAGGTAGGTACTTTTATTCTTATCACCATTTTACAGATAATAATAAGAAAAAGGAGAAGAAGACTAGCTTACAGTACTATAGTGCCTGCTGTGTGCCAGGCACTGTGCTAAATGCTATACAATTTGATCATCACAGTGACTCTGGGAGATAGGTGCTATTATTTTCCTCCTTTTACAGATGAGGAAACTGAAGCAAACAGGTTAAATGACCTGCCCATGTTTACACAGGTAGGAAGTATCTGAGGCTGGATTTGAACTTAGGTCTTCCTGACCTTTGGTCAGATGCTCCATCTACTACATCACCTAGCTTCCTAGTAGCCTATTCTAATAATATTTTAATAAATAATAATATGATTTATATATTATTTATATAATCAACAAAATATTTGTTAAACTACTTAAAATAGTAGGGGAAAATTCTGCCACAAAGATTTCACAAACACTTCTGGTATTCCTCCCCATAAAACATATCTTCTTTCCTCTCTTTCCAACCCTTTCCTATCCATTGTATCTGAGAAATTGACTCCAAATCCACCTCCTCTAAGAAGTTACCCTGGACCCTCACTGACCTTTCCTTCCTCAACATTCATCTATTTTCATCTATTAAATTCATGATAGAGTGTTCTGAACCAGCCCACGTTTTGTTTGTGTCGTTCTCAAGAGGCTCATCCCCCAAAATAGATTGTAAGCTCCCCAAGAGCATGGATCAAATCTTATAATCTTTTCTATTTCTATTCTACTCCTTGCCTAGTGATTGATGTGGCAATTTGGGTTCCATAACTACAGTACTGTACTTGAGTCCTGAAGACCTGAGTTCAAATCTTTTCTCAGAAATCCTTTAGCTGTGTAACCCTGGACATGTCATTTAATTTGTTTCTCTCAGTCTCCTCATCTTTGGATTGGGGGTATTGGGATCAATAATGAATCACACTCTCTGCCTCCAGAGAAAGAACTGATATTGATTGAGTACAGACCGAAGCATTGCTATTTCTCACTTCTTCCATTTTTTTTCCTTTTGTTTCAGTCGTATACAAAATGACTAATATGAAAATGTTTTACATAACTGCACATGTATAACCTATATCTGATTGTTTATCCTCTCAGGGAGCGGGGGAAGGGAAGATGGAAGGAGGGATAGAATTTGGAACTCAAAACTTTAAATAAAAATGTTTTTAGAATGAGGGTACTGGACCAGGCCTTTCAGGTCCTTTCTGGCTTTAAATATGTGATCAGTGTTTACTTTCTTTAATCCATTTCAAATATTTGTGTCATTCATTTTCAAGCTATATGAACCAAATGCCCTCTGAGCCCAAGTCTGAGAGTGAACACGAAATTAAGGGAGTATATGTGTGAAGGAGCCGGGCCTTCCAGATACCGAGTTAATTAATTAAGATTGCCCATTGCACCACCAGTCAAAAATGACTTTGCTGACAGAAGCTCCTATTAGATGACACATCCGGATGCTTCTATTGCATGGTTGCTATTTGTCACATGCTTCCTGAACAGGTTTCCAGGTAACCTTAATGGCTATGCTTCTGGGGAAGGCGGAGTAGAAAATAGCTCACCTCTTCAGTAAGTGGTTTTAAAAATATAACAGCATTTAAAAGCTTTTAAAGGGCAATGTTGTCCTTCTTGCTGTCCAGATTGGGCCATGTTTACTTTGTGATAGCAACCCACGTGATGCCTGTGGCAAGACAACTTCTGATTACAGCGAATATGGATTTAAGAGGACTAACCCCAGTTGGGAGATTGATTTTTTCCCCCTTCTTCAGTGCTTTGCATAAAGGGATACAAAGGGGGAAGGGATTATTTTGTGAGGAAGAGGTCAGCGAGGTTTATTATTTCTACCTCAGCCATTCATTCCCATGTAAGGCTAAACAATTCCATGACTAACCAGTGATCTCAAACCACAGAATTGAGCAACTCATGTCTGAACTCCTAAGGCAACAAGGGTTTCAGTGGGTGACAAGTTCGAGCTCTAACAGGCTCTAACATCCCAGAGGCATACAGGAGCCAGCTCCAACAAGCTCTTAAGAGCCATCGTTAGATTTTTTAGTGTGAGAACTTACACCTCACCAATCTGGTAAAAGGCTATCCAAATCAGAGCTTGATTTAATATTGTTTTGATTGCCTGAACTTAAGATGATGATGGAAAAAAATGTTAATACAAATTAAATTTAAAAGTTTGCTGGGCTTTTTGGAGACAAGATTGTTGAGCACATAACAGCAAGCCCATGTTCATCATCACCCTTCCCTTCCAATCCGTTGATGGTAAAATGTATAGGGACAACATCCTAGTATCTCCTACGGAGTGTTCTTCCCCTTGGCCACTATCTGGATGTGATGGACAATTCTAAAAGCCCTGGCTCCACCAAATAGATAACATGGGTAGAGTTGAGTTGGATGAGGGGAAATCTGCAGGAAATTTTCTTCCTTGATCAGATCTCAGGGTTTCCCTCCTCTAGAGTATTAGGAAAGAGTTTTATGATGAAAACAGTCACAAACCCTGTGATTTACAGCCTTTATTTGTAGAGTGAGGAAGGGGAGGAGTAAAAACTTAATACAGAGCATTGTTGTCATGGAAAGGGCACTGAATTCGTGGTCTGAATCCCATCTCTGCCAATTATGGAGTTTCAGGACATCATTGAACTTCTCTGAGCCTCATTTGTAAAAGGTGGAGTTGGCCTCATTGACCTCAAAGTTTCCTTACATTGACCCATTAAAGACTAGAGGATGAAACTCCTCCAAATTGACATATGGTTGTTACAAGCAAAAGAAAATGATGGTAAGATGGAAAAAGGGACAGTAAGGTAGGTATGCGTTAGTCAAAAATTGGAGGTCCATATGTTTGAAAGTAGAACAGATTACTGTGAATTGACATATCCTGATATTTATGATAATAATAGCAACTCCCATTTATACCATACCTCATAATGTATAAAATAATGTTTGTGTTATATTTATAAAAAACACAATGGACCCACAAGGCATATAGGTAGCTCCAAATATTTATCATCCATATTTTAGAGACAAAAAACTGAAGTTCAGAGTTAAAGGGCTGACTCCCAGTTGGAATGTGAACCCAGGTCTTCTCACTCCAAGCTCAGTGGTGTCCTCTTTGCTTGGCATATTTCTATATCTTGGGAAATTCTATGCTTAGGATGGGTGGCCCTGACCCTTGGAAGTCTATGTAGCTGCTAAATCACCAGCTAATTTTCATTAGGCACCTAAGAAACGATATTCTCTTGGAGAGAAATAATTTAGACAGTTACCATTTCCTTCCAGTTCGGTATAGTGTCTGTCACTTGCACTGCTAGGCATTTTCTTGAGCTTCTATGAAGGAGGTAGAGGTGAGAGTGGATAGAGAACCTTTGAATTCCCCAGTATCCCCTAGAAGCAGTAATAGCTTGCGTTTGTGTTGAATATTCTCTAGGGTATCACATCTCATGTCTTTAAGGAATCATCATCACATTTAGTTTTATAAGATTCGGATCATGTTAAATGAAAGAATGAAAGAGCATTCATAAAGTGCCAACTAATCGCCTTATGATTGTAAAGTTCTTTGAAGATAAAGTATAAGGGAAACTGTAACGAATCATTTCATTTGTATAATATGCATATGGATAGAACGGACACATTTACATGGCCATTCACCAATTCACTCAAAAACAACAGAGATATAAAATAATCATCAACCCCCAAAACATTCTTCATTTAGCTCCAGAAGTGTAACACCATCTGCTTTCATAGAGTTCAGTCTCAAATGGCCAGATTCCCCATCCCCTTTGACAGGAGACTGAGGTGGTATGTAGCCACAAGGGACATCAGAGGCAGAACAGGGATGGGAAAGGCCAAATTTCCTGAGCCTTTTACCCAATGAACCATTATCTCTTTCAAGAAGACCTAATCAATTTCAAGAAGACTTAATCAATTTTTGTTGAATTGAGCTGGATGGTAAAACAGAAAGAAAACCAAAATTTACATAGCCAGATATTTATGTAAGAGTCTTTCCATGGGAGCTATGCAAAGGAGAAATATTGAGGTGATCTTGCTGGATTCATGGTAGACTTCCCACCTTCGTGGGGCCCAGGGCTGATCCTCTGGATCGCATTGGTGCTAGCGGGGCCAGATTGCAACTGAGATTATATATATAGCACCTGTTCCATCCAGTTACTAAGCAGAGGTGGGGCTATATACTCAGTACTGAAGGCACTCCAAAGGGACTATGGAGTGGGTGGACTTCAGAATGTACCAAACATTCATTTTCAAGGCCTGGATAATGGATGTATTTAGTTTAAGATTTGCATGCATTGACCTTCGGACCGTGAGCTCGTAGGCAGACAGACAACTCTTAACGAGGAACACATGCAACAGAAACCCAACCAACTACAGGGCCTTTTAAGGTTAGGAGCTTGGGCACGTCCAACCAAACCGATATGCCTGTAACCCTCTCCTTTCCCCTCCCCCCACCACCAGAGGTCAACAATCTAAGGCCTTATCAGACCAGGAGGGCAAAGGAATTTCAAAGGCCACATGGAACACACCCAGCTTTGGCCCCAGAGATTCAAATCAGGGTTGAGAAACTTGTACAGCGAGCTCTAGTGTGTATAGGGTTTAAAGTTAGCCAGAGTTCTTAATCCTTTAGTTTTATGAACCCCAAAGTTACTTGAACAGTTTAGAAACAATTTTTATAGTGTTCCAATCACATATACAGGAAAAGGAAGGAAGGAAGGAAGGAAGGAAGGAAGGAAGGAAAGAAGGAAAGAAGGAAAGAAAGGAAGGAAGAAAGAAAGAAAGGAAGAAAGGAAGAAAGAAAGAAAAAAGAAAAAACCAGTAGCTTAGAAGCTCTATTCTCAAATGGTGTTGCCCTCCAGTTTTGGATGATTCATTCCTAACCTCAATGTACATTTTTCCTATCTTCCCATTATTTTTTTTCTTTTGTTTGTAATATCCAAGTGTTACCTTGGAGGGAATTTCATCTTCTAGTTCTTTAATGGGTCAATCTTATGTAGCATTTTTCAAGCTGTAAAGATTTCAACTCAGCTACTGATTCTAAGCAGTGCTCTATCCATTGTGACACCTAGCTGCCCTAGAGTCAGGAAGACTTGAGTTCAAATTTGAACCCAGACACTTACTAGCTGTATGACTCTGAACAAACATTCTGTTTGCCTCAGTTTCCTCAACTGTAAAATGGGGATAATAATAGCACAGGATTTTTTGTGAAGATCAAATGACCCAACATAAGTGAAGGCTGGAAGATATAAAGTATTTTTTTTTTTTTAAACCCAGTCTGTATTTGAGTCACTACATGCTAACAGATGTTCACTTGACATGTTTTCTTTCTATTCCAATCAATTTTACATATTCTTTTCCTTCTATTTATGTCAAAGTTTGCATTTGAATTTTATAAGTTTAAAATGCTTCTGTCCCCACTGATTCATGAGTGACTCAGCAGATGAAATTATGAGTCAGCTGAAACTCAAAGTATCTTCTCAGTGCTTCGAGGCCAGTGTAAAACTTGTGCGAAATAAAACTGGAAAGTAACAAGTCTGTGGGACTTCAGTCTATGGAATTACCTCCTACAATTCAATTCTGTTTAGTTGTGGGTATGACATCTTGGAAATCATGTTCATAAACTGCACCTCCTCCACAGGAGGTCACCTGGAGGAGCAAAGAGACCAGAGACACTGCAAAGCAGGTTGGACTGAAGGAACCTGGAAAGTTTGGTCATGGAAGTGAAGAATTATAGGAGACATCAAACTGTCTTTAAGCATTTGAAGGGTTGTCACCTACAAGAGGACTGGAGTTGTTCTGTCTGAGCCCAGAGCTACACAAATGTAGAATGCATTTAATGTAGTGAGTTCCTCATTTTAGGAGATATTCAAGCAGAAATTGAATGAGCACTTGTCATGGATGGTGTAGATGTGATTTCTGCTCAGGTAGAAGTTGGAATAGAATGCCTTTAAAATCTCTTTTGATCCTGGGATTATCTGAACTATCTGTCAAGTGACTCCATATAAGAGGAGAGGGAGATACAAAGATAAGGAAGGTATGGTTCCTGCCCACAAGGATCTTACAATTTAGTAAGGATACTACTAAAGGATACTAATTAATTTTTTTGTCTTCTGTAGATCTAAAATGACCTCCACTTCAAGACATAGCTCACAGAGCAAATAACTCAGAAAATGGTGGCTCATAAGAATCATAAATATTTATGGAAGTGGCTACACAGGGCACTTTTGAATCTAAGGCCCAAATGACCTGCAGTTATCCTAGAAAAAAATGAATAATCATAACCTCAGCAGGCATTTGAAAAGTGGAAAAAAGGAAGACATTGAATGATTTGAGCCTATGGTTTAAAAAACGATACCTTACCTTACTTTTTCAAAGATCTTGCTGACAAGGGATACTTTGAACCTTCTCATTGAAGTTCCCTGACCTGGAAGGTTTGAACACCTGCTACAAGCTCAAGTCAAAAGCAAATTCCTTAAGCCCTGGTCATTATCAGCTGTCATGTTTCTATTATAATTGGCATATTTGCAAACCAGAGATTCAAGTCTGCCTATTAACCCTCTAGCACCCTCTTGGCTAGTAGCCCACAACAGTCATACAGGCTAAGTAAGTTAGTCTTACTTGTGTTTCCTTGCTATAGATATTTATAAGTTTTGACTTTCAGTTTACCACACCCACTGGATTCTAAATACTTTGGAAAAAATCCAAATTGAATGACAAGAAATGGAGTTTGAATTCATCTGGAATTATGGTTGATTCTTTTGCTTCATGGCTGTGGTGTGATGACCACTGATGTCATGGAGAGTCAGAATCTAGGTTTAATCTGTATGTGCAATCCAAGGAGAGAAGTGGAAAGTCCTGGTTTGGGTCTTGGACTATGACTTCCCCTAAGGGAGGGCATTCACAGAAAATCCTTCCAGCTCAAAGTCTAGGATCCCCCTATGAAAGCTGAACTGATGCTTGGAACCTGGTAAGATGAAGAAATACTGAGCAGGGGAGAAGAGGATGAGACCAAAGAATAAGTGGGACAGGAAACTAGATGAGAAGGGAAAAGTGGTTTGAACCCAGGCAAAAACATTAAATGGGAGCAAATAGGTGGGGCAGTGAATAGAATGCTGGGTTTGGAGTCAGGAAGACCTGAGGTGAAATCCAGCCTCAGAAGCTTGTTAGCTGGGTGACCTTGGGCAAGTCACTTAACCTCTGACACTGGAGAAGAAAATGTCAAACCACTCCAGTCTCTGCCAAGAGTCAGACTTGATTGAAACAGCTGAACAACAACGAAACGGTTAACACAGGCAGAGGTGGCCCTGTTTTTTGGGTTTCTTCCCATCGAGGCCTGGCCAAGGGCAGTGGAACAAATGCCCTTTCTTTGTCTCTACGCTGTTAAATTCTTCTCTTCCTTCAAAACCTGCCTAAGGTGCATTTTCTTCTTGAAGTTCTCTTGAGTTTCCCTGTGTGGAACTTCTAATTTTCCAAGCACAGTTTACCTGACTTTTCCGTGTGTGTGTGTGTGTGTGTGTGTGTGTAGGAATCCCATGGAGCATGCTCAGAGTTGTCATTTCTAGTTCTGGCCAACCACATGGAAGTTCTGGAGGGCTTGTTGCATGACTCGTTACACAGGTGCTTTTATTTGAAATCATATGAGTCCCCTTACTGGCTAGATGATCTGATGACCTGGTAGACATTTGAAAGGGAACAGCCTGTCCACTCACCTCTCTCTTCCCTTCTGGCTGCAAATCATATCAGAACTATTTCTAGATCTTTCAAAAGAGAGGTGTGGGAAGAAAGGTAACTTGTTTTTACTACTGACCCCAACCTCCATGTAGTCAGGAGCACATGGCATCTAAAGCACATGTCCTACTAAGGGAGGCCTAAGACTGATTTTAAACCAGTCTCTAGTTTGACGGATGTGTCCAGGCTTCGAGGTGACCTTATGAATTGGAGAGGTCTGGAGGTCTCATCAGATGGAGCTGAATGGCAGCAGGGAAACAGTCCTCAGCAATTAATTGCTCCAGTGTTCTTCTCCAGAAGACAGCTGCTCTGAGTTTTCTCAGGCTTCGCTCAAGCCTGTCTATTTTACGAGCACACACATACTGGGAATTGTTTAGATAGCAAAATGCCAAGGTGAAATAAGAGTGGTTCCTTAGCAGTGCTGCAAATTGCTTCATGTTCTGATAAAGATTAGGTATCAGATCCTTAGCACATTATGACAGTAGCTATAAGTTAGGTTACTGAATTCTGTCTTAAGGTTGTTTTTGTCAAACGCACACTTAGGAGGTTCTTAGGTTTAGAATTTTCTTTTTGTGCGTAGGAATAGACTACATTTCTCATACATAATCCATATGTATAGTAAGTACCTTTTTACACCCTACCCCCAGTTTTGGGGGAGACACCCTAGACATGAGCCGTAATCTACTCAGATTTAAGTAGAAGCATCCTTGGGATGCTGGGGTAGAGAGTAGCGGGAAGGGATTAACAAGTTTAAGAATGTGAAGACAGGAAGCTTAACCCCTCTCATTAGAGGCAGACTCCCAGAGACTGAACCTGGTCCAACTACATGCCTAGTTTCAAATCAAGGTGGAGCGAGTGTTTCAGCTCCTTGATCTAGCAACGATTTTTCCAAGTCAGACAAAAAATCTGCCTCTACTTGTTGTTACTTAGGGATTTGTTTTTCCCCTCCATATAGATAGGTAGATAGATAGATAGATAAATAGATAGACATAGATAGATATATACACACATGCATAGGGCAGCTAGGTGGTGCAGTGGATAGAGCACCAGTACAGGAGTCAGGAGGACCTGAGTTCAAATGTCACCTCAGACACTTGACACTCACTAGGTGTGTGACCTTGGGCAAGTCACTTAACCTCAATTGTCTCATCTCCAGTCATCCTGATGAATAGATGGTCACTGGATTCAGATGACTCTGGAGCAGAAGTGAGGCTGGTGATCTGTACAGCCCTCCCTCACTCAAAACAAAGTCAAGTGCCAGTCATGTCATTATTTCTCTGATGGCATGGTCTTCTTCAGCAACGACGGATAAACACACACATACATATATATATGTGTGTGCGTGTGTGTATATTTCTACACAGACATATATCCATACACATATATATTTCCATATATATTCATATCAACATATACTCCTTGAGGGCATAGTCTATATTTTATTTAATCTCTAAGCTAAACTAAGCATGTACCTTCAGTAACAATTCAACGAACAAAGTATTTGGTACTTATCATTTTCAAGGGAGTTATCAATTGGTAGATGGTTGGTGTCATATAAATGGTCTGTTCAACTGAATGACACTGCACATAGCTCTAATCAAGTTGTGACCATAGTGTCAGACCTGGATGCAGAAGGAGTCATCTTCCTGAGTTCAAACCTGAACTTAGACACTAACTAGCTCTGTGACCTTGGACTGGTCACTTAATCCTGTCTGTCTCAGTTTCCTCATCTGTAAAATGAACTGGAGAAGGAAATGGCAAATCACTCCAGTATCTGCCAAGAAAACCCTGAATGCGGTCAGAAAGAATCAGACATAATTGACCAAGAAGAAGAAGATACTTCTCTTTTCATATCAATGATCTCTTATTTTAGCATCAATCTAGCTTTTGGTGGGGAAGTGCTTACAAAAACAACTTCCCTAATGCAAACAACTTTTCTAGTAAATGAGATCAGATAAGATAGATAAGGGCATCGATAAATATTTATTAAGGTAATAATCAACAAACATTTGTGCGAGTATGTGTACTTATGTTATGGCCAACATCCAGAAGCCTATAATATCTCCAGAAAGGAACAGAACACTCATTTACGTGTGTGTGTTTGTATACGTGTGCACACACATTTAGACCTCCTGGTTTCTTTGTTGAACAGATAAACACTGGAGGACGTTGAGAAAATAAGGCAGTGATAAATTGAGCTTATGTTTAGTTTTCTTTGCTAAGTCTTTTTTAGAATATCATACACTTACAATCATATGTCATACTCTTGTTAGACCAATAGCCAAAGGTAAAAGGGCTAAATGCTGGATTGTGCCAGGCTGTGATAATCATAAGATCACAGCCAGAACCTCAACTGATTAAGAATAGAAAATAATTCAAGCTGTAAAAAGATCATCATTTGGAGAATATAAAATTTGCTTTTTGCCTTTGAAAACAATTTCTTCACTGCAAAGAGTAAATGGCATCTTAAGGCATTCTGTGATTTGACCATGTTTCATTTTCCAACTTTGTCTTTCTTCTGGCTACAGAATATCTTGAAATGCTCTGGCCTCATTTTGACTTTTAGGTAGGTAGAAAACGAGCGGGTTGGAGCCTGGCTTATACATGTTACACCTTTACATCTGTTTTCCTTTTAGAGAAAAGTGGAGTCCTCTCATTTTACAATTCCATGCATGCCAGGTTGATTTTGTTTTTGTCAATTTTTTTTCTTTATTATGAATTTAATCATCAATGAACACAAATATTCCAATATACAAAAAAACAAAGTATTGTGAAATTATGAAATTGAAATCCTATAACTCATAGTCTGTTTTTAAAAAGTGTATATTAAATCTTATAGGTAGAAACAAAATTACCATGTGTTCTGTCCCTTTCTGAACGGTTTGTTTCTTCTTCTCTGCATTAAAAAGAAAAAAAAAATTCACTGATTTTCTTCTCTTTTTTTTTTTTTGTTGCATTTCTGTTATTTCTCACTGACTCACATTCCCACACCAACCTTGTCCAGTAGAAGCCATCCCTATAGGAAATAAGTATAGCCAGAAAACCAAATCAATACATTGGCAACACTCAAAAATGCTGCATGCAGTATTCATGTTTGAAATTTCCAGTTACGATTCCATCAAGCACTAGAATTCCAAAATGCAACCTCTGGAAACATCACAATGAAGTTTCCCTAGAACTTCTTGTAGTTTTTCCAAAGGAGGAGTGGTAACTTTAAGGCTTATCCTAACAAGGAAGAAACTTAGCCTTCCTTGACTTCACTGAAATCCATATCCTTCCACACATAGTCTTGCCCCAGATAGGGAACATTAAGAGACGTGCAACTGTACATGAAGTTCTGGAAGCTCTGTTAGGATTAAGATTGACCTTTAGTTGAGGAAATGTGCAGCACAAAGGGGAGATTCTGCTCTATTTTCTCTGTACATATATAGTGTTGCACCTATAAGGAAAACAGTGGCAGCTTCCCAAGCAAACACTAGGTCAGAGTCTAAATATCCTCAGAGAATCTTCTTTTAATCAATTAGTGTAATTCTCTCTACACACACATTAGGACAAACCCCAAGACTTCCATTAAAAGGAAGAGATTCCTTTTAAAGGAGAGTGTAATAAAATTATAGGACTCTGTTTTAAAGGTTAAAACATAAATAGCAGCATCGGTGAAGAATGAGGCAAAACACTTCTAAAATGTTCATTCTTGTATGTGTTGAACACTGTAAAAGGCAGATTGGGTTTTGTTAAGGAACAGTTCAAAATTCCTAGAGGACAAAGATGTCTGAATTTGGAGTCAGAGAAACTGAATTCAGATCCTGACTTTGCTTTTAATTATCTGTATGACTTTGTACTCACCTCCTTCCCTCTCAATTTCGTCAGCTCAAAGAAAAAAAATGGAGACACAAAATAGAGGAGAGTACAGAAGGAGGATTGGGATTTATAATCGTTAAGGTCTTTCTTCCCCTCCTCTATTTTCTTGCTCTAAATGCCATATTATTCTAAATCTTAGTGATGAAAACTCTAGTTGTAAATGTGCAATGATGAGACATTTGTTAACTTCTGGCTAGAATTAAATTCCTGGAGATTCATAATTGATAGAATTTCCCATTTTTAACAACTCTCTTCACATTGCCAGTTCTGTCGATGGATGTTGATAGATTCTGAGCTTGTTTTAATTTCACCTTTGCTTATGGCAGCTAAGTGGTGCAGTGGGCTCCAGGTTAGGGAGACCTGAGTTCAAATTTGGCCTCCGACACTTACTAGCTTTGTGACTCTAGGCAAGTCACTTAATCCTGTTTGCCTCAGTTTCCTATTCTGTAAAATGAACTAGAGAAGGAAATGGTGAACCAAATTTTCTTTGCCAAGAAAATTCCAAAAAGGGTCATGAAGAGTTGGCCACAACTGAACATCACTAAACACTAACATGGTGTTCTTGTCAGCTGAAGCACTGTCCTCTATGACCAGTATTTGCACAGGTTTTTTTTTCTCTCGTTGACAGTTTAAGTGGTACAATCAATACAATCAATAATATTTTTGTAACACTTTCTCCCTCCTCCCATGCAAGTTAGGCCAGTTTTTCCTTAGAAGGTACTGAAACTGTCCTTTGGACATGATTGACCCAGAAGGTTCAGTTTATTGACATAGCTTTCTGGTCACCTGATACAAAATAATCGAGGCTCTTAACATCTTCCTGAGATTTCATTCTGCACTGTAAGTGTGCATGAACGAGACTGGAAACTCAACTGCATCAGTGCTTTATCCAGAGGACTGGCTTGAGTCAAATTTCTGGCCTACAAAAGTCATTTCTGCCATATTTACTTGGTTTCTGATCTGAGTCTTCTCTGGGTAATGTTTTTATACACATAAATAATTCTGCTCAAAATGTGACAAGTTAATAGGGATTATTTTTAAGGTCCAGGACAGTTCCTTGTTAGCTTTCATGAACATGTGTGTGTAATAGGTATTGGCTAGTAGGAGCCCAGTCATTTTAGTATTCACAGTATACTCTATCTGTATCAATCCACATTTGAGAAGCCCACTCCATACAATGCATGATGTGGCATAATCAAGAGATTTTAAAATATTCAGTTGAAGTGGGAGCCTCCCAGAAGTCTCCTGAAATGCTCTCCTAACCTACGTTTCTTCTAGTGGGTTGGATTAGTTGATAAGCATCTATTAAGTCTACTTTGTGCAAGGCATAGTAGTGCTGGGGATACAGAGAAAGGTAGAAAATAGCCCTTGCTCTTAAGGAGCTCATGGTCTAAGTGGGGAGACTACATGCAAACATGTATAGACACAATATAGACAGGATAAATTGGAGATAAAGAGA